>BSBK01005358.1:0-697664 GCA_027943335.1 Chamaecyparis obtusa
GAGAGAAAACTTGGAGATGTGAGGGAGAGTTTTTAAGCATATGTGTTTAAGAACTTTGGGTTATCTTTGCTTTGGGGAGAGAGACATTTTTGTGAGAATTTTAGTAGTTGAGAGAGGGATTCTATTCTATTTAATTATTTCTTTCTTTTATGGATATTTCTAAAAGAGGATAGGGTTTGAAGGATGCATCTCAAGTTTGGATTTGTCTTCTCTTTTGATTCCTTCCTTCTTCGATTCAACCTTCGTAGGACATGAGGTATGGATTAAATATTTTAGTTACTTTATGTATCTATAGATTATGGATCTATTATCATTATTTATTATATTTTTACTTTTTATTTCTATGGTTATTTTAAAGTTTTGAGTTTTTATTTGTAAGAATTGGCATGTGTTTTCCTAGGGTTTTTAGCAAATCATTTTCTGAGATCTATTTTTATAATAATTTAAATTGCATTTATGGTTTTACTAAAGTGATTTTATGGAATTAAAATTCATAGATCTCAAATGGGTATCTCTCTGATTTTATATTTAGGCTCGAATTAATGCCTTATTTTTTACATTTTGGCAGACTATGCCTATCCATTCTTGATTCCAAATTTTCTATCAAATGTATTCATATCCTACAGGCTGATATGATTATATAAAGGTCTAAATTTGATATCAAATATTATTCTATGTCTTATCTTTCATTTCCAATTGTTTTGGATAATTTTTATTATGTTTTGTGAAAATTACAATCATTTTAGTGAAGGCAGGTCTAAACCCTAACTAGAGTTTTCTGTTTTAAACAAGACATCATAACTTTCTTTCCCACCATTGGATCTTCCTAAAAATAAAATTGAGAGTCCATAATTATTTTATTTAAATCTCCACCAAAGTGATTATATTTATTATTATTTTTGTGGAAGATATGGATGATTGTTCTATGATGACTATTCTTTGCATTTAATCCTTGCTTGAAATAATTTAGTTTAAGAACATCACTAAGTTTTAGGGTTTAGTATGGTTACTAGAGGCTATTAGAATTTTTTTTATTTAATTGGATCTATATGTACTCCAAATATGTTTTATAATATCACTTGGATGTCTTCTTATATGTTTGGAACATTCTGAATGCCATATTGGGTTTAGGGTTTTCAAGTGGACTAGGGACAACATATGTTTTCCTAAACTCAATCAAATATTGTTATGGAATTGATATGAATTCTTCAAAATGAATCTATTATGTTCTTATGATTTTTATATGTATCTTAGGGAACCTATGTACACCTAGGTGAGTGGCTCATAGTGAGGGGTCGGGGCCGTAAGTGGCTAGTACTAGGATAACCTACTATGAGTTATTTAATCAAGTGATAACTTAAATAAATGAATTGGGAATGGGAGATTATTGGAATGGGAAATTAAAAATTAATCAAGATTAATTCTTCCTCGCCATGCCTTTAGTGCTAGAAAAGACTAAGGATGAGAGTTAAAGAAGGTACCTATGCGTAGGTATGACTGAATGACTTTGTCTATACAAGAGGCATTCGGTTCTGCATGTGCTTACTTGGGGGCCCGGTCCAAGAGTGTCTATTACCAAGAAAACCCAAGGGGTGAGGGCTATGTGATGACACTCACCTAGCTTGTAGCTTAGAGTCTCTAACAAATTTGATCATGCCTCTGGTAGTCCTTGTGGTCTTCTTGTCTTTTCTTTTGTGTTGTGACTTTGGGGAAATTTTATCACCACCTTAGCAATTTCCTAGTTGTTACCTCTTGTATGGGCCTTTGGTTCTATCTCTTAGCTCAGGGAAATAGGCCTATTGGTTCCACATGGTTGGTGGTTAATATTTATATCAAGGTATTGTTCATGATTCTCTGGATGATCCTAGCACATATTCCTTTCCAGATCTACAGTTGAAGATTTCTTATTGGATATTTTAATATGTTGAGATGTACTTATGTATCTGTATTCATGTAATTTTATTCTCCTAAAAGGAGTCTTTTAGTATTGATGTAATCTCAATTCAAAGCAATGCATAAGGGAATGGGTAGTTCTAGGTAAAAGAAAGGGAAAAGAATGTGGAATATTGGACATGTTACTAGCATTAAAAGAAAGTGTTTATGTTATTTCTCCTATCCTTTTATGTTGTCCATGTGTAAAGGAAATAATCTTAAATATAGTTATATATAATGATGTATCACAACAATAATGTATTCTCTCTTGATGAAAGGATCCAAGGAAATTATTGAGAAATGATAGATTAGTGATTGGAATTATTAACAATGAATGGTTATGAAACAATGTAATAAAATAGTAACTTGATTATAATGTTAATATTTGGTTCATGTTAATGAAGTACCTTGGATAATGCCTATCTTAATCAATATTAATCTCTTACATAAATTATTAGAGAAAAGTGATATAAAGGATAGTAGATGTAGATGAAATTAATATGAATTTATGGAATGAGTTGATAAATGGAATAATGATGTTGGATGATTAACTTATGTTTAATAAAAGGAATAAGTTAGGGATATTTAACTTGATGCATTAAAATGGACGTAGATCTTTTAAGCTCATGATTCCATGAATATCTTATGCATGTAAATGGTTTATATGATGTTTCTTTAGTAGTGATGTTAGGGAACTCGAGAGGAATTAAGTTGTATAAATCTTACATTAAAGTGGTAGAAAATTGTTTCTTCCTTTAGAAATATGAAGTGTAATGATGAATATTATTCTAGTTAAAAAAATAAAATAGAAAACTTTACTACTTGCATTTTATAGAGGTTTATGTCTTGTCCTCTTTGGTTGCCTAGCAGGGGGTTGCATTTGTATTAAGTGTAACCTTGAATATTGCATGCATCATACTCTAAATCAATAATCTTGAAAAATAGCAACAACAACTTGTACTTCTTTTCTGTTTCTTTGATAAAATGATACAAGATTTTACAATCCTTGATTGACGGTTAGGGTTTCAGAGTTTCTATCTTTTTAACTCCTAGACTCTCAATGCCTAGAATGATTGTGGAAAATCCTTTATATACAAGGAGATGCAACAAGCTACCAATCATTCTAGGGCTTGCAAAAATTTCTAACCTAAAAAACCATTACAACAACCTCAAAAAGTTTACAATAAATACACAAGTCAAGCATGTGAGATATTTGTAGTTGAATGACCTTGCTTTATGTCTTCAATACTATCCTTGGCTCCCTTTAGCAAATCTGATTTGTAACATCTTTTTTTCCATCCTTTAATGAATGTCTTTCTATATCTCAACAACCCCTGGCAGAGTATTAACTTTTTCAACATGAGGTATGTACTAATACCTCCATTTATTGTAGACCTCCTTGCTTGGGAGCTCAAAATTGGAAAACTTGAATCTTCTTACTTGATAACTATTCCCATTCATTTTCAATCTGATTAACCTTATGTTGAATATTGTCAAACATTGTTTAGCATTTATTAACAACTTGATAACACTGCTAATAGAAAAAGTGTCATTTAGGACACTGGTCACCCTTTTTGACAAAAGTTTGTCCATCTCTTCTCTCCATAGATATGCTTCTTTAAATTTTCCCTTATTTGTGAAAATGGTGGGCACCAACTCATATTTTGAAAGCATTATTTCAACTTTTTAACATACTTGATTTTCTGATAAAATTATCTAAAATGATGCCATACTATACCATTTTCTTCACAATCTGATGCAATGGCTTAATTAGTGGATTAGGGTCCTCTTGCCCTTTGATAACATATGAAATAACTTTATACAAGGAGATATCTCAATCCATCTCTTCAAATTGGTGACATTTCCATTTTCTCCTTATTCAAAGTTTCAAATAAAGAATACAATTTACTGGCATGACTATGGAAAATGGAGGGCTTCAAATCATATGCAAACTACATGATTGTATTTGTCATTTTCTCTTCATACTTCTGGTTTGACAAAGTTGTGGCCTTCACATTTTTATCTTTTTCCTTCTCTAGTTGCACTCTTATTTTCCCTTAATTTATTTTCCTCTTCATTTAATCTTTTCTTCTCCCAAGTAACCCTTGCATCCATACTTGTCTCTAGGTAGGGGGATGGTGGTAACTCGACAATTGGGCTCAAGGATGAAGTCACTGTAGGCTTGTTAGAGATTACTAATTGAGGAGACCTGTAATCCAAGGGTGTAGAAAATTGTCCTATTAACTTGTCATTTTGAATTATCTCTACCTTGAGCTCATTGTAAGATTAACCATTTCAAACTTGAGCTTAAGCTCCTTTTTTTCTTTGGCATCCTTTTCTGCCACTTTGACATTGAATTTAACAATTTCCAAGATCAAATTTGATGCCTCTACACTAGATGTCTCTCCTAGTCTCTATACCAACAAACTTCTCGCATACCCTGTAGAGAGGGCCTTCCTATTTCCTTATCTTCCACCCTATTTAGGGACCACATTACTAGGGCTGCATGATCTTTTGAGAAATTAATTCCTCTAGTAGCCTGTTTGGCCTACTTTGTTGTAGGAAGAGTCTTCACTTTTCTCTTTCTAACCTAGTGAAAGACAATTGCATCAGCAATGTCCCCATTCTGGTAGAATTAATACCCCTACAGTATCGACCATGGCCCTTCCCTCCTTAGGAGTAATCTTCTCAAATTGTTTAAACCATTTCTCCCTTGGTCTCATTTTCTATCTCTATTATGTCCTTATCAAGGGACTCCTCTTTTTTCTTCTCACATATCTCCTTAAATTGACTTATTTTTATTCTACAAAGAAATTGGGAGAATGCCCTAGTCTTGACAAATTTGTCATCAGCAAGGAAAGAATTTGTGGCCTATTTCAAAATAGGGTCCATCTGTTTACCCTCAAAATCTTCAACTATAAGATCCATGGCCACCTCCTTAGGTGCCTCAGGCATCCCCTCTTGCATCTCATCATTGGAAAAAAAAATGTTTCCCTCATTTCTCAATTATACAAGTTGTTCTGCCACCCCATGTTCATCTAATTAGATAGGGGATTGGAAGGAGAATAATCCTTCACTCCTGGTCTTTCTTCTTCTCACCTCTACCTCTTTCGAGAGGGTCCCTACATTACTAGATCTCTAATGGGCCTATTCACTTTAGAAGTAGAGGGAATATCCTCACTCTTTTGTTGTGGTGGCAAGAGAACAACATATCCACTTCTCTTCTACATTGTATAGACTCCCCTTGGGGTCAATTTCATATACTTGGGCTAGATCAAAATTTTCCTAGCCCTCTCAGGGTCTATCTTGGTTACAATATCCCTTTTTTCATTAACTGCATGCATGATACCCTCAAAATGTTCCATTAGGGCATCCACCTTCCTTGCCCATGGCTCAAAGCCTTTCAATGGGTCATAAGCCTTGTCAAAATTATGAATGAAATCTAGAGTCTTCTTCTAGATGACCCATTCTCTTTCTTGATCTCCTGAGTTTGAAGATCAAACTCATTCCTTATCACATCTTTAGGAAATAAAACTGATGCTCAATAAGCGCACATTTCACCTTATCTCTGATCACTCCTAAAGGGAAACCTTCTGTATCTGCACATCTAATAAAAAGTTGTTGTCATTCTGTAGGACTACAAATTTTTTTTCAGATGTACCCACCCTCCCTTTTTGATCACATACTAATGTGCGATGGTTATATATGGGAAAAAAGTTCCCCTTCCCTTCCTAGTGAGAGTAGTCTCTTGTAGGTCACCAATCTACCTCAAGATTTCAGCATATCCTAACTTCAATGGGACCTGATAAGGTAAAATTTATGGTGCCTTTTCTACAACCATAAACCCTAAAAATTATAGAAATAGGATATAGAATGATGTCCCCAAAATTATGAACTATGGTGATATCCTAACAATATTCCTTTGGCCTGATAATCTTAACAGCTCCCTTGGGATCCTTGGATTGTCCAAAAAACAAAAGAGTTCTAAGCCTTGAGGAAAAATCCCTATCAAATGCAATGTAACTGGCATCAATTCTATCACATGACAGGGATGTAGTCCATAGTTTTACTAGAAGGGTTTCTCCATTCCTCTCTTTCACAATATTTATTGTTCAGCTAAAAAATTGCTTACCTTTGCATAGGAACATGTGCATAAGCATAGAATACCACCCAAAAGGCCTACTAACTTTCATGTCCCTAATTTCCATCAATCCCTCATGAATTAAATCAGCTAGATGAGGTGCAAAATAAAAAATTAGTGCTAATTGGGGATGTAGTGATTGTACCATCATGAACATGTATGGTACCAGCATATGAGTTTCTTAATCATGTCCTAGAATTAAGGTCAATGATTTATAGACCTCCTGTGCTCTTTTACTGAACAAATCTAGCCTAAAAGGCTCTAGCATGCTTAGATTGATAACACACATGGATCCAATTTCATCTAAAAATTCCCTTAGAGGTCTTGCTCTCAAATAATCCCTCTGTGCCTCATATATTTTTGTAAATTTTGTGAAATCAATTTTCTCTAACCCAATAGAAGGGTCATTTAGTGAAAAAAATTCCCTAATCTCATCCTCTATGATGCTGATTAGGTCCTTCCCATTACATCCTTGACACATTTTGTTACAGGATCATAGCATTTAGGAATCTGAATTAATAGCTCTACATCCATGAAGACCCCAAGAACAACCAACTTTCCTATATCAAACTACCAAACATTACTGAGGGGGCCACAAGAATTTCTCTATGAGTAGGATGATTTATATAAAATTAGACCATTATAATTTTCACCAACCTTATCATCTCTCATCCAATTCCCTCTGTGATGGAGTCCGTCTGCTACAAAATCCATAGGGTTTCTTGGAACTAGCTCTTTTAACCTAGCTGCCCCGTTATCTGAATGTGGAAATAACTGCATTAAATATTTAAAGATTCCCCTCTTATTGTACTCTATCTAACCATACAAGTTTCTTTTTGGTGGAATTTTGAAACTAGGGCTTTATAAAACAATGAATGAATACCAAGAAAACCCTAAAAACTCCTCACCCGACAACACAAATTCTTCACAGCTCCTTCACAGAAATCAAGCAATTTCAAACTCAGAAAAGAAACCTACCTAGCACCTACAAATTCTTCACTTGAAATTGCTTCTCAAGGGAAATCCAATTCTCTAGAATGCTTATGAAAATGGTGAAAAGAAACAACGGTTTCATTTTAATGTATAGCATTGCCAACTACACACAATCCATCTACACGTAGCACAATAAATCAACCATTACTAAAATTTGGGAGCCTCAGTGTTCACAAGACATGAAAAATGTCATTGAGAAAAAATTTGAATTCAAACCATAGATATATTTCCTTTTTTGGCGCACCGAACGGTTGGAAAGTCTAATAGAAAAACCCTGTATTACTTTTCCCTAAGTTAGTTCTCGACCAGTGAGAACATTTCAAAATAACCATGTGAAGAAATAAGTAACTTATCTTTACTTTTCATGGAGTGGACATGTGTCACCCTATCGCTAAATCACTAACCCAAAACTATTAAGACAACCAACTCAAGATATAACGACAACTGTTGATTCAATTTTATCAGACAATCATCACATTTCAATAAAATTTTGGTCCCACAACTCACCTTTGAAACCTTTAATGAATCAGGAAATTCCATGTCAGACAAGTTAGCAGGTGAAAGACCCCACCTTTATCCTTAGTGTCAAGCACACTGACAACTTTTACATGTCATTATTAGCCTAGACCAACCAAAAATGACCGCGTCATCAAAAAATCTACAGCAAAGGACCCACCAAATGATCCCCATCTTTTGACAAAATCAATAGTTGTCACTATATCACTGACCCTAAAAAACATGCATCTTGTCCTAGTGGTATAATGATAGCAGTGAGATCTTGTTGCATCTTAATCATTCAAAAAAGATAGGCCCCATTGTGACACATCACTAATCTATCACTGAATCAAAAACTACCACATCGCGAAGAACCGACAAGTGGGACCTCTAACTTTTCACTCCCCATTCAAAAAAAAATCCTATCAACCGCCACATCATAACTTCCTACAACCAATGAGAAATGAAATATCGATGTGACTTGGGACCTTCAGGACCCACTTCATACTTCATTCCCTAAAGAGAATTAGACGGTCATCACTATACTGTAGGCTTAAATTCCTTACATCTCCTATCAATGGTATAACGATAGCCATGAGATTATCCTATTGTTTAAACTTTTAAAAAATCTGACCCCACATTTCCTACATCACAAAAAAAAGGTGTCAACCTAGGGGAAATGCCACGGAGACTAACAAGTCAAAACCTGACATTGTCAGTGCAATTTTGATCGAACAATTGTTTCTAAAGCATGATTTTTAAATGGCTATCATCTTGGTCCAATGGTATAGTGACAACTGTTGATCCTCTTTGTTCTTTAAATGCTAGCATACCCTACTACCAAATGGGCCCGCTTGGATAGATGGTGCTTCATCGCTAAAGCACATGTAAGACATTCTGACATAGGCAAGCTTGCAGTTCAACAATAACCACATATTTAAAAAGTTTGATACTATTAAAAAATTTATCAAAACTTAGGCTTCAAAAGAAATAATTTAATTAAAAGGCATCTTGATTCCAAAACCTAACCACACAACACATAAAGAGATGAATAAAGGGGGTCAAAAAATAACACATGATTTATAAGGGGGATTAGTGAGCCAAAAAAGGTAACATGAAAACATAATAGGGCTCAAAACTAGCTAGGGTTTTGTTAAACTTAGGGTTTTTCAACTTAAAACATTACCATTGGGCCAACAACATAGATTATTTTCAAGAATACTAACATGAAGCTGAAAAATTTTTACATAGTGATAACACCTCTATAGCTCGAACAAAATATTGGTTATGGTTTTCTTGAATAAGCCAATTACCCATTTTATCATGTTCGATTGAAAGTTTTTGGAATTGTTTAGGAGGAACTCTTAAAGCTTTATCCTCATCATGAGATGAGTGAGAATAATTTTTCTCCATAGTAGGATTGGAATCATGAATAATCAAATTTTCATCTAGGATCCTAAGGAAAGGAGAGGGAGACTCAAGATCATAGGCATCCATAAGTCTATGACTTCTTTTAGCTAGAATATTATAAGTAGGACTAGAGGTAGTAAAGCTCATATACCAATGCAATGTGAATGAACTAAACTAGGAAATACAAAGCATGAATAAATGAATTTTTTTATACTTTTATTTTATATGAGATGAAAACACATAAAAGAAATCTAATGCATGCAAGATCTAACACCATAAAAGAAAGATTTGTCTATCGCGAGCTCACAAAAATGTACTATAAGAAAAAGGAGGATATCAAAATGAAGATTTTGTGTGTATAAGAGAATATACAATCCACTTCTTAATCAAAATTCCCAAAGAAAATATCCAAATTGATCAACCAAAAGAAAATGGTTAATTCACAAATGAATCAATCTATGGAGAATATGAATAAAGGGAAAAACCTTATCTTTTTTTATAGAAAGTATGTATTGAAATATTGATTGAATTGAAGAAAAATACTAACCTCAAAATAGGGAAAATCTGGTAAACACTATTTTATGGTGTCTATGTTCAGTTTCAGGAAATTTTGCAACCAGATTTGGCCTAGAAATTTAGAAATAGAGAAAACCTAGAAACCTTTTTCTTTTCTGAGCAAGGTTGACCTTGACCCAAGAATAGGGTAAGATCTTACCCTAGGGCACAATCTTACCCCAAAAAGTTGATCTTGACCTGCACTAGTCTGATGGAAATTTTGTTGGTGGATCCTTAAAGTTCTCTGAAAAGGGTATTCATAACTAAACTGAGATTCATTGTATCACAACTGTACCTACAAGAAAAATGGTTTTATTTGTTGGATGAGGGGTTTGCCTTTGTGAAACCCTAATTTTGGAATTAACCTTGAAATATAATTTAAATTGTACTAAATAAATAAAACAAATGGAATTATTCACCTTGCTTATGTTCAAATCCTTGTGGAGGATTTGAATCCTTGAATCCACAAGTATGGATGCTCCAAATGAATGTAGAATTATATGTAGTATTTCTAAAATAAATTGCATTAGATCTTCAACACCAACCTTGAATGGATGTTGTAAGAGGAAGAAGATTGAATGAACATGGATGGAGAAATCTTCAACAAGAGGGCTCCAAAGAGATTGAATCCTTCAATGGCTATCAATGGATCTCCTTGATGAATTGGATCTTGAATGCTTGAATTATTAAATTCTTAAGGATGAATGAATGCTTGAATTCTTTCGTTCTCCTTATTTTCTTGATCACTTGATTGCACTTATTCTTGAATTAATGGAAGGTGGATGTCACACTTGATTGATGGATGGAAATGAGAGAGGAAGTCTTCTTTTTATATTAGTCTAGGGCACAAACTTCTAGAGAGGATGACATAAGAGAATTAAATTCCCATTCAAACCTTAACCCCTAGAAATAAAACTAGATTAAATATAATTTAGTATTTTACCATTCTGACATCCAAAACAGTCAACCCAAAAGTGAGAAATAAAACTTTTTGAAGCCCGGTATCCCAAAACCTCCAGAACTTGAAATCTAGACTGAGGGTCTAGGTTAACTGTAACCTAGGTCAAGGTCAAGGTTGACCTTGACCTAGGTCAGGGTTGAGGTTGACCTTGACCTAGAAGTTTGACCTTGACAGTGAGGTCAAAGATCTTGGATCCTCAGGATAAGGTGCCAGAAAAAGGCTGGAAAAAGGTGAGGAAAGAAGCAGAATAGGGGGCAGGAAGCCAGATCTAGTGAAGGACCCACTCAATGCACTTGACATGACCCCATACCACTTACTTGGAGGGCTAAAATAGTCCTAAATAGAAGTCCTTACATTTTTTGATGATACACTAACCTTAACAATATCTACCTAAAAATGTATAACTTACAATAAGGGACAATGTAGATTTTCTTTCTTATTTCTTGAATTTTAGGTTTTTGTAATTATTGAATAAGACTGCACAATTTAGAATAGAATATACTCTTATATGAACATGATTATTTTAGGTAAAAATAATAATAACCATACAATATTTAATGTATAAAGAATGATCTCTATAGTGTGTTCGTATATTTCTTCTAATTCTAGACATTTACTCACAACAACAACAACAAAAAATACATTTTGAACTTTATGCAACATAATACTATATGCATAAAATAATTTATGAACATGGTTACATTTAATTTCAAAAAATAACTAGTATCTAAATATTATATGAATTCTCCTAATTGATAAAAAATTTAGAAATGTAAAGTTATGACCACATTGACCAAGTTAGAATTTACTAATGGTTTTCATCATGTTTACAATGGTAAGGTTATTTTCTTGATTTAAAATAATGAAGCCACATAGTGGAAAGTATAGGTATTTAAATAACAAACCATGAATAGCTATCTAGTATGGCTCTAGCATTTAATCCTAGTAGAATATATATATTAGGTAAATAAAATTTTGCTATGCGAGATAATATTGATCTAATCCTTTTTTAATATTAAGATTAGTGTTTTTTATTAGGGAAAAGTATGTTATGAAGGGAACCCAAAACCCGAGTCTAAATAAACAATCAATAAAATATTACTAATAAAAACTAGTAACTAAAAAGTACCTAAGTAAATAAAACTAATTTGATAACATGATATTGAGTTCATACTCCAAAAAGAGTCCAAATCACAAAATAATACACCTTACATTTTTAACATGATCCCTTAACCTTGAAAATAAAACCAATAATTTTACAAAGGTCTGTTAAGCTAAACATCAAGAAAAAAAATATAGGCTCCTTAAAATGTGTCATCCATAGAAAAAAACTAATATTTAAAACACCCTCTGGACAAAATTGAACCTCACAAGTAGTAAGAGGCAAAAGGAGTAGGGGTTTTCCAAAACTCATTAAACTTTAATATGGTTTTTGAAAGGTCACCCAAAATAATCCACTAAAGAAAACCAAAGAAAACCCAAAATTTAAATTACTCTACACCTACAAAACTCCATTCATCTTCAATAGGGAAGGATCCCACATTGAAAGGAATAGAAGAAAATAAGATAGCTAGGAGGGTGAGCTAGCTAAGGTTGAACCCTATATCTGAACAACCACACAAAACCATAATCATCCTTTGTGCTTATGAAAATCACCACCACCATAGGAAATGTCACCACTTCCATAAGTATTAAGAAATATGATAAAAAGAGAAAAATTCACTACACCATTAATGTAGTTGAAATCATAAACCCCACCTCATTAGAGGTACACTTCACTTTGATGGAAGTTATACAAGAACAAAAATAATAACAAATAACAGAAGCCGGTATTAAATTAAATAACCATGAATCTCTAGGCTACAAAAGGGCAAAATAGATCTTCAAGATGATAAAACCATAACCAAAACAAGAAAAGGATAGATTGAGCTCTTCAAGGCTACTAGTATTTTCTTGGACAATAAGACAAATAGATCCCGCAAAAGCTCTAGCACCAACAAAAAATTGTTTAGAACTAAAAGAAATAACCAAAGGAGAAACCCAAAAAAAAAGTCCCCTAAGGATGGAAAAACCATGATACAACCATAGAAGGAGGGTCCTTAATGGGAATAGCTTGAACTTGTTCACAAGTTGGCTATACTGATATATATGACTTGATATAGTGTTGTCATTATGGCAACAAAGTCATATAAAAGTTTGGAGTCAGCGCACTTGTTTTAAAGATTAGAATTCAGTTAAGTTTTGAAGACTGGATAGTGTATAGAGATCCTATAGCTCAGAGCATCAGCGCACATGTGTACAAAAGAATTATGGTATACGCCCTATAAGTTAAGTTGGTTAGACTATACTCATTCTTAGTCTATGAGTGCATAATCAGATATGCAAGGATGTGAAAGTTACAGTCAGTTGAAGTTGCACAGCTAGTGTGTGCTAGTGAAGAATAGAGCAAGCAGCCAACATATAGTATTTTGGTTTGTGATTATAATATAATATTACAAAGGCTATGCACCTATTATGTTTAGGTTTCAGACATGTATACTTTTTTGTTTGTAATCATGCTTAAGCCAATTCATTTGGAAGTGTTGTTTGTAATAGGTTTAAGGTCTACCTAGTTGTTTATTTTATATGAGCATATAAATATAAGATGTGCCCATTGTAACACCCCAAAAATGGGCTATATGTTCATTAACCTCCTATATCAACAAATCGAATGAAATTGACATCAAAGTCCTAACCTAAGGCACATGTGAACATCATCGAATCCTAATTGATTATCTTAAATTCTGCATCGGGGAATATTCCTAGCAATATTCCTATTTATCATAATTATCTTTAATTTAATGATTATTTGGTGATAAATCTTATTTATCCTAAAGTTTGATTAATTGAATATTCTTAATATTTAATTAATTAGATTTAATTATGCCACTTAATTATTTAATTGAATTTAATTATATTTATTCCTAAGTATTATTATTTAATTTTGACAATAAATCCAAAATCTTATGAATAATTGATTACATTCTTATTTAATTGATTAAAGCAAGTTGTCATATTTAATGATATTATTTTTTAATAAAAGTTTGAAAAATAATTGATTAACCCATCAATCAATTATTTTATTTTTCAAAATCAGTTAAGCTGGAAATAATTACTTTATTATTAAATTATTTCATAAATAAAATATGCACAATCACAAAAGAAGACAACTATCAATTATCAATTAAAGCTAAACTCTATTTTGAGTTAAACTCTTCTTTTGCATGTTTTTGTGAGTTAATTATCCTTTATTTAAAAATAACTCAAAAATCAACCTGAGTTATTTGAGTGATTTATGGCTTTTTTCTCATGCACCTCCAAAGCCCTAAATTTCTATAAAATTAAGGCTTCAGCTCATCTCAAATCATCTCATATTTTTGTACAATCACGTTGGAGAATTAGAATTTGGAGAATCAAAGCTTATTACGAATCAAGGCTATTGTGAGATCAGTTTTTTTTTTTTTTTTTACATTCATTTAGATTCATTTTCATATCATTGTTAGATCATTTAGCATATAATAGCATATCAGTTTTTAGCATATCATAGATTTCATATCAGTGTTCATCATATCATTGCATAGAAAATCCAAAAAAAAAAAAGATTAATTGCATTCATATTTCATATAAGTTTTGCATTCAAATCCTTCATCTAGGTGTCATCTAGGTCACTGATCTTGATTACAATCTGAGAACATCAATCTCTCACCTATTAGAAGGCAGTAAATCGCCTGGTTAGTTTAGCTTTCAATTCATTGCACGATTTTGATTATAGCTAACTTCTAATGTTTTACTAAAGTGTTGTGTCTACAGATCAGGTAAAAAATTCACACACACATTTTTGGCACCCACCGTGGGGCAACCCACCTTTACATGCTAGTTTTATTTTTTGGGGGAGCTAAAACCCTAAAGTTTCAAATATTTAATTTTATCTCTCAAATGGCTTGGATTTTTTCTGAAATATTTTTTTTAGATTGGACACATATCAAAGAAGCTACAATAAAAAATTTAGAATTTTTTGAGATGTTTTGAATTTTTAATAAATTTTTTTTGAAATTCCAAAAAAAATTAATATCTGACACAAATCAACATATTTTTTTGAAATTTTTATATTTTTGGAAATTTTTTAAAATTATACAGGGGTTCCATTCTATGTTTTTAAAATTTGGATGCAATATAATAGCTCAAATGGTCAATTTATAAAAACTAGTCTATTTTGATAAAACGGGTCTCTAGGGCACAAATGAAGAGATTTTTCTAAAAATTTTACATTTTTGGAAAGCTCTCTATTTTTTAGTAGGGGTCTCTATTTTTAATTTCTATTTTTCTAGCCAAAATCATAAAAAAAAAATTAGATCTTGTTGACTAGGTCAAATGTGGCAAAAAAAATAAAGTTTTGTGATGGGTATGTACTTATTTTTTTTACATGGTTCAATGAATGATATGAGTTTTCATTTGGGTTAATTTCAAGTTATTATTTCTAATAATATTTGATTTTTAGAGCTAACCCTATGGTTTTCATAAGTTGAATATATGTTGCATATCTTGTTTGCTTGTTTGCTTGTTGGAGAGTTCGTCACTTGCTTGCATGGAAAAGCTCAACAAGAATTGCTAAAAATTAGGTAAAATATACTAAGCACATTGCAAGGATCCTAGGTATTCTCCTTCATATAATAACATTTTTATTTGGCTTTAAAATAAATCTCTCATGTGTTTAGCTTGAGTGTTTCTTTGCATGTTTTTTCTACGAATTTGCATAATTGAATACTAGGTTGTGACACCTTAGGTATTTATTTAGCAGTCTTAGATACTTGTGAATGATCTAGATTTCTATCTTGGGTTATTGGACTTGCTAATCTACTGACCCCTCATTCCACCCTGTGGTTGCAAGGTCAGGGCCACATTAAAGGGCAGGGGTCAACAGGATAGAAGCGTTAATTGTTCCACCAGGCAACCCTTTTGTGCTTTTTGGAACTCACTTGTTTTCTAAGTTGGGGACTCATTTTCATCTTGTGTGAGGTGTTAAGTGTTCCACCTTGTGGACTCATCTCATAATTTCTTTAAGCATTAAGTGTTCCTCTTTCTGCTTTTTGGGTACTTTCGGTAGATTTGCTTTTTGGAAACATACATAGATGTGCTCACATAGTAATTAGGCCCTATGAACACTATTTGTGATTCTTGAGAGATTGGATTCCCAATGAAATCCTTCTTGATGATAGAATCCTTGTAGGTAGGGAAGATACTTAGTGTGTTTCACATTCAACTTGGTTAGTGCATCTTCTCTTATTGATTGATACATTCTCTCCCAGGAGAGGTTGAAAGATCATGTGGAGTTGACATCATAGACCTTGGTGAAGCAAAACTTTTTCTTAGCGTGTCAGATTTATCTTTCTTCTTTGTTTGGGTTAAAAGTGAAAAGGCATCAAAAACCTTGGATCTAGGGCCAAGTCTCCCTGTGGTACAATACTATGAGTCATCTTTAGAGAGGGTTACCATAGCGAACATTCCCTTCACAGGGAAAACTACATTGACAGAACCTCAAGCGACAATAGCTATTTTCACTATGGTAGTGACAACCGCTATATAAATGTCCTTGTGGAAAAAATATTCACACGGTATGGTTCATTGTGGGTTGTCAGATCTCCCTAGCAGCTCTTGAAGATTAAGTTCTCAGACTATGTCAAAACCTTGGTGCACCAGGATTGGAATTCACCCCTTTGGATCATAAAAGTTGTAGAGTCAAACCATTACTAAAAACCCTAGAGAGGCCAAATTTTTATTTTCTAGGAATATGTGCATTATTGAAAAGATTTTTGGAACATACCTAATTAGCTCTCTTAGGGATTAGCACAATTCAGTCACTTGATAGTTCATGTGCAAGGTTGCTTTTGCCCTTGTTCATTGTTTTCAGACGTGCTTGAAATCACTTGCTTTCTATTCTACGTGCTTTTTTATCTACTTGGCTACTAAAAATGATCAAATTTGGTATAATCTTGAAATCTAGATAGTACATTTTGCAAACCATCTGAAACTGAAACCCAAAAATTTGTAAAATTTGACGTAAAATCCTTTCTGGAGTCAAAAGTCATCTTAGGAGGTCAGAAAGTCATACAAGTTTCTATCAAGTGTCATTTCATTACTGCCCATCTATCATATGATAGAGAACCCATTTTTCTACGAGTTTGCAAAGTGTCATTTGGGAAAATTTAGAAAAAGTGTCAGAAAGTTTTCAGAATTGCCAGATACCTAGCTTTTTCAGCCTAGTTCCAGAATCTGTCATACAAATCACTGTGTTAGGAACAAAGTAGTAGCTATTGAGAATCAGTACACATGTCTCAAAGAATCAGTACACATGAGGAAGAAATTCTAATCATAGCTATGATGAAGCAGATGCATGCTATGCAAGTTGAACTTAACAATCTTAAGAAAGAGAAGGAACCCAAGGAATTCTCCAGGGAAGCTCTATGCCCTTTTCCATTTGATAAAGACTTATACATGTCACCATGCCCCCAGTTGGAATTTGAGCAGCGTGTCAATCCTTATGATACCTCTTCCATGGAGAGTGACACATCCATCTTTGGAGACTATGATGACTATGATGATGGACAATATAATGATACCTATGACACCTCTGTTCCTAAGAGTCCTCCTCATCATGTGTTCCTACTTACTAGAAATGGGATGTCACATTGGATAGATCATGATGGTGATCCATATGATTCTAATTTTGAAAATGACTTTGATGATTTTTGTGAACAATACCTTGATTATGATCCATCTACTACTACTGAGGACTATAAAATGTATCATACTAGCTTGAAGCATCAATATTATAAGAATCCTTCTCCTAAGGACTCTCCTACTGAAAATAAAGATTATCTTCTTAAGCAAGATCATGTTAATGTTAAACCTTTGTCTTGTGATGGTTCCCTTCCATCCCCTACTTCCTCCAATACACGTAAATTTCTTAAAGTTTTTGAGTCTTTCAAATATTTCACAAAACCTTTATCCGACACAAGCCCTGATACTTTTCATACAATTCCCTATAGTTATCCTCTAGGGCTATGATGCAAGAGCATCCTGGGTGTAAGAGCAATCTTGCATCACCCAAAAATATTTCTATTTTTGTATTCAATAAGGGCTATCTTATGCAGAGTTGCTATTTATCGAAACTTGCTATTTTTAGTAAGTTGGTCTTACAATCTTAGAATGTTCTAATTTTGCATGTGGAGGTTCATCTCTATCATATCAGCCTACCAGCAAAGTTTCATGGCTAGATTAGGTCTAGTTTTGAAGATATTGAAGATTTTCGGTATTGGCAGCAGGGTATAGAAACTTTGAACTCAGTTTTGAAGGCTTTAGAGGCCCCGAATGAGGTCAAAAAATTGGGTGACAGGTGCTTTGCACTGTTCAAGCCTGTAGAGCACTTTGTGGCATTTCTGAAATGGGGTTATAATAGCCAATCGGGTCAACGACGATGACTTATGGTCTTCAAAAGTTGGGTCACCTGAAATGGCAGAAAATAGTTTTTCTTCAAAATTTTTGTTTGGGTTTCAAAACTCATTTTTGAGCCAACTTTGATGTAATAAATTGTAAAATAAAATAATTCTAAGTTTGGTCGGTCCTAAGGGCTAAATTTTTAGAACCTTCTCGGGCGGTGGAAATTGCCTATATAAAGAAGGCCTGTAGTATTGTCTAGGATAGTTCTGGGTAGTAGATTTGGGTATTGATTCGAGGCTTTGTCCTATAGAATATTGTAAGGGAATGCCCATGTCGCTTACATATTGTAATTTTGAAAGTTTGTAATTCCACATTTGTGGAGATAATAAGAAGCCAAGTTTATGTTCTTGCATATTATTGTCATTGTTGTTTCTCTATTTTTGTTATGTGTTTGTGGTATTAAGGGGAGCACCCTTCATCAAGTGGTATCAGAGCAGGAGTCCTTGAGTGTGTAAACAAATCACCAACTGTGAGGTAGTTTGCACCAGGACCGTGGTTAGGGTTTCAATGCGCATCACAAAAATGCCTCCATGAAGAGAACGTGGCAGAAGAGCTGGTGCTGTGACACCTGAGGTTAGAGAGCTGCAGAGACAAGTGAGAGCATTGCAAGAAGAGATTCAATAAGGAATGAATCTTAATGTTAGAGACAAAAGTGAGGATGAAGCCGAAGAAGAATATCAAGAAGGAGAAGCTGAAATTGTGAACCAAGAGGAAGAAAGACTTTTTTGAGTGATTTCCAAGATTGGGAAAAGACCTAAGATTGAGGTTCCTACATTTTCTAGAAATCTTAACCTAGAGGAATTGATCGACTGGATCAATGAATATGAGGAATATTTTGAGTATGAAGATGTTGAGGATCCTGATAGGGTCAAATTTATGAAGGCCAGATTGAAAGGTCATGTGAAGGTCTGGTGGGAAGAGATTCAATTGGAGTGAAATAGAAGAGGGAAAGATAAAATCACAAGATGGGATCGGATGGTGGATAAATTGAACTGACAATTCATTCTTGTTGATTATGAGCTTGACCTACTAAAGAAAATGCAAAGTTTGAATCAAGCAGGAAGATTTGTTCAGGAGTATACAGAGGAGTTTTATCGACTCCTCATCAAAATAGGCCATGCAGAAGCTGATAAGGAGAAAGTTGCCCGATACCTTAATGGGTTAAGGCCAAGTATTCAGGAGGAGTTGAATCTAGTTCGAATGAACAGTATTGAGGAGGCATACCAGTTTACCCTAAAAGTAAAGGAAAAGCTAAAGAAGAAGTTTGAGAGAAGACAAAATGGAAGAGGTCGTGGTGGAAGATCTGGCGGATGGTCATATGGTGGCCGAAATGAAGATCTAAAAAAGAAGGATGAGGCCAGTAGTAGTCAGAATCAGAGAGAAAATAATTCCAATCATTTCCAAGATTAGAGTAATAGAGATCAGAGAGGAAGAGGAAGAGGACAAGGATCTAGAAGAGGAGGCTTCTGTGGAACATGTTTTCACTATGGAGAAGGTCATAAGGCATTTGAATGTCCTCAACACCAAGGCAGAACAGACAGGAGAAATGAAGGCCAGGCCAAAGTTGCACATGTAGATGAAGATGCTAGATCATCAAATTTTGAAGATGTTGAAAGAGGAGAAATGCTAATTAACAGAAGAGTCTTGTTGAGTGGTGAGAACGAACCTGAACAAAGGAGGAGCTTGTTTCACACTAGATGCAAGTGTGAGGGTAAATGCTACGATGTGATTATCGATAGTGGAAGCACTAACAATTTAGTGTCAGAAGAGATGGTGACAAAGTTGAAGCTCAAGAGATAGAAAGACCCACATCCATATCGGATTGCCTGGTTGCAGGATGACCACAAGGTCATGGTTAGTGACCAGTGCTTGGTAAAGTTCAAGATTGGCGCGTAACAAGATGAGGTACTATGTGATATCATCTCTATGGATGCATGTCATATGTTGTTGGGTAGACCATGGTAGTTTGACAGATGTGTTGTACATGATGGTCATGTGAATACCTATTCCCTGACAAAGGATGGAGTGTGACATAAGCTAAAGCCATTGAAGGAGACTGAAGAAAAGGTATGTGGTAATGCAAGAATAACATTTGTTGATGGAAGAAAATTCCTAGATGGTATGACGCATGAGCATGTGTGTTTTGCTTTAATTCTAAAAGTTGGTAAAGCAGAAGTAGAGGATGTACCTGTAGAGGTTGTAGATTTGTTGAATGAGTTTCACGATATTGTATCTAATAATGTACCTGATGGATTACCACCGGTAAGGAAGATCAGTCATCAGATGGATTTGATTCCAGGGGCCAGTTTGCCAAACAAGGCAACACACAGAATGACACAGCAGAAAGTGAAGAGTTGAACAAACAAGTACATGAGTTATTGCAGAAGGGGTTGATTTGAGAGAGTTTGAGTCCCTGTGCTGTACCAGCTATATTAGCACCAAAGAAGAATGGAGAGTGGAGGATGTGTATAGATTCCAGAGAGATAAACAAGATCACAATCAAGTATAAGTTTCCATTGCCACGAATGGATGATATTATGGATTGTTTGAGTGGGGCTATGTATTTCTCAAAGATAGATCTGAAGAGTGGATATCACCAGATTTGGATCAGAGAAAGAGATGAATGGAAGACTACCTTCAAGATAAAGGAAGGACTATATGAGTTTTTATTCATGCCTTTTGGGCTAACCAATGCACTGAGTACTTTCATGTGGCTCATGAATGAGGTTCTGAAAGAATTTCTGGGTAAGTTTGTCATTGTTTACCTAGATGATATTTTGATTTTTAGTAAGACATTGGAGGAACATATGATGCATATTCGTATGGTGTTTGAGAAGTTGAGAGATGAGAAATTGTTGATTAATTTGAAGAAGTGCAATTTTTTGAAGAAAGAGTTAGTGTATTTGGGATTTGTAGTTTCAGCAGAAGGTCTAAAAATAGACCCAGAGAAGGTACAGGCTATCCTTGAATGGCCTACTCCAAGGAGTGCTACAGAGGTAAGATCTTTTCATGGTTTGGCTAGCTTTTACAGAAAGTTTATCATAAATTTTAGCAGTATTTGTGGACCTTTGACTGAAATAATGAGAGGGGATAGAAAAGAGTTTAAGTGGACTAATGGGGTAGAAAAGAGTTTTCAATTGTTGAAACAAAAAGTTACAGAACAACCTGTTTTAGCACTTTCAGATTTTAATAAGGTGTTTCAAGTAGATTGTGATGCTAGTGGTATCACAATAGGAGCTGTTATGAGCCAAGAAGGTAAATCGGTTGCTTATTTCAGTGAGAAGTTAAATGATGCCAAGAGGAAGTATTCTATATATGATCAAGAATTTTATGCTATAGTTCAGGCATTAAAGAAGTGGAGACATTATCTACTTCCTAAGGAGTTTTTTTTGTATACTGATCATCAAGCTTTGCAATATTTGAATAGTCAAGGAAAGTTGAATCAGAAGCATTTGAAATGGGTTGAGTTTTTGCAGAGTTATACATTTGTTTTGAAACACAGGAGTGGAAAGTCTAATAGGGTTGTAGATGCTCTTAGCAGAAGGCAACTATTGCTGACAGAGATGTAGATTGAAGTGGTTGGATTCAAGGAACTCAAGAATTTTTATCGAGAGGATCCTGATTTTGGTGAAGCTTGGAAAGCTTGTACAAAACCTGTTACTCTAGACAGAATGAAATGGCTGGATTTTATTATCCAAGATAATATGCTATTCAAAGGGAGTCATTTGTGCATTCCACAAAGTTCTATGATGGAGAATCTCATCAAGGAGAAGCATAGTGAAGAATTATTATTATTGGCCACAATTGCAGCAAGATGTGAAGAAGTTTATACAGAGTTGTAGAGTATGTCAGATGGTGAAAGGAGTGATGCAAAATAGAGGGTTGTATCAGCCATTACCTATACCAAAGAAGCCTTGGGAGGATATCAGCATGGACTTTGTTCTTGGTTTACCGAGGACACAGTGGGGACATGATTCAATTTTTGTAGTAGTTGATAGATTTTTGAAGATGGCACATTTCATTCCCTGCAAGAAGACTAATGATGTTGTTCATGTAGCAGAATTATTTTTTAGAGAAATGGTGAGACTACATGGTTTCCCAAAGACCATAGTTTCAGATCAAGATACTAAGTTTGTTGGATATTTCTGGCAGACATTGTGGAAGAAGTTGAAGATAGATTTGAAGTTCAGTTCATCACATCATCGACAGACTGATGGATAGATAGAGGTGGTGAATAGAAGTTTGGAAAATTTGCTGAGATGTTTGGTTGGAGATAAACCAATAGGATGGGATTTGATTTTACCACAAGTAGAATTTGCATACAATAATTCTATCAATAGGAGCACTGGTAAATCACCATTCCAGATTGTATATGGAAGTAGTCCAAGAAATGCATCTGAATTGAGAAAGATAGATAAAGGAGAAATAAGTAGTGCTGAAGCTGACGATTTTGCAGAACACTTGAAGAACATCCATGAGGAGGTGAGGAAGCATATTACCAAGATGAATGCATAGTATAAGGCTAAGGTAGATGAGAAAAGGAGGCATAAGAAATTTTAGGTTGGTGATGAAGTCATGGTTCATTTGTGGAAGGAGCGATTTCTAGTTGGTACATATAACAAGATGAGAATGAAGAAGTTTGGACCATGTAAGATATTGAAGAAGCATGATTCATGAAATGCATATGAGTTAGAATTGCCTAGTGAGCTGAATATTTCACTAGTGTTTAACATTTTAGATTTGACAGAGTATCATGAAGGAGGTGTTAAAGATGAGGTTGCAGTAGCATAGTGGAGTATTCTAGCAACCAATTTAGATATCAAGGAGATTGAAGACATACTGGATAGTCGTGTTGGTAGAAGCACAAGGAATAGGACATATGAAGAGTATTTGGTCAAATGGAAAGGATGACCTATTGAAGATTCATCATGGCTAACAAAGGAGGAGGTTAACGATCTTGGTTTTCCTCTACACACCTGAGTCATGATAGGGTCACTTCTCAAATTACCCTGGGTGTCTGATGCAGGAGCATCCTAGGTGTAAGAGCAATCTTGCATCACCCAAAAATATTTCTATTTTTGTATTCAATAAGGGCTATCTTGTGCAGAGTTGCTATTTATGGAAACTTTCTATTTTTAGTAAGTTGGTCTTACGATCTTAGAATGTTCTAATTTTACATGTGGAGGTTCATCTCAGTCATATCATCCTACTAGAAAAGTTTCATGGCTAGATCAAGTCTAGTTTTGAAGATATTGAAGATTTTCGGTATTGGTAGCAGGGTACAGAAACTTCAAACTCAGTTTTGAAGGCTTTAGAGGCCTTGGATGAGGTCAAAAAATTGAGTGACAGGTGCTTTGCACCAGTCAAGCCTGTAGAGCACTTCGTGGTGTTTTTGAAATAGGGTTATAATAGCCAATTGGGTCAACGGGCGATGACTTATGGTCTTCGGAGGTTGGGTCACCTGAAATGGCAGAAAATAAATTTTCTTCAAAATTTTTTTTTGGGTTTCAAAACTCATTTTGAGCCGACTTTGATGTAATAAATTATAAAATAAAATAATTCTATGTTTGGTCGGTCCTAAGGGCTAAATTTCTAGAACCTTCTCAGGCGGTGGAAATTGCCTATATAAAGAAGGCCCGTAGTATTGTCTAGGGCAGTTCCGGGTAGTAGATCTAGGTATTGATTCAAGGCTTTGTCCTACAGAATATTGTAAGGGAATGCCCATGTCACTTACATATTGTAATTCTGAAAGTTTGTAATTCCACATTTGTGGAGATAATAAGAAGCCAATTTTCTGTTCTTGCATATTATTGTTTTTGTTGTTTCTCTATTTCTATTATGTGTTTGTGGTATTAAGGGGAGCACCCTTCATTAGGCTACCTCTTCAAGAAATTCAAGCTAACCTTCACTTGGTTGCTAATACTTTCAATAATGCTAAACCTAGAGAGCCTAAGCCTTCATACACTACAATGCCTACTTCATTTGGTCCTTCACCATCTCTTCCAAAGTCTTCCATATGATCCCAACATGCTTCCTTGTCCTTAGAAGTGGCTCCATGTCAAGAGGACTCCAGAAATGATAAAGAAAAAAACATAAAGAAAGATCAAGATCAAGAACCCTCCATGTCATCCACTCCTTTTCATGATGTCTCTTATCCGCCTCAAGGTTCATTTGATCCTGTACACCCTTTTTCATGCATTCCACCATGTCTTAAGTCTTCTCCTAAGCAAGATCAAGCTACTACTTACACTGTTGAGCTTATTGACAATCAAAATAACCTTACTACACTTTCTCTTTCCAAAGATGATACTTCCATTAAGGTTGGTAAAAATGGTGTTGTTCCTTCCAATTTTAAGCCTATTGAAAATCAAGAGAAAAATTATGCACTTATGCTATCCAAAGATCCTTGTCAAGATCAAAGTCTTCCATCTTCTTATTCTACCACTCCATGTTCACTTCCACTTTCTACTCTTTCAAAGTCTTTGCAAGCTTTGAACCATCCTATCAAAGAAGGTGCTCATATTCAAGATGTCCATGATTCTATTGAAAATTTTAATGCTCACTCTAAAGATGCTGATATCCTTGGTTGTCATATAGATGCTGATGAACTTATTGATTATCCTTTTGTATCTTCCATGTCCATCCTTGGACCTCTTACACCACTACTAAAGGCTTCATGTCTACCTTCCATCTTGGGTCCTTATGTCCCTTCACTTTCCCCTCCTATCTTTCCTAATTTTCCATCCATCTTGGGTCCTTACATACCTCCATCTCCTATCTTTCCTCAATATCAACATAGATGCATACCCTTGAATTCTTTTCATCCACCCACCCATTTAAACCAATCATATCCTTTTTTTTCTTCCACAAGTCCCAAGTCTTTTGAAAGTAACTTGAATGTTCAATACAATAAAAAGAAGCAATACAATAATCCATCCAAAAAAGAAGATCGCCATGTCTCCTCTAATAGACATGGAAACATAAAGTCAAAAGAGATATCTAAAAAAAAAATTACAAGACAAGTATGGGTTCCAAAATCCATCATGAAAGATATTCTCTCTAGATCATCAAAAGGAAATAAAAAGCCTATGGCTATATAGATTCCAAAGTCTCTCTTGAAAGAGTCTGGTGTTGAGAAAAAATAAAATTAACATTCAAGCTTCCAAAGGCTTCCACTTCATCTCCCTCCAAAAATATTCTTCCATTCTATGTGCCTAAACCACAACCTCTACTATCCATTCACCATATTCCTTCACATATTTCTTCATTCACATTTCCTCCATCCTCTCACCACCCTTTAAGGTGTGTGTTGACATTGATCTTGCCTTCCTTTCCATCTACCCTTTCACAATCCTTAAATTCATTATCCTTCTACCTTCTATCCTTTTTCCTCATTTGCCTGTTCCTCCTATCTTCCAACCTCACTCGCTTTACATAAAACCTTATCCCCCATTTTCCTCTTCCATCTTCTTTTTTCCTATCAGCATCTTTGAGCATATCATTTTGAATCCTTGGCATATCATGGTTTATCCTTTCAAGGAGAATTATCTAAAAAGCTTACCTTCTTCCAAAAGAGAGAAAAAAATTAAAAATTGAAAATGTGCCTTGGTGGAAACCTGGAAATAGGCACCTTGGTAGAGAAAGTAAAGAGAAATAAATTTGTCCTATGGTGAAAACCACTCCCTTGTGCTGCCTTGGATAAGTACCATGATGAAAACCTGGCAATTAGGTGTGTGTGTGTGAGTTTAACACCTTCATGAAATTACAAGATTAACTAAGAACAAAAAGAATTAGACTGAGAACTAATCTAATCAATGCACAATTAATCTATCAGCATCTCATGGATCTCTAAAATAAAGTGGTAGATGAGGCTCTCAGCTATGATCCTCACTAGTGACACTCTAAAGATGAGAATTAAGCTATATGATATGCAATTAAGATCTATTCAATCAAATTCTAGCTCTATTTGATGAACAATCTACTATGATCAAAGCAATTAAGCTATTAAAATTGACAAGTGAGTGGTGTGGATGCAAATTGCAAGAGCTTTGCTATAATTCAAAGATATGGAATGGATCCTTAATGCCTCAAAATGCTTTCTATTTATAGGATTTTCCCAAGGGTAGGGGGTAGAGTGAGTTGATCATGGTTATGCTTGGGTAAGGTCAATTGGCTTTGCTTTGTCCATAAATGGGGGGACAAGGAGGGGACAATCATTTAAATAGTTTCAAAAGGCTGGACCATTTCAACAAAAGTGAGTGATTTGTGTCCATTTTGTCTCCAATTTGCTTTGTTGAGGGAAATTATGATTTATTAATTAATTAAAGTAATTAAATTTAGCCATGAAGGGTAAGAGGTTCATTTTGATTTTTGCTTTCAACAACTATGTCATTAATTGAATTTAATCAATTTCATAGTGTTTTTCTCTTTTTCAAGCTTCATTTAATCATTTAATTGAATTTTCCTTTGATTTGGATTGCCTTTGTTCCATTTATTGATTTTTCATGCTATTTTGATGATTTAATGCACCTTTTGATTGATTTAAGCCTTTTGCCAATTTTTCGTATCTACAAATGCCCCTCTTTGAGTCGATGTGCAAAGAAAACCGATTCAAAGATTCCCTTGGTATGATGATCTGATTCTGTTATGGTTTTGTGATTCCTTATGTGATTGATTGCCACCTCTTGATACAAAAAAAAATTATGATGCCCCACTGATTTCATGATGTATGATTGTGACTTTGATTTGATACCCTTATTGCCCCCTCAGAAATTAAAACATATGAATTGTGTGATTTGAAAATTATTATTGACGTTTGATATAGAAAATATGTTTTAGTTTCTAACTATTGATGATATCCCACGATGTATCATTATGCCCTGGTTTGATTTGATATGTTAAGAGAAGTCAATGGCTAATTTCAAGTTCAAAATTAGGTCAAAAATACCTTAAATAGGTTAACAACCCTCTTTTACCATTGATTTTTACTTTTTACCCTTGGTGATTTTGCTTTGATTCTCTAGTGATTTTGAGATGGTTGTGCCGATTCAGGAGCATAGATTCAAGAGATGCCAGAGATATGCGAGACCGCCTGATTATGTACCTCTAGTAAGTCATTACGAATTGCAATTTTGCATTTATTGATCATTTATTAAGCATTTATTGCAATTTCATGTTTCATCATTGCTTTACATTCAAGAAATCACGCCTAGGACATAATTGATTGTCGCCTAGGGTCTTTAACTATCACTTCCATGGTTTTTATTATCACCTGCACGTAATAAAATTTCACCTAGAAGATAGTTAAGTCTCGCCTGGCAGGAAAAAACTGTCGCCTTGCCCCAGGGAAAAATACCCCTTTTCGAATAGGTTCTCACCTACATGAAACCTAACCATTTAACTCTTGCCTAAGTAAAATTCTCTATCACGGTGTCAAATTCACTGTTGTGTACAAAAAAATCTATCGCTTGGAAGAATAATAAAGTCACTTATGGCCAAATTAAGTCACGCCTAGGTTAAAATGTTGCCTGGCAGTAGAAAAATCACGCTTGATGTATTTTTTGCAAAATTTCCATACTTTTTACACATTTGTTGATCATATCTGATGAACAATTTGATAACCCCCTGATGAGAAAGTTGGATAATTAGTGTAGGTCTACGATTGTCAACAAAACAATGGTTTGGATATCAAGATAGTAGTACTTTAGAATATGATTTGTCAATCTGATTTGAATATTAACTGATATGATAAATCAATTAGTGTGAAAACCAATATGATTTGAGACTATCACTTCATTCTCAAGATACAGAGAAATGAACGATGATACTTTAGTGTGATTACTTGATACTTTTGATTGACTTGAGATAATTCCTTGATACAATGTACTAATATTATTCCTTTACCTTGCCAACAGGATCATTATCCTACTTTATACGTCCGTGCAATTGCATCATGGGTTATTGACTTAGGTCAGAGACTCTTAGTAGCTGAGTTCCAAGTTATTGAGAGATGTGGTTTGAGTTTCCTCCTTGATCTCCCATGGTTCCAGCTGAACCATGGTTTATTGACTGCAGTGGCGAAGTGATGGCACTCTGACCACAACATATTCCACTTGCCACATGGTGAGATGATGATCGTGCTAGAGGACATGTATCGATTATTGTGGATTCCTTGTAGGGGTGAGTTGGTCTACTATGACTCTGCATATGATTCCTCTGTCTACCGATGAGTATTTAGGGACAACACTATTGGAGATGGGGATACTATTACATGGCCTCAATTTTCCACTTTTCTGACATTACCAGCAGTTTTGGGTGCCTTGATTGGCTGTCTACTTCTTCCTAACTGGCAAGGTCATGGTTTTTCAATTGGTTGGGGCCAGATTATAGAGGATTTACTTGCTCATCCTCTATGGTTTGATTGGGGTTCCTGTGTCTTGGCACAGTTGTATCATGATTTACATCAGGTAGTCTATTGGGGTAGTGCATCATTGTCAGTGGGTGTTATTGTTCTACAGTTGTGGATATGGGAACATCTTCCCATTACTAGGCCTATTTCTGATAGAATTTGACCTCAAGGATATCCCTATGCTTTCTTATATACAAGCATGGTCATATAGCATCATATGGGTCATTTGGATTACTGGCGATGTCAGATTGATGATCTGGATCAGGTTATATGGCATCCTTATCTCAGTTGTGATCATTGGAGAGAGGATGATGATGAGTTACCATATATGTTTGCCCCTCACTGGATGATTGGGCACACTCCTACCACTATTGAGTGCTTTTTCTTTGGCAGAGTTTTGAGACAATATGGGTGGATTTAGGATATGCCTCAGGGAAATGCATTATATGCTCAAGTACATGCATAGATTTCTCTATGGGGTCCATGTATTGATTATCAGTTTGCATTAGGTCAGATTGCAGGTATGACTATTTGCAGATGGGAGATACTTCCTGGTATAGCTAATGTTGGGATGTCACATGAGCATGTAGATTGGTGGTCTCACCATAGGTTTCCTTGGTTTACTGATTTAGCTGAGCCTATTCCTGGAAATCATGATGGTGAGAGGGGTGGTAGACATCAGAGAGATTGAGGACATAGACATCCTCAAGTTGCTATAGGGGGAGGTTAGGTGAGATGAGATCTAGGTCATGATAGATAGGATAGAGCATAGGATGATGCAGCTGTTAGATAGCCTAGAGTAGATAGACAGGACAGAGTGCATAGACATCAAAGAGCTTAGAGACATGCACAGATTGATGTAGCTAGGAAGATTCCTAGGATATTAGATCCCTTGGTACAATTATAGAGAGTGGCCTTAGCATAGCCTGATGGTGATGTAGCTCATCAGGATCAGGTACAGTAGGATGATGCACAGCAGGTTGATGTATAGCAAGATGGTGGGCAGCAGGATGGTGGGGCTCCACAGATGCCTCCACCAGCTCGACAGCCATAGGGTGCATAGGGTGATCACATGGATGGATTAGAGTGAGGTTTACAGTCTATGAGGATAGAGATATCCACTATTGTGGGTTGATTGGACTAGGTTGCCTCTTTATTACAATAGCTTGTATCTATCATGGTTGTTCAGAGGCAGGATGGAGTGGGTACATCACAAGCTCCTCCCCCACAGGATAGTAGAGGGCTAGATGGATCTGGTGCTATAGGCTCCCGAGCTATATGATGATAGATTTACTCAGTGTTGTTGGTCCATCTTTTATGTTATTCTCATTTATCAAAACATTTGATAGATCACTTTGATGATACCTTGACATATTTGATGTATGGGATCCTCCTTTTTGATGATGATATATGATGATATACTTCCTGATTCTCTTTGATGAGTTTGATTATAAGATTATCTTTTATGCAGCTATATGATGTTTGATTTATGCATTTACTTGGATTCATGCTATGAATGCCGTATCTTATTTTATGATATATATAGATGTATGCAAAAATGTATGACTTTGGTGATGCTCTTCTATTGCTCATGTATGGATGTAAGATGTTTAATGGAAATGCACATGTATGTTCCTATGTTTTGTTTTTTCAATGTATGCTAGTTTATCCTTAACTATATGAGTGCACATGATTTATGGATGATTTTTCATTGTAAATGTGGATAATGAATAATGCTCAATGCGTGTATGTAAAAGATAATCTCATTTTCTTTATTGTGTTTTATCAAGAACAAACATTATTATTGAAACCCTTTTGCATAAATGTTTTAACTACCCAAGATTATTGATGTACCCCCTTATTCCCTTGGAAAAGTAACCATAAACACATGCATTTGATCAAACATGACAATGCAATTAATTTAATATGTTGTGCAATGCAACCTAAGTGTCACCAGTTTTTAGCAAATAAATGCCTTGAGGATAAATTTTCATCATTGAGCATTTGGGACCGGAAAGAAAGTACAATAACCACCACCCACTGACATGATGATATGAATACCGCTTTTTATTGCATTTGGTAAGCTCCTTTTTGAACTAGTACAACCCTCACTAGTTGGATGACCAAACTATGGGACTCTGAATACCGGTGTCAACAGATTCAATGTTGCAAGTGGATTTTTGGTATTAAGATATAGAAAATCTAAATAGCCAAGTGATCCATTTGCGTAAAAAAACAAAGGTCAATCCATCCGCTTATGAGATAGTCCTCGATGGTTCTTTGATGACCATGTTGTTAGACAACTTCTCATAAGGTGACGAATCTCCCTCCAAACAGTCACTCAAAGGCAATAAAATATTGTATCTCTATCATTGCCAATACCATCAATTAGCTAAAGATACTTGATATAAATCAATCAATATAAGAAAATATATTTTTAACCAACTTTCAAAAGAATCTTTCAAGTGTTTTGCATTGTTTCTTGATTTTCAAATAGTATTTCCAAGTACCTTGATCATTAATGATGTTTGATTTTTATTTAATCCTAAATAATAAAGTCTATTAAGGCTCAAGGATTTTTTTGTGGTAATCAATTTCTTGGTTTATGAACAATGATAGTTATCAAAGGTTCACGAAAATATGCTTCTTTTTTCTGAAATTTGGATCTCGCTCTCTCTCTGTTTGACTCTGACTGAATGTTGTTCGTTTGAATCCTTTTTATGTACCAACTTTGTGATATGCTCTTTGTTGCCCCCAAGTGTTTGAATATAACCATTTTGACAACTTTTGGCAATGCAAATGATGAAGCTACAAAGCTTTATTAGGACTATGTACAAATGATGGATGCAATGAAGGTTTGGACAAATGGGATGATGAGATGCATTATGTACAAATGCAACCTAGGAAAGACCAACTAAAGGGAACCAAAGGTGCTTGTTTACCAAGTTTTCACCCTTTGGATGGATCAAGCTCTTTTTTTATTTTATTTTATTTTTATTTTTATTTTTATTTTTATTTTTGCAAGCTTTTTCTCTCTTTTTTTTTTCTACCAAGGTGCCTATTTACTAGGTCTTCACCAGGGCACTTTCTTCTTTTTCAATTTTTTTGTATTTTTGTATTTTTCTTTTTTTTTTCATTTTTATCATCAAGGCACCTATTTACTAGGTTTTCACCAAGACAACATAATTTTGGTTGTTTTTCCTTTCTTCATGCTCAAATTTTTCAATGTTTTTATCCTTTTGTGCTTTTCAAATGTTTTTGGTGTTTTCAAGATCTCTTTTGAAATATGTACAATAAAATAGGATGCTCTTTCATCTGATACTCTTTATACTCTTTCATCTACCTCATGTATAGAACCTTTTAAGATGAATACTATTAATAGGTTCTTGAAGTTCCTCTCTGTCACAATTTGATAATTTATAGGTTCTTGTGCCAAATGAAGACATTATGATAAATGGGCCTAGCCAATTAGCCTCCCATTTTCATTTCTTTTCCCTCTGAACCTAATTCTTTGGATTCTCTCTCAACAACAAGTCTCCTACCTAAAAAACTCTTGGTTTGATATGTTTATTATAGTTCCTTGAGATTCTATTTTGGTACACTTTCAGGTGGTCATAAGCTTGTGTTTGATGTTCTTCAAGTAACTCCAATTGTTGAAGTCTAGCAACCCTATAGTCTTCATATATGATCAATCCTTGTAATGACACTCATAAAGATAGGATTTAAACCTCTAATGGTAGAACTACTTCAGTCCCATAGACTAGTGAGAATGGCATGGCCCTGGTGGGTGTTCTTATGCTAGTTCTATAGGCCCATAATGCTGGATTAATTTGCATATGCCAATCCCTTCCTGATTTGTTGACCGACCTTTTCAAAATATTCAATATATTCTTATTTGTGGCTTCAGCTTACCCATTTCCCTAAGGGTAATAAATTGATGATGAATGGTGAGTGATATGAAATGTAGCACATAGTTCATCAACATCTTTATTCTTGAATTGTTTTCCATTATCTGTTATTATGGCATGAGGAATACCATATTGGCAAATGATATGATTCAAGATAAACATGGAAATTTTCTTTCATGTTTCCATTATCAATGGAACCACTTCAACCCACTTGGTGAAATATTCTATTGGGGTTTTGATATGTTTGTGCCCATTTGAAGAAGGTGGATTTATGACGCCAATTAAATCAAACCCCCATTGATAGAAAGGCCATGGTGTGACAAATGGATGTAATTCTTATGCCGGTGCATGTATCATATCTCCATGATATTGGCATTTTTTGCATATCTTCACAAAGTGGCAAGAATCATTTTCAAATGTCTTCCAAACATACCCTAAACGAATGATTTTCTTAGCTAGATTTAACCCGCTTGAGTGCAACCTACAAATGCCTTTGTGAACCTCTTGTAAAGCTAGCTTAGACTCTTTTTCCTCTAAACACCTAAGTAACATCCCGTCTAGACCCTTACAATACAATGTTTCAGAAAGGATTAAGTAATGGGAGGCTTGGCATATGAAATTGCATTTTTGAGCACGGGTTTGGTCTATGGGTAGAACTTGGTCTTTAAGGTAGGTATATATAGGTCCATACCAAGGGGAGTCATGTCCATGTAAGAGGGAAAAAATTTGGGTTTTGGGGAGGTCAAATGTTGGTTTTACCAACTCTTCCACCAAGAACTCATACTTCTCATTTTGATCTGGTTTTTGTAACAAAGAAGCCAAGGTAGCCATGGCATCAGCTGCTTTGTTTTTCTCTCTAGGAATCTATTCAAAGGTGATCAATGCAAAGTATTTCTTCCATCCATCAATCATAGTCTTATAAGGCATCAAATTTTCATCGTTAGTGTTATATTCATTATTGACTTGATTAATGATGAGTTGAGAATCTCCATAAATTTGTAGCTCTTTTATATTCCATTCTAAGGCCATTTTGATGCCTATGACTAGTGCTTCATATTCTGCTATATTATTTGTACATGGAAACATAAGCTTGTAGGATTTGGGAATTGTGTAACCTTGAGGAATTAGTAAAAATATGCCGGCCCCGGAACCTCCTTGAGTATAGGATCCATCAAAGTATAACTTCCACATTTTTGCCTCTATGTTGATAATGGAAAAATCTGGAAATTCCACTTGAATAGTTTGTGTAGAAGTCATGGAATTTTTAGCTAAATGATCTTCTATCACTTGTCCTTTGATTGCCTTTCTATCAACATATTCGATGTTGAATTCACTCAATATCATCACCCATTTAGCTATTCTACTTGTTAAGGTTGTTTTACTTAATAAATATTTGAGAAGGTCTATCTTGGAAATCAACTTGACCTTATGCATCAACATATAATGTCTCAACTTTTGAGATGCGAACACCACTGCTAGACAAGCTCTTTCCATAAATGTATAATTAAGCTCATATTTTTTCAACATTCTACTCAAATAGTAGATAGCTCTTTCCTTACCTTGTTCATCCTCTTGTGCCAAAAGTACCCCTAAGGATCTTTCCATAGCAGATATGTAGAGAAGTAATTCTTTTACCTTGATTGGTGACATGAGAATGGGTGGATTTATCAAATAAGTCTTCAGTAATGTGAAAGCTTGATCACATTCGGCATCCCATATAAATATAGTATCCTTATGTAGCAACCCGGTGAAAGAATGACATTTTTCAGCCAATTGGGAGATAAACCTTCGTATGGATTGGATTTTTCCCTGCAAGGATCTCATTTGGCTGATGTTCTTAGGTATTTCCATGTCCATTATAGCTTGTACTTTCTTGGGATCCACTTCAATCCCTTTGGTGGAAACTATATAACCTAGTAACTTTTCAGATTGGACTCCGAAGGCACATTTCTTTGGGTTTAATTTGACCTTGAATTGCTCCAACCTAACAAATATCTTTTTCAAAATGTGGAGGTGTTCCTCTCTTTTGTGGGATTTTGCCAATATATCATCCACATAGTCTTCTAAAAATGTGTTCATCATGTCATGGAAGATAGTTGTCATGGCTCTTTGATATGTGGCTCCGGCATTTTTAAGACCGAAGGGCATGACATTCCAATAAAAAGTACCCCAAGGGTAAGTAAATGCTATCTTTTCTTGGTCTTCAGGTGCAATTTTGATCTAATTATAACTGCTAAAGCCATCCATTAATGAGTACATTGAGTGTCCTACTGTCAAATTCACTATGGCATCTATGCTCGAAAGTGGGAAATCATCTTTGGGGCAAGCAAGATTTAGATCTCTAAAATCCATACACACACGAATGGATTTATCATGCTTTGTGACTGGTACAATGTTGGAGATCCATTCGGCATATGCTATTGCTCTTATGAACCCTACTTTCAACAATTTTTCCAATTCTGCCTTGACCAAAAGAGCTATGTGGGGGTGCATTTTTCTCAACTTTTTCTTAATGGGTTTAACCCCTAGTTGAACATTCAGATGATGCATTATAAAGTTAGGATCTAATCCGGCCATGTCAGCATATGACCATGCAAAGTTTACTTTTTGTTCTTGGAAGAATTTTATGAAGTCTTCTCTTTCTAGAGGTGTGAGTGATGCTGCCAAGTGTATGAACTTTGGATCTAATTCTGTCCCAATATTGACCTTTTCCATTGGCTCTATGAGTATAGGTGACCTTTCCTCTTCATGTTTAGGCAAAGTGTCCAATCTCTCTTCTTTTGGTGCCACAATTGGGTTTTCACCAAAAGAAACATCTTTTAATTTTATTATTTTTTTTGGTTCTAATGGTGCCACAGTTGGGTTTTCACCAATAGAACTTTTCATTTTTTTAATATTTTTTTTCATTTTTTTCTTTTGACTAAGAGATTGAACCCCTGCTGCTATCATTATGTCCATATTGAATTCATTGGTGAAAGAGGGTTTAACCACATTAAGGTAGTGATTCATTGCTTGGTCATTGGAAAAGTAAAGTAGGTCATTTGGTTTGGTTTGGTCCCAATCAATGAGGTGTAGATTTATCAAAAGTAAGGGTTCATTGGGTAAAATGTCATCAATAGGGGTTATGGACATGACTTCATTTGAGGGTTCATACATTGTATCATTTAGATCTATGGCGTGCGCTTCCTCAAGATGATCCATGGAAGAAGGGTCAAAGTCCCCTTCACTCAAGTCCTCGTCAACCTCTATAGGAAACAACATGGGAAAAGCCACAAGTGGGTTAAAATTAACATTTGAATCTCCCTCCTTTGAAGGTATCCAAAATGTTTCTATCCATGCTCCATGGGTAGGTACTTGCTTGATATTAGGCCTTTGAATAGGAGGTTCTTCACTAATTTGAGCTTCTTGCCTTGGAATTTTTACATAAGTATGTATAAAAATCACTTCCTTTTCATGACATGATTCATCTGATAAAGTATCCCATTCATAATCCAGAGAATCATCACTATCTCCTTCGGATTCTAAGGCATTTATGTGAGGATAAAAATCTTGCATTGGGGTTGAACTTTCTCCTTTGCATTGAAAACCTACTCCAGATTTTTCATGACTTGCCCTCCAAATAGGTTCTATAGGTTCCAATAATCCCCTATTTCTTTTGCCTAAGGGTCCTCTTCCCTTGTATCCCATCTTTTTTATTATATCAAAGCCTTTTCCATATTGCTCAGTTTGTATCTTTACATGCTGAATTCTTTCCATTGGAGTGCTGGAAGTATCTTCCTCATCATGGTAAAGCCATTGAAGGATGTCATCCTCTTCCTTATCCCATGCTGCTTTGTTATCTTCCCTTACAAAATAAGAATTATACTTATGTTCTTTTTATGGTTTACCATGTGATTTTAGAGATGTGGGCATGTCAAATAGAGAAACAAAATATTCCCCTATCCCTTTTGAACTAATCTTGCATTTTTTTCAAAGTTGTTCATCATTTCACTCATGTGTTGGTAACGATCTTTCTTAGATTTTTCCTTTTCTTCTTTGGTAGGTTTATAGATTACTGTTTCCAATTTAGGTGCTATGTATGAACTTTCCATTTCATTTGGGCCCTCGTAGCTCACTTTTTCCTTTCCCTTAGTTCATGTCACTGAGCTAGCTTGAGGAGGGTGTGGGGTAACATTTATTGTTAGTTCTTTCATTTTAACATCTTCAATTATGGTTTCTTGAATAACTCCTTCCCGGTTATGTGGAATGTATAACTCATGAGGAGGTTTGAGTGCATTGCAATATTGGAATGGGTTAGAGTCTCCTCCAACTATGATTTCTTCACCCATGTATGAAAATTTTATGCATTGGTGGTACGTGGATAGGACTGCTTGCATCTCGCAAATCCATGGTCTACACAACAAAATATTATAAGTTAATTTCATGTCTAGCACTTGGAAATTGGTGTCCTTCTTGATAGGTCCCACTTGGATGGACAATACAATCATGCCCTTAGAAGCTCTTTCAGCTTCATCATAAGCTTTAATGGTGATTTTCTTTGTAGGGTCAATGCAAGACTCAGATAGACCTAAGGATTTGACAAGACTTAATGTGAAAATGTTGAGACCGGCCCCTCCATCAATGAGAGCTCTTTTGACTCTATGCCTTTCGATTAAGACCTCTATATGCAATGGTAGATTTTGAGGATGGGTTATAGACATGTCATCTTGATTGGAAAATGAAAGACAATGAGTTGCTACAAGATGACCTACCATATGTTGAAACCTTTATGTCTCTAAGTTAGTAGGAACATGTGTCTCTCCTAGAGCTTTTTCCAAAATCTCCTTATGGTTTGGTGACAACTTCAATAATTCTAAGATAGAGATTTGTGCTAGAGTACGTTGCAATTGATCAACCAAACTATAAGGCCTTGCTACTATAGAAGACTGTTTGACTACAATATTGGATGGTGGGATGTTAGTGCTTTGAGGAGCTATCCCTTGTAAGGTTATTCTAGAATTATGCCCTCTTGTAATGACATTTGATGCTTCCTTTCAAGGTTGTTCATTAACTATTATAGCATTAACAATATGATCATAAGGTGACACAAAGTTGAGATTATTGGTGCTTTGCTTCTTGTTATTTGATGACTCTCCCTTATCATGTTTGTAAAAGGGTTGTTTGAATGCCATATGATCTTCATTATTGGGAGGTCCGTCAATGGTGATCATGCCATTATCAATTAAATCTTGCACTAAATTTTTAAATTGAAGACATTCATTTGTTGTGTGTCCTCAAATTCTATGATACTCACAATGGGTATCAACACTCCACCAACCAGGCTTATCATTTGGCTCATAAGGATGAATTTTGGGTAGAGTAAAGACATTATTAGCCAAGAGAACCTTTAATGCCTTTTTAAAGGGTTCACCCAAGGGTGTGAAGTTCTTTATGGGGGTTGGCCTCAAGCGTTTATCAAATTTAGTATTCCTTGAATTATCTCCTTGATTTCCATTGTTAGTGTGATTGTTGTTGGATGGTGCATTAGAGCTCTGATTGGTATTGTTCACTTGATTAGGTGTCCTTGTAAGAGCAAAGGGGACCACCTTCAAGTTGCTAGATTCAACTACTCCATCATTCACAATTCCTTTATTTTTATTCTTATAATGACTGTTACTATTAAACCTGTCATGCCCCGCAAGGGAACCGGGGAAGAGAACAAAGATTCTCTTTGTTAAAGAAAACCTAAGTAATAATTTATGGAAAAATTTTGAACTTTAAAAAGAATTATGTAATCAAAACTTTAACTTAGATTCCTTCCAAGGTTCCCTTTTCATTTTAAACACATGATTCATTCAAATCCATTAAGTAACTAACATAAAGATTTAATTCTCAAAGCAAACTGCATCATATCTTTAAGAAATACAAAATATTTTCATTTCAGCTTTCCATTTAAAAATCATCTATATTCCTAAGTATCCTTTATGAACAATGTAACTTATAAAATTTATCCAACTCATTTGATACATTAAAATATACTACATTTGGTTTTTCAATAGCTTCACTTAAACAACAATAATGAAAGCATGTTACATAATTTGGAATGTTACAAAATCCTTTTTCTTTCCAACATACATCTTAAACATAAAGTTCACATTTCCCTTTTCCCTTCTTCCTAATTCTATCCATTCCAATTACATCATTTTGAAATACATCATTGATTACATTGCATTCAACTCCTCATAAAAAGGTAACAAGATTATGCATCATGAAATATAATCACAAGGCCTTCGTTCTTCAAATCTGGTACATAAGCAAGCATGAATCTTCAAGCATGTATCTGCAAAAGATACCTCGATAAAAATTTTTACCACCCAACCACTTGGGTACCTATAAGGCCCACTCCCCTGTGCTAGGAGATAAACACCAAGGTCCACAAAGAAGGAATAGCTAGGAAAAACCTAGGGTTGGGTAATCTTTCCCAAAAGGTTCTAAGGCTTGGGTAGAAACTCTAAGAAACAACCTAAGTGAGTGTCATCGCATAGCCCTCACCCCTTGGGTTGTCCTGGTACTAGCCACTCTGGGCCCCGGCCCCCAAGTAGGCACATGCGGGATCGAATGCCTTTCGTACAGACAAGTGCCATTCGATCATACCTACGCATAGGTACCTTCTCCCACTCCCATCCATAGCCTTTACTAGCACTAATGGCATGGGCAAGGCACATTTAATCTTTTTAATGTTTTAACCCATTCCCATCAGTTTAATTAAATTTCCACTTGTTAAATAACTCTTCAGTCGTTTATCCTGGTTCTAGCCACTTTAGGGCCCCGGCCCCGCACTGAGAGCCACTCACTAGGTGTCGTTAGGTTTTCTACCCTCAACCCATACATCACAATTACATCATACACATAGTAAAAGCATATTGCAAACACATTTGAGAACTACTACCAAGAGTTGAAAATAATAGGATAGTTATGTATGTTTAGAGAAATTAGGTATGTTAAGAATGTTTAGAATGTCTTGACTCTAAACCCTAAACTGCTCCTTACAAACATTCTATCTCAATAAAGACATCTAAATGTACTGAAAATAATCTCCACTAAACAAGGAATGAACAATCTTCAGGTTTAAACAAAATTTCTTTCTAAACCTAAAACCTGGCTAATCCTGAAAATTGACTAAGTCTGATTTAATTAAAAATCTGAAATTTAAAAGTTACAACTTAACTCCTAGGAACCTGAAACCTATTCCAATGGATTCAAAGGGTACCTAATCCCTTTATACAAGTATAACTTAAAGTATAAGAAATTAAAGTATGTAAACTTATACTTTAATGTTATAATTATATAAAGTCTGAATCCTATTTTCCTCGGTTAGCACACTACCGACCTAGCTCGGTTAACACACTACCGACCTGGCTCGGTTGACACTTTACCGACCTCACTCAGTTCACACATTACCGACCTTACTCGGTTATCACATTACCGACCTAACTCGGTTCACACATTACCGACCTTACTCGGTTAGCACATTACCGACATAACTCGGTTAACACTGAGCTGACCTAACTCGGTAAACACATTACCGACCTAACTCGGTTAACACTGAGCTGACCTAACTCGGTTACCACTAAGCCAACCTAACTCGGTAAACACATTACCCACCTTACTCGGTTAACACACTGAGCCGACTGGAACTGCAGAGAACGACTGTCAACTTTGTCTTGCGGGTAAAACTGGGTGTTATGGGGACTAAGGTTGCCTAATATGAGCACGACCCATTTGAGATATCCTAGTTTCCCTTCAGAAACGGCCCATCAATCCTCCCTACCTATCTAACAAATATATTCTGGATCTGGGAAAAGAAAGGGTGGCACATATATGGACATGAAATAGTAAGGTTGCAACAAAAGTTCTAAACTCTGGAAGCGTTCATAATACATCCAGTGACAGTAAAATACACTACCCTACCAGATCAAAACCACTTCTACCCTACCAGGGAGGTTTCACCACAGTGAACATACAGACATTCGTAAAATAACTTTCCACAAACACATTTCAAATACATAGAAAATAAAACATATATATAAATATTTTGCAACCATAGCACAATATACAGAAACTTTTCCAGAAATCTAGATTTTACTTTCATTCTACAAGATAAATCTACTTCTCAGGATGGATTCCAACCTGGAGTCCTGCGAAGACCAGTTGGAGAAGAAGGAAGATCAAACCCTCTCCAATGCTTCCAACACTCCTTTGAATCCCTTTGCTCGCAATCTTCCAGCCTCTACCCGTAACAATCCAAATGCCAAACTCACAGGATAAATTTTCTACAATAATAATACTAATCCTCTTCTCCCAACTCTCTTTTACACAGGAAATCTTTCCTGTAAAGAGGATGGAGGAGGTGGTTGCACAGGTAATCCAACTGGTGCAACCATCTCAACTATCCATCCGTTAAAGAGATGGTTTTGAAAACTCATTCCCGTAAAGGAATAAATAAACTATAATCTAAGTCCTTAAATTTAAAGATATTAAAATAAGTATTATAATCTTAAAACAATTTATTAAATTATTTAACTATGGTAATAGGATGATCCTATTTACCATACCGCTAATTGATCTAATTATTTATTAATATAATAAATGATTACATGGTAATAATTATATATAAATATATGTATGCATATGCATATGTGTGCACCCATATGCCTATGTGTACATATATTATTATTATTACAAATATTATTACAAGCACAATATTATTATTATAAAACATATTATTATTTTTATTGCTATAGACTCTTTGTCATTATTAGTATTATAAAATAATACCATAAATAAGGTACATTATTATTAATGTTAAACATTAGAATAACATTATTATAAACTATATTGTTTATTCATACCTTAATCCCCATTCTAAAATATATATGCATATATTAAGTAGCCACTAACATAGGTTAGAATTTTACCACTATTATTATTTAAAACCTCTTATTATTAATATTTCCTTAGACATTAAAATACCATAAAATTAATCCTTATCATGTGTATTAAAACCACATGATTTAATTGCACTCAAAAATCGCTCCTAATGAGATACGCTACTAAATCATACCCTCAAATGAACAATAATCTACATCCATGATCTACTAACAGAATTGAACATATCATGAAGGCAAGAACTAGCTACAAGATCCACAATTCCATTAACTACAAAACCTCATAAGACATTCACACAAGGGACTGACTCGACACTTCCCACCTAAGGATAAAAGGATCAAAGGTGAAGTTTCTTCCTGTGGACCTAGTGATACCTCCGTAACAACAACAACGATCGAGGATTTTGAGGGATCGCTCAGACCTGTGAAGCCAGGTCGAGACGACACCCGGTACCTACAATCCTGCATCACCAAGAAGAGATACATATATATACATATGGAGATACAAATCAGATATATGCAAGCAGATGACCAGGATCGATACATCATGTGGACCTCAACTAAGTGAGTAACTATGACTTCGTCCTGGAGTCATGAAAAAAACACATCAGACACATCCATGAAACATAAAACATCATGATAGTGGTTAGATTCAAATAATTAGGTTAGATCCATATAAAAATAGATAATTTTCTAATCTCATAAACATGTAATTACTAACCATAAATGAGCATATTCATCATGTCATCATCCACAAAACATAAATGTAAATGTATAGTCTTGACCATAATAATGATAAAATGTCCAAATCAGAAAAGTCTAAGTATCACCATAGGAGAGGTATTACATCCTCCCCCCCTAGAGTTAGGCTTACTCCTGGAAGCCTACAAACAAATATGGATAAGTGTCTCTAAGTCTATCAGCATCTTCCCATGTGGCAGAAGATTCATCATTGGGGTCCCATTGGACCCTTTCTTGCTCTATGGTGCGACCCCTGAGGGTCAGTGTCCGCTGCTCCAAAATGTGTACCGGCTCTAAAGCTAGCTGCCCGTCCGCTACCTGTAAAGCATTCCAATCCAACACATGAGTCACATCAGGAATATACTTCCTAAGTACTGAAACATGAAACACATCATGAATACGAGCAAGTATAGGTGGCAAGGCAAGCTGATAAGCTACTGGTCCTATCCTCTCTAGGACCTCAAAAGGGCCAACAAATTGGGGTGCCAACTTAGAGCCTTTTCCGTAACGGATTGGACTCTTTCGTGGGTGCACCCTCAAAAATTCTCTATCACCCAGAGAGAAGTGTATATCAGTCCTGTGAGCATCAGCATACTTCTTCTGCCGATCCTGGGCTATCAAAAAATATGCTCTCTGATGCGCTTGACCTGCTGTTCCATATCCTGTAACATCTCAGGGCCTAGAAGTACCCTGTCCTCCAATCTGTCCCAACTTAAAGGAGTGCGGCATGGATGACCATATAAAGCCTGAAAAGGGGACATGCCTAAGGAACTGTGATAACCATTATTATAAGCAAACTCTACCAAATATAGATACTCTTCCCAGTGGGTCTGTCTATCCATAACATACATTCTGAGCATGTCCTCAAGAATCTGATTGACTCGCTCCGTCTGCCCATCTGTCTCGGGATGATAAGTAGAACTGAAGTTGAGCTGAGTCCCTAAAGTATGTTGAAGTGAAGTCCAAAGAGCTGATGTAAATACTGGATCATGATCAGATATGATTCTCCTGGGAATTTCGTGGAGTCTTACAATATCCTTCATGAACACTCTGGCAACAGAAGCTGCTGAGTACGAGGACTGCATAGGAGAAAAATGGGCTACCTTGGTGAGTCTGTCAACTATTACCATGATAGTGTCATGTCTCCTAGGAGTAACTGGAAGTCCCACAATAAAATCCATGGAAATAATGTCCCATTTCCATTCTGGCACTAGGTGAGGTTGCAATAGACCAGCAGGGTGTTGATGTTCTGCTTTTACTCTCTGACATTCCAAACATCTAGCCACATAGTTTGCAATATCTTTCTTCATTCCTGACCAATAGTACAACTGACGTAAGTCTGCATACATTTTTTTCACCCCGGGATGTGCCGAATAAGGAGCCTTGTGGCTTTCCGAGAGGATAAGTGCACGAAGGTCTCCTTCCACGGGCACATAGATTCTATTTTGTTGTCGCAGCAACCCAAGGGTGTCTAAGGAATATCCTGAGAAGTGACCTTCCAAAGGTCTTCCTGACTCTATTTCTATCTTAACCTCCTGAAACCAAGAGTCAGAAGTGAGAGCTTCCCTGATTCTTTTCTCCAAATCTGTGCTAAGGGCTATTGCTGATAAAACATGTCTACGCCTACTTAAAGCATCTGCCACCACATTGGTCTTTCCTTGGATGTATTTCACTTCAAAATCATATTCACATAGGAATTCCATCCACCTACGTTGTCTGGCATTTAGGTTGGGTTGAGAGAAGATGTACTGAAGGATCCGATGATCTATTTGGAGTTCAAACTTGTGACCCAACAGAAAGTGTCTCCACTTTACTAAGGTGTGAACTACTGCTACAAGTTCTAGGTCATGGGTGGGGTAGTTGAGCTCATGATCTTTAAGCTTCCTTGACTCATAAGCCACAACTTGTCCTTCTTGCATAAGAACCACCCCAATCCCTTCTAGTGAGGCATCTGTGCAAACTACGAAGTTTCCTGATGGTTCAAGAACCACCAAGATTGGAGCACTGGTTAATCTTTCCTTCAAACATTGGAAAGCGGCCTCACATTTTTCTGTCCAAACAAACTTTTTTGCCTTTCCTTTGCAAGGAAGTAATGGGATGTGCTATTCGAGAGAAATCTCTGACAAATCTTCTGTAATACCCAGCTAGTCCCATAAAGCTGCGAACTTCAGGGACATTAGTCAGAGTTGGCCACTCCACTATGGCTTGAATTTTGGCTGGATCAACAGCGATGCCATTTCCTGATATGACATGCCCTAGATACTTAACTTCTGTCTGAAAGAATTCACACTTTTCTGCATTGGCATAAAGTTGATTTTCCCTAAGGCACTGCAATACTTGGCGAAGATGAACCTCATGTTCTTCAAGGATTTTAGAGAACACTAAGATATCATCTAGGAATACTATTACAAATTTATCCAAGTAGGTTTTGAAAACTCCATTCATTAGGCTCATGAATACAGAAGGAGCATTCGTTAGCCCAAATGGTACCACGGTGAACTCATAGTGACCATATCTAGTACGGAATGTTGTTCGATGAATATCGGCTTCCTGAATTCTAAGTTGATGATATCCTGATTTGAGGTCAATTTTTGCACCTTTCATTTGATCAAATAGATCGTCGATTCGGGGTAAAGGATACCGATTCTTAATCATGACTTTGTTGAGTTGATGATAATCAATGCACAACCGAAGAGATCCATCTTTCTTCTTCACAAATATTACTAGTGCACCCCAAGGTGATAGACTAGGCCTGATAAATCCTTTTTCCAAGAGCCCTTCCAGTTGCACCTTGAGTTCCTCAAGTTCCTGTGTGGTCATATGGTACGGAGCTTTGGAGATTGGTTTTTCTCCTGGAACCAACTCAATTCGGAAGTCTATGTCCCTTTTGGGAGGCATTCCTGGAATTTCTTTGGGAAAAACATCCAAGTACTCTTGTAATAGGGGATGATCTTGTGATACCTCCCCACTTTCTCCTTGGTCCAAGTCCTCTACTGATACTGCAAATAATTGGCATCCTTTGCGCATGCACCTCTTAAGCTACATTGCGGAAATCATGTGGAGAGAGATGGGTCGTTGCACCCCAACAATCTTCTTAGGTTCTCCTAAGTCATCTAAGCATTGAATGCTTTTGTTTCTACAATCCAAAGTGGCTTTGTGAGCATCCAACCAATCCATACCTAAAACTACTCCATATGAGCCTAGAGGGATTACTCAAAGATTTACTAAGGTGGAAAATGGTCCAAGTTCTAACTTGCAGCTATGGACACAAGAGTCAGAAGTTATCCTTGCCCCGGAGGCTAGTTCGACCTACCACCTATCTTCCTGCCTTACTGCCTTTAGCCCACATTGCTCTACTAAAGAGGGTGAAATAAAAGAATCTGTTGCTCCTGAATCAAATAGTATGGTGGTAGAGATACCCCTTAACAAACCTGGGGTTTCGATGACTGTTCCCTGATGATTGGCTTGTCCATGGTCTAAAGTGGCAAATACTCAGTGAGTTCTGCCTGCATTGCCTACTATTGGTTCTGAAGAGGCCTGCCTATAGCTAGCTGCTGGAGTAGATCTTTGAGGGCAATTAACTGCAATGTGCCCATGTTGGCCACAAGAGTAACATCCATTGTTCTTGACAAAATTCCTTCCTGCAGAAGGTGCGCTAGACTGCTGATAGATACCCCGACTAGAATTTTGAGGCATACTCTACGCTGGTTGAGGGTTTGGGTATCGCTTTGCACGCTGCCAGTTACGAGAATTGTTGGATTGAGAACCCCCACTTTTATTATTATTTCCATTGTAATTATTGTTGTTGCTATTGTTGAAAAACTTCCTTTTCTGTTGGTTCTGACTTCCTTTAGGAGGATAGTTTTTAGGTCCAGGTGCACCTTGAGATTGATTTCCTTTGAAACTTGACCCGGCTTGGAAGGCATTACCCCCTTGGCCACTTGCTCGACCTCCTAACCCCAAGGCTAAATTTTGTTCCTCAAGGCGAGCTTTGATGACTGCATCATTAACTGTCTAAGGTTCAAACATTCGTACACTACTAGCCAAACGACCATTGAGTCCTTTAAGGAAGTGTTGAGTCAACATGGGTTCATCATCCTTATATCCTGAATATGGCTTGAGTTCCAAGAACTTTCTCTCGTAGTCATCAACTGACATAGTTAACTGCCTTAGGTTGTGAAACTCCTCGGCTCTTTCACGTCTCCAGTGGTCAGATAGAAATTTGGCTCAAAAGAGTTCTAGGAATAGTTCCCATGAAAGAGTGGTAATATCTATGTGAAGTTTCTCTCTCTCTGTTTCCCACCAAGTGGATGCAAAGTCTCTAAGGTGAATGACTGCAAACCGAGCCTTAGTATTGCTGCTATAAGAGTGCATGGAGAAAAGCCTTTCTAGTTCTAGCAACCAAGTTTGTGCAGTAGATCCACCTTGAGTTCCCTTAAATGGGTTAGTCTTAGTCCTAAGGAAGTCTCACATGTGAGAAGCATGCAAAGCATCTTCTTCTATTTCTTGATCTCTCCTCCTAGGACTCCTTTCCCTCTCCTCATGGTGAGTGTTATTCTCCCCATGGTGGCCTCTATCCTGCCCTGCCTCTAACCTTTGAAGAATCTGTTGTAATAATTCTGTTACTTGAGCCCCTTGAAAACCTCCTGATTGATTATTAGATTGATCTCCTGTTCCCTCATATTGTTCTTCTTCTTGAGAACTTTCATGTTGAGATCTAGGAGGGGTGTTTTGGGCACCTCCTCTTCTACCATAGGTTACAGGAGGCATCCTGCCATGAGTAAGAAGAAGGATAAGTTTATGGGTCCTAGTTTGATTTTAGTTTTAAGTTTTCCTAAGATTATACTAAGTTTCAAGAAGCATGGGCCAAATTCCCTGGGCCCCAGTGTAGCAACTTAGTGCTCTGATACCAAAGATGTCATGCCCCGCAAGGAAACCGGGGAAGAGAACAAAGATTCTCTTTGTTAAAGAAAACCTAAGTAATAATTTATGGAAAAATTTTGAACTTTAAAAAGAATTATGTAATCAAAACTTTAACTTAGATTCCTTCCAAGGTTCCCTTTTCATTTTAAACGCATGATTCATTCAAATCCATTAAGTAACTAACAACAAGATTTAATTCTCAAAGCAAACTGCATCATATCTTTAAGAAATACAAAATATTTTCATTTCAGCTTTCCATTTAAAAATTATCTATATTCCTAAGTATCCTTTATGAACAATGTAACTTATAAAATTTATCCAACTCATTTGATACATTAAAATATACTACATTTGGTTTTTCAATAGCTTCACTTAAACAACAATAATGAAAGCATGTTACATAATTTGGAATGTTACAAAATCCTTTTTCTTTCCAACATACATCTTAAACATAAAGTTCACATTTCCCTTTTCCCTTCTTCCTAAGTCTACCCATTCCAATTACATCATTTTGAAATACATCATTGATTACATTGCATTCAACTCCTCATAAAAAGGTAACAAGATTATGTATCATGAAATATAATCACAAGGCCTTCGTTCTTCAAATCTGGTACATAAGCAAGCATGAATCTTCAAGCATGTATCTACAAAAGATACCTCAATAAAAATGTTTACCACCCAACCACGTGGGTACCTATAAGGCCCACTCCCCCATGCTAGGAGATAAACACCAAGGTCCACAAAGAAGGAATAGCTAGGCCAAACCTACGGTTGGGTAATCTTTCCCAAAAGGTTCTAAGGCTTGGGTAGAAACTCTAAGCAACAACCTAAGTGAGTGTCATCGCATAGCCCTCACCCCTTGGGTTGTCCTGGTACTAGCCACTCTGGGCCCCGGCCCCCAAGTAGGCACATGCGGGATCGAATGCCTTTCGTATAGACAAGTGCCATTCGATCGTACCTACCCATAGGTACCTTCTCCCACTCCCATCCATAGCCTTTACTAGCACTAATGGCATGGGCGAGGCACATTTAATCTTTTTAATGTTTTAACCCATTCCCATCAGTTTAATTAAATTTCCACTTGTTAAATAACTCTTCAGTCGGTTATCCTGGTTCTAGCCACTTTAGGGCCCCGGCCCCGCACTAAGAGCCACTCACTAGGTGTCGTTAGGTTTTCTACCCTCAACCCATACATCACAATTACATCATACACATAGTAGAAGCATATTGCAAACACATTTGAGAACTACTACCAAGAGTTGAAAATAATAGGATAGTTATGTATGTTTAGAGAAATTAGGTATGTTAAGAATGTTTAGAATGTCTTGACTCTAAACCCTAAACTGCTCCTTACAAACATTCTATCTCAATAAAGACATCTAAATGTACTGAAAATAATCTCCACTAAACAAGGAATGAACAATCTTCAGGTTTAAACAAAATTTCTTTCTAAACCTAAAACCTGGCTAATCCTGAAAATTGACTAAGTCTGATTTAATTAAAAATCTGAAATTTAAAAGTTACAACTTAACTCCTAGGAACCTGAAACCTATTCCAATGGATTCAAAGGGTACCTAATCCCTTTATACAAGTATAACTTAAAGTATAAGAAATTAAAGTATGTAAACTTATACTTTAATGTTATAATTATATAAAGTCTGAATCCTATTTTCCTCAGTTAGCACACTACCGACCTAGCTCGGTTAACACACTACCGACCTGGCTCGGTTGACACTTTACCGACCTCACTCGGTTCACACATTACCGACCTTACTCAGTTATCACATTACCGACCTAACTCGGTTCACACATTACCGACCTTACTCGGTTAGCACATTACCGACCTAACTCGGTTAACACTGAGCTGACCTAACTCGGTAAACACATTACCGACCTAACTCAGTTAACACTGAGCCGACCTAACTTGGTTACCACTAAGCCGACCTAACTCGGTAAACACATTACCGACCTTACTCGGTTAACACATTGAGCCGACTGGAACTGCAGAGAACGACTGTCAACTTTGTCTTGCGGGTAAAACTGGGTGTTATGGGGACTAAGGTTGCCTAATATGAGCAGGACCCATTTGAGATATCCCAGTTTCCCTTCAGAAACGGCCCATCAATCCTCCCTACCTATCTAACAAATATATTCTGGATCTGGGAAAAGAAAGGGTGGCACATATATGGACATGAAACAGTAAGGTTGCAACAAAAGTTCTAAACTCTGGAAGCGTTCATAATACATCCAGTGACAGTAAAATACACTACCCTACCAGATCAAAACCACTTCTACCCTACCAGGGAGGTTTCACCATAGTGAACATACAGACATTCATAAAATAACTTTCCACAAACACATTTCAAATACATAGAAAATAAAACATATATATAAATATTTTGCAACCATAGCACAATATACAGAAACTTTTCCAGAAATCTAGATTTTACTTTCATTCTACAAGATAAATCTACTTCTCAGGATGGATTCCAACCTGGAGTCCTGTGAAGACCAGTTGGAGAAGAAGGAAGATGAAACCCTCTCTAATGCTTCCAACACTCCTTTGAATCCCTTTGCTCGCAATCTTCCAGCCTCTACCCGTAACAATCCAAATGCCAAACTCACAGGATAAATTTTCTACAATAATAATACTAATCCTCTTCTCCCAACTCTCTTTTACACAGGAAATCTTTCCTGTAAATAGGATGGAGGAGATGGTTGCACAGGTAATCCAACTGGTGCAACCATCTCAACTATCCATCCATTAAAGAGATGGTTTTGAAAACTCATTCCCGTAAAGGAATAAATAAACTATAATCTAAGTCCTTAAATTTAAGGATATTAAAATAAGTATTATAATCTTAAAACAATTTATTAAATTATTTAACTATGGTAATAGGATGATCCTATTTACCATACCGCTAATTGATCTAATTATTTATTAATATAATAAATGATTACATGGTAATAATTATATATAAATATATGTATGCATATGCATATGTGTGCACCCATATGCCTATGTGTACATATATTATTATTATTACAAATATTATTACAAGCACAATATTATTATTATAAAACATATTATTATTTTTATTGCTATAGACTCTTTGTCATTATTAGTATTATAAAATAATACCATAAATAAGGTACATTATTATTAATGTTAAACATTAGAATAACATTATTATAAACTATATTGTTTATTCATACCTTAATCCCCATTCTAAAATATATATGCATATATTAAGTAGCCACTAACATAGGTTAGAATTTTACCACTATTATTATTTAAAACCTCTTATTATTAATATTTCCTTAGACATTAAAATACCATAAAATTAATTCTTATCATGGGTATTAAAACCACATGATTTAATTGCACTCAAAAATCACTCCTAATGAGATACGCTACTAAATCATACCCTCAAATGAACAATAATCTACATCCATGATCTACTAACAGAATTGAACATATCATGAAGGCAAGAACTAGCTACAAGATCCACAATTCTATTAACTACAAAACCTCATAAGACATTCACACAAGGGACTGACTCGACACTTCCCACCTAAGGATAAAAGGATCAAAGGTGAAGTTTCTTCCTGTGGACCTGGTGATACCTCCGTAACAACAACAACGATCGAGGATTTTGAGGGATCGCTCAGACCTGTGAAGCCAGGTGGAGACGACACCTGGTACCTGCAATCCTACATCACCAAGAAGAGATACATATATATACATATGGAGATACAAATCAGATATATGCAAGCAGATGACCAAGATCGATACATCGTGTGGACCTCAACTAAGTGAGTAACTACAACTTCATCCTGGAGTCATGAAAAAAACACATCAGACACATCCATGAAACATAAAACATCATGATAGTGGTTAGATTCAAATAATTGGGTTAGATCCATATAAAAATAGATAATTTTCTAATCTCATAAACATGTAATTACTAACCATAAATGAGCATATTCATCATGTCATCATCCACAAAACATAAATGTAAATGTATAGTCTTGACCATAATAATAATAAAATGTCCAAATCAGAAAAGTCTAAGTATCACCATAGGAGAGGTATTACAAAACCAATGATTCTTCTGATTATTGCCATTGTTACCATTGTTTCCACTGTTGGGGTTGTTCTTATTATCTTTGTATAGTTTGAGTTCTCCACTTTTGACCAACACTTCCTCCATAGTTACTCCATTTTCAATTAGATCTTGGAAGGCCTTTGGACATTGCATTCATAAGTGGTAGTTTAACTCATTACTCAAACTATTTATGAAGATATCCATCTTCTCTTTTTCAGGCACACTTCTAGGATATCTTGCAAAAATTTTCCTCCACCTTTGTAGAAAAGTGAGGAAGGCCTCTCCATCTTTTTGTTTTGTGTTGCATAACATTATCATCGTGACATCATGTTTAATGTTATATGAATAATGAGCCATGAATTTTGATGCTAACTCTTCAAAGGTTTTAATGCTAGAGGGTAACTTAGAAAACCACTCCATAGCCATGCCTCCTAAGCTTCATGGAAATAATCTCATTAAATATGTGGTATCATTCATGAACTCTACGCTCAACACTCAAAACTCCCGTAAGTGATCTTGAGGATCTGTTGTTCCATCATACTTGTCGTATTTAGGGAACACAACATTGATAGGGAATGGCACCATAACCAAGCTTTTATCAAATGGGAATGGGCACAATGATTCTATAGAAAAAGGCTTGGGACACCCACTTTGTTTGATGTTGTCTAGTTGCATTTGAAATGCCTTGAATTGTTTGTTCATGATGTCTAACATCAAAGTCACGGGGAAGCTTGAGACCTTTTTGTGCTAAGTCTATGAAATTTTTTTCTCTATCTAGGTCCATTGCCTTTTCCATGAGCTTTCTGAAATAAGGACATTGGATAGCCTCACTAACTTTTTCATCTATGACATCTTTTTCCATTAGTTCGGTGTTATTTTGAGTATGAGTTTGGTTAACTCCGTGAGCACTTGGATCAACTCCTTCATTGTTGGTATTTCCTTGGTTATTAATATTGCTCTAGTTATTCATGTCATTGCCTCCACTATTGGAATTACCTTGGTTGGTGAAATTGATGCCACTATTATCTTTACCACCCAAACTACCTTGATACATCATGTTGTCTTCATTTTCTTATTCGGGTGACTTTTGTGGTACTCTAGGAGTAGTTTCATCTCTGGAATAAGGGAGCTCTTGTCTCAAATAATTCCCATCAGCTTGCAAGGTTTTCTTGATGTAATATGATCTAGTGAATGTAGGCATGAACCTTGGATACATGTTAAGACTACTTGGATCTAATCCTTTGCAAAATTTTGACAGATATGCGAAATAGGATTTTTAACCAGACTATAAGTTGGATTAGTGAAAACTCAAAAAAGGGTATTCAAATTGATATTCAAAATTTTTTGATTCTTCCTAGAAGTACTCTCTATTTGAATTTTTTTGTTTTATAGGCATGACTAAAACAATCTCAGGCATGTCTGAAATCTATCTAAGTGTATATTGATTTGGTGAAGGTGGTACTCTGTAGGTTTTTAGGTGACACTTTACTATTTCCAAGCGGGTTTCCAATTTATTCAGGTGTGTCTCAAATGTCTTTGAGCATGACTTTAGTGTGTATACACATGTTTAAGAAAGTCATAGGCATGACTAAAAGTCTAACAGGTGAGTGTATTTTGTGTACAAGTGACACTTCTTTGACCAGGGTATAATTTTTTTAGATTTTTAAAAACTTTTGATCAGATATTTTTAAAAATTTCTTGTTTTGAAAATTGAAAACAAACGCAACACACACATAAAAGTCTCTAAACAATAACTAATGTGTATATTCTCAAATTTTTTCACAAGTATAGCACAAGAATGAATTCCAAACAGCCTACCTAGAGTCAAATTGGTTTGTAAACATGGCTCTACAAGGTGGCCTTTCTAATTTAGCTGGGATTTAATAAATGTTCCGTTCAAATGAATTAAAATATCTCATCCCCCAAGTATGTTAAGGGGCTTCCCACACACACCAAGGCATGATTTTGCATAATCTGTAAAGACTACTAGAGGAAGTTTGAGAAGATAATAATCCCTTTGTCATGCACCCCATTAAGGATGCATGCATTTCATTTTATAGTGGGTCAGATTCTCGCAGAAAAAGCAAGTGTATCCCACTTTGGGTTGTCCCTCTCACTAGCCTCACTAAGAAAAATTCAGGAGGTGAGCCCACTAAATCTCTAGCATGTTCATTTTGCAAGTAAGGCAGATTTTGAATTTTAAGTAAAGTTTTTGGGAGTTTGTTTCACCAAGAAGGTGAAGAGCATATCCCTAAGTTTCCTTTTGATTCTCAAACACTTCAAACACTTAGTTCTTTTTCAACCTCTTGACAAGGAGGTTCTTAGAATTGAAATGTGTGGTTCAATTTCTTCCTTATTAAGGCTAGGTTTAAATGACAATGCCACAAGTTAAGGGAATGCAAGCTTCTTTGAGTAGAATACCTTTCTTTGTAGCTAGCAAAAGACTAGGGGCATTTTTGAGTTGCTGATTTTCATTTTTCACTTACTCACCTTGGCAATTTTCTCCAACTCCCTCCTCCAACAAGTTAGTCCAACACAACCAATTCACAATGAGGGGAAACCAAACTTGCATGTAATCAATCAAAAGATTTTAATGAAAGAAGCTTTAATCTCAAGGTTCATAAATCCAATTTAGAGACACAAATTTCTTCTTATAAGCTTCAATCATAGCTAAATATTTCTCATATACCTGGACATCCTCATCTAGTGTGGATTCAAGGATAGCCTTTGTATGCACTTGATTCTCCTTCTTTATTTTCTTTGCCAATGCTTTTCCCTCCTTGTTGAACCTACTTTCTAGCTTTTTCACTCTTAGATGTCTGCTCATTTACTGGTTAACAACAAACACAAAGAGTCAGATTTTCAAATTTTATCAAATTGAACATGAAAATAGAAAATTAAACGTAGGTGACATCCTCCAGCTAATAGGTGTGAATAAATCACTCAGAGGCGTGACTTTATTGATTACACGCAACACCTTTCAATATACAAGTGACATTAATAATAGTACAAGTGGTAAATCTATTATGCAAAGCGTAAATAGAAACCTAAATCTGTGGCAAATAGTCACTGTAAGGTGACATCCAAAGCTTTTAAAGTGATAAAGATATTATCACAAGCGTAACATTAATGATCAAAGGCATGATAATCTCAATTACTACGTGATAGAAAATTTCTCTTTAAGCATGATATTAAGTGTAAAGCGCAATGCAAAGAGGAAATTAAGGCGATAGAAAATAAGTGATAGGTGATAATTCCCTATGTTTAGGCATGATTTGAAGCCGTAAAGGCTGAATGCTTTGCTATTTTGGGCATGATTTTCCAACTAACAGGCATAAGATCAGGCTTCCAAAGTGACACTGTAAGGATTCTAAGCATGAATAGATCTCCCATAAGCATGACTTTAGAAAATTCCTATAGAAAACACACAGAAACCAAACAAAAATGTATGCAAAGATTATTTAAATCACAAATTTGTTAATATTTGAGGCTTAAGGCCCCACGGTGGGCACCATTTGTGTGTGTGAGTTTAACACCTTCATGAAATTACAAGATTAACTAAGAACAAAAAGAATTAGAGTGAGAACTAATCTAATCAATGCACAATTAATCTATCAACATCTCATGGATCTCTAAAATAAAGTGGTAAATGAGGCTCTCAGCTATGATCCTCACTAGTGACACTCTAAAGATGAGAATTAAGCTATATGATATGCAATTAAGATCTATTCAATCAAATTCTAGCTCTATTTGATGAACAATCTACTATGATCAAAGCAATTAAGCTATTAAAATTGACAAGTGAGTGGTGTGGATGCAAATTGCAAGAGCTTTGCTGCAATTCAAAGATATGGAATGGATCCTTAATGCCTCAAAATGCTTTCTATTTATAGGATTTTCCCAACGGTAGGGGGTAGAGTGAGTTGATCATGGTTATGCTTGGGTAAGGTCAATTGGATTTGCTTTGTCCATAAATGGGGGGACAAGGAGGGGATAACCATTTAAATGGTTTCAAAAGGCTGGACCATTTCAACAAAAGTGAGTGATTTGTGTCCATTTTGTCTCCAATTTTCTTTGTTGGGGGAAATTATGATTTATTAATTAATTAAAGTAATTAAATTTAGCCATGAAGGGTAAGAGGTTCATTTTGATTTTTTCTTTCAACAACTATGTCATTAATTGAATTTAATCAATTTCATAATTTTTTCCCCTTTTCAAGCTTCATTTAATCATTTAATTGAATTTTCCTTTGATTTGGATTGCCTTTGTTCCATTTATTGATTTTTCATGCTATTTTGATGATTTAATGCACCTTTTGATTGATTTAAGCCTTTTGCCAATTTTTCATGTCTACATTAGGCATCATGCGTAGTTCTTCTACATATTTCATCCATTCCATCTTCTTTCTTTGATCTTGACAATGTTGATCTATACACGAACATTTGGCTATCTTGTGAGCTATCTTATGATGATCTTGCTTTCATTCCATTCATATTCAGCCTTCATTTTTATTTTTCTCCATTCATTCTAGCCTTTCGCTATCCTTTGCCTCTTTGGTCTTGATCTAATAAAAAAAGAGTAAAACATGATGCTTTGAAACCTCTTGACATGTCTACTCCTTTGGACTACATCCTTTCCTACTCTGGCATTACACTTTTGTGACTTATCCTATGCTAGCCTTTCATTGCTTGTCCCAATGCACTTTACATGACAATTTTTCCCTAGCTTGGGTATTCTTGAGGGGTTTTTCCCTTGAGGATTTCTTCCCTTCATTCTCCTTCATTTTATTATCTTCCATCTCTTCCACCAACTTTCCAATCCCTCTTGTTCTCCACCTTGCTAGACATTGGGACTGCATGATATGATCTTGCTTGGGGGTTTGCAATCGAAAAAGATGCTATCAAGTATACCAATTATTAGAATAAGTATCAAAACTAGTATCAGAACAAGTATTAGAACTAGTATCAGTACCAGTATCAGAACAAGTATTAGAACACCTACTGGGGCTACACCTTTCACTTTAGTTTATGGGTCTGAAGCAGTACCATGTATTGAGGTTGAAATCCCATCACTAAGAATCAGAATGCATGGTCTAGTAACTGATGATGACTACAGAGTGTCTAGGTTGCAAGAACTTGAACTAATAGATGAGTGTAGACAAGCAACATATGATCATCTGAGAGTATATTAGAAGAGAATGTCTAGAGGCTACAACAAGAAAGTCAGACATGAATAATTTTAGGTTGGTGATCTAGTCTTGAGAGAAAATCTTAAAAATCAATCACATAGAGAATGCAAGGGGAAGTTTGAACCCAAGTGGCTAGGTCCCTTTGTAATCACTACTACTTTTGGCTCTGGTGCCTATCAACTCTCAATGACTGAAGGAGAACAGCTCTGAGAACCAATCAACATTCTCCATCTGAAGAAATTTTATGCCTAAAGCATTCAGTCTATGGTAAACTATCCTAAAAAAATCTTAAAAATTAGAAAAAGTCCTGTAAAATGAACATTTTGGTGAAAACCTAGCAATAGGCACCTTGATGATTCACAAAAAAATTGAAAAAATGAAAAATACAAAAAATTGAAAAAAAATAAAATGAGAAAAAGAAAAAGTGCCTTGGTGAAAACCTGGAAATAGGCACCTTTGTAGCAAAAATAGAATCTCTGCCAAGATGGTGAAAACCCAAAAAACAAGTGCCACTTATTTCAAAATGCTCCATCTATCAGCACAATCTTGGTCTTTCCTAGCTTTCAGTCTTGCTTTAGTTTGTACATATCTCTTGGTTTGTTTCTGCATTTCCAATTTTCAAGTAAGTCGGTCTGTACACCAATCAGCTCAAGCATATGTATCCTATCAATGCTTAACACTTGGGGGCAATCAATGTCATATCCTATGGTCTCCCATGTATCTAAGATGTGTCATATCCAATCAGAGTCCTTTTGAAGCTTCATGTGAGTCATTCAGTCAGTCTTATCTCCAGAAAGGATTTTGCATCTACAACAATGCAATCAACATCAAACACAAATTGAAAATAATCTATGCTTTTTTACATGCTTTTATCTCCTTCTATGATTACTAATTCACATTGAGTTTTTTGCATATTGTGTCCCTTCAAGCTATTCAATGATGTCCTTTATAGGATTTAGAGAGTGATAACTAAGGGCATAATCTTTTCTTTGTCTTTTGCTTGTATGTGAAAATCTAACAACTTTGGAAATTCTGGATTGAAATGGTGTCTCACTGTAAGAGCCTCTATCTTGAATTGGATGGCCATGTGTACCTCAACCATTGATACCCAGAAAATTAAAGAAAGTTTGATCTAATTATTGTCTTTTTGAGTGAGTTCTTTCTCCTACTATGAAACATGATCTTGCCTAAGGACGTGAACGATAAAGGGTCACTATAGGTAATTCACATTGGATTTAGGATGATCTCTTGACTGTTTGATGTGTTTTCATGTAAGGCATATTCAGGTCATCATGATGTTTATGTTTTTGATGCTTATACAAATTGCTATATCAAAATGGACATGATATTTAGGTCATCTTGGCACTTGTGCCTTGGTGCTTATATCTAATCCAACATTCCAAAAATAAAATCAATATTCATATATCCATGGTTTTTGACCAGTGGGTGTTGTATTGATTCTTGTGCATACAAATCAATATTCATAGGTCTATGGTTTCATAGCTAGTGGGCATTGTATTGATTTATCCAGTTACCTAAAAGTTCAATGATGATAACAAATCGACACATGATCAGTGACTAGGTCCTAGGTCTTAGGTTGCATTTCATATTGCATGCTTCTTTGCATTTTTCATCTTTGCATGATCTCACAATGATTAAATGAACTTCAATGCTTAAATGATTCTTCAAATCGTATCTTCAAATCTAATAAGAGCTAAATCTTACATGAAGGTTCCTCCAACAAAACAACAAGTAGAATCCTTTTTCAATATCAAAATCAAAATCTGAGATTGTTTATATTATTAACTACTTGCATAATCAACTTTCAATCATAGCAGAAATCCAGCGTTCAACTTAACTGATTATCTTACATCAAACTATCAAAATTTCAACTTGGTCAACTATGGTCAACTCATGGTTTAACCTAGTCAAACTTGGTCTTTTGGACCTCTAAACGATGTAGAATGTGTTCTCGAACATGTTTAACCACTGCTCACATCAATTAGCATGCTTCTAAACTATCAACACTAATTTTTCTTGTTAGATTTTAATTTGAATCCTGAAGGAGGCATGGTATTGCACATCATTCAAAGTCTGTAAATCAAATTCTATCAATATCTTTCATTAGTAATCAAGACAACAACCACGTCTAGTTGCTGATTCATCAAAAGTCCTCATCGCTTGGGGCAAATCTATCATCACTTGGGGCATATCAAATTCATCGATCCATATCAATCTGGTATTCCCTTAATCTTGTAATCTGTATCAACTTTTCAGAACCATCAGTTCATCAGTGTTATTTCCTTAGTTCTTTGGTAACTGAAGGGGTCAGATGTGATACCTACATCATGGTTCTGCTAAGACAATCAAGTCTAGAATTAGTCACTCACTTCTTCGCAATCCTAAGGTTCAGAATCAGGCATTTTGATACTTTTTCGCAATCATCGGTTCATCGCTGCTATAGTGAACATTATCTTTGGTCATTCAGGACCTAATATCTTCAAACCTAGAATCATCATATCTTTTAATCAATTTCTATCTTGGAATCAGTTAATCTTTTGAATCAGTTTCATATCTTTATCATACGCAGACTATCTTTGAACCATTGCGCTTTGCACATTAATTCAAAGAGGGGCAAAATGTAACACCCCAAAAATGGGCTATATGTTCATTAACCCCCTATATCAAAAAATCAAATGAAATCGACATCAAAGTCCTAACCTAAGGCACATCTGAACATCATCGAATCCTAATTGATTATCTTAAATTCTGCATCAGGGAATATTCCTAGCAATATTCCTATTTATCATAATTATCTTTAATTTAATGATTATTTGATGATAAATCCTATTTATCCTAAAGTTTGATATTTAATTGAATTTAATTGTATTTATTCCTAAGTATTATTATTTAATTTTGACAATAAATCCAAAATCCTATGAATAATTGATTAAATTCTTATTTAATTAATTAAAGCAAGTTGTCATATTTAATGATATTGTTTTTGAATAAAAGTTTGAAAAATAATTGATTAACCCATAAATCAATTGTTTTATTTTTCAAAATCAGTTAAGTTGGAAATAAATCACTTTATTATTAAATTATTTCATAAATAAAATATGCACAATCACAAAAGTAGACAACTATCAATTATCAATTAAAGCTAAACTCTATTTTGAGTTAAACTCTTCTTTTGCATGTTTTTGTGAGTTAATTATCCTTTATTTAAAAATAACTCAAAAATCAACCTGAGTTATTTGAGTGATTTATGGATTTTTTCTCATTCACCTCCAAAGCCCTGGATTTCTATAAAATTAAGGCTTCAACTCATCTCAAACATCTCATATTTTTGCACAATCATGTTGAAGAATTAGAATTTGGAGAATCAAAGCTTATTGCAAATCAAGGCTATTGTGAGATCAATTTGTTTTTTTTTTCCATTCATTTAGATTCATTTTCATATCATTGTTAGATCATTTAGCATATAATAACATATCAATTTTTAGCATATCATAGATTTCATATCAGTTTTCATCATATCATTGCATAGAAAATCCAAAAAAAAAAGATTAATTGCATTCATATTTCATATCAGTTTTGCATTCAAATCCTTCATCTAGGTGTCATCTAGGTCACTAATCTCAATTACAATCTGAGAACATCAATCTCGCACCTATTAGAAGGTAGTAAATCACCTGGTTAGTTTAGCTTTCAATTCATTTGCACAATTTTGATTATAGCTAACCTCTAATGTTTTACTAAAGTGTTGTGTCTACAAATTAGGTATTCATTTAGATTCATTTTCATATCATTGTTAGATCATTTAGCATATAATAGCATATCAGTTTTTAGCATATCATAGATTTCATATCAGTTTTCATCATATCATTGCATAGAAAATCCAAAAAAAATAGATTAATTGCATTCATATTTCATATCAGTTTTGCATTCAGATCCTTCATCTAGGTGTCATCTAGGTCACTGATCTCAATTACAATCTAAGAACATCAATCTCACACCTATTAGAAGGTAGTAAATTGCCTGGTTAGTTTAGCTTTCAATTCAGTGCGTGATTTTGATTATAGCTAACCTCTAATGTTTTACTGAAGTGTTGTGTCTACAGATCAGGTACAAAATTTACACACACACCCATTGTATTCAATATAAAAGTTGATAGAGATATGTTATATGTAGAGAAAAAGTGTGTGAAGATAGCATAAGATGTATTAGAGCTTTGCTAGAGGTCAAAGCATCAACACATCAAAAGAAGTGATCTGACAAGAAGTATCATAGTGATAGTTCATCCAACAAATATAGTGTGTATCTAAGATTAGAAGGGTGTAGCCTTCACCACTTGAGTAGTGAGCTCTAGGATAGTGCATCCACTCCCCTAATAGGGATTATTGTAAAAGACTCCTAATAGGGTCTGACCCTTAACAAGGTCTATTATACTTAAAGCATTGTAAAACAACTGCTAACAGGGTTAAGGATCTTTTAACAAGGATCACAAAACACTAGTGTAGAATATTAGTGGATGTCAATTCCCACTGGGGTTTTTACCTATTTGGGTTTCCCTGTAACCATATTGGTGTCGTGTTGATTTCATGTTTCATGATTATGTAAATGTTTATTTCTATTCTTAAGCATTCAAGTTTAGTCTAAAGACTAAAGTAAAATTTAAAATACAGTGAACATTGATTCACCCCCCCCCCCCCCCCCCCCGCCCCCAGTGTTCCCATTCCTAACAATTGGTATTAGAGCTCTAGTCCTCATCAAAGAAGTTTAACCACTTGAGGAGATCATGGAAAAAGTAGAAATGAAACATTTGAAGAAAAATCTTGAAGCCGCTCTTGAACACCTAGACAAATCTAAAATAGAAATTGAAGAACTAAAAGAAAAAGGTAATGATGCTCAATTAGTTATCAAGAAGTTAAGAAAGGATTTGAAAGAATGTTCCACTAGTGAAATGGGGAAAATGGTCAAGAAACTAAAAGAAGAAAATGCATCCTTATTAAATCAGCTTGAAGAATTTGATGACAAGCTGATTAACAATCAGGATGTCTATATTGATCAAGTCAAGGAGAATCTTCAACTCAATGAAGAATTAAGGGAAGCTAACTTGGAAATCTTGGAACTAAGGAATAGACAAGAAAGCTTGGAATCTAAATTGAAAGAAGAAAATAATCATATTGAAAAATTTCACACCATTTCTTATTTGAGAGAATCATAGTTGTATGTAAGAATAGCCAAAGAAGACACTAGCTATATTGGATACAATGAAGGACAAAACTAGATTGATAACATGTGAGCAAGAAAAGACACACAAAAGGACTCTACTAATATTGAGAAGGCTAATGATCAAACCAAAGACAATGGTGGACCTCCTAAGAATAAGTGCAAGCCTGAAGAACACACCTATTTTTCATGTAACAAGCATGGTCACATTGTAAGAAACTATACAGAGGTAAGACCTTTTAATGGTTACTATTATTCATGCAATAGATTTGGTCATAGAGATATGAACTGCAAGACTAGTAAGAAGAACCGGATTCAACATGGTCAAAGAAATTAGAATCAGACAAATGTAAGAAGTTCTCATAATGTTAAATGTAAAATATGTAACTATAATGGTCACTCAGTGAAACAATGCAAAATGGTGACTCATGTCAATGTGCTGAGGAATATAAGGCCTCCAGTCATGTGTCACTCTTGTAACAAGGTTGGACATATCTCAAAGTTTTGTAGATCAAGGATGCAAGGTCAAGAAAGCCCTAAAAAGGTTGAAGAACCAGTATTGGATCCCGAAGGAGAAGTCAAGTTTGTGAAAGCCTCAGAAGATGCGAGCTTGATTTGTACAGAAGGAAGGAAGGACAAAGAAAATGAGAATGTATTGGATGCATCCATAGTGGATGTGTCATGCCCCACAAGGGAACCAGGGAAGAGAAAAAAGATTCTCTTTGTAATAGAAAACCTAAGTAATGATTTATGAAAAATTTTGAACTTTTAAAAGAATTATGTGAACGAAACTTAAACTTAGATTCCTCCCAAGGTTCCCTACTATTTTATGAACAATTCATTTAAGTCCATTAAGTAAACTAACAACAATATTTAGCTCACAAAACAAACTACATCATATCATTAGAAGATTCTCTATAAAGAAATACAAAGTACTTTTATTTTAATTTGCCATTTAAATCCATCTAAACATTTGATACATTGCAAATATTACATTTTTTTTTCAATAGCTTTTCACTTAATCAATAATGAGAAACATACTACTTTACTTGGAATGTTACAAAATCCTTTTCTTTTCCAACATACATCTTATACGTAAAGTTCATGCTTTACCTTTTCCTTTTTCCTAAGTCTACCCATTCCAAATAATTTTTTTTGAAATACATTAATGATTACATTACATTCATCTCCTCTTGGGAGGTAACAATAATTTACATCATGGAAGATAAATGCAAGTCTTCATTCTTCAAAACTGGATCACTATGCAAGCATGAATCCATAAACACTGCATCTACAAAAGGTATGTCAATAAAAATATTTACCACCCAACCACATGGATATGAAAAGGCCCACTCCCCTATGCTAGGAGATAAATAGCAAGGTTCACAAAGAAGGGATAGCTAGGCCATACCAAGGGTTGGGTAACTTTTCCCAAATAGCAAATGAAATGTAGATCAAAGTATAAATCTTTTTCCCAAAGGTTCTAAGGCTTGGTAGAAACTCTAAGAAACAACCTAAGTGAGTTTCATTGCATAGCCCTCACCCCTTAGGTTGTCCTGGCACTAGCCTCTCTGGGCCCCGGCCCCCAAGTAGGCACATGTAGAACTGAATGCCTTTCCTATAGACAAGTGGCATGTGATCATACCTACACATAGGTATCTTCTCCCACTCCCATCCATAGCCTTTACTATTAATAATGGCATGGGAAAGGCATATATTAATATTTTTAGTGTTTGATACCATTCCCATAAGTTTTAATTAAATTATCACTTGTTAAAACAACTCTCAGTCAGTTATCCTAGTACTAGCCACTTAGGGCCCTGGCCCTGCACTGAGAGCCACTCACTTAGTGTCTTAGGTTTCCTACCCTTAACCCACATATCAAAAATACATCATACACGTAACAAAAAATATCATAAACACTTACATCAAAGAACATGAAAGAATGGGGGAGTTTAGGGATGTTTAGGAAAATTAGGAGTGGTTAGGGAGACCTAGGATAATCCTGAACCTCCAAATAATCCTAAACCCTAACCCCGCTTCCTAAACACATCCTAACCCTATTAAAGAATTTAAATGCACCAAATAACCCTAACCAAACCAATAATGAACATAATTAAATTTTACGCAAAATTTCATATGCTAAAACACAAAGCCCCCTAACATCTCCCTTGTCTGAAATTTTAACTAAGTCTGATTGTTTTGAAAAATCTAAAATCTAGAAGTTGCATCTTAACTCCTAGGAAGCTAAAACCTATCCCAATCATTTGAAAAGGTACCTAATTCCTTTATACAAGTATACTTAAATGTTATAATTTTATAAAAAAAAACCTAATTATTATACTTCTTCAACTTCCACCCTAATACAAAAGTGAAATGTTATACTTCTATAAATGAAAACCTAATTATTATACTTCTTGAACTTCCACCCTAATAGAAATGTGACATCTAAATAGTGCTAACCTCAGGAAAATGACATAGATAAAAATAGTTGACTCGGGAAAATGACAAAGATCAAAATATACAAAAACCTAATTATTATACTTCTTGAACTTCCACCCTAATACAAATGCGACATCTAAATAGTGTTAATCTTGGGAAAATGACATTGATAAAAATAATTGACTCGGGAAAATGACATAGATCAAAATAGTTAACTCTACCAAATGACAGAAATCAAAATAATTAACTCTGCTAAATGACAGACATTGAAATAATTAACTCGGCCAAATGACAGAGATCAAAACATTTAACTCAGCTCAAATTCTAGAGATCAAAATAATTAACTCGAGATTCTATAAACCCTAATGAAAACATGCACAATTTAGAATTATGACAACAAATTACATTATGACAGCAATAAAAAAAGAACACGGCTGGCATAGCAACTTATAATTCTAAAAATGGCTGATAGAAATAATACAACAATGTGTAAACATTTAGCAATAATACAATAATGTATCAATGTTCTGCAATAATATAATAATACATAATACAATAATGTATCCACATTCTATAATAATACAATAATATAGGATACAATAATGTAATAATGTATAAACTTTCTGCAAACAAAAATATATACAAAAGCATTCCAACAAATCTAACACTAGCATTCATATAATAAAAGAGATTTATCTCTCAGGATGGATTCCAACCTCAAGTCCTACGGAGACTGGTTGATGAAGAAGAATCTACTCCTCTCAAACTTTTCCAACACTCCTTCAAATCCTTTAGAATGCAAACTCCAACCTCTACCTGAATTAACAAATGCTACTCTCAGAGAATAATGAATTCTATCCTCACAACTATAACTCCCTACAAATAAAAATGCTCAACTATACAATATCTCTTCTTGAATCCAAATTCATATCCAACCCCCTCTCAAATAGGAGATCACTTTGTATATATATTGGGGAGTAGTTGCAAAGGTATTCCAACCAATGCAACTATCCACCGGTTATCCATTAATAATATAGTTTGTAAAACCATTCTCATAAAGGGACAAATAAATTTTAAATAGGACTTAAATTTATGTCTCCTAAATTTGAGGATGACAAAATAGATAATAATTATTTTAGGAATAGTTTCACTAACTTACTTACGATGGTAATTTACCAAAGTTATTACCCAAATATATATATATATATATATATAACATAACCTTACCTTAGTATAATAATTTCCTTCACATAATTAATTTGTTTTATATATATATATATATATATATATATATATATATATATATATATATATATAGGCATATGTGTGCACCCATATGCTTATGGTACATATACCATAAGTAAGACACATTATTTTTAATATTACAAGTATTTAAACATTAGGAATATTATTATTTAAACCAAATACATTATAATTTAAACCCACTACTATATCCACAATTATAATCTTGATCTTCATATATATATATATATGTATATATATATATATATATATATATATGTGTATATATATATATATATATATATGTATATATATATATATATATATGTATATATGTATATATATATGTATATATATATATATATATGTATATATATATATATATATATATATATATATATATATATATATATATATATATATATATATATATATATATATATGTATATACATATATATATATATATGTATATATATATATATATGTATATATATATATATATATACATATATATATATATATATATATACATATATATATATATACATATATATATATATATATATATATATATATATATATATATATATATATATATATATATACATATACATATACATATATATACTACTACTACTACTATGATTAAAACATTTATTATTAGTATTTCCTTAGACATTTTGTTATTATGACTATTATAAAATAATACCATAAAATTCTTTATTATTATTGATATTAAAATCACATGATTTAATCACATACTAACTTGTTCCTAACAAGATACACTAGTACATAAGTAGCTACTAATAAAGATAATTACCAAATCATACCCTCATATGAACAGTAATCCACATCAATACTCTAGTAACAAAATTGAACATACCATGAAGATAGTTATAGCTACCATACTCAAAACCTCATTCTCATTAAATGCAAAGGACAAGAAACTAGCTACAAGATCCTCAAAACCAATAAACTGAGAGATCACATAATGCATTCACACAAGGGACTGACTCGAGAACTCCCCACATAAGGATAAAAGGATCAGAGGTAGAGTTTCTTCCTGTGGAACCTGGTGTTATCTCCATAAAAACAACAACAATCAAGGATTTTGAGAGATCGCTCATGTTGGTTCCCCTCTTCATTTCTACTTTTAGGTTTACACTATGATTGACAACTAAATGTCATTGACTCTATCAACACTCCAAAGTCTACAAGGAAAAGGGCCAATTAACAAGGATCAAGGAGATCCTCCTACACTTTGAGCCAATATGCTCAGGTGGGTGTACCCTTGATTCACTTCTTGAAAGGAATCACTAAATATTATACCAATATACCATTTACTAACTGATTGGAAGATTTTAGCATTTAAATGTGTGTGTGTGTGTGATTGATGATGATGGACTACCTCTAGAGAAGAGATCAGTGCCTTAATCCAGGGCATAGAGTCACCTAATCACATACATCAACTGAAAACCCTAACTCAAACACACTTGGATTTAGGATAAGTGCTTTGCCTATTATCCCTCTTACTCACACATCAGGACATCAAATCCTTATCTAGCCATGAACTCACTGAAACTACCTCAAAGACTTTAATCCTAAATTTGTTAGGAACTCAAAGATAATTTCAAAATACTCTTTGTTTACCATATGCTAACTCACTTTGTGACATTAACATATATGAGCTCAAGAACAAAATAAGAAGACATACACAAACATGAGATTGGAATCCAAATGTATTCTCATTAAAATTTGAAGAATCAATACATTATCAAACAAAAAATTATGAGGAAACAGACCCAATATCCAAGCTCTCCCTATTCAGTATAATACCATCAACAACAACCTATCAAAATACAACTTTTTTCAATATATGCCATCACTAGTCATCTTGGAATCCCAAAAAAAGGATGCAACAAGCTTTGGATGACTAGGGTTAGGGTTTTACCCACTCAAACAACCAAATCAGTCAAAAATTAAATACAGGGGATGAAAACTAGATGATTAGATCTAAGAATAATCTCCATTTATGAAAATCTCAAAGTACTGTACCAGAGATCATGATTCTTACATGCTAAAACAATCTAATTAGCCACCTGCAACATGCCTTAAGCAAGAAAACCCATTCCTTTACGGTACAGACCTCTACACATGATCATGACACTCTTGGGACCACTCTGCAATAGTCAACCAGATCATTCTTACCAACTCCAGCTGCTTAAACATTCAATTTTGGTCCTTTCTATCACTGGAAACCCTCAAAATATTTGAATTTGTAGGAAAATGGCTACTTCCATGGTGCCAGCAGCACATTGATGATATATATTTAAATCTCGATCAACTTTAAGTCATGACCATCAAATATTTTCCCTTCTCAAGCTTCATGACTTAACTCAATAGATATCCTCAGGTTAACACTTAGTGACTACGTGACAAGGCTTTTCCTTATTCACGATGTGAAATACTTAACTACAACTTTAACCTAGTGACCTAGCGAACAAAAGAAATGAAACTCACCCCAGTCACATTTTGTGAATCAACAACTAAAGGGAATCACCCATTCACAAAACATGTTATGTCTCTACCATTTAGTTTAGTGACTATGTGAACCCTTGTTCACTGAATCACCAGTCAATTTGGAGCACCTTCATTTTATTGTGTGAATGAATGAACCTTTTGAAATTTTTCAGAGCCACTAACCTTTTTTCCAGACTGCTAGACTTTAGACCCCTCCCTAGGCCCACTTTGTGCCACTTGTCATCACACCATTCACTAAAAACCACCTAGTCACTTTTGACATACACTATATTGGGTAACAAATCAACACTTCTAACACAGGACCCACTGACCCTCAGACATCAAAATGGATGTTTAGGGCATGATCTGAAAGATGAAGAATATTCCTTGAGATCACATGCCAACCGTTGATTAATCTTTCTGACTCAGGTCCCTTTGACAAACTCCACATCATCCTCCACTAATTAAAAGTTTCCAAATGAGTATAGGTAGTAGTGGACCTGCTTCACTTTATCACCTCTGAGAAAGGTAAAATCAATGGCCAGTATAAGATCTCAAACCTTTGACACATGCCATGAGAACTTACACCCATTGTTGATTTTCTGTAGATGTCAAGACCCTCTAACAAGTTGGAAACTAGGTCCCACTAAAAACTACCAATGTATTGCTTTGTGAAACAATCACAAATCACCAACTGTGCCTACGTGTCATTTTGGACCCACTGTTTATACTGACCTGAACACCTGGAAAAATGGATGGTTGGTGCATGATCTGAAAGGCTTAAAAGATTCTATGAGAATACACACCAATCATTGGATCAAGATGCTGCCAGAAGATTGGGCCTAGGAAATATTAAGCCTGAAACATTAGGAAAATTTATTTCACCGAGCACTTAGACTTAGGAAATATTAAAGGCCATTGGGGGCTTAGAAACTTAGGAAAAATAAAAAGAAAACCTCCGCGAGGCAACCAAAAATATAAAGCATGTGCATTAAAGAGATTTTAAGTGGCCCAAAAAAGTAACTTGAAATTAGAATAGGGTCGGGGTAGACCTAGGGTTTTTTCACTATAACGGTTAGATTTTTGAAATTTTTGACAAGGGTTTAAAGCTAGAGACATAAAAATAATTGCAGGGACCAGAAGAAAAATTGCTACAGCCATGAATTTTTTTATAGGTACTAACAGCTCAGACCTATGAAGACAAGTGGAGATGATACCTGGTACATGCACTCCTATATCACCAAGAAGAGAAACTTGGATACATATGGATATACATACAAATGAGATATATGCAAGAAGATGATCAGGATAGATACATTGTGTGGACCTCAACTAAGTGAGTAACTATGAATTCATCCCGAGTCATGAAAACACATCAGACACATATTAATGAAACATAAAACATCATGATAATGGTTAGATTCAAATCCTTGGGTTAGATCCATAAAACATATAAAAATAGATGATTTTCTAATCTCATAAACATATAAATGATAACCATAAATGAGCATATCAATCATCTGAAAACCATATCATCATCCACAAAACATAAATGTAAATGTATAGTTCTAAATATCATAATAGAATGTCCAAATCAGAAAGTCCAAGTGTCATCATAGGAGGGGGTATTACACGACGCACCCTCTACATCTCCATAAATGGCCCTCAAGGTCATAGGGGGAGCTAATTTAACTCTAGACCCCTATGTGGCTAGTATACTCATTCTTAGAGTATGTGCCTTTGGAATTAAGATTTTGAAGTATAAAGGAACCTTTATGCAAGAGCACATATCATGATTGTGAATAGAACTCAAGTTGGAAATTTTGAAGTGACAACCTAGTTTACGCAACAAGCATTAATGGCAGAATTTTCACTTTAAGTACATAGAAAGCTATTTCATTACTCATTGCATTCAAATTCAAAGTGATTGGAGAGCAGAAAGAACCAATAGGGTTGGATAGGTTAAGGGCGCACATGGATACCATGTTGAAACTAGATAAAACATTCAAGGATGAATATGTCAAATGGAATGATCACCCTATTGTTGAGTATGCTATGGAATATGAATTCTATGAGACTGAATGGATAAAGATTTTATTGAGAAGAATTCATGATGATCTATTTTGGATTGGTGATGTACTGGTAAGAATCACTAGTGACTTGATAAATGAGATGATAGACCTTTCTAGGATAGGCATCGTCCTTCCTATGGGAAAGGATGTTAGAAATATTGTTGAGAAAACATGCAAGTCTAGAAGTGATAGGCACAAGATGACAATTGAGACTATTGAGAAAGAAAACATCAAATTGATGTCTATGATACTAGGATACAGGTTTCATCACACCAACATGGTGAATAGTGTGTCTGTGGGCACAATTCTAGTTTCCATCAGACTTGTGAAGGAAGATGGGGAGATCAATCTTTGTGAGATCTTGCACACACAACTGATTGATAACATCAAGGCCATCAAACATGATAAGACCAAAATATTTAGGTTTGGGTCCTTAATCATCTATATGTACCTTCATATAGTTGTGAAAGTATCAAATTTGTATTTGGACAAGTCCATTCCAACCATGCCACAGATATCCCTCAAGGAATCCACCAAGAGTACATTGGGAGATTATGTAACATCGGAATTGAAGACGTTTAGGGCTAATATGAAAATGAGGTACATAATTCTAGAGAGCATTCTAAAAAACTATAAGGATACAATATGTTTTATGGTTGAAACTGATACTACTTTTATGTAAGTTGTTGAGCCAAGAACTAAGTAGATTCATCCACTTGGCTATGAGGTAGAGGAAAAAATCCTTGAAGCATATGCACAGGTACTATTGTCAGCCCCCAAAGATCATAATGAATCTAGGTAGGGAACTTATGAGGAGAAGAAAGGAGAAGTAGATGCAAATCTAAATAGTGCTACAAAAAAAAGAAAGTTTTCTAAAGTCGCATCAGAGATCTTGAGAATACATGGTGTGTCTCAAGAAGATCTTGACAAAACAAAGGAACAAAATATTAGTTTGGAACTAAAGAGTGTAGATGCATCAAAGAAAAAATCACAAAATCCCAAGTTGAAGGAAAAAATAGAGAAATCTGATGAATAGAAGGATATAACTGATGACACTCCTTATGTGTCCAAAGAAACCAGTGATCCTATTGCTCCTCTGGAGTATAAGCCAATAGTCAAGAGGAAGAAAGAAGCCAACACTAGTCATCCATCCTCACAAGCTACAAGGAGAAAGAAAAACACTCAATCACCTCCTGAGGTATGATTTAGACCAAGCCTTAAAGTATTAAGGACTAGAGTAGTAGAAGAAGGAAGGCTAGTTCAGATAGCTAAGTTTTATGATAAATATCACATGTGAAATTGATAAATTAGAAAGTCATGAGATGTTGATCAAACACATGATAAAATTCAAGAAGACAGTTCTTGAATTGAAGACAGTTATCCCAGATAAGGTATGGGAAATTTTGGATACTTTGAAAAGACAAGCCACTGAAGAAGACTTCAAAACCAGAGAACAAACACTAGATTACAATCTTCTAGTATGGTTTGATGAAGAAAAGACACTGATATTACATTTAGTGAAGCCACGCCTAAGAACAAAAATGAGAAATCAACACATTATGAATAAAGACTATGAGGTGATAACAAAGGAAATAGGGAAGGCCTTTGAGAAGGTATTCTTAGAACAACACATGAGTCCTCCATATGCGCCCATCACTCATGCACCCAGTAAGAAAGACAAAGCATCAAAAACCACCAATACACTAGTGACAGGTCCACATGACTTAGCATCCATAGATGGAACACAATTAGAGGTAGATAAACCTACGCCCATGTCAGAATCACTCAAGGATAGTACCATTGTCATTGATAATGTAGAGATAGCCATGGCGGGCACTGACACAAAATTGGATAAGTTTGAGGAAGCTTTTGTGAGCATACAAGAAGCTGAAATCTTATGTAGCAACTCACCTCCCACTCATCAAGAAGAAGTGGTCATTGGAGACATATTTGATGAGAAAGAAGAAGAAAATAAAGAAGAAGAAGAGGAAAAAGAAAGTGAACATAAGGGTGAAACATCAGATAAACTAGTCAAGGTGAAACAAGAAGTGATGGATAACACTCCCATCACTCCCTCCTCAACATTGTTGTCAAGTTTGACACCTGAAACATCTAGTTTGGACTCATGGAAAGAAGAAGACCTGATTAAGTTCTACGTCTTGGCTATGGAGAAGGCAAAGGAGAAACAAGTAATGATAAATCCTCTCCTTATGGAATTAGTGAACATACTGAATAGTTTGTTTCTTGTGGACAAGAAAGTGTCTAAGGTACACTCTCTTGATGATGTAAGTACAATCATTTCTTAGTTCAAAAGTAATTTCTCAAGCCTTAAAGAGTTTGCATCCTTAGTTGTAGAAGAAAAGTATCTAAAGAAGAGATTGAATGAGTTGCTTAGTAACTTTGCACTTGACCTAAGCTCACTCAAGTTTGGTCAAGCATCCCTAAAAGAATTTGTAGATGAGGGAAGAAGAATCATTACAAAATGCATGAACTAAGATAAGCTTATCAACATTCATTTCAAGAAAATAAAAGAGGCAAAAGCTATGATTGAGCAAGTAAATAGTTTAGTGAAAGAAAAATCTATAGATGTGAGCATGTGCAATAATGTCTACCAAGGATAGATAGACAAGATTGAGAAGGAAGAGAAAGAGATAACAAAGATAAGGTCCAAATAGACTCAGTTGAGGAATTCTCTTGCACCCTCATTAGACATCCTCAATAAGAACATCAAGGAGATTGATGCCACAATTGGTAACTTATGATCATGGTCCCAACAGTGACTTAGAGAAGATGGAGAAGCTACAATATGCCTTATGCGCCCATCTCTAGATAGTAAATTCACTGATCACTTTTTGGAAGAAGGAGATCCAAAACCTAAAGATAGCATATCCAAATGTTTTCCCTTAGTGAGTATGTGTAGATAAAGTTTTTTGATACAAATTTTTCATTAATGTCAAGGGGGGAGTTGTGTAAAAAATATGGATCATAATATGTATAGGGAGATATAAGTATATGTATAGAAGACAAAAGTTTTTTGTAGTAAGGACAATTAGCAACTTGGCCATATTCCTTTGTTTCCATCAATGAAAAAGGGGGAGATTGTTGGAAAGTTGTCTATACTGATATATATGACTTGATATAGCGTTTTCATTATGGAAACAAAGTCATATAGTAGTTTCAAGTCAGCGCACTTGATCTAAAGATCAGAATTCAGTTAAGTGTTGAAGACTCGACAGTGTATAGAGTTCCTACAACTCAGAGCATCAACACACATGTGTACGGAAGAATTATAGGATGCACCCTAGAATTTAAGTTGGTTAGACTATACTCATGCTTAGTCTATGAGCCAAAAATCAAATATACAAGGATGTGAAAGTTACAGTTAGCTGAAGTTGCACACCTAGTGTTTGCCAGTGAAGAATAGAGAAAACAATTGACATTTAGTAATTTGGTTTCCTATTATAAAGTAATATTGAAAAGGCTATGCACCTACTATATTTAGGTTGCCGACATGTATACTTGTTTTTTTGTAAGCACGCTTAAGCCAATTCATTTGGAAGTGTTGTTTGTAATAGGTCTAAGGCCAACCTAGTTGTTTATTTTATATGAGCATATAAATATAAGATGTGCCCATTGTATTCGGTATGGAAGTTGATAGAGAGATGTGATATGCAGATCAGAAGTGTGTGAAGATGACATAAGATTTATTAGAGCTTTTCTAGAGGTCAAAGAATTAGCACATCAAAGGAACTCATCTAACAAGTAGTGTTAGAGTGATAGTTCATCCAACATATATAATGTGTATCTGAGATCAGAAGGTTGTAGCCTTCACCACTTAAGTAGTGAGCTCTAGGATAGTGCATCCACTCCCCTAATAGGGATTATTTTAAAAGACTCCTAACAGGGTCCAACCCTTAACAAGGTCTACTATACTTAAAGCATTGTAAAGAAACTCCTAATAGGGTTAAGGATCTTCTAACAAGGATCACAAAACACTAATGCAGAATATTAGTGGGTGTCAATTCCCACTAGGGTTTTTACCTATTTGGGTTTCCCCATAACCATATTGGTGTCATGTGTTAATATCATGTTTCATGTTTATGTAAATGTTTATTTCAGTTCTTAAGCATTTAAGTTAAGTCTAAAGATTAAAGTAAAATTTAAAATAAAGTGAACACTGATTCACCCCCCCCCCCTCCTCTCAGTGTTCCCATTCCTAACAGAACTATGTAGCAAGATTCATACAAGAGAAACTACAAGATAGAATAGAGAGAATACAATATCTGATATTTGAAAAATCAAAGATATATCCATTTAACCATATTTCCTCTTTCATATATCCATTTGTCTCTATCACACTATTTCTTTGTCTATTATGATTGTGTGATAAATATTTTCATGCATAAAAATAGGAAAAATCATGACAAATAATGGGGAGTTCATGATGACCTAGAAATAAAAATATCATTAAATGAATAAAATATATTACCTTTGAATGAATCTATACGTGTATAGGAAAAGTGTTCCAAAATTTGACATTTCCTCCAAATGATTGTAAATTTTTAGACCTTGCGATAGCTTCCCTGAACATCTTTTAAGAAATGAGAAAAACAAAAACCAAGTGATAATAAAATTTATTTAAGAACCTTGATCATTTACATGTAAATTTGTATAATATCTAATCCATTAGTTGTAGACTTCCAAATTTATGTAAAAGCATGCTAGAATAATTTTAAATTCTAATTGAAAAATTATAGATCATTTACTTGCACATAATTTCTATCTTGAAATTCATACTTTTAACTTAATTCCTTAGCAAGAATATTTTAAAGTATATTCCACCAAGCATTACAAACCTTATCAGCTTTAAAGTATGCACAAAATGGCCTCCATGCTTGGAGGAAAATCATTCCTCTAATATTTAGATTAGATTATATCAAGAATAATGATAATTATTCAATAGTCAAAATGTAAACGTATCTTAAAAAATTAAAAGCGGTAAATTTTAAATAAAAAATTTTCTTCCAAGTTTTTGCTAATATATGAAAATTCTTATATTTTCCTACACGGTTCTTGTTTTATATAACTAACCTTAACAATATTTACCGTAAAATGTGTCATCCAAAAGCATGAAATTAATCTTTAAAACAACCTCTGGACAAAATAGAACCTCACATGAAGTGAGAGGCAAAAGGAGTAGGGGTTTTCCAAGACTGGTTAAACTTTGATATGGTTTCAAAATGTCACCCAAAATAATCCACCAAAGAAAACCAAAGAAAACCTAAAATTTAAATTACTCTACACCTTCAAAACTCCATTAATCTTCAATAGGGAAGGATACCACATTGAAAGGAATAGAAGAAAATAATATAGCTAGGAGGGTGAGATAGCTAAAGTTGAACCCTATATCTGAACAACCATTCATCTTCAATAGGGAAGGATTCCAAATTGAAAGTAATAGAAGAAAATAAGATAGTTAAGAGGGTGAAATAGCTAATATTGAATCCTATATCCAAAAAGCCATAGAAAAGAGACAACCACATAGAGTCATAATCATCCTTTGTGCTTATGAAAATAACCACCACCATAGGAAATATCACCACTTCCACAAGTATTAAGAAAGATCACAAAAAGCGAAAATGATAAGGAGGTTGGGAAGAGCTAGTCACAAGCCCTTTCCTAGGTCAACCTAGTAACCCTTGGGTCTACTCACTAACACCACTGACCTATATGATTCCTACAATGGCTCAAGCCCATGGTCTTACACCCTAACTAGACTACCAAAACTAATCAACCAAGAAAAAGATCATTCTTAGTTCTTATCACTTCCATGCACACATTGAGCCTTAAGCTAGAAGAAGGGATTAACACCTCCAAATAGGATTAGGAACTTTTAGAGGTGAGGAAGTGTTGGAAAGTGTCTCATATGGTCAAATTAAACATTTGTCAACTATTACTTCATCATTCCCACTTATCAATCTCATATTGCCTTTGTTAATTAGGGCTACAAGGAAGAGCCCAAATTAGGCCTCCTCTCTAAGAAAATAGGGCTTTTCACCTATTTTTCTCCAAATGACCCTACAAAAAAATTGTGAATTATTACAATGTAAGGTATCCTCTCAATTATTTTGTAGGTTTTAGGTTTCTTCAAGGCCATACAACTGCCTAACCAAAAATAGGTGAGTTTGGTAGGTTTTAGGGCCTTCTCTGATTGCATGAAGTATCTCTTATTTCTGGGTGATCAAATGGATCAATCAAAACTTCTCCTTGAATCCAAATATTGGAAATGAATACATACAAGATCTTTAATTACCAAATCATACTTCCCATTTCATCTCTTCAACTTATTTATCCTCTTATTTAAGTCCTTCCTAGCTGAGTTCACCATAGCTCACTTACAACTTGACTGTAAAAAATAAATTGCATGCATTCTAGGGGACCTCTTTATCCATATGGTACACTCATGGATTCTGATCACTATCCCCAAGAGGCCATATAGAATGGATAGTGAGATAGTGACTTAGACCCTCATGTTTACAACTCTCCTGGTATGAACCAGTGAGCAAAGACTATGAAAAGATTTACACTAAGATAAAGAAATGAATGAGAAAATATAAACTAGTTGCAGAATATCAAATTAGACATACACAGTAACATCTAGCATCCATCATAGATCAAAATCTACTTCATAAATCCATCCATTAATTCACTGATCACTGAAATTCAAGAAAACTCTAATACTGTGCACACTTCCAGAATTAATTCTTTATACAATAGTTCTTTCAACCTTGGGATTTGAGCCAAGGTTCACATTTATAGCCCTAGGTTATGTTTAGGGGTTTTTTTGGACTCCTAAAAGTGGATTAAGGCCTTAAGGCTATTATGAATTGAGCAACTTTTAAAAGTTGCAAAAGTTGCTAAGCAACTTTTACAACAAATTTAACAACTTTTTGGATCTTGCTTCCTATGGGCTTTGGGAAGCTCCCATGGAGTTCAATACCACACCTAGACTCAAAAACTTATTTCACATGCTCTAAACCTCATGTTATCAACCTAACATCACTTTTCCTCATTTTCAAAGAGATGGGATAGAAGACTATAGCCTTCAAACTAGAACCTAGGACGTAGGACTCCATATCCCTAGTGGATTCCACAACTTGGTCAACATAAGCTTAGGGAAATCACAAAATTCCAAAAGGATTACAAGAAAAACAAAACAAAGGTGCTCCTCCACCATACTCCCCCTCTACATAAGAAAACTTCAATATATAGTGGAGGATATGATAGAAGGATTTATACTAGACTTCTTAAAGTCAGCTTCTTCTACCCAAATTGCTTTAGATTCAAGGTGTCCCTTCCATTTGATGAGGTTCTCCATGTATACCATGTTCCTAGTTTTCTTCTTCACTTTGGATTCAATAAATTTCTCATCTTTTGTTTTGGCTATCAGAGTTAGAGCTGTGACACTTATGTCATTTAGTATCTCCACACTGTTCTTACTGATCTTTGATAGTGGCCCCTTAAATATAATTAAATATGATACATTGAACATTGGTGATATTTTTAAGTCTTCCAGTATCTCCACCTTGTATGCCTTGTTCCAATATTTAGCTAACACTTTACAAGGTCCCTCTCTTTTCATCTACAATTTAGTCGGCATTCCCTTTTATAACCTTGCTTAGTTGAGATGCACCATAACATATTCTCCAAATGCAAACTATATGTCTCTCCTTGATATATCCACTTTGGTCTTCAACTTGTGTTTTTTCTTAGTGATAGTCTTCTTCACTTGTTCTTGTACCTCCTTCATAGTCTATGAGAAATCCTCTACATGGTCACTCCTATTCTCCATATCTCCTAGATCTCTAAGATCACACACCCCTCTTGGATGAATCGCATACACAAACTCAAATGAAATTCTTGTTGTGGTCATATTTATGCTATCATTCTAGACATATTCAACTTGAGGAAGCATCATGTCCCATGTCTATCCACATTCTTTGGTGAGGCATCTAAGTAGGTTTCCTAACACCCTATTTATTACTTCATTTTTTGCATCTGTTTGGGGATGGTACGGTGACCCCAAAGACAAATTTGTGCCTAGTCTTCTCCATAGAGTCTTCCAAAAGTGACTCATAAACTTTTCATCACTGTTAGATATAATACTTAGGGGCAAACCATGTATCCTCACAATTTCTTTAAAGAAGAGATGAGCTATGTAGCTTGAATCATGAGTGGTCCTACAAGGCATCAAATGACTCATTTTACTAAATCTATTCACCACTACATAGACACTATCCATCCCTATTTTGGTCTTAGGGAGACCTACCACAAAATCCATAATAGTGCATTCCCATGGCCTATTTGGAATGAGCAAGGGCTGATACAAACCTAATTTTCTAGCTCCCCCTTTGGCCTTCCTACACACCACATATTGCTCAACATATCTTATGACATCCCTTGGAAACTTGGGCCAGTAGTAAAATCTTTGTACCAACTCCATTGTTGTGTTGATACCAAAATATCCACTTAAGCTCCCATTGTGCTTCTATTGAATCAGATTTTCTCTCATTAAACATTTGGGAACATATCACTAATTCTCTTTGAACAAAATTCTAGTTTGTAAAGTGTATTTATATAATAGACTATGAAAATGATTCTAAAATTATGCTTCAGAGAAGTCTTCATCCTCACCATAGAGTTCCTTGAAACTCAGAATGCTAATGTTTTGTAATTGAACCTCTTCCACTATCAGTAATCTTCTAATTAGTGCATCTACAGTCTTGTTTAACTATCTCTTCTTGTGTTTAATAGTGAATGTGAAGGCTTGTAGGTACTCCATCCATTTCAAGTGCCTATTTCTCAACTTCTCTTGTGTGTTTATGTAGCTAAGTGCATGGTTATCAGTAAACACCACAAACTCTTTAAGGAGGTAATGCATCCACTTCCTAATTGAATGAACTAATGAATATAGCTTCAATTAATATGTTTATTACTTCTTCGTAGCCTCATTAAGCTTCTCACTAAATAATATATGGGCCTATCTTCTTGGCTCAACACTCATCCAACTACTATGCCAGTTGCATCACACTCGAAGGTGAAACATTTGTCAAAACTAGGTAGTAGGAGGATGGGTTTTGTTGCTACTTGTTGCTTAAACTTTTCAAATGCCTTGTTGGCCTCTAGTCTCCATCTAAACTTGGTCTTCACTCCACCTTTTATGGTATCTAGGACTGGTGCACATATGCCACTAAAGTTCCTTATGAACTTCCTATAAAATTGATAAAGACCATGAAAACTTCTTACTTTTATGCCTATGGTTGGTGTAGGCTAGTTTTTTATTTCTTCCACCTTTCTTCAGTCCATTTTTAGTTGACCTTTGGATACCAAAAACCCTAAATAAACTAACTCTTTCTTGAAAAACTCACATTTCTCTAGGTTGATTGCCAATTTCTCTTCATGAAGTTTATTGAGTACAATATAAAAGTGTGTGAAGTGCTCTTCCTTTGTCTTGTTGAAGATAAGTATATCATCAAGCTATGCCACCATAAATCTAACTATGTGGTCCTTTAGAACTTCATTCATCAATCTCATGAATGTTCTAGGGGCATTAGTAAGCCCAAATAGTATTACAAGCCAATCATATATCCCTTCAATAGTTATAAAGGTTGTCTTCCACTTATCTCCATCCTTGATCCTAATATGATGGTAACCACTCTTAAGATCCATCTTGGTCAATTATTTTTCTCCTCTCAAACAATCCATCAAATCCTCAATCTTAGGTAGGGGAAACCTATACATTATTTGTTGGAGATTTTATAGCAGGCCAGTTGCTATTCACTAGTAGCATTTTCTTGTGTTTGTTTAGAAGAGCCAACATAGATTATATTGGTTCTCAAGCTTCCTATAATTTTGGTATGTGCCATTGGATTAGAGCTTGGAGAAATGTTAGTAATGTTTGGTTAAGAGTGCATGATGTAATTCGGCTTGAGAAGAAAGATCCAGTTCTTTTGGTAGAGTTGATAGTGTGTAGCGTGCATCTACAATTATCTTATTGGATAGGTCCCATATTGTGTTCCATGCTTAGTAGAGCTAACTAAATTATTATTGGAGTTTTTTATAAATTCTAAAATATGATTTTAAGGTGGTTCTAATAGGCCAACTTGATTACATCATTTAGAGGAAAGATATTTATAGGCAATCATTTGTGATTGCTAAAGTTTGGTTCATGGTTGATTGTGAAGAGTAGAGTAGAGTGTGAAGTGTTGAGCCATTAGAAGAAGGTCTATGTGACCAAGTAAAGAATTTTTTCCATACATTGGCACTGATCCAGATAGCAGGTTAAAGTTTAGTTCACCAAGATCCAGATATAGTGTGTATCTGTTAAACAAAAGGTTATATCCTTCACCCCTTTGAGTAGTGTGCTCTCAGATAGTGCATCCTCTCCCCTAAAAAGGACTATTGTAAAACACTCCTAACAGGGTCTGACCCTTGACTAGGTTCACTGTACTAAATATATTGTAAAGCAACTCTAAACAGGGTTAAGGATCCTTTAGCAAGGATCAGAATACACTAGCACAAAATATTAGTGGGTGTCAATTCCCACTGGGGTTTTTACCTATTTAGGTTTCCCCATAACCAAAATATTGGTGTTGTGTTCAACTATTCTTTCATTGTGTTTATGCTTTATGTTTAAGTATACTTAATTAGACAAATAATTGAAACTTGTAGATAACTGATTCACCCCTCCTCTCAGTTATATCTTGGGACTATTCCTAACTATTGGTATTAGAGCCAAGTGCCTTGGAGAGAAATTTTAATAGTTTTAGATTGATCAGATAGAATTCTTCAGAAAAGAAAGTCCTAAGTTTGATGGAGAGAATTATCTTGATTGGAAGAACAAGATGGTGACTCATTTGCAATGCATTTCTTTTGAAGTTTTTGATGTAACTATCAAAGAAGTCAAGATCCCTACCTTAGAAGACCTTGAAAAGGATGATGCTTCTAAAAAGAAAAAGGAACTATTTCATTAGAATGCAATAGCTAAAGAAGCCCTTATCAGTGTCCTATCTGATAGTGAGTTTCCATAAATAATGAACATAGATACAACCCACAAAATATGGAAGTACGTAGAAGACATATTTGAAGGAGACAAACAAGAAAAGGATGATCACAAAAAAACATGGCGAAAAAGATACAATGAATTAGAGATGCTACCTAAACAAAACATCAAAGCTTACAATCATAGGATCAATGAAGTAGTTGTTGGAATCAGGAACAATGGTGAAGAGATCTCAGAGGAAGACATTATGGAAAAATTGATGACTACCCTCACTCTCGAATATGAAAATAAGATCAAAATCCTTGATGAGACCATGCAGATTACTTAAAATTTCAAGAGAGAGACCTTGATCAGTAAAATATCATCTTTTCAAATTACAAGATTGAAGATAGAACCTAAAAGTGAGACAACCTTCAAAGCAATAGTCCATGGTAAGAAATCTGTAAATAGTTCTAGTAATTTTGATAATGATGATGAAGAGAAAACACTAGATGATTTCATTGCTATGATTTCCAAAAGAGAAAAGAAAGGAAAAGGAAAATGTGAAGGTCAATATCCATTTAAGCACTTTTCATGTAATAAGATTGGTCACTTTGCATCTAAGTGTCCTACAAGAGCTAGAAAATTAAAAAATGACTACAAGCCTAAATACTCTAAGGAATGTTACTTTGAGGGAGATGGAGTTTAAGATGATGATTAAGCTGAAGTATAAATTTGATTCATTTCTATTATAGAGAAAATCAATAATAAGATAGATCATGAATGCAAGAAAGAGGAACAAGAGCTACAATTGATTTCACAAGCTGATATAAGGATAGACTCAATTATAGATGGTGATTGTTCACATCACATGATAGGTGATAAAGATAGATTTGTTCATTTGGAAAATTACAATGGTGGCATGGTAAGATTTAGAGATAACACTCCTAAACCTATCATTTCTAGAGGAGCTATTACATTTGATGGAAAGAACAATACTGATGATGTTCTCTATGTAGATGGTTTGAAACATAACCTTCTTAGTGTTGGTTAGTTACTTGAAAAATGTTATCATTTGGATTTCAAAGACAAAAAATGCATCATTAACAACAAGGATGATGTTATGATTTCATCAAGCTCAAAGACTATAGGTAATGTTTTTCCAACTCAATTTAGAAGCAAGTTGTTTTGTTGCTAAAGTTGATGAGAGTTGGTTGTGGCATAAAAGACTATGTCATATCAATTTTGATAACATAGTAAAGATAAGAAATTTAAAGGTAGTAAGAGATCTACCTAGAATAGAAAAGCCATTTAATACTATATGCAGTGATTGTGTGATGGGAAAGCATGTGAGAAACTCATTTAGGAGCAAGCACAATTTAGCAGAGAACAAGTTGGATCTGATTCATATAGACCTATGTGGTCCAACTCAAACAAGATCCTACTATGGTGAAAGGTATTTTATTTTGCTTGTTGATGATTATACAAGGATGATGTGGGTTGCATTCTTGAAGGATAAGTTAGAAGCATTTGAGAAGTTCAAAATATTCAAAGCTAAGGTTGAGAATGAATATGGACTAAATATAAAATGTTTGAGATCAAATAGAGGAGGATAATTCACCTCTGACAGATTCTATGAGTATTGTGAAGAACATGGCATAAAGTGTGAGTTGAGTGCACCTAGAACCCCTCAATAGAATGGAATTGTAGAGAGAAGGAATATGATCATTCTTGATACAACGTGCACCATCATGATTGAAGGAAAAGTTGCACACACCTATTGGAGAGATGCAGTCAATACAATAGTCTATACTATTAATACAATTAAATTGAGGCCAAGCACAAACAAGAAATCTTATGAGCTATGGTTTGGTAATGTTCCCATAGTAAAATACTCTAGAATCTTTAGAAGCAAGTGCCACATCAAGATGGATGAAGTAGTAGGAAAGTTTTATGCAAGAAGTGATGAAGGTATTTTCCTTAGTTACTCTACTAAAATCAAAGCTTATAGATGTTACAATTTAAGGTCAAACAAGATCATTGAAGGTGCTCATGGTAAGATTGATGAAAATTTTATGGTTTAGGAAAGATATCATGATTACTCACCTATGATTTAAGAATAACCCAGAACCTCCACTAGTGAGACAATTGTTGAAGAAATGTTTGATAGCATTCATGTTCCAAAGTTCCAAAGTTTACTTCTAGATATCATTATCAGGATGATATCACTGGAGATTAGAGTAGAAAAGTCACAACAAGATCAAAATCTAAGAGTTCTACAAGCAGTGAGGCAATATGTTTACTATCTCATATTGAACCCTTAAGTGTTCAAGATGCATGCAATGATTTAGATTTGTATGATGCTATTAAAGAAGAACTAGATCAGATTATCAAGAATGATACTTGGGAACTCATCCCAAGACCTAGTGATAAGAATGTGATTAGAATGAAGTGGATATTCAAAAACAAGATGAATTAAGATCGTACAGTAGTAAGAAATAAAGCAAGATTGGTATGCAAGGGATATGCAAAAACAAAAGCTATTGATTATTAAGTTGTTTCTAGCTTTTGCAACATTCAAAAACTTCAAAGTTTATCAGATGGATGTTAAGTCAGCATTCTATAATGGAGAAATAAAAGAATAACTATACATTGAGCATCGAAAAGGATTCACCCTATCAGATAGACCTGATATGGTATGAATATTGAAGGAATCCCTCTATGGACTTAAGCAAGCCCCTAGAGCATGGTATGAGAGAATTGATGGATATCTAACAAAGATTGGATTTAAGAAATGAGTAGTAGATTGTAATCTATTTATAAGAGAGACATTTGAAGGTCTACTAATTGTGGCTATAGTTGTGGATGACACTATCTTTGGAGGTAATGAAAAACTAAGTGCTGAATTTGCTAAGGAGATGTATAGAGAATTTGAGATGAGCATGATTTGAACTATCAAATACTTTTTGGGACTAAATGTGTAGAAGATAGAGAAAGGTATTTTCATTAATCAGTCCAAGTATGTGAAAGAGATATTGAAGAAATTCAAGATGGATCATTACAAGCTAGTTGGAACACCTATGATAACTGTATGCAAGCTTACAAAAGAAGATGATTCATCAATAGTAGATACAACATAGTAAAAATTTATGATTGGTAAACTCATATATCTTACTTAAACTAGACCTGATATGTCCAATGTAGTTTTCATAGTTGGAAGATTTGTAGAAGAGCCTAAACAAAGTCACATCATGGCAGTGAAGAGAATATTCTGATATTTGAAAGGCACTATAGACTATGGTCTATGGTATCCCAATTTAGAAAATGTTGAGCTTCATGTGTATACTGATGTTGATTGGGTAGGATGCATTGATGATAGAATGAGTACATTAGGAGTAGTGTTTCTTGGTGATAGACTTGTCACTTGGACAAGAAAGAAACAAAAATGCATTTCTTAGTCAATAGTAGAAGTAGAGTATGTTGTAGCAGCCCCAAATTGTTCTATAATTGTTTGGATCAAGAAAATGGTAAAATATTTTGGAATTCAAATTGATTATCCCATTTCTATTCATTGTGATAACATTAGCACTATTAATATGTCAAAGAACCCTATGATGTATAAAAAGACAAAGAACATTGAGATCAAGTATCACTTCTTAAGAGAGAAAGTGGTAGAGAAAGAAGTCAAGTTGGTCTATGTGAGTACTAAAGATCAGTTGGTAGACATATTCACAAGGCCCTTTCTAAAGGATACTTTTGAGTATCTTAGAGAGAAGTTGAGAGTAATTCCCTTCCCTGATTATGCTTAGAAGAAAGAAGAAAAGGCATCAGTCTTCAGGGACTAATGGAAGGTTGACTACTCTACCTCAGGAGTAGTACCGATGCTTAAAATGAATGGCACCCTTTTCCATTGATGTCAAATGGGGAATAATAAATAGAGTCCTAAAAAACTAGAAGAAAAGGAGGAGTAGCATTCAGTTATGGAAGTAGTTTAGTTGAGGAAATGGGGAATATTTAAGAATATTGCAGTAGATGGAGGATTCATCTTTGAGGGAGTCTTGAAGAGGAAATGGAGAATGTTATAAAATAAATTTCTATTTGGATTGGTGGAGTTTTTAATTCCATATGTTGCCATCAATGCCAAAGGGGGAGATTGTTGGAGATTTTCTAGTAGGCTAGTGCTAGCTATATGTTTGTCATTGATGACAACATATGGTAAGTAGGATGCATGGAAGACTTATGTAGTAAGCCTTAAGTATATGTAGCATGGACATGATATCAACATGATATCATTGACGTAGAAGTTAACTATGTTGGTAATTTGGCTGAGCTGATTACATAGATGTTGTCATTATGGAAACATATGATCCACATGAAGATTGCATAGGTCAGAGAGCAAGTATGACAGAGCACATTGCAAATTTGTCTAAGTGTGAGACAGTATTTTTACCAATGAACTTGGACATAGTTTTTGTTTTCAATGTTGATTGGAGTAAGTTCAATGCTTGTACACTTGAACATAGACTCTATGATGACTATTGAACACCCATCTCAAAGTGCAAGTCAATATGGCATGTATGGAAGAAGTTATGATAGTTTTACCGAAGACAGTATCAAGCCGATGGGACAGAATATGAAGATAGAATTAGTAAAGAGTTAAGGGATTATTTTGTTTATCAAAATAATGACTTAACAATATAAAGGGATAACATCCTAGATTTTTACCCATGGATAAATTTATTTGTATAAATGTAATTGTAGTTGTAAGAAAAGTAGAGTTGACAAATAGATGGATAGTGAAGTGATATGATGCGAAATATATGATGCATATGTAATAGCGACAGTGAAAGAGAAACAAAGAGATATTGATGCAAGAAACATAAGGCTATCTACCTTAACCTATTTTTTTAATTAGTGTATATTGTACATTACTTGTTTGGGTAGTGGGCTCATCTGGTAATCACATTTTGTACTACCAACTCCTAATAGGGTTAAGGCTTCTAACAAGGCCTATAGTCCCTTAATCAGGATTGATAAACTATATTCTTGTAATAGACTCCTAATAGGGTCAACATCCTTAAAAAGATACTTTTGATTAGTGGATCTTTGTGGGTACCATCCCCACTAGGGTTTTCCCTTGGCCAGGGTTCCCTTGAGAACAAATAATGTGTTATGAGTTCTTTAGTATTATGGCTATGCATGTTGTTTAGCTTCTTATGTTATGCATGTACAAAGATAATCTATTATATCCATAATTGGGAAAAAGATTAATTTTGTAGAATACTGATTCACCCCCTATCTTAGTATTCCCTATTTGTAACAATTGGTATCAGAGCTTAGTTACTCAAAAAAGAATCATTCAAGGAAACCCTAGCATCTTGAGTAAGATCTCTATGGATATGGATCAACTAAAGAAGAATCTTGAAGAAGCTCTTGAACAAATTAACTTGCTTACTATTGAAAAAGACACTTTGAGAAGAAAGTATGATGATGCAAAGAACCTTATTCAGAAACTAAAAAACAAGTTGGAATATCTAAGATTTGAAAAGGAATATGAAGTTTTTATTGAAGATTGTGATGACAATTTGGAAAAAGAAAATGAGATCCTTAAACATGAACTAAAGATAGAAAATCTAAAGCTTAGCTTGAAAGATGGAAATGGCAAGAATGAATCAAATCTAAAATCTGAGAATGAACTTGAAAGGCTATATTCAACTAGTGAGAAGATTGATGAACATATATCTTATCAAAAACCATTTTATGATAAGACTGGTCTTGGATTCAACACTTTAAAGAAAATGATGAAAGCAAGGAACCAGATCTGAAAATATTTGAAAGCATAGATGAGAAGAAGTTTGATGAGATCAACAAATCTGAAGATACACCTAAAGAAGAAGAATCACCAAAGCAAGAGGAATCACCCAAAGGTATGCAAAGAGAATTTAAAGGTAGATCTTTCACTTGTAATACTATTGGTCATATGAAGAGAGATTGCATAGGTAAGCAATTTAAACCTCTCAATGGTTATTGTTATAATTGTTATGGTTTTGGACATAGAGCTATTGAATGTAAGAAACCTAAATTTATTGAGAATAATGATGGTAGTTGAATGTTTAGGAATACTAACAATGCAGATAAGAAACTTACTAAAGATATGAACAGAAGAAATGGAGTTATATGTTATAGGTGCAACAAGGTTGGACACATTTCTAGAAACTATAGATCACAAATCAATCAGCCTAGACCAAGATATGGAAACAATGGAATTGTTTGTCAGATACGCAACAAGATTGGACATTCAGAAAGGTTTTGCAGAATGAACAATAGAGTTTTTCATCCTAATCCTAACCCTAGAAATCATGCAAGAAGAAATGAAGATGCAAGCAACAGTTAAAAAGGATGTTGTTATAATTCAGATGAAGTGAATTTTATCAAAAGCACAGATCAAGGAGACATATTCAACATTGAAGGTAATTAGGAAAGTGAAGTATCAAAAGGTAAGAATGAATCTTTACCTGACCCATCTCAAAGTACTTAAATTTATGAAAATTGTAGTAGAATAGGAAGTTAGATTAGAGTAGAAGTAGATATATGATGAACTAAGTCTTGCATAGTTAATGAAAGGTAGTTTATGATGTTCTAATTCTATGGTTAAGAGTGAAAAGAAAAATATTATGTTTTGTGAGATCTCAAGAAGTTTTAATTTTTGTAGGTTAGAAAAAACAACTTTTTGGAAAGAAGCGGCAAAAGAATTGAATGTGATGCTAGATCTAAGTGAGATTGAATTAATAAAAGGTTATGATCAGTATTATTTGTTCATCAAAGAAAATTCAATTGTCAAGAAGATCAAAGAGCAGTGGTTGGAAGTATTTTGCATGGATTTGGAGAAGAATTTTGTGCCGAATCTATGCAAGCCCTAAAATCATGAAATCAAGGTATTTTACTTGAAAAATCTTGAAATCAATAAAGGAATTTGAAGAAATCATGGATGTTTCTTTAATACACAATGTCAGATATAAGAATAGACCTAAATTGAAAAGGGAACTAGTAGGACCCTTGGAAGATGACCCTAGGTTTTCTTTATCATCCATACCAAACAGAGTTTTACACCTAGAAAATGTCAGAAGTTATCTTGGATGCAAACTAGAAACACTCAATGATAGTGATTTCATAAATGAATATTAAAAGATTTACAATCAGGATATGACACTAAAACAAGGTTTTGAATATTTGGAAGATAATGAAACTGTTAAGTATGCATTACAGTATGAATTTTATAATGAAGAATGCACTAAGATTATCTTGAGCAGAATTCATAATGGGAAGTTTTGGTTAGAGGATAGAGTGATAGATATTACAGCTGATTTGATTCATGAAGTCACTGGATTATCTAAAACTAGAGCTATTCCTTTAAATGAGAAAAACATGAGGAAAAAAGTTATTTATAACACAAATTCATCCTATAATACTAGAGGAATTGTAATTAGTAAGATCAAACAAGATGATGCGAGATACTTAGGTAAGATCCTAACCACTAGGCTTTGTGAAAATTCAAGAGAGGATGACATGGTAGCTAGAATGATACATGTAGCTTATCTAATGTGTGTTGACAAGGTACAAGTTGCTATGTGTGAAAATTTGAGAATTCAATTGTTTGAGAACTTGGAGAAGATTAAGAAAATTAAGTATACACAGTTTAGGTTCTCATCTTAAATCGCCTATATGTTTTTTCATCTATTGAGAAGATTTCCATACACCATTGGAAATGACTAGAATGATGGACAAAATACAATGGAAAGGATTAACCTAGTGTACAGAAGACATGTTATTGACAAATTGAATGAGAGTGCAGTACTGGTAATCAAGACATTTTAGAATATTGTGTCTAGCAGATCAAGGATCCCTAAGTCTCTTGATGGTATATGTTTTATGGTGGATACTGACTTTACCTATCTTGAAGTAGTAGAGCCTAGAACAGAGTTCATAGAACCTCTTGGCTATGAGATATCTGAGGTAGAGACAAAAGAGTATATTAGTAGGTCACTTAACTGTAAGTTGGACACTCAATGTAATAGGTTTGGAACCTTTGAGGAGAACTTCAACTCCACAAAGACCTTAATTGAAGAGAAACATTCTAAGAAAAGAGTTGAGAGCACTGTAAAGAAAATCCTAAAAGATAAAGGGATGACAGAGCATGAGTTTTTAGTAGCAAAGAAAATAGCAGTAGCAATCAGAGAGAGTGGACAAAAAGAAGTTTTGTCTATTCCTCCTTTATCATCAATTGTATCACAACATGAAGAATCACAAGTGAAGGTGAAAGTGGAAGAAATTGAGAAGGATAAAGAAGCAAAAATGTCCACTAGATCCACTTTCTCCACACCTAGAAAAAGAGAAAAGGAGAGTGTCACTGGACCAAGAAAGAGACATAAAACTTTAGTACAACCAGTTCCAAGAAAAATTGTAGAAATAAAAGATGATGTCACTACTATTAAGAAGAAAGCTTGGAAACCCAAAGTTGAATAGCTTGATGAGTAGATCATTGAGGATGGAGACTTTACAAGAATGAAAAATTACTATGATCTATATGACTATAAAGATAGACTTAATCTAGAGAATGCAGTTGTAAAGCATATGATTTTGGCTAATAAGAAGTTTGATACAATTCAGGGTTAGATACCTGATGATTTGTACAATAAACTTGTGAATAGGAAAAAGAGAGCAACAGAGGAAGACACAACTATCAAAGAAAAGCTTGTAAGGAAGCTTTGTGTAGTAAGAGATGAAACACATTTTGGTTAGATCATGAAAGCCTTAGGCACCCATCTAAGAACCAAAGGGAGAACTATTCAAATTATGGGAGGCAGATATGAAGAAATTAATTCTGAGATAGAGCAAGCAATAATCAAGGTTATGACATAAAATATTGGAGAACCATCATTTATAGCAGAGAAAGTAGGTGAGACAGAACAAGAGGAAAATCCTTCTCCTCCAACCATTAACATTGAAGATGAAACCATGAATGTAGAAGGAACAAAGATCACCTTGGATATTGATGATAATGTATTCAAGAATTTGGAGAACATTGTTGACAATTCAGCCTTTGAAGAATAGGAAACTACAAAAGGAGAAGAGACAACAAAGACAACAATTGTAGAACTCCTAGTAATAGAGAAATAGGTACCCATTCCCACAAAAGAAGATATCAGTCGTACTCTATAGATTGGAAAGAAGAATCAAATTGGATCCATGATTGAGCATTTGGGAAAGGAAGTAGATGATGATGATCAGTTGGAATTGATGACATCCTTCAATAAAATCATTGGCAAGAATAAGAAAGTGAAAAGTCTTGAATGATGTCTAAAGGAACTTACTAAGAAGTTACAAAGCATTGTAACTACACAAATTGTAGAAGTAGACCCTATGGAGAAAGAAAAGAAGGTAATCAAAACTTTTGACAAAGAATTCAAAAACTTATCTGATATTGAAAAAGTGAAAGATCAAGTAGCCTATGAGGCTAAAAGGCTTTTGAACATCAGTTAGAATATCAAGATTGATATCAACAATCTTGATATCTGTATCAAGGACTTGAGGAAGCATTTGGAAATAGGTAAATATTTGTACATATAGTGTATAAAATTAGAAACCTTGACAACAGAAGAAGATCAGAAGATGAAGTTGAAGGAAGAAGAGATTATGAATGAAACTAACCTTCTTTCTAGCCCCAATGATAAGGTATGTGATGTTGAGAAGCAAGTCTTTTAGCTAAGACATCTTTTCAGAAGTTTAACTTTGAAAACCTCCAAGTATGTGAAATAGAATCTTATGGACTAAGCACACTACTTAATGTGGTAGATTCCATTAAGAAATCATGGGAGGAGATAGAAGCTATGAAGATTGATTTTGTAGATCGTGTTGCAAGCCTACCGGCTTTGCAATAATTGAATTGAGGTATAATATTTTTGAGATATAGTTTTGTAACCATCCTTACCTTTATTTTTTCATTGTTGTCAAAGGGGGAGAGATATATAGTAGAAAATTATAGTATATGATAAGGATTGTTACTCCTAGGGGGAGTACTATATTACAGATAATATTTTTTGAGGAGTTATAAGGATAGTATATATATTTTATACTATGGCCAAAATTTTGAGATTTTGAAGTTGTACACTTAGCCAATTTTTTCATATGTTGTCATTATGGCAACATATGATCCACATGAAGACCACATAGGTTAGAGAGCAATTATGACAGAGCACATTGCAAATTTGTCTAAGTGTGAGACAATATTTTTACTAGTGAGCCTGGACATAGTTTTTGTTTGCAATGTTCCCGACAGAGTAATAGGAAGTGTTCTTTGTATGGTTGTCTATACAATTATCATGGAGCCTTGTGCCCTTAGATATGTTATAGAGAAATGTTAGTGATGTTACATTCATGGGTGTAGAGTCTGATGATTAGTAGAAGTGAAGCTATGAAGTCACTATTCACTAGTACCAATCTCCTATGTTTGTTCAGAAGAGCTGACAGAGATTATATTGGTTATGGAGTTGTGCCTATTATTTTGGTATTCTTTCTTCGATTAGAGATTAGAGAATTGTTAGTAATGTTTAGTTGAGAGCACATGATGTAATTCATCTTGAGGAAAAAGATCTAGTTATTTTGGTAGATTTGATAGTGTGTAGCATGCATCTACAATTATCTTATTGGATAGCCCCCAGAATGTGTTGCATGCTTAGTAGAGCTGAACAAATTATTATTGGAGTTTGTTATGACTTCTCTAATATGATTTCAAGGTGGTTCTAACATGATGACTTGATTATATCATTTGGAGGAAAGATATTTATAGGTAGTCATTTTTGATTGTTGAAGTGTGGTTCATGGTTGATTGTGAAGAGCAGAGTAGAGTGTACGAAGTGTTGAGCCATCAAAACATGGTCTATGTGACCAAGTGAATTATTTCTTCTATACATTGGAACTAATCTAGACAATAGGTCAAAGCACAGTACACCAAGATCCAGATATAGTGTGTATGTATTAAATAGAAGGTTGTAGCCTTTACCCCATTGAGTAGTGTGCTCTTGGATAGTGCATCCTCTCCCCTAATAGGGACTATTTTAAAAGACTCCTAACAAGATCTAACCCTTGACCAGGTCTACTATACTAAATATATTGTAAAGCAAATGCTAACAGGGTTAAGGATCTTCTAGCAAGGATCATAATACACTAGTATAGAATATTAGTGGGTGTTAATTCCCACTAGGGTTTTTACCTATATGGGTTTCCCCATAACCAAATATTGGTGTTGTGGTAAAGTTTTCTTTCATTGTCTTTATGCTTTATGTTTAAGTATAATTAATTGGACAAAGAATTGAAACTTGTAGATAATTGATTCACCCACCCCATCTCAATTATCTCTTGGGACTATTCCTAACATGATTTTTATCTAGTTAGTGGCTCTTGAATTAGTACAAGCCTCCATTTTATACCTTTCTTAGATGCCAAGACCACTGGTACTACACATTGGTTGATGTTGTTCTTAATGATCCCTTGATCAAGGCACATGGGCTGATGCTCTTCTTAATGAACCCTTTATTAAGTAACTCTTGAATTTGCCTAGCCTCCACTTACTTCTTCTCAGGTGTATGTTTGTATGCTGCCTTATTTGGTAATTCGGCCCCTGGTATGAAGTCAATTTTATGACTTATTGAACTCTTAGGTGGTAGGGTTTTTGGTGTCCCATTACTTACAATATCCTTTCATTTTCCAAGTAACTCTTGGATCTCCTTTGGTAGTGGTGCTTGAATGGACTTCTCATGTTCCTTAGACTAGACTATTATGGAATATCCTTAACTATCCTTTTCTTGGAGTTCATGTAAAATATCCTTCCCACTACTTAACAATACAATAGGTGTCTTCGACTACTCCCCTTCTTCCTCTAGTAGAGATTTCAATTTGAATGTTTTCCCATCCTTCTTGAAAGTGACGGTGTTGTCCTTTTTATAGTAGATTTATTATGTGTCAAACTTCCATGGCCTTCCTAGAAAAATGTGACATGCATCCATAAGTAGCACATCACATAATAATTTTTCTTTGTACCCCCCAATAGAAAACTCATTCCATGCTTGTTCATTGACTAGGATAGTTTGTCCTTTTTTTATCCATGTCACTTTATAAGGATTGGTGTGAGGTACCTTGGGAAGATGAGTTTCATCACTGCCTCTTCTACTATGATTTTGTCTATTGAGCCAAATTCATCAATCACTTTACACACCTTTCCCATGAATTTACATTTCACTCTAAAGAGTGATCTTCTCTACCTTAGTTCTTCCTTTGTCGGTTACCTAATAAGAACCCTCCTAAACATGAGGTTCTCACCCATTTATGATTCAATGTGGCTAACCACTAGTGACTTGACACTTGAGGTGTCTTCTTGAGTTTAGGTTACTCTCTTCTCTATATTTGAAAAAGATACCTTATTTGGGTACCTATAAGCTAGATATCCCATTTTCCCACAACTGTAGCATTTCATGCTAGCAAAATATGAATTTCTCCTTCCTAAACTTCTACCTCTATTGGAGCTTCCTTATTTGCCACTTCCTCTACCAAAATTTCCTCTTGAAGATGACTGCCCACTATCCTTTTCTAGTTTGGACTCTCCCTAATTGTGAAAATGATTCTCAATTTCATAACATATCTTGTATGCTTTGGAGAAGTATTCATCCTCACCATAGAGCTCCTTTAAAATATCAATGCCAATGCTTTGTAATTGAACCTCTTTCACTGTCAGTAATATTATACTTAGTGCATCTCCCACATTGTTTAACTATCCCTTCTTGTGTTTAATAGTGAATGTGAAGGATTTTAGCTACTCCACCCATTTCAAGTGCCTATTTCTCAATTTCTCTTATGTTTTTATGTAGCTAAGTTCCTGGTTATCATTAAACACTACAAACCCTTTAGGAAGGACATCATGCATCCATTTCCTAAGTGAATGAACTAATGCATATAGCTACAAGTCATATGTTGAATACTTCCTCGTAGCCTCATTAAGCTTATCAATAAAGAAGGCTATGCACCTATCTTCTTAGCTCAACACTCCTCCAACTTCTATGCCACTTACATCACACTCCAAGGTGAAAAGTTTGTCAAAACTAGGTTGTAGGATGATGGGTTGTGTTTCTACTTGTTGATTCAACTTTTCAAATGCCTTGCTATCTTCTAGTGTCCATCTAAACTTGGTCTTCACTCCACCCTTGTTTACAATTTTTCTTTGTACCCCCCAATAGAAAAATCAATCCATGCTTGGTCATTGACTAGGACACTTTGTCCTTTATTTAGCCATGTCAATTTATAAGGATTGGTGTAATGTACCTTGGGAAGATTAATTTTCTTCACTACCTCTTCTACTATGATGTTGTCTATTGAGCTAGAGTCAACAATCACTTAATAGACCTTTCCCATGACTTTACATTTCACTCTAAAGAGTACTCTTCTCTACCTTGGTTCTTCCTTTTCTATTTTCCTAATAAGAATCTTCCTAAACATGAGGTTCTCACCCATTTCTAATTCAATGTGGCTAACCTCTGGTGACTTGACACTTTATGTGTCATCTTGAGTGTAGGCCACTCTCTTCTCTGTATTTGAATAATATGCCCTATTTGGGTACCTATAAGTTGGATGTCCTATTTTCCCACAATTATAACATTTCATGCTAGAAAAATATGAACTTATCTTTCTTTCACTTCTACCTCTGTTGGAGCTTCCTTGGTTACCTCTACCTCTACCAAAATTTCCTTCAGAACATGACTCCCTACTATGCTCTATAGGTTTGGACTCTCCCTAACTTCTTGGTTAAGTCCCTCTACCTTGATAGCTTCCTCTATGTCCTCTTTTATCTCTTCCTTTACATCTACCCTTGGAGGTTTGATCTTGTTTCCTTCTCTTGTCTTCAATCTTGATGGCCAACTAGTAACATTGGTGCACTATCTTGGGACTGAGAAGAGATATATCTTCCTAAGTGGTCCACTTCAAGCCATTCAAATATTTGGCTACTTTAATGCTTTCATCTTCTGATACATTGGACATCATACATTGTTTTTGAAATTCCTCTATGTAAGAGTTCACATCAAGGTCTTTTTGTCTTAAACTCTACCTCTTTTTATTGAGTTGAATCTCATAATCATTTGGCATAGAGGCTTCTCTTATTTTGTTCACCATGCCCTTCCAAGTAGAGATTGGATTATTTCCCTCCTTTTCTCTCTTGGTTTGAATAAACTTCCACCATGTTAAGGTAGAACCTATAAGCCTATATTTGGCCACTCTTACCTTTTTTACCTCCGTGATCCCATCACACTCAAAAAAACTTTCCATGCCCTCTATCTAGTCCATGACTAGATCTACATCCATTTTACCACTAAAAAATGGCATTCCTTCTAAAGCTTTCCCACTCATGGCTTTGAAGGATTTTAAGAGTGGTTCTTCATACAATATAGGGTCTAGTTCTATATTCTTATCCTCCTCAAGGATCTCCTTGTCCTTTTCCTCTCTCCAATCTAATTTTTTACTTAATTCATTAGTCTTCAATTGTACTTCAACCAATACTTGTTACAATTTGGGCTATCCTTTCCCTTAACATCCTATTGTCCTATTATTGGTCCTCAAATTTCTTGGCTAAATCCACATTGGTCACCATATTTGAAGACCCACTAGATTCAAACTCTAACATTCACTATGAAATCCCCAAAAAATTTGGGGCTCTGATACCAATTTGATAGGGAGGCTGGGAAGAGCTAGTCACAAGACTTTGCCTAGGTCCACCTAATGACCCTTGGGTGTACTCACTGACACCACTAACCTATAGGATTCCTACAATGGATCAATCCCCTAGTCTTATAGCCCAACACTAATCAACCAAGATAAAGATCATTCTTGGTACTTATCACTTCCATGCCCACATTGACCCTTAAGCTAGAACAAGGGCTTAAGAACTTGAAGAGGTGAGGAAGTGTTGTAAAGTGTCTCATATGGTCCAATTAGACATGTTACAAATCTTACTTCATCAATCTCATTTACCAATCTCATACTTCCTTTGTTAATTAGGGCTACAAGGAAGATCCCCAATTAGGCCTCCTCTCCAAGAAAATATGGCTTTTCACTTATTTGTCTCCAAATGACCCTACAAAAAAATTATGGATTCTAACATTGTAAGGTAACCTCTCAAGGATTTTGGAGGTTTTAGGTTTCTTTGAGGCCATACAACTACCTAACCACAAATAGGTACTTCTGGTAGGTTTTAGTGCCCTCTCTGATTGCATGAATTATCTCTTATTTCTAGGTAATCAAATGGATCTATCACACCATATCCTTTCATAAAATCTTGGAAATGAATATATCCAAGATATCCAATCACTAAATCACACTTCCTATTTCACCTCTACAACTTATTTCTCCTCTTGGTTCATTCCTTCTATTGGTGTCCAAAATGATGCTTATGCTCTAACAGCCTGCTAGTATACCATCAGATGGATTTTAGGAATGGTTAGCTCCAAAATTGCTATGAGGTCTTAGGGTAACTAGACCAACTATAGGGACAAGACTGCCCTCTTCTGCTTTTGGCTCTGCAAAACCAAGGCAGGTGCACCTAACCTAGTATAAAATACACTTCATACACCAAGAATGAGGTTTGAATAACAGATAATAGGATAGCAAGAAAGTACTAAGTGTTAACCACACACTCATTAACTTTCCATTACTATGGGTAGAACCACATACAACCAAATACTAAAAATTGAAGGATGGTTCTTAATTTATATGTTTGAATTATAACAATCTCAATTAGGACAAGTCAATGAGGAAATACTTATCTAGGCTAGTGCCTCATCCATTGGGCAAGGTTTCTTAGACTAATTACACACACACACCAGAATATATCTGAGATTCAAAGCCATAAACACATTTACAATCTCCTTTACTACTTATAAAACATCCTTACATAGACAAAAGACAAATCTATGTCCCATCTAAAGAATCATTTCATCTAATCCTGGATTAGAACTCATGAATGAAAACACATACATAAAATGATTATGCAATGAACTAGAAAGTTCAAAATTTATCTAAATTGACACAAAGGAGAGATAAGAATCATGTGCCTGTATTAAGTATGAAGAATCTTCAAGTGTATATAATGAATCCAAAGAAACCAAGCTTGCAAACTACAGCTTAGACCTACAACTTCCTTTCTATTGTCAAAATATACCAAAAGAGAACATTACAATACAGATTGGCTAGAAGACTCACAACTAGAAAAGTTTAAAATCTAACTCCCAATGAATAGTAAATGATCACAAAAATCCCTTTATACTAGGGTTACAATGCAAGAACAATGATCATTTCCCATTCAAAATTAAAAACCACCTAACCCCACTGAGAAATAAACATAAACAAGATAGGGATCAGGCCGCAGCATGCAAACTCAAACAGTCTAATTCATTAATCAAATAGCCTTGTACTAGGCCAAGTACTAGATCATCATCAAACCCTCAAGAAAACTGACCACATTTGACCTTCTACAATAAAAATTAGGTTACCATTTCATTAATTTCTCCACATTGAAACATCTCCTCTGCAATCATCTCACATCCTAGAGCACATTGGAATGATAGACAAGATCAGTTTCACCAACTTAAGCCCTTTCTATCATCAATTTCAGTCCTTTTAATTGCTAAAGATATCTTAGAGATTTGAATTCAAACTCCAATGGTTAAGTTTTGGTGCCAACAGCACATCGGCAGTCCTAATTCGATCAGAGATCAGCAATTAAGTCCTGAGCATAGATCTCTTCATCATTCCCAAGCTTCAAACCTTCTAACTCATCAAGCACCTTAGGTTAACATTTCATGAACTAGTGACAAGGAAAAATCCTAGTCATGGAATGAAAACCTTAACCATAGCTAAATCAAGTGAACACATGACTGCACGTGTTAAAAAGCTCCTCTAAGTCATCTAGTGAACTAGTGACTGAAGGAATATCACCAAGTTGCTGAATATTTCTTACCTCAGCTAAAAATTCTAGTGACCACATGACCATTGTTCGCTGAATTACCAAATGAATTAGCAAATCACCCCTATATTATGTGAACTAGCAAACACAAAGAAATTTTTTTAGCACTGCTAACTTCTTTATCCACCCTGCCAAACTCATCGGACCCCACATCCTATCTCCGCAACTACGATGCCACCTATCATCTTATCATTCACTAAAACTACCAAATCACGATTGACAGGACCCACAAACCCTCAACATCTAATTGAATGGCTGGCACAAGATCACATGGGGATGGAATATTCCATGCAATCATGTGGCACCCATAGATCTTCTGTGTTGTCACTCTGCCTAAAAATACTGCGCCCACCATCTAGCGACCACATGACTATGGAAAACAAACCACCCACCAAGTTGTGAGAAGTTAAGGACTTAACCGCCAAGATTCAGTGATCGAGAGATAACCATGAGTCACCAGGTCATGGAATCAAATCTTAACCACCTGAAGGATTTCTAGATGTTAGCTAATAACCACAAGATAATTGGAGATTGTGCAAACACATAGTAGGGCATTCACTAGATGGAAGATATAACCATCTGAGGATTTGGAGACTAAGCGACTAAGGTAAGACAACAAACATTCATGGGTTCACCGAATAACATAAAGGCATGAAGTAATATTAAGCGGTTCAGTGAACATGAAGAAGGAAAAATAACCACGTGCAGAAAAAGGGATTAAAGTGGCTTGAAAAGGTAATGAAGAAATATAACAAGGCTAAGGCATTTTAGGGCCTTTTTCACATAATGGCTAGATTTATGAATTTTTTGCTAAGGGTCTTAGCCAAAAACATGAAAAAAAAACTTGCAGAGGCCAGGGGAAGGAACATGTAGCCATGAAATTTTTTTGCAAGTGCTAACAGTGGCTCTTTCTGGGGACATGTATCTCCTGCAAATACCATGAGGAAATAGAATCTACTGGAAGAGTAGACCACAAAATTTTGAACCAAAAACAACCCTAAGAGACCTAGGGAAGAAACCTAACTACTCCTCATGGAAAAAGATACTCAAGAGAAGTAAAACTTTAGGAATTGTCCATGAACAAGCAATTCCAAAGTACAACCAATTAAATCTTTCAAGATATAAGAATTTTCTCCCCACTTGCCCTCAATAAGATAAGGGCCCTGTATACACCTAAAAATGGTCACCTAGGCTATTAGCCCCTTTTGCTAAATCATCAATTGCTTATTCTTGATCAAATCCTAGCTCTATCATTTATTCAATTATTTTCTATGGGCTAACCATCTTATCTTAAGTTTTTATTTATTAAAAGGAACATTTCCTCCCCTTTTAATAAATAAAAATCCCCCACTTTTCCTCTTATCCTAAGTTGCACAAATAAAGCATTATTCTTATTTTATAAAAAGGGAAAAAGCACTTTTTGTCTCATATGGACACAAAAGTCAACTCTTATTTTCCCATTGGAGGATATGTGTGCACATGGATTTCTCCTCTTTCAAGCTCCATTGTTGATTAAATCTTTTTCCTCTTAATCTTCGTGATCCATTTCTCCTCATTTCCTATAAAAGGAGAGCTCTCTTCTTCATTCGAGATCCCCAACTTTTTATGCTAACTTTATGCTGCAGGTTTTCTAGGTCACTTTGGAGCTTTTGGAGATTTGGAGCATTCTTAGCATCTACATCTCATTCTTGCATTCTCCATCTCATTCTTGCATTCTTAGCTTAGCTTCATATTTATGCTTTCTTAGATTAGCTTCATTTCTATGCTCTAGATTAGCTCACATAGATTAATTAGCTTGGGTTGTAACACTTGCATATTTCCTTTCATAGCTTAGCTTGCATTTCCATTTCTAGCATAGCATTGCATTGCATTTTCATTCTTGATTCTTGAGGATATTGGCATTCTTGCCCTTGTCTTCATTGAATCTCCCATTGCATGGTTTACTAGCAAGGTTATAGGCTAAATAGCTCTAGCTGAGAGCATTCTTAAAAGCCCTTGCACTCCATGCCTAGGGAGCTATGGATCGATTTGTGAGGGCTCATTCTTGAGTTTCCTTGCATTTAATGATCCATAGAAGTGTGACACATTTATAGCACACAGGCCCAACCAAATAGGATCAAACTTTCCATGCCTTCCCCTATCCTCCAACCTTGCATTCCACATCAGGACTAGATCCTCAATTTCAAAACTTCTTTGAGTTGTCCTCTTATCAAAAAAATTTTTACACTACCTCTGCAATGTCTCATTTCTCTCATGTGCATCCCTCCTTACCTCATCTAACTGAATCAATTCATCCATTCTCATTTTCATCTCATCATTCAAATCTTCATCATATGCCTGGATGAACCTATACATTTGCAACAAATTGTTCTGAGGTAATCTAGCACTTATTCCATAAACTAGGTCAAAAGGGGTACAAACTATGGCTTTCTTTACAGTTACTCTGTCATCCCACAATGCCCACCATAACTTTGAGTCCCGTGCTTTCTTATTTCTATCCAACACCCTTTTGAGAATCTTTATCAAGCTTTTGTTACTGGATTCAGCCTGGCCATTTCCCTGTGGATGATATGGGGAAGAAAATGAAATGTGTATCCCATATTGCTGACAAAAATCACCAAACTCCTATGATCTAAAGCACATTGAATTATCAGCCAAAATTGTTTCTGGGTAACCAAATCTATTGAGAATATTCTGCATTACAAAATCAGTCACCACTTTACTAGTAGCCCTCCTAGTAGGGATAGCTTCAACCCACTTGGTAAAATACTCTATTTCCACTAGTATGTATGAATTTCCACCACTAGACTTGTTTGGAATCTCACCAATAAAATCAATACCCCACTTTTGAAAAGGAGTCTGAACTGAAACAGGTTTGAGTGGTAAATTTCCATTGAATTTCAACTTTCCTGCAAATCTCTGGCATGCATCACATTTCCTCACAAACTGACGTGTGTCCCTAAAGATAGTTGGCCACCAAAATCTAGACCTAAGGATTTTATGGGCTTTGGTCTTTTCCATATAGTGTCCTCCACACACACCTTGATGCATTTCTTCCATTAGAGTCTTAGATTTTTCATGATCCACACATTTTAGCAATACTCCTTCATTGCTTCTCCACCACAACTCACCATGTATAATGGCATACCTTGCTGATTGTAACTTGGCAGTCCTCTTATTTTCATTCATGTCAGGGGGAAGAAACAACCTCTGCAAGTAGTTAGTAACATATTTATACCAATCATAGTAATCCATATCACAAATATATGGCCTCTCTTCCTCTTCTAGCACATTCACATGATTTGCCACTAGATTACTCTGTGCCATCAACTTTGCAAAACCTAAGCCTCTTACCAATTTTGTAATCTGGATATCAATATTAAATTCTTGGATCCTATTGATCCATCTACATCTTTTTCTTGATACCTCTTGTTGCACTAATATATCTTTAATAGCAACACTAGGGACATAATCAACCACCTTAGCTCCCACAAGATAACACCTGAAAGCCTTGACTACTTTGACTAAGGCATAAGCCTGTTTCTCATTGATATCATATTTCAATTCTGCTACATGTAAGGACTTGCTAAAAAATGATATGGGTTGCTCATATCCATCTGGATTCTTTTGTAATAAGACTATTGCAACTGTATGATAAGAAGCAAAAGAAAAAATCTGTATGGGCTTACCATAATCAGGGGCCCTCAAAACAGGGGCATTTTTGATGGCCTGTTTGATACTTTTGAAAGAATCATTTTCTTCTTCATTCCACTCCACTTTTTCATTTTTCTTCAACATTCTAGAGATAGGAATACAACTTTCTACAAAATTTATAACATATCTTCTTAGAAAATTTACCTGCGCAAAGAAAGACTATATTCCTTTAACACTCCTTGGTGGTGAAATCTTTTATATTGCCACAACCCTTTTAGGATAAATTCTTACTCCATCCTTGGACACAATGTGTCCTAAGAGCTTGCCTTCCACAACACCAAAAGAACACTTCTTTGGATTCAAAGAAATCCCATACTCCAGAGCTCTGATTAAAATCTTTTCTAGATGCTCACAATGTTGATCCTCCTTCTCTGAATATGTTATGAGATTACCCTGATACACCACTAAAAACTTATTTATGAAATCAGAAAAGGCCATGTCCATAGTTCTCTAGAAAGTAGCCCCTGCATTTGTCAGGCCAAAAGGCATCCTAACATACACATATGTTCCCCAAGGAGTGGTGAATGCAGTCTTGAATTGTTCTAACTCCTTAACCATGACCTGATTATAAATAGAGAAACCATCCATCATGGACATTAACTCTAACCTTGTGACTCTCTGCAGCATATTTTCCATATTAGGGAGACCATAGTTTTCTTTCAAAGAATTGACATTCAGATTTCTAAAATCAATACACAACCTATTGTCACCATTCTTTTTTCTAACTGGAACCAAATTTGACACCTAAGTAGAATGTCTAATAGGCTTGATAATGTCAGCATCCACCATCTTTTTAAGCTCATCTTGCATTTTTGGTGCCAAAGTAGGGTTCACAGGCCTTAATTTCTGCATAAAAGGTTTAGTTCCTTCCTTTAATGGTATCTCATGCTGGAAGAGATCTTCTCTATATGCCTTCAAATCTTCATAAGACTATGCAAAAACATGTCTAAATTTTTTGAGAAGATCAATCAAATTCCTTCTAGTTCTTTGAGATAAGCATTTACCTATGTAAATATTTTTTGGTTCTTGGCTTGTTCCTAGATTCACCTCCTCCAAATCATTTATCTTGTCTACAACTCTAGCAGCACAAGCCCTTTTATTTATTATCAAATGCTCTCTCAAGAGAAACCAATCCCCTTGGGATTCTATTTGACTTCAATTGCAGTACTTCATTCCCAAGGACATTTTCCTTTCCATTTCTAATTTCAACATAGGTGCTTAAATCCATTTCCTAACCATCAAAGTGAGACTCACACTACAAGAATCTCAAAATATCTTGATCATCAGAAAAAACTTGCCAATTCTCAACATTATCTGGGATAGAAGGCCTGGACTTACACTCAATTCTAGATATCCCTACAAAGGTGACATCCTCTAGCCTTAAAGCTATGTTTTCTAGCAAATCCGCCATCTTGTTTTAGCTTCTATCCACCCAATCAATCCCAAAGGGACTAAACCACTCAATTTCATCCCATACAACATTTCTATATCGTTTCAACCTTTGGTTATTAGATGCATACTTTGATCTAATCTGAGAAACTATTAACTCAGAATCACCAATCACCCTAAGATGTTTGATCCCATGTTTTGATGCTTTTCCCAAACCAATCAATAGGGCTTCATACTCTACAACATTGTTTGTGCAAGAAAACAAGAGAGTGAAAGAAAACTTAAAAGTCTTACCACTTGGGGATACCAATAACACTCCTGCTCTAGCACCTTCTCTAGAACTTGCTCCATCAAAATACAATGTCCATAGGACATTATCCTCTACCATATTACTCTCATCATTATCCAAAAGGATAGGCCTGACCTTTTCTTACATTTCATTCCTCTGAACTTGGAATGAACCAATGTCAGTGTCAACAAAAAAATTCATGCTATCCTTTTCATTCTCCTCAATCATATGTGGAGTTTTGGCTTCCCTTGACACCTTCACCTTCTCTCCTTCAATATCAAAAGTGGAAAAAGATAGGTCACATTGAATACTTCCTCCCATGGAGGCACTCCACTTTCTAGACAATAGCATTCCATATTGAGGAGGAATGTCAACTACAAGAACACTCATAGTCAATTGTTTATCAGGAAATGCAGCTAATTTATAAGGCAGAGCCTTAATGGTACCAATAACTAGCACTTCTCTTGATTCCATAGCTTGGAATCTCCCGTGAGGTGTATCAACCTTTAGTCCTAATGATTTCATGATCTCTGCAGGCATGACAGTGTTTGATGCTCCTGAATCAGTCATGCAATTCTTTAATATTTTACCATCAATAACTAGAGACAAGAAGAAAGGATCAACTTTCCCTACTACATTGTTTACAATATTTGTATCCAAGAAGATTTGAGGGATCTTAGAAACAATTTCTTCACTCCTACTATTAGGTGTGTCTTCCAAGGAAGCCACATTTTTTTCATTTCTACTCACCACTTGGATTCCTGCAGAAGAAATACCATTTACCCAATTCAAGGCCTTGACCTTATGTTCTTCTATTCTCATCATTTCCAATAGTGGAACCTTGACAGTGATCTGTGAAAGCAACTTGGACATATCTATTGGGACATACTTCTGGCTATTCATGTCTTCATAAAAAATAGTGATAATTTATCTTTTGTTGACTTAGATTTCTCATTGAGAGAAGATTCCTCTTCCTTCTGAAAGGCAGGAACAACCACATCTGATGTCTTTTCTTTATTCTTAGGTGCTACAGTAGGTACAACTTTCCTTCTTAACTTCACTTGGTTAGTATGATCAGCACCCCTGCCCTTTTCTTCATGTTGTTGTACACTATTTTCTATCCTCTTAATGAACATACTACCTAGTTTACTAGTTGCATTTCCAACTATCTTATTTCTCAAGTTATAATTGCTTCTAGCCTGAGTGACCATGTCTGCATTGATTTGAGAAATTTATTCATCTGATGATCTTCTTAAAGAAACTTTCTCCTCACCCCTCACTACACCACATCCAACTTCATCAAACTCTTCATCTTCTCCATCTATAAAGTCAGCATCCCACACATGTGAAGAAGTCATACCACATCCTTCCTTATCATACTACTCCTCACCCTCCTGATTATCAGGTAAATTCAAAGCAATGACACAATGCTCTGGACTATGAGGAGACTGACAAGTAGCACACCATAGAACCTTATTAGCTAAATTCACTGAATTTCTGTACAAAGGATCAAGGATCCTTCCATCAGGCCTTTCTTTCTTGGTTGGGAAAATGGGCTTGCCATCTTTCCACTGAGTGTTCTAGGGGTAATTTTGCATCCTTGGCTATCTACTAAATTTTTTTGGAGCTGACTTCTCCATAGTCACAACCCTATTGTTTCCCTTTTCTCCAGGCTTTAAACCTTCCAAAGCCTTCAAATTTTTTTTTAGATTGTCATCCTCTTTGGGTTTAGAGTCAGGAGACCTTCCCATCTCTTTCTTATTCTGTATTTGAGGCCTACAATCATCTCTCCTTCCTATCTTTCCTGATATTCTTCTATTTCTCTCTATGTTGATAGCCAATTTATAAGCCTCCCCAAGACTTCTAGGGTTCTTATCTCTCAAGAGGTATCCCATCTTTGCATCAAAGGCATTCAAGTATGTCACAAGACACACCTTGTCATCTAATCTAATAACCTACAAGAGCCTATGCATAGCCTTTTGGAATCTTATATTAAATTCAAGGACCTCTTCATTCTGATTCTTCTTTATGTTATTGAATTCATTCAAGATAAAACCCTCATTTTTTTAATCTCCATAGTGTTCCTTAAAACAATTCTTGAATTCATTCCAATACCCTATACTAGCATGGGGTAACCCTCTAAACCAATCCCTAGCATCCTCAATTAGGGATTGTACAAATAGTTTCATTATAACATCATCAGGCTCTATATTATAATCATCTATTACATCTATGAAATTTTTTAGATGTTCTTCACATGTGATGACATTATTTCTAGTAAATTTAGGAAGCTTTTTTCTAATCTCATTAGGGATTACATTAGGATAGCCAAGAATACCAAAGAAAGTAAGTTTTTTGTAGCTTTCATGAATAGGAGCTCCACATAGTGGATCCATCCCTTGAGATGTAGATGTCCTTGTGTTTGAACCGTCAGGGACTCTAGCAGCACCCAGTACACCATTTGCTTGAGCTGCATTGTTACCATGATTTCCACCTTGCCCTAAGAAGGAAGCATCAACATTTGAAGGTCCTGAAGTATGCTTCAGAAAATCAATATTTTTCCTGATTTCTATAGTAGAAGCCTCCAACTCAACTTTCTCTAGTTCTTTGTCCAATATCTCTTTCTTCCTTCTAGCTATCTCAAGGTATGAATCTAATCTCAATCCTAGATATGATGTTCTATTCACAACAACTTGTTCATTAATTTGAATCCCAACAGCCTTCTATTTACCTTTATCTCTTGGTCTGGTTTCTTCACATATTCTTTGGATTATAGGCTATTCATCTACTCTTTCAGGTTCTGGGACAAAATTAATTGCCTCCAAATCCATTAACTGCCTCTTTAGCTGATCAGCCCTTATCATGACTTGTCTTACTTTTTCTTCTTTGTCCTTTTCTCTTTGCTGCCTAATGTAAAGTTGTTCTTGAACTCTTCTTTATAGCTCATAGACCTCTTCAAAAATCTCTTCTGATTCAGGGAGTGTGGTCTCTGACTCATCATCTCCCACTTGAGTCTCTTCTTCATATTGATTCAATCCCAAGTCAACATCAGCCTCTTCATATTTTGAATTGTCTTCTTCTTGACTAGGCCTGGCTTGGGTCTCTTGTCTAGTATCTCTCTTATTTCTCCAAATATGAGAAACACCTCTTCTTTTCCTTCCTCCCCTTGTCTGACTAGGCCTATAAGTGCCTAGAATGCCTTCTTCCATTATATCTTTAGGATGCTCTTTTCTCTGAGACCTAGTAGCTCTATAACTCATCCTGCAAAATTAATCACTGACCAGTACTGCTACCAAGATTTTTGAGTCACCACCCAAGTGTATTGGGAATATTACAATGAGATTTCTTGACCTCAAAAATGCTCAAATGAGTTAAAGGGACAAGGGACAAAGATAATCCTATCTTTCAATGATGACCTACTGGTTAAGATGAACATGTATAACACTTCCCTAGTAGAGTCGCCATCTTGTTGGTGACTCGGATGGGAAAATAAATATAGCCAATAAGATACTACAAAAATTTTGAAACAACCAGAGATTCTTAACAGATAAATTTCTTTTTCATTATTCTCCCCAGCAAAGTCATCATCTTGTTGGTGTCCAAAATGATGCTTATGCTCTAACAGGCTACCAGTATACCCTCAGATGGATTTTAGGAATGGTTAGCTCCAAAATTGCTATGAGGTCTTAGGGTAACTGGACCAACTATAGGGACAAGACTACCCTCTTCTACTTCTGGCTCTACAAAACCAAGGCGGGTGCACCTAACCTAGTATAAAATACTCTTCATAAACTAAGAACTAGGTTTGAATAATAGATAATAGGATAGCAAGAAAGTACTAAGTGTTAACCACACACTCATTGACTCTCCATTACTATGGGTAGAACCACATACAACCAAATACTAAAAACTAAAGGATGGTTCTTAATTTATATGTTTTAATTATAACAATCTCAATCAGGACAAGTCAATGAGGAAATACTTATCTAGGCCAGTGCCTCATCCATTGGGCAAGGTTTCTTAGACTAATTACACACACACACTAGAATATATCTAAGATTCAAAGCCATAAACACATTTACAATCTCCTTTACTACTTATAAAACATCCTTACATAGACAAAAGACAAATCTATGTCCCATCTAGAGAATCATTTCATCTAATCTTGGATTAGAACTCATGAATGAAAACACAGATATAAAATGATTATGCAATGAACTAGAAAGTTCAACATTTATCTAAATTGACACAAAGGAGAGATAAGAATCATGTGCCTATATTAAGTATGAAGAATCTTCAAGTGTATACAATGAATCCAAAGAAACCAAGCTTGCAAACTACAGCTTAGACCTGCAACTTTCTTTCTATTGTAAAAATATACCAAAAGAGTACATTACAATATAGATTGGGCAGAAGACTCACAACCAAAAAATTTTAAAATCTAACTCCCAATGAATAGAAAATGATCACAAAAATCCCTTTATACCAAGGTTACAATGCAAGCACAATGATCATTTCCCATTCAAAATTCAAAATGACCTAACCCCACTGAGAAATAAACATAGACAAGATAGGGATCAGGTCGCAACATGCAAACTCAAATAGTCTAATTCATCAGTCAAATAGCCCTGTACTGGGCCAAGTACTAGATCATCATCAAACCCTCAAGAAAACTAGCCACATTTGACCTTCTGTAATACACATCAAGGTACCATTTCATTAATTTCTCCACATTGAAGAATCTCCTCTACAATCATCTCACATCATGGAGCACACTAGAATGGCGGAGAAGATCAGTTTCACCAACTTAAGCCCTTTTTCTCATCAATTTTAGTCCTTTTAGTTGCTGGAGACATCTCAGAGATTTGAATTCAAATTCCAACAGCTAAGTCTTGGCACCAGTAGCACATCGATTGTCCTTATTCGATTAGAGATTGGCAATTAAGTCTTGACCATAGATCTCTTCATCATTCCTGGGCTTCAGACCTTCTAACTCATCAAGCACATCAGGTTAACATTTCATGAATTGGTGATAAAGAAAAATCCTAGTCACGGAATGAAAAGCTTAACCACAGCTAAATCCAGCAAACATGCGACTGCACATGTTAAAAAGCTCCTCTAAGTCATCTAGAAAACTGGTGACTGAAGGAATATCGCCAAGTCACTGAATATTTCCTACCTCAGCTAAAAATTCTAGCGACCATGCAACCATTGTTCACTGAATCACCAAATGAATTAGCGAATCACCCCTATATTATGCAAACTAGTGAACACAAAAAATTTGTCAGCACTGCTAACTTCTTTATCCACCCCGCCAAACTCATCGGACCCCACATCCTATCTCCGCAACTCTGATGCCACCTATCATCTTATCATTCATTGAAACCACCCAGTCACGACTGACAGGACCCACAAACCCTTAGCATCTAATCAAACAGCTGGCACAAGATCACATGGGGATGGAATATTCCACACAATCATACGGCACCCATAGATCTTCTATGTTGTCACTCCACCTAAAAATATTGAGCCCATGATCTAGTGACCACGTGACTGTGGAAAAAAAACTACTCACCAAGTCACGAGAAGTTAAGGACTTAACCACCAAGATTCAGTGACCAAGAGATAACCGTGAGTTGCCAAGTCATGAAATCAAATCTTAACCGCCCGAAGGATTGCTAGATGTTAGCTGGTAACTGCAAGACATTTGGAGATTGTACGAACACACAGTCAGGCATTCACTAGATGGAAGATATAACTGTTTGAGGATTTGGAGACTTAGTGACTGAGGCAAGACAAAAAACATTCATGGGTTCACTAAATAACATAAAGGCATGAAATAATATTAAGCAGTTTAGTGAACACGAAGAAGGAAAAATAACCACATGCAGAAAAAGGGATTAAAGTGGCCTGAAAAGGTAATGAAGAAATATAATAGGGCTAAGGCATTTTAGGGCCTTTTTCACATAACAGCTAGATTTATGAATTTTTTGCTAAGGGTCTTAGCCAAAAACATGAAAAAAAAACTTGCAGAGGCCAGGGGAAGGAACATGTAGCCATGAAATTTTTTCGCAAGTGCTAACACCTTCCTAGCTAGGCTCACCATGGCTGACCTAGGGCTTGATTTTTAAAACATGTTGCATGCATTATAGGGGACCTCCTTCTACATATGGTACACTCATGGAGTCTAATCACTATCCTCAAAAGGTCATATAGAATTGACGGTGGGATAGTGAGTTAGACTCTCATGTTTACAACTCTCCTGGTATGAAATAGTTCTTGGAAAGTTGACTATACTAGTGTCTATGACTAAGCTTAGTGTTTTCATTATGGAAAAAAAGTCATATGAAGTTTTGAGGTCAGCACAATAACTTAGAAGATCATAATTTGGCTAAGTATGGAAAATAGAGCAGTAAGTGAAGCACCTATTAAACAAAGCATCAACATACATGTGAATGATCAATTTTTTATATACACACTTCAAGATAAGCTTTTGAGTATGTTATAATGCTAAGTCTAAGAACACATGGTTAGATGTGATAGTATGAAGAAGTTACAATGAGTTGAAGTGACACACATATTAAGTGACAGAATAGAAAAAAGCATACATCCTACATAAAAGATTTTGATTAGCAATTATTATTTTGTTTTGTAATGGCTATGTGCCTATTGTAAATGTGTTTTAAACATGTTAATAGAAATGTATGTAAACAAGCTTGTGTCAATTCATTTGGAAGCATTGTATGTAATAGGTTATAGGTTGACTTAGTAAATAGTTTTGGTTATGCCTATAAATAAGGCATGCACTTTTTTTAATTAAGAGAGAAGACTTGATAAAGATTTAATAGAAGAGAAAAATGATGCAAAGTATGTGTTAAGACTATTAAGAATGATATAGAGCTTTACAATAGGTTAAAGCATTAGCACACAAAAGGAACTGATCAGACAAGCAGTGTCATAGCAACAGTTCACCTTTGCAAATATTGTGTGTATTTGATATCTAGGAGGTTGTAGCCTTCTTTATTGAGTACTGAGCTCTAGTAGTGAGCCTTCCACACCTGACAGGTTTTGTTACTTCAAGACTCCTAATAGGTTCTGACCTTTGACCAGGTAATTGTACTAAGAATTGTAAAGACTTCTCCTAACAGGGCAAAGGAACATTAATAGGTTCATAATACAAAATACAATTATTAGTGGGTATTAATTCCCACTGGGGTTTTTCCTTTGGCAAAGGTTTCCCCATAACTATATCTGCTGTTATGTGTTATGGTTGAATGCTATGTATGTTGATATTCATTTTAGTATATAAGTAATTGGGTTAAGTTTAAAGAAGTGCAAAAACATTAATATTGTAGAACATCGATTCACCCCCCCCCCCTCTCAGTGTTCTCATTCCTAATAATTAGTATCAGATATTTGGTCCTCTAATAGAAGTTTAACCACTTGAGGAGATCATGGATATAGCTAAAATGAAACATCTAAAGAAGAATCTTGAAGAAGCTCTTGAAGATCTTGGCAAAGCTAAAAAAGAAATTGAAGAACTGAAATTGAAGTTCAGTGGTTCTCAAATATTCATTAAGAAACTCAGAAAAGACTTGAAAGATTATTAAAGAAATAGTTTGGGAAAAATGGTAAAAAATATGAATAAAGAAAACATGTCTCTAAGGGATCAGATTGAAGAATTGGATGAAAAATTAATCAATAATCAAGAAGCCTATGAAGAACACATCAAAGAAAATAAATAGTTGGATGAAGAACTTATGTAAGCAAATCTAAAAATCTTGAAGTTAGAAAACATCAAGAAAAAGGTGGAATCTGAATTGATTGAAGCAAATAGTCATATTGAAAAATTACATAGAAGTAAGATTCTAATAGAGTCACAGTTATACGTATAGAAGTTAAAAGGAGATACCACTAGTATTAGATACAATGAAGCTCAAATTCAGATTGATGCAATGCAGGAAAGATTGAAAGTACTTGAAGAATCTATAGAAGCCAAGAAGACTAAAAATCATACTGAAGCTAAAGAAGAACCATCTAAGGATGAATGCAAGCTAGTAAAAAAATTTTTTTATACTTGTAACAAGCATGAACATATAGAAAGAGATTGGAAAGAGGTAAGACCTTTCAATGGTTATTGTTATTCATGCAAAAAATTTGGTCATAAAGCTATGAATTATAGATCAAATCAAAGAATTTAGACACAACACAATCAGAGAAATCAACCATAGGAAAATGTTAGAAGTCCTATGAACATGACATGTTAGATATGTAATTATAATGGTCACACGACTAGATAATGTAGTATGGTAACTCACATCAATGTGCCAAGGAATATAAGGCCTCCAATTATTTTTCACACTTGTAACAAGGCTGGACACATCTCAAAGTTTTGTGGATCACAAGCACAAAGATAGGAAATAAATATTAAGTGTCAAGAAACAATATTGGATGAAGCTGGAGAAGTCAAGTTTGTAAAAGCTATAGAAGATGCGAGAATGATTTGGAAGTAAAGAAAGATAATGTTAATGACTTTATAGTGGATGAATTTTTAATGGACACACCCTCTACTTCTGGATGAATGATGCTGATGGTCATAGGGGGAGCTAGATTAACTCTAGACCCCTATGCAGCTGGTATACTCACCCTCAGAGTATGCACCTTTCATTATAGTAGTTTGGATACTAGTTGATGCAGTATGAAAGAGTGCACAACTTAATTGTTAGCGAAAAAAAAGATTGGAATTCACTATTACATATCGTATTATGGTGGCAACCATTAATTGAAAAAGTTATTTTAATAGTCATCAGAGATCCTATTAGGAATAGTCCCAAGAGATAGCTAAGGGGGGGTGAATCAGTAATCTACAAGTTTCAATTCTTTATCCAATTAAGTATACTTTAAATTTAAGCATAAACACAATGAAATAACACTTGAACACAACACCAATATTTTAGTTATGGGGATATCCAAATAGGTAAAAACCCTAATCGGAATTAACACCCACTAATAAAATGAACTAGTGTATAATGATCCTTGTTAGAAGGTCTTACAACCCTATTAGGAGTTGATCTTTGCAATGAAATAAGTATAGTGACCTGGTCAAATGTCAAACTGTATTAGGATTATTTTATTATTGACACTATTAGGGGTGAGGATGCACTATCTAAGAGCTCACTGCTCAAATGGGTGAAGGTTGCAACCTTTTGAATAATAGGTATACACTATATCAGGACCTTAGTAAACTATGAGGTAGACTTGTTGTCTTGATCAGTTCTAATGAATAGCACACTCTATCTTCTTTGTCACATAGACCTCTTCTTGATGGCACAATACTTTGCACTCTCTACTCTGCTTTAATCTTTCATCTCCATGCCATACTTCTAGTGATCACAAATGACCAACTATAACTATCTTTCCTCTAAATGATATAACCAAGCTAGCCTATTAGAACCACCTTTAAATCATATTAGAGGAACAATAACACTCTCCAATAGCATCTTGGTTGGCTCTACTAAGCAGGCAATGCAAATGGGGACCTATCCAAACCAATAAGTGTAGATCCATGCTACACACTATCGACTCTACCAAATTAACTAATAATTTCTCCTCAAGTTTAATTACATCATGTGTTCTTAACTAGACATTATTAACTCTTCTCTAATCACTAATCGAAACACACATATAAAAATGATAGGTGCAACTCCTATACCAATATAATCTTTGTCGGCTCTTCTAGATAAACACAAGAAACTACAATTGGTGAATAAGGACTGCATAAATTCACTTCTATTACACATAAAAATTAGTTTCCATGAATGTAATAACACTAACATGTCTCCATCACATATCCAAACATGTAAATCTTCACAATAGTTATACAAACAATCACTCACAAAACACTTCCTGTAACTCTATTAGGAAAACTAGTGACACAAGCTGTTACATAATTGTTTGTACTAATAATTAATGTATGTGTCCATGATATCATGCTGATAACATGTAAATGCTACATATATTCAAATATTACCACATAAGTCTTCCATGCATGCTACTTACCATATGCTTTCATCAATGACAAACATACAGTCAACACTAGCTTGCTAGAAAATCTCCAACAATCTCCCCCTTTGGAATTGATGGGAACATATGGAATGAGAAACACCACCAATCCAAATGAATAATTATTTTATAACATTATCCATTTCCTCATCAAAACTCCCCCAAGGATGAATCCTCCATCTCCTACAATATTCTTCAATATTCTTAATTTTCTCAACTAAACTTCTTCCATGACTGACTACTACTCCCCCTTACTGCTATATATTAATCCCTAATTTTTTATGTACTCCCCCATTAATAATGTTTTTCATGACTATATACTACTCTACCTTTGACATCAATGGCAAAGGGAACCAAACATTTGAGCACCGGTACTACTTCTAAAGTAGAGTAGTCAACCATTAGTGAGTCACTGAGGACTTATGCTCTCTCCACTTTCTGTACTTCTTTCTCTACCACTTTCTCTCTTAGGAAGTGATACTTTATCTCTATGTGTTTTGTCTTTGCATGCATCACAAGATTATTTAATATGTTGATAGTGCTAGTGTTATCACTATTGGTTGTCTTTTCTTTCAACTTGTAGGTTTACACTATGATTGACAAACTATTGTCACTAACTCTATCACCACTCTAAAGTCTACAAGGAAAGGGGCCAATCAACAAGGATCAATAAGGATCCTCCTACACTTTGAGATTAGATGATCAGGTGGGTGTACCTTTGACTCACCTTTTCAAAGGAGTCATAGAATATTATACAACTATACCCTTCATAAACTAGTTTTAAAGATTTTATCATTTAAATGTGTGATTAATGATGATGAACTACTTCTAGAGAATAGATTAGTGCCTTAACCTAGGGCATAGAATCACCCAATAACATATATCAACTAAGAATCCTAACTCAAACACTCTTGAATTCAGAATAAGTGCTTTGCCTATTATCCCTCTCACTCCCAAACCTAGTCATCAAATTCCTATCCAACACTGAACTCACTGAAACTACCTTTAAGACTTTAATCCTAACTTTGTTAAGAACTCAAAGATAATTCCACAATGTTCTTTGTCCACCATATGCTAACTCACTTTGTGACATTAACATATATAAGCCCAAGATCAAAACAAGAAGACAAGCATAAGTCAAAGATTTGAATTCAAGTGTATTCTCATTAAAATTTGTAGAATCTATACATTACCAAAACAACAAAATGCTAGGAAATAGACCCAAAATCCAGGCTCTCCTTGTTTAGTCTTTTACATTGATTTTCAAACACAACATCAACAACCACTAAAAGTCAAAACTACTACAATATATACCACTAGTCATCTTGGAATCCCAAAAATCAAGATGCAACAAGCTACAGATGACTAAGGCAAGGGTTAGTGTTTTCACCCACCAAACCAACTAAATTCAATCAAAATTTATTTCATGGGTGAAAACCAAGTGATCAGACCCAAGAATGATCTTCATTAATGAGAAATCTTTGAGTATTGTACCAAAAATCATGAATTCACCATGTTAATCAATCTGATTGTCCACTCGTAACATGCCTTGAGTAGTCTAGTTACTCACTTTTCATGGTACAAATCCTCTACAATCAATTATTAAACTCTAGACCACACTGTAGTAGTTGACAAAATCAAATCTATCTAATCCAGCCACTTCAGCATTAAAAACTAGTCCTTAGTTGTTGAGAAACCCTTAAAATATTCAAATCTAGAAGAAATGGCTACTTTATGGTGTGAGACAGTAAATCAACAGCTAGCATTCAAATCTAGATTATCTTTATATCATGACCTTCAGATTTCCTCACTTTCTCAGGTTTCTCACCTTAACTACATAGGAATCCTGGTTTACATTTTCTCCTTAGTCATGAGATCACTAGACACCCTTTTTAACTTTAGTTATACTTAGTGATTCAGTGACTATAGTCTTGTAATCTCCTAGTCATATCTTTAATGGTCACATTTTCCTGAGATCACATGACTAAAGAAATTCTCAATCACGAGACAAAATCACTAACTACATTTTGATCTGGAGATTATGCAACTTAGGGAAAGATGACTGTCAAGCCCTTTGACTTTTTATCTAGAAACTAAGTGATAGAGGACCCACCTAGTAAGCATTTAAATCTAACGGTGGTCACATGATTGCATGGCTTGGAAAGATTCCATGCGATCAAGTAACAACCATAGATCTTCCTTTTCCTCTTGAAAGATTCAGGTCCACTGACACATCCTTATCCTCATCTAGCTCAACCAATGAAATATGAGCACCTCAGCAATACATAGCACATCCAACCCACTAAGCCCTTATGTCCTTTAGAAAATCAAATAGTTGTCATATGATCACATAGCTTTGAAAGATTCCACATGATCATACGCTAGCCGTAGATCTTGAATCTACTGTAGATGTCATAAAAACTTGGCCCCACCCTAACTCATCAACCACTCTGTCGAATCACAAACTACCACATTGCATAGACTAGGCCCATTGCCTTCCCTTATGGTCTAATACAAAATCAATGGATGTCACATGATCTCATGGAAGAAGAATATTCCATGTACTTTTACGCTAGCCATTAGATCTTGAGTCTGCTGAATGAAGAGCCCTATTGACAAATTCTATGTCAATGTCCTCGACCAATGAAAAATAAGCATGTCAGTGCCCATTGTCAAAAGGTCCCACAACGATGTTAGAAAAAACACTAGGAAGATTATATGGTTGGTTCTTGATCTCATGGGAGAAGAATATTTCATAAGATCATGTTCCCACCTTACGATTAGAAGAAGACTGAGATGCCAGGCCCACTGTCATGTGATCTAGCAATTGAAGAAAAGATAAACTGCCATGCCAGGTCACAAAATATTTTGGGTCTAACTACTAGGAATAAAAGATCTTGTGACAACAACAGTCATGAAATCACTGAATAGAATTATTAACCACCTAAGAACTTGGAAAACAAGTGACTGATAGTATTCGCTAAATCACTGATTGATAAAGAGACATGAAACATTGTTAAGAGATTCAGTGAACACCAAGAGGGAAATAGTCATGTGCTCATAGGGAAACTTAAGTGGCCCGAAAAAGTAACAAAGAATTAGAACAAGGCCAGGACAAAATAGGTTTTTTCCTCCCAATGGCTAGAAATATGAACAAAGACCTAGGGTTTAAGGCCAGAGGCAGGGAAAACACTTGCAAAGACCAGAGAAAGATATATACAAGCATAAATTTTTTTTGCAGGTGCTAACAATCACTAAATGAAAGTTGTCTATACTAAGGCATATGACTAGTTATAGTGTTGTCATTATGGAAACAAAGTCATATAATAGTTTGGAGTCAGTTCACTTAGTGTAAAGATTAGAATTTAGTTAAGTGTTGAAGACTGGACAGTGTATAGAGTTCCTACAACTCAGAGCATCAACACACGTGTATGGATGAATTATGGTATGCACCCTAGAAGTTAAGTTAGTTAGACTATACTCATGTAACTTAGTCTATGAGCGCATAATCAGATATGTAAGGATTTGAAAGATACAGTCAGTTGAAGTTGCACAACCCATGTGTGCCAGTAGAGAACAGAGCATGGAGCCAATAGTTAGTATTTTGGTTTGTGATTGAAATGTAAAGTTGTAAATGCCATACACCCATTGTATTTAGGTTTCCAAAAAATTTATATGTTTAATTGTAAGCACGCTTAAGCCAATTCATTTGGAATTTTTGTTTGTAATAGGTCCAAGTGCCAACCTAATTGTTTATTTTGTATGAGAATATAAATATAAGGTGTGCCCATTATATTTAGTATGGATGTAGATATTGAGTTGTGAGAAGAAGAGAAGTGTACAAATACACTATGAGATGTATTAAGGCTTTATAAGAGGTCAAAGCATCAGTGCATCAAAGGAACTATTCTGACAAGTAGTGTCAGAGTGATAGTTCACCTGATAGATATAGTGTGTATTTGATAACAAAAGGTTATAGCCTTCATCATTTGAGTAGTGAGCTCTAGGATAGTGAGTCCACTCCCCTAATAGGGATCATTTTAAAAGACTCCTAATAGGGTCTGACCCTTAACAAGGTCTACTATACTTAAAGCATTGTAAAGCTACTCCTAATAGGGTAAAGGATCTTCTAACAAGGATCACAAAAAACTAGTGCAGAATATTAGTGGGTGTCAATTCCCATAGGGTTTTTACCTATTTGGGTTTCCCTATAATCATATTGGTGTCATGTGTTGAATTCATGTTTCATGTTTATGTGAATGTTTATTTTAATACTTAAGCATTTAAGTTTAGTATAAATATAAAAGAAAAAAGTTATAATATGGTGAACACTGATTCATCTCCCCCTCCCTCTCAATTTTACCATTCCTAACAATTGGTGTTAGAGCTCTAGTCCTCAGCAAAGAAGTTTAACCACTTAAGGAGATCATGGACAAAGTAGAAATGAAACATCTAAAGAAAAATCTTGAAGCCTCTCTTGAAGACCTAGACAATTCAGAAAGAGAAATTGAAGATCTAAAAGAAAAAATCAATGATGCTCAATTAGTTATCAAAAGACTAAGAAAGGATTTCAAAGGACTCTCTAACAGTGATCTTTAATAAAAATTCAAGAAGTTGAATGAAGAAAATGCATCCCTATTAAGTTAGCTTGAAGAATTTGATGACAAACTAATTAATAATTAGGAAGTCTACAATGAACAAGTCAAGGAGAACCTTCAAGTCAATGAAGAATTAAAAGAAGCTAACTTGGAAATCTTGGAGCTAATGAATATCAAAGGAAGCTTGGAATCTAAATTTCAAGAAGGAAAGGATCATATTGAAGAATTGCACACCAATTCTTATTTGCTAGAATCTTAGTTGTATTTAATAAGAGCTAAAGGAGACACTAGCTATGTTGGATACAATGAAGCACAAAACTAGATTGATAATATCCGAGAAAGAAAAGACACACAAAAAGACTCTACTAATATTGAGAAGACTAAAGATCAAACCAAAGACAATGGTGGGCCTCCTAAGAATGAGCACAAGCCTAGAGAACACACTTTTTGTGCATGTAACAAGCTTGAACATATTGCAAGGAATTATACAGAGGTAATACCTTTTAATGGTTACTCTTATTCATGCAATAGATTTGTTCATAGAGCTATGAATTGCAAGACTAGCAAGAAGAACAAGATTCAACATGATCAAAGAAATCAAAATCAGACCAATGTAAGAAGTTCTCTGAATGTTACATGTCAGATATGTAACTATAATGGCCACTCAGCTAAACATTGCAAAATGGTGACTCATATCAACGCGCCAAGGAATATGAGACCTCCAATCATTTTTCACTCCTGTAACAAGGCTATACATATCTCAAAGTTTTTTAGATCAAGGATGCAAAGTTAGGAAAGCCCTAAAAAGGTTGAAGAATCAGTATTGGATCCTGAAGGAGAAGTCAAGTTTGTGAAAGCCTCAGGGGATGCGAGCTTGATTTGGTTAGAAGGAAAGAAGGAAAAAGTTGATGAGAATGTATTGGTTGCATCCACACTGGATGCACCCTCTACATCTACATGAATAGCCCTCAGGGTCATAGGGGGAGCTAATTTACCTCTAGACCCTTGCATGATTGGTATACTCATTCTTAGAGTATGCACCTTTGGATTTAAGCTTTTGGAGTGTATAGAAACCTTTGTGCAAGAGTTCACATGCTAATTATTTGCAGAACTCAAGTTGGAAATTTTGAAGTGATAGCCTGGTTTACACAACTTGCATTAATGGAGAATTCTCACTTTAAGTACACAAACAGTTGTTTTCATTACTGATTACATTCAAATTCAGAGCAATTGAAGAGTAGATAGAGCCTTGGAATTTTTTATGAAGATTTGGAGATTGAACTATCAGTGTTTGTAGTGCATTTGATTAGTTGTAGAAACCCTAGTTTGTTGCGCTGATTTGAAAGTCACTAATAAGAAAAGATATGTTTTCAAGAGGCACCCATTTAAATCAACCCTAGATGATTTAGAGGGAGCATTCTCCTACATGCCTATGGGTGTCATGCATTTTGAAGACATAAGGGCTTACATCTACTGTAAGAAAGAACCTATTGGACTAGATAGGTTAAGGGCACACATGGACACAATGTTGAAACTAGATAAAACCTTCATGGATGAATATGTCAAATGGAATGATCACCCCATTGGTCAGTATGATATGGTATATGAATTCTATGAGACTGAATGGATAAATATTTTATTGAGAAGAATCCATGATGATCTATTTTGGATTGGAGGTGTACTAGTAAGAATCATAGGAGACTCGATACATGAAATGACAGGCCTTTCTAGGACAAAAATCATCCTCCATGCAGGCAAGGATGTTAGGAAAATGGTGGACCAAGCATGTAAATCTAGAAGTGATAGGCACAACATGACTATTGAGCCTATTGAGCAAGAAGACATCAAATTGATGTCAATGATATTGGGTTATAGATTTCATCACACCAGTAGGGTGAATAGTGTATCTGCGAGCACTATTGTTGTAGCGATCATACTTCTAAAAGAAGATGGAGAGTTCAACTTGTGTGAGATCTTGTGCACATAGTTTATTGATAACATCAAGGCCATCAAACATGACAAGACAAAGATATGCAAGTGTGGGTCCTTAATCATCTATATGTACCTTCATATAGTTGGGAAAGTGTTAGACCTATATCTGGACAAGTCCATTCCTACCATGCCTCAAATATCCCTCAAAGCATCAATTGAGAGTACATTGAGAGATTATGTAACATTGGAATTGAAGACTTTAGGGATAAGATGCAAATGAGGTACAAGATTCTAGAGACCATTGTGGAAAAGTATAAGGATAGAATATGCTTTATGGTTGAAACTAATACTACTTGTATGGAAGTTGTGGAACCAAGAACTAAGTGGATTCATCCACTTGGATATGAGGTAGAGGAACAAGTCCTTGAAGCATATGCATAGGTACTTCTATCAGTCCCCAAAGATCCTAATTAGCCTAGGTGGGGAACTTATGAGGAAAAGATAAGAGAAGTTGATGCTAAGCTAAACAATGTTGCAAACAAAAAGAAAAGTTTCTAAGGTGACATATGAGATCTTGAGAATACATGGTGTATCTCAAGAATACCTTGATAAAGAAAGGGATGAAAAGATTGTCTTAGAATTGGAAAGTGTAGTAGAAAAAGTAGAACAAGAAGATCCTAAGTTGAAGAAAATGAAAATTGAAATAGATGATAGTCTGTCATGCCCCGCAAGGGAACCAGGAAAATACACAAAGGTTTACTTCATAAAAGAAAACCTAAGTAGAGTTTAATGAAAAATTTTGAACTTTTAAAGTTTATAATAAACAAAACATTTTCTAACTTCTTTCCAAGGTTCCCTTAAATGTAAATGTATAACTTATTGAGAACATTTTAACAACATTTACTAACCATTCAAATTCCATTTCAGATTCTTTATTGAAAAAAAAAAACTTAAACACATTTAATGATAAATTCCATCTAAAACTTTTCAATAACTATAATTCCATTTCATCTAACTAACATATTTCAATAGAACAATAAATGATTCATCAACATTTTGCACAACTTGATACATAAAAAAATTTACATCTTTCCAACATACATTAAACATCCCATATAACCCTTTTTCCTACGTCTACCCATTATTACATCATTTGAAAATTACATTACATTTAAACTCCTCATAGGAGAATACATAAGTTTACAACAATATGAATAAGTACAAATCTTCATTCTTCAACAGGTGCTCAGACAAATATGGATCTTCAGTTGTTTACATCTGCACAAGATACCTCGATAGAAATATTTTCCACCCAACCATGTGAAACTGGTAAGGTTTCACCCCCCGTGCTAGGAGATAAACACCAAGCCCACAAGAAGAAACTTACTAGGTTTTACCAAAAGGGTTGGTTAACATTTCACACAAGTAAGGTACATTTCACAAGAGATTCTAAGGTTTGGGTAGGAAATCCTAAGCAACAACCTAAGTGAGTGTCATCGCATAGCCCTCACCCCTTGGGTTGTCCTGGTACTAGCCACACTGGGCCCCGGCCCCCAAGTAGGCACATGCGGAAATCGAATGCCTTTCGTACAGACAAGCACCATTCGATTTGTACCTACGCATAGGTACCTTCTCCCACTCCCATCCATAGCCTGTCCTAGCACTAATGGCATGGGCGAGGCACAATTTAATCTTTTTAATGTTTTGAACCCATCCCTTAAATTTTATTAGGTTATCACTTGGTTAACTAACTCATCAGTCGGTTATCCTGGTCTAGCCACTTTAGGGCCCCGGCCCCGCACTGAGAGCCACTCACTTAGGGGTTCCTAGGTTTCCTAACCCTAACCTATTCCCGTTAGGTTTCCCTAGCAAACCACTAACATGTCCAATAATTTCATTATAACAGACCTACCTAGGATGCTTAGGAGACCACAAAGTTGACAGGTTTGATTGCTAACAAGTTAGAAGGCCAAGGGTTCATTTCAGTTTTCTATTCCCCATCCCAACATTTATCTAAGAATGAAAAGAGTTTTCACTACTAATTGGCAAAAGACATATAACTTAATTCTCCAAAAAAAAACATCTCTAATTCCAAAATTTTACTTCTTCTCGATTGCAACATACATAAAATATTGTATACTTTATTGATTGAATTACATGTACCTTAGAGATGATTTGTAATCACAAAACCGTATATTATATTATATATATATATATATAATATAATATACCCAATTATAATCCATAGTCTTAAAAGCACATCTATTATGTTATATATATATATATATATTACTTCATATATTATATATATAACATAATACTCAATTTTGAATTAAACAATAATTATATTTTAAAGCACATCTATTATATTGTATATATAATACATCGTATGTTATATACACAATATAATACTTAATTTTGAATTAAACAATAATTATAACCCATAACTGGGCATATATTATATTATATATATAATATTTCATATATTATATATATAATATAATATTAAACTTTAAATTAATAACCATTACAAAGCATATGGTATAGTATTGCATATTCTTATACATAAATGTCAACTTACATATTTTAATGCCACTGAAAAAAATTGAAATGAAAACAAAGAAAAGTACATCTTCGTTTAGGGTTTTCGGCGGCCTCGGCGGTAATGCCGCTGACAGTGTTCCCACTGTCGACGGTACCTTCGGTACCGCGCGGCCGCACGACTGCATCACATTGTTTGGTAATTATTATTTTTCTTAGACCTAAGTTCGTATGAACTATTTTTTTTCGTTTTTTTTTTTTTTTGAAACTGCTACATAATACGACAGCCTTGCAATATTATATATATATAATATCATATATATTATATATATATAATATAATATATATATATTTTTTGAAATAACAAAACTTTTATTTTTAAAAAGGATCAAATAAATGTACACATATAATATTATATATATTATATATATAATATAATATATATATATATATATATATATATATTTGGATATTATTTACTTTATCATTTCTTTAAACAGATTTTCGTTTCCTAAAATTTATTTTATAAATTAAAATCTTATAAAGTAAATTTTGAATTATATATATTTTTTTTTTACATATATGAAGAAAGTAAATTGGTTTTACTATTTTACCACAAAATTCTTTTATGGTTTCACGTTCTAACAATTTACGTTTCATCTGGTAAATATACAAATTTTAGACTATAGTAATGAATCTATTTATTTCATTCTGTGCTATAAAAATATCTGATACCTACAGCATATAACAAATGAAATTCACACAGACGATACAAACATTATAAAGGAGAAAATGTCTTTCATATCATAAGAACCTTTGGGGAAAATTCCAACCTGATGCTCTGAAGATCTGGTTGAAGAAATCCGAAGCCTCTCCCAGTTCCCTGTTTCCTCCTTCTTCTTCCGAAAGTTCCTCCTTCAAAAAATCCTCCCTATCACCCGAACCAATCATCATAAATATAATCTCCTCTCCAACTATTTGGTTGGAGAAGTTTCTATACGGGAAGAAACTTCTCCAACTTCCATAGTCGGTTGGAGGAGAAACTAATCTCTCCCGTACATAATATAGTTTTGTTTATTATTATTATTATTATATTTTTTTTTTTATTTAAAATATTCTCTAAAATAAGGTTTAATAATAAATTTAATTACTTACCTCCCAAGGAATTCACATAGCACAATTGGTAACTAACTAGCCCCAACTTCTAGGGGGTCTCGAGTTCAACTCCCTCCTAGCTAGTTAGTTTTATTACCCAAAAGCTATTTTATTTTATCTTATTTTATTTATTTCTTAATTTATTTTTTTTTCCTTTATCAACAACCATAAGGCTAGTGCTATTTGTTAATATAATTAAATATATATATATATTTATTTATATTTATGAATATACATTTATACCTTAATATACATATATGTGTTCATAAGCATATGTGTGCACCCACATGTTTATGACACATATAGTATAAATAACTCATTATTCATTTTACTAACATTTTATAACTATATAACCAGAAGATGCAAGGTACAAATAGCAACTCGATCTTAATACTAACATGAAAATCTAAACAGGGATAAGTCACTGAAACAGACATCGATCAACAAGGACTCACCTAGATAACCTACTGACAAAGTTGAGTATCCCTAACAGTAAGAACAAGATCCAAACCCTAATAACTGATAAACCACATAATATCTCCCTACCAGGAACTGACCCGGCACTTCCCACCTAAGGTGAATGATCAAGGATAAAGGTTTTCTTTTGTGAAGCTTGATGATATCTCCATGACAACAACAACGATCAAGGATTTTTAAGGGATCGCTCAGACCTGTGGAGCCAAGTGGAGACGATACCCGGTACCTGCAATTCCTGCATCACCAAGAAGAGATACATATACATATAGATATACACATCAGATATATGCAAGCAGATGACTAGGATCGATACATCGTGTGGACCTCACCGAGTGAGTAACTACGACTTCGTCCTGAGTCATGAAAAACACATATGTATCCATAAACCAATTGAGATAAGGGTTAGTATACCATTCATGAGATAAAACATGTAAAACTAATACATTCTTCTAGGATCTCATAAACATATAATCAAAGTAACTATAACTGAGCATATAAATATCATCTGATGAACGTATAATCCTCCATGAAAACATAAACATGAGTGCACAGTTCTAACCATCATAATAAAAAGTATCAAATCATAGTATCACTGTAGGAGAGGTATTACATCCTCCCCCCCTAGAGTTAGGCTTACTCCTGGAAGCCTACAAACAAGTACGGATAAGCATCTCTAATCCTAGTGGCATCTTCCCATGTGGCGAAAGATTCATCATTGGGGTCCCATTGGACCCTTGCCTGCTCTATGCTGTGACCCCTGAGGGTCAGTGTCCGCTGCTGCAGAATATGTATTGGCTCTAAAGCCAGCTGCCCATCCGCTACCTGTAATGCATTCCAATCCAAAACATGAGTCACATCAGGAATATACTTTCTAAGAACTGAAACATGGAATACATCATGAATACGAGCAAGGCTGGGCGGCAAGGCAAGCCGATGGGCTACTAGTCCTATCCTCTCTAGGACCTCGAAAGGACCAACAAACCGGGGTGCCAACTTGGAGCCTTTTCCATAACGGATTGGGCTCTTTCGTGGACGCACCCTCAAAAATACTCTATCACCAGGAGAAAAATGTACATCAATCCTATGAGCGTCGGCGTACTTCTTCTATCTATCCTGAGCTGTCACAATGTGCTCTCTGATGCGCCTGACCTGATCCTCCATGTCCTGCAACATTTCAGGCCCCAAAAGTACCCTGTCCTCCAACTGATCCCAGCTCAAGGGAGTACAACAAGGGTGGCCATACAATGCCTGAAAAGGGGACATGCCTATGGAACTGTGATAGCCATTGTTATAAGCAAATTCAACCAAGTAGAGGTACTCCTCCCAATGGGTCTGCCTGTCCATGACATACATCCTGAGCATATGCTCGAGGACTTGATTGACTCGCTCTGTCTATCCATCTGTCTCAGGGTGATAGGCTGAATTGAAGTTAAGCTGAGTCCCTAAAGCATGCTGAAGTGATGTCCAAAGAGCTGAGGTGAATACTGGATCACGATCAGATATGATTTTCCTTGGAATACCATGGAGTCTCACAACATCCTTCATAAATATTCTGGCCACAGAAGATGCTGAATAGGAAGACTGTATAGGAGAGAAATGAGCTACCTTGGTCAGCCTATCCACCGTTACCATGATAGCATCATGTCTCCTAGGAGTAACTGGAAGTCCCACTATAAAATCCATGGAAATGTTATCCCATTTCCATTCTGGCACTAGGTGAGGTTGCAATAGACCTGCAGGGTGCTGATGCTCGGCCTTCACTCTCTGACACTCTAAACATCTAGCCACGTAGTCTGCTATATCCCTCTTCATCCCTGACCAGTAGTACAATGGTCGTAGGTCGGCATACATTTTCTTCACCCCTGGATGTGCTGAATAGGGTGCCTTGTGGCTTTCCGAAAGGATAAGCGCACGAAGATCTCTGGCCATGGGAACATAGATTCTATTCTGTTGTTTTAGCAACCCTACTGTATCCAATGAGTATCCTGAGAAGCGACCTTCCAAAGGCCTTCCCGATTCTATCTCCGACCTAACTTCCTGGAACCAAGGGTCAGAAGTAAGGGCCTCCCTGATTCTGCTCTCCAGATCTGTGCTAAGGGTCACGACTGAAAGAGTATGTCGGTGCCTACTCAGAGCATCTGCCACCACATTCATTTTACCTTGAACATACTTAACTTCGAACTCATATTCGCATAAAAATTCCATCCACCTTCGCTGCCTAGCATTGAGATTGGGTTGGGAGAAGATGTACTGAAGACTTCTATGATCTGTTTGGAGTTCAAACTTGTGACCCAACAGAAAGTGTCTCCATTTCACCAAGGCATGAACAACTGCTGCAAGTTCAAGGTCATGGGTGGGGTAGTTGAGTTCATGATCCTTGAGTTTCCTTGACTCATAAGCCACAACCTTTCCTTCTTGCATAAGAACTGCCCCGATCCCCTCTAGAGAAGCATCTGTGCATACTACAAAATTTCTGGATGACTTGGGAACTACCAAAATTGGAGCACTGGTCAATCTATCTTTCAGGGTTTGGAAAGCGGCCTCACACTTTTCTGACCAAACAAACTTCTTACCCTTCCTTTGGAGTGAAGTAATGGGATGAGAAACCCAAGAAAAATCTTTGACAAACCTTCTGTAATACCTGGCTAAACCCATAAAACTGCGAATCTCAGGAACATTAGTAGGAGTTGGCCACCCTACTATGGCTTGAATTTTATCTGGGTCAACAGCAATGCCATTTCCTGATATGACATGCCCAAGATACTTAACCTTAGTTTGAAAGAATTCACACTTTTCAGCATTTACATACAGTTGGTTCTCCCTAAGGCACTACAATACGTGCCGAAGATGAACCTCGTGTTCTTCAAGAGTTTTGGAGTAAACCAAGATATCATCTAAGAACACTATCACAAATTTGTCCAAGTAAGTTCTAAACACTCCATTCATCAAGCTCATAAATATAGAGGGAGCATTTGTTAACCCAAAGGGCACCACCGTGAACTCATAATGGCCATACCTGGTGCGAAAAGCTGTTCTATGAATATCAGCTTCTTGAATTCTCAGTTGATGATAGCCTAACTTGAGATCTATCTTAGAGAATATTTTTGCCCCTTTCATCTGATCAAATAGATCATCAATGCGAGGTAGAGGATATCGATTTTTGATAGTAACCTTGTTCAGTTGACGATAGTCAATACATAATCGGAGGGATCCATCTTTCTTCTTTACAAATATCACTGGCGCTCCCCAAGGTGACACACTAGGTCTTATAAACCCTTTTTCTAAAAGTTCTTCTAGCTGAACCTTGAGTTCCTCAAGTTCTTGCGTGGTCATACGGTACGGAGCTTTGGAAATTGGTTCTGCTCCCGGCACCAATTCAATTCGAAAATCTATGTCCGTCTTAGGTGGCATCCCTGGAATTTCTTTTGGAAAAACATCCAAGTATTCTTGTAAAAGGGGGTGATCTAATGATACCTCCCTACTCTCTTCTTGATCTAAATCTTCCATTGTGACTGCAAAAAGTTGGCATCCTTTGCGTATACACCTCTTAAGTTGCATCGCATAAATCATGCGGAGGGAGATGGATGGTTGAACCCCAATAATCTTCTTAGTTTTCCCCAAGTCATCAGTGCATTGAACACTTTTGTTTCGACAATCCAAAGTGGCTTTGTGAGCATCCAGCCAATCCATGCCCAACACTACTCCATATGATCCCAAAGGAATCACTCTAAGATCCACTAAGGTGGAGAAAGGTCCAAGTTCCAAACTACAACTTTGAACACAGGCGTCAGAGACTACCCTTGCCCCGGAGGCTAGTTCAACCTGCCACCTATCTTCCTGCCTTACTGCCTTCAGCCCACATTGCTCTACTAAAGAGGATGAAATAAAAGAATCTATTGCTCCAGTATCAAACAAAACGATGGTAGAGATACCCTTTAACAAACCTGGAGTTTCAATGACTGTCCCCTGACTGTTGGCTTGTCCATGGTTTAAAGCAGAAAATGCTCGATGGGATCTGCTTGAGTTACCTACTGTAGGTTCTGAAGTGGCCTATCTAAAACTAACTGCTGAAGAAGATTTCTGAGGGAAATTAACTGCAATGTGCCCATGCTGCCCACACGAGTAACATCCGGTGTTTTTGATAACATTTCTTCCTGCAGAAGGTGCACTAGATTGCTGGTAGCTACCCCGACTAGAGTTCTGGGGCATACTCTGAGTTGGTTGACGGTTTGGGAATTGTTTTGCACGTTGCCAGTTGCGAGGATTATTAAATTGAGAACTCCCACTTTTATTTTTGTTTCCATTCTGATTGTTGCTGTAGTTGTTGCTGACAAACTTCCTTTTGTGTTGGTTCTGGTTTCCTTTAGGCGGATAGTTCTTAGGTGTGCCTTGAAATTGATTCCCTGACCCAACCTGGAAAGTATTGCCACCTTGGCCACTGGTTCGACTTCCTAACCCCAAGGCTATGTTTTGTTCTTCAAGACGAGCCTTAATGACTGCTTCATTTATAGTCTGAGGTTCAAACATTCTTACACTGCAGGCCAAACGACTATTGAGCCCTCTGAGAAAGTGTTGAGTTAACATAGGTTCATCATCCTTAAACCCTGAATATGGCTTGAGTTCCAAGAACTTCCTCTCATAGTCATCCACTGACATATTAAGCTATCTTAGATTATGAAATTCTTCGGCTCTGTCCCGCCTCCAATGGTCAGACAGAAATTTAGCTCGGAAAAGTTCTAGGAATAGTTCCCAAGAAAGGGTGGTGATGTCTAAGTGAAGTTTCTCTCTTTCTGTTTCCCACCATGTGGATGAAAAGTCTCTAAGGTGAATGACTGCAAACCGGGCTTTGGTGTTACTGTGGTATGGGTGCATGGAAAAAAGCCTTTCTAATTCTAGCAACCAAGTTTGTGCGGAAGTTCCACCTTGTAATTCAATCAATAAAGTATACAATATTTTATGTATGTTGCAATCGAGAAGAAGTAAAATTTTGGAATTAGAGATGATTTGTAATCACAAAACCGTATATTATATTATATATATATAATATAATATAATATACCCAATTATAATCCATAGTCTTAAAAGCACATCTATTATGTTATATATATATATATATTACTTCATATATTATATATATAACATAATACTCAATTTTGAATTAAACAATAATTATATTTTAAAGCACATCTATTATATTGTATATATAATACATCGTATGTTATATATACAATATAATACTTAATTTTGAATTAAACAATAATTATAACCCATAACTGGGCATATATTATATTATATATATAATATTTCATATATTATATATATAATATAATATTAAACTTTAAATTAATAACCATTACAAAGCATATGGTATAGTATTGCATATTCTTATACATAAATGTCAACTTACATATTTTAATGCCACCGAAAAAAATTGAAATGAAAACAAAGCAAAGTACATCTTCGTTTAGGGTTTTCGGCGGCCTCGGCGGTAATGCCGCTGACAGTGTTCCCACTGTCGACGGTACCTTCGGTACCGCGCGGCCGCACGGCTGCATCACATTGTTTGGTAATTATTATTTTGCTTAGACCTAAGTTCGTATGAACTTTTTTTTTTCGTTTTGTTTTTTTTTTGAAACTGCTACATAATACGACAGCCTTGCAATATTATATATATATAATATCATATTTATTATATATATATAATATAATATATATTTTTTTTTTGAAATAACAAAACTTTTATTTTTAAAAAGGATCAAATAAATGTACACATATAATATTATATATATTATATATATAATATAATATATATATATATATATTTTTGGATATTATTTACTTTATCATTTCTTTAAACAGATTTTCGTTTCCTAAAATTTATTTTATAAATTAAAATCTTATAAAGTAAATTTTGAATTATATATATATTTTTTTTACATATATGAAGAAAGTAAATTGGTTTTACTATTTTACCACAAAATTCTTTTATGGTTTCACGTTCTAACAATTTACGTTTCATCTGGTAAATATACAAATTTTAGACTATAGTAATGAATCTATTTATTTCATTCTGTGCTATAAAAATATCTGATACCTACAGCATATAACAAATGAAATTCACACAGACGATACAAACATTATAAAGGAGAAAATGTCTTTCATATCATAAGAACCTTTGGGGAAAATTCCAACCTGATGCTCTGAAGATCTGGTTGAAGAAATCCGAAGCCTCTCCCAGTTCCCTGTTTCCTCCTTCTTCCGAAAGTTCCTCCTTCAAAAAATCCTCCCTATCACCCGAACCAATCATCATAAATATAATCTCCTCTCCAACTATTTGGTTGGAGAAGTTTCTATACGGGAAGAAACTTCTCCAACTTCCATAGTCGGTTGGAGGAGAAACTAATCTCTCCCGTACATAATATAGTTTTGTTTATTATTATTATTATTATATTTTTTTTTTTATTTAAAATATTCTCTAAAATAAGGTTTAATAATAAATTTAATTACTTACCTCCCAAGGAATTCACATAGCACAATTGGTAACTAACTAGCCCCAACTTCTAGGGGGTCTCGAGTTCAACTCCCTCCTAGCTAGTTAGTTTTATTACCCAAAAGCTATTTTATTTTATCTTATTTTATTTATTTCTTAATTTATTTATTTTTTCCTTTATCAACAACCATAAGGCTAGTGCTATTTGTTAATATAATTAAATATATATATATATATATATTTATTTATATTTATGAATATACATTTATACCTTAATATACATATATGTGTTCATAAGCATATGTGTGCACCCACATGTTTATGACACATATAGTATAAATAACTCATTATTCATTTTACTAACATTTTATAACTATATAACCAGAAGATGCAAGGTACAAATAGCAACTCGATCTTAATACTAACATGAAAATCTAAACAGGGATAAGTCACTGAAACAGACATCGATCAACAAGGACTCACCTAGATAACCTACTGACAAAGTTGAGTATCCCTAACAGTAAGAACAAGATCCAAACCCTAATAACTGATAAACCACATAATATCTCCCTACCAGGAACTGACCCGGCACTTCCCACCTAAGGTGAATGATCAAGGATAAAGGTTTTCTTTTGTGAAGCTTGATGATATCTCCATGACAACAACAACGATCGAGGATTTTTAAGGGATCGCTCAGACCTGTGGAGCCAGGTGGAGATGATACCCGGTACCTGCAATTCCTGCATCACCAAGAAGAGATACATATACATATAGATATACACATCAGATATATGCAAGCAGATGACTAGGATCGATACATCGTGTGGACCTCACCGAGTGAGTAACTACGACTTCGTCCTGAGTCATGAAAAACACATATGTATCCATAAACCAATTGAGATAAGGGTTAGTATACCATTCATGAGATAAAACATGTAAAACTAATACATTCTTCTAGGATCTCATAAACATATAATCAAAGTAACTATAACTGAGCATATAAATATCATCTGATGAACGTATAATCCTCCATGAAAACATAAACATGAGTGCACAGTTCTAACCATCATAATAAAAAGTATCAAATCATAGTATCACTGTAGGAGAGGTATTACATAGTCAGAAGGGTAAAGAAGATAATACTCCTTCTATGCCCAAAGATGCTATTGACCTTACCAGTCTTCTGGAGTATAAGCCAATAGTAAAGAGAAAGAAAGAAGGTATCTCTATTCATCCATCCTCGCAAACTACAAGGAGAGGGAAAAACATTCAAGCACCTCCTAAGGTAGGATTTAGACCCAGCCTTAAAGTTTTGAGCACAATAATTATTGATGAGGGAAGAATTGATCAAGTAAGGAAGTATTATGATACATATAGTGAGATTGAAAAATCAGAAATACATGGTATGATTGTCAAACATATGATCAAGTTCAAGAAGATAGTTCTTGAATTAAAAATTGCTATTCCAGATAGAGTATGGGATAATTTAGAATTCCAAAAGAGACAAGAAAATGAAGAGGATCTAAGGATTAGAGAAAATATATTAGAAGATAGTCTTCCAGTATGTTCTAATGATGAAAAGATGCTAATATTGAATTTAGTGAAGCCACACCTAAGAACAAAGATGAGAACTCTACACATTATGAACAAAGACTATGAGTTGATAACTAAGAAAATAAAGGAGAAGAGGAAAAAGAAAGTAAAGATGGAACTTCTATTGAACTAGTCACAATGAAACAAGAAGTGATGGATAACACTCTCATAACTCCTTCTTCAACATTATTGTCAAGTTTGACACCTGACACAAGCAATTTGGACTCTTGGAAAGAAGAAGAACTGATTAAGTTTAGTGTCTTGGCTATGGAGAAGACAAAAGAAAAATAATTTATGAGGAATCCTCTCCTAGTAGAATTAGTAAACATTTTGAATAGTTTTCTGCCAGAGGATAAGAAAGTGCAAAAATTACATTCCTTTGATGATGTGAGTATAGTCATCTCATAGTTCAAAAGTAATTTTTCAAGCCTTGAAGATTGTGCATCCCTAGTTGTAGAAGGAAAATATATGAAAAAGAGATTGAATGATTTGGTCAATAACTTTGCACTTGACTTAAGTTCACTTAAGTATAGTCAAGAATCCTTGAAAGAATTTGTTGATGAAGGAAGAAGAATCATTATAGGATGCATGGATCAAGACAAGCTCACCAATGCTCACTTCAAGAAGATAAAAGAGGAAGAAGCTATGATTGAGCAAGTGAAGAGCTTAGTGATAGACACATCCAATAATGTAAACATGTGCAGTAATGTCTACCAAGGATAGATAAACAAGTTTGAGAAAGGAGAAAAAGAGATAACAAGGATAAGATCCAGACAGACTCAGGTGAGAAATGGTCCTGCACCCTCTTTAGACATCCTCAATCAAAACATCAAGGAGATTGATGCCACCATGGTAACTTATGATCATGGTCCCATAAGTGATTTGGAGAAGATGGAGAAGCTTCAATATGCATTATGTGCCCATCTCCAAACAGTTAATTCTCAGATAACCTTTTGGAAGAAGGAGATTCAAAAACTCAAGATAACATATCTAGATGTTTTCCCTTAGTAAGTGTATGTAGATCAAGTTTTTTTATACACCTTTGTCATTAATGTCAAAGGGGGAGTTGTGTATAGAAAATGGAGTATATAAAATGTATAGGGAGACATAAGATTATGTATAAAGAATGTATAGAAGACAAAAGTTTGTGTTAAGGGAAAGTTAGCAACTTGGCCATATTCCTTTATTTCCATCAATGAAAAAGGGGGAGACTATTGTAAAGTTGTCTATAATGAGGTATATGAATAGTTATAGTGTTTTCATTATGGCAGCAAAGTCATATAGAAGTTTGGAGTCAGCGCACTTAGTGTAAAGATCAGAATTCAGTTATGTGTTGAAGACTAGACAGTGTACAGAGTTCCTATAGGTCAGAGCATCAACGCACATGTGTATGGATGAATTATGGTATGCACCCTAGAATTTAAGTTGGTTAGACTATACTCATACTTATTCTATGAGCACATAATTAGATATGCAAGGATGTGAAAGATAAAATCAGTTGAAGTTGCACAGCCAGTGTATGCCAGCAGAGAATAGAGCATGGAGCCGATAATTAGTATTTTGGTTTGTGATTGAAATGTAAAGTTGTAAAGGCCATGTGCCCATTTTAGTTAGGTTGTTGACATGTTTATATGTTTAATTGTAAGCATGCTTAAGATAATTCATTTGGAAGCATTGTTTGTAATAGGTCTAAGGGTTGACCTAGTTGATTATTTTGTATGAGTGTATAAATATAAGGTGCCCCCTTTGTATTTAGTATGGATGTAGATATTGAGTTGTGAGAAATAGAGAAGAATTGTGTGAAGATACTATGGTATGTATTAAGGCTTTGTAAGAGGTCAAAGCATCAGTGCATCAAAGGAATTGATTTGACAAAAAGTGTCACAGTGACAGTTCACCCAAAAGATATAATGTGTATCTAATAATAGAAGGTTGTATCCTTCATCATTTGAGTAGTGAGCTCTAGGATAGTGAGTCAACTCCCCTAACAGGGATCATTGTAAAAGACTCCTAATAGTGTCTAACCCTTAACAAGGTCTACTATACTTAAAGCATTGTATAAATACTTCTAATAGGGTAAAGGGTCTTCTAACAAGGATCACAAAACATTAGTACATAATATTAGTTGGTGTCAATTCCCATCAGGGTTTTTACCTATTTGGGTTTCCCCATAATCATATTGGTGTCATGTGTTGATTTCATGTTTCATGTTTAATTTAGTACTTAAGCATTTAAGTTTAGTATAAAGATAAAAGTAAAAAGTTATAATACAGTGAACACTGATTCACCCCCCATCTCAATGTTCCCATTCCTAACAATCACAATGAATAACAATAGGATAATCAATCTAAATTCCAAAATCTTTTATCATCTGCTTGATCCAAACAATTGTAGAATAGTTCAAGGCTACTACAACATACTTTGCTTCATCTATTGACTGAGAAATACAATTCTTCTTCTTGCTTGTCCAAGTGACTAGTCTATGACCAAGAAATACTACTCATCCTGATGTAATATTTCTATCATCAACACATCCTACCCAATCTTCATATGTATATACATGAATCTCAACATTCTCTGAATTAGGATACTATGGACCATAATCTATAGCTCCCTTCAAATATCTTAATATTATATTTACTTCCATGAGGTAACTTTATCTAGGCTTTGTTGTAAATCTTCCAACTATGCCAATTGCATTAGAAATATCAGGTCTAGATTGAGTAAGATATATGAGTTTAACAATCATAGACTTGTACAATGTTATATCAACTTCTAGAGAATCATCTTCTTTTATAAGCTTGCATCCTGTTATCATAGGTGTACCCATTGGTTCAAAATAATCCATCTTGAACTTCTTCAATATCTCTTTCAAATACTTAGAATAATTAATGAAAATACCTCTCTTTGTCTATTGCACATTTAATCCTAAAAAGTATTCAATAGGTCCAATCATGCTCATCTCAAACTCACTCTACATCTCCTTAGCAAATTTTGCACCAAGTTTGTCATTACCCCCAAAAGATAATGTCATCAACAAATATAGCTACAAGTAGTATAATTTTAGATGTCTCTCTTATAAATAGATTATAATCTACTGCTCCTTTCTTGAATTCAATTTTTGTTAGATATCCATCAAGTCTATCATACCAAGCTCTAAGGGCTTTCTAAAGTCCGTAGAGGGATTTCTTCATTTTGCATACCATATAAGGCCTATCTGATAATTTGAATCCTTCTGGTTGCTAAATATATACTTCTTCCTTTAACTCTCCATTCAAGAAAGCTAACTTAACATCCATCTGATAAACTTTTGAGTTTTTGAATGTTTCATAAGCTAGAAACAACTTAATGGCTTCTAATATGCTCACATGTGCAAATTGTTGGAGATTTGCCTGCAAGATAGTATTATAGCATGCATAGAAGACTTATGTAGTAAGATTTATGTATATGAAGCACATACATGTTATCAGAATGATATCATGGACATAGAGGTTAACTGTTAGTATAGACAGTTATATAGCAGCTTGTGTCAGCAGTGTTCCTAACAGAGTTATAGGCAATATTTTGTATATAGTTATTTGTATAGTTAGCATGGACCCTTGCACCTTTAGATATATGATGGAGACATGTTACTGACATTACATTCATTGACATAGAGTCTGATGATTAGTAGAAGTGAAGTTATGCAGTCACTATTTTCTAGTAGTAGTTTCTTGTGTTTATTCAGAAGAGCTAACATAGATTATATTGGTTTTGGACTTGCACCTATCCTTTTGGTATGTGCCCTTGGATTAGAGCTTGGAGAAGAGTTAAGGATTTTGGTTAAGACTGCATGAAGTAATTCATCTTGAGGAGAAAGATCCATTTTTTTGGGTAGAGCTGATAGTATGTAGCATGCATCTACAATCATCTTATTAGATAGGTCCTAGAATGTGTTGTGTTCTTAGTAGAGCTGACTAAATTATTATTAGAGTTTTTTATGAATTCTCTCATATGATTTCAAAGTGGTTCTAACAGGCCAACTTGATTATATCATTTAGAGGAAATATATTTATAGGAAGTCATTTGTTATTGATGAACTTTGGTTCATGGTTGATAGGAAGAGCATAGTAGAGTGTGTAAAGTGTTGAGCCATTAGAAGAACATCTATGTGACCAAGTAAAGTATTTTTTTTTTACATTGGAACTGATCCAGATAGCAATTCAAAGTGAAGTTCACCAAGATCTAGATATAGTGTGTATCTGTTAAAAAGAAGGTTGTAGCCTTCACTCCTTTGAGTAGTGTGCTCTCAGACAATGCATCCTCTCCCCTAACAAGGACTATTTTAAGAGACTCCTAACATGTTCTGACTCTTAATGAGGTCTACTATACTAAATATATTGTAAAGAAACTCCTAACAGGGTTAAGGATCTTCTAGAAAGGATCATAATAAACTAGTATAGAATATTAGTGGGTGTCAATTCCCACTGGGGTTTTTACCTATTTGGGTTTCCCAATAATTGAAATATTGGTGTTGTGTTCATGTGTTCTTTCAGTGTGTTTATGCTCTATGTTTAAGTATACTTAATTAGATAAAGAATTGAAACTTGTAGATAATTGATTCACCCCCCCTCTTAGTTATCTCTTGAGACTATTCCTAACAATTGGTATCAAAGACAAGTGCATTGGAGAGAAATTTTAATAGCTTGAGGTTGATTAGATGGCATTCTTTAGAAAACAAAGTCCTAAGTTTGATGGAGAGAAATATGTTGATTGGAAGAACAAGATGTTGACTCATTTGCAATGCATTGCTTTTGAAGTTTTGGATGTAAATATCAACATAGTCAAGATCCCTACCTTAGAAGACCTTGCAAAGGATGATGCTACTAAAAAGAAAAAGGAATTGTTTCATCAAAATGTAATAGCCAAAGAAGCCCTTATATGCACCCTATTTGATAGTGAGTTTTTAGAAATAAAGTAAGTAGATACAACCCAAAAAATATGGAAGTACCTAGAAGACATATTTGAAGGAGACAAACAAGAAAAGAATGCACATAGAAAAACATGGAAGAAAAGATATAATGCATTAGAGATGGTACTTAAAGAAAATATTAGAGCTTACAATCAAAGGATCAATGAAGCAATTGCTAGAATTAGGAACAATGGTGGAGAGATCTTAGAGGAAGACATTATGGACAAGTTGATGACTACTCTCACTCCAGAATATAAAAGAAAGATCAACATCCTTCACGAGACAATGTAGCTTACATCAAATTTCAAAAGAGAAACCTTGATCAACAAAATATCATCTTTTGAGATTTCAAGATTAAAGACAAAAACTAAAAGTGAGATAGCCTTCAAAGAAATAGTCCATGGTAAGAAAATGATGAAGGGTGCTCCCCTTAATACCACAAACACATAACAAAAATAGAGAAACAACAACAACAATATGCAAGAATAGAAAATTGGCTTCTTATTATCTCCACAAATGTAGAATTACAAACTTTCAGAATTACAATATGTAAAGCCACATGGGCATTCCCTTAAAATATTTTGTAGGATAGAGCCTTGAATAAATACCTAGATCTACTACCCAGAACTACCATAGACAACACTATGAACCTTCTTTATATAGGCATTTTCCACTACTCGAGAAGGTTCTAGAAATTTATCCCTAAGGGATGACCAAACTTAGAATTATTTTATTTCTCAATTTATTACATCAAAGCCAGTTCAAAATAACTTTTGAAACCCGAACAAAAATTTTGAAGGAAAATTATTTTCTATGATTTCAGGTGGTCCGACTTGCGGAGACCATAAGTCATCACCAATTGACCCGATTGACTATTATAACCCCATTTCAAAAATGCCACGAAGTGCTCTACAGGCTTGACTAGTGCATGCACCCATCACCCAAATTTTTGACCTCATCTAGGGCCTCTATAGCCTTCAAAACTGAGTTCAATTTTTTTGTACCCTACTACAAATACTAAAAATCTTCAATATCTTCAAAACTAGACCTAATCTAGCCATGAACCTTTTCTGGTAGGCTGATGTGACTGAGATGAACCTCCACATGTAAAATCAAAACATTCCAAGATCGTAAGACCAGCTTACTAAAAATAGAAAATTTCCATAAATAGCAGCTCTGCACAAGATAGCCCTTATTGAATATGCAAACAAAAATATTTTTGGGTGTTGTGAGATTTCTCTTACACCCAGGATTCTCTTGCATTAGACACTCAGGGTAATTTGAGAAGTGACCCCATCATGACTCAGGTGTGTAGAGGAAAACCAAGATAGTTAACCTCCTCCTTTGTTAGCCATGATGAATCTTCAATAGGTCATCCTTTCCATTTGACCAAATACTCTTCATATGTCCTATTCCTTGTGCTTCTACCAACATGCCTAACCAGTATGTCTTCAATCTCCTTGATATCTGAACTAGTTGCCGGAATACTCCACTGTGCTACTGTAACCTCATCTTCAACACCTCCCTCATGATACTCTATTAAATCTAAAATGTTAAACATTGGTGAAATATTTAGCTCAGTAGGCAATTCTACCTCATATGCATTTCCTAAATCATGCTTCTTTAGTATCTTACATAGCCCAAACTTCTTCATTTTCAACTTTTTATATGTACCAACTGAAAATCACTCCTTTCACAAATGAACCATGACTTCATCTCCAACCTAAAATTCCTTATGCTTCCTTTTCTCATCTACCTTAGCCTTATACTACACATTCATCATGGTAATATACTTCCTCACTTCCTCATGAATGTTCTTCAAATGTTCTACAAAATCCTCAGCTTCAGTACTACTTATTTCTCCTTTATCTATCTTTCTCAACTCAGATGCATTTCTAGGACTACTCTCATGTACAATTTGGAATGGTGATTTACTAGTGCTCCTATTGACATAATTATTATATGCAAATTTTTCTTGTGGTAAAATCAAATTCCATCATGTTGGCTTATCTCCAACCAAACATCTCAACAAATTTTCCAAACTCCTATTCACCACCTCTATCTGTCTATCAATCTATGGATGATGTGATGAACTGAACTTCAAATCTATCTTCAACTTCTTCCACAATGTACACCAGAAATATCCAATGAACTTAGTGTCTCTATTTGAAACTATGGTCTTTGGAAAATCATGTAGTCTCACTACTTCTCTGAAAAACAATTCTGCTATATGAACAACATCATTAGTCTTCTTGAAGGGAATTAAATGTGCCATCTTCAAAAATCTGTCAACTACTACAAAAATTGAATCATGTCCCCGCTGTGTCCTTGGTAAACCAACAACAAAGTCCATACTGATATCCTCCCAAGGCTTCTCTGGTACAGGTAATGGCTGATACAACCCTATATTCTACTTCACTCCTTTCTCCATATGACATACTCTATAACTCTATCCAAACTTCTTGACATCTTGCTACAACTATGGCCAATAATAATTTTCACTAACCAAAGCAAGTGTTTTATCTTGACTAAAATGTCCTGCCAATCCTCTGCTATGCTTCTCCTTGATGAGATTCTCCCTCATAGAACTTTGTGGAATGCACAACTAACTCCCTCTGAATAGGATATCATCCTAGATGATAAAATCTAGCCATTTCATCCTATCTAGAGTAACAAGTTCTTTACAAGCTTTCTAAGCTTAACCAAAATGAGGATCCTCTAGATATAAATTCTTGAGTTCCTTGAACCCAACCACCTTAATCTGCATCTTTTTCATCAATAGTCTCCTTCTACTAAGCACATCTGCAACCCTATTAGACTTTCCACTTCTGTGTTTCAAAACAAATGTATAACTCTGCAAAAACTCAACCCATTTCAAATGCCTTTGATTCAACTTTCCTTCCCTATTCAAATATTGCAAATCTTGATGATTAGTATACAAAATAACCTCCTTAGAAAGAAAATAGTGCCTCCACTTCTTCAATGCCTAAACTATAGCATAAAATTCCTGATCATAAATAGAATATTTTCTCTTGGCATCATTTAACTTCTCACTAAAATAAGCAATATGTTTACCTTCTTGGCTCATAACAGCTCCTATTGTAGTACCACTAGCATCACAGTCTACTTGAAACACCTTATTAAAGTCAGGAAGTGCTAAAATAGGTTGTTTTGTGACATTTTATTTCAACAATTGAAAACTCTTTTCTGCCCCATTAGTCCACTTAAACTCTTTTCTATCCCCTCTCATTGTTTCAGTCAAGGAACCACAAATACTACTAAAATTTATGATAAACTTTCTATAAAAACTAGCTAGACCATGAAAAGATCTTACCTCAGTAGCGCTCCTTGGAGTAGGCCATTCAAGGATATTGTGTACCTTCTCTGGGTCTATTTTTAGACCTTCTATTGAAACTACAAATCCCACATACACTAACTCTTTCTTCACAAAACTACACTTCTTCAAATTAATCAACAATTTCTCATCTCTCAGCTTCTCAAACACCATACAAAGATGCATCATATGCTCTTCCAATGTCTTACTAAAGATCAAAATATCATCTATGTACACAATGAAAAACTTCCCCAAAAATTCTTTCAGAACCTCGTTCATGAGCCGCATGAAAGTCCTCAGTGCATTGGTTAGCCCAAAAGGCATGACTAACCACTCATACAGTCTTTCCTTTATCTTGAAGGTAGTTTTCCATTCATTTCCTTCTCTGATATGAATCTGGTGATATCCACTCTTCAGATCCATCTTTGAGAAATACACAGCTACACTCAAACAATCCATAATATCATCCATTCATGACAATGAAAATCTATACTTGATTGTGATCTTGTTTATTGCTCTGTAATATGTACACATCCTCCATTCTCTATTCTTCTTTGGTGCTAATACCACTGGTACAAAATAGTGACTCAAACTCTCTTGAATCAACCCCTTCTACAATAACTCCTGTAATTATCTATTTAAGTCTTCACTTTCTACTGGTGTCATTCTATGTGCTACCTTGTTTGGTAAACTGGCTCCTAGTATCAAATCCATCTAATGATTGATCTTTCTTACCGGTGGTAATGCATCAAGTACATTATCAAATACAATATCCTAAAACTTATTCAACAAATTTTCAACCTCTATAGGTACATCCTCTACTTCTTCTTTACTAGCTTTTAGAATTAAAGAAAAACAAACATGCTCATGCCTCATACCATCTAGGAATTTTATTCTATCAAAAAATGTTATTCTTGCATTACCACATACCTTTCTTCAGTCTCCTTTAATGGCTTTAGCTTATGTCGCACTCCATCCTTTGTCAGGGAATAGGTATTCATATGACCATCGTGTATAGCACATCTATCAAACTGCCATGGTCTACCCAAAAAAATATGACATGCATCCATAGATATGATATCACATAGTACCTCATCTTGGTACTCGCTGATCTTGAACTTTACCAAGCAGTGTTCACTGACCATGACCTTGTGGTCATCCTGCACCCAGGCAATCTGATATGGATGTGGGTGTTTCTATCTCTTGAGCTACAACTTTGTCACCATCTCTTTTCACACCAAATTGTTAGTGCTTCCACTATTGATAATCACATCACAACATTTACACTCACACTTGCATCTAGTGTGAAATAGGATCCTCCTTTGTTTAGGTTCATTCTCACCACTCAGCAGGACTCTTTTGTTAATCAACATTTCTCCTCTTTCAGCATCTTCATCTACATGTGCAACTCTAGCATGGCCTTCATTCCTCCTATCTATCCTTCTTTGGCATTGGGGACATTCACATGCCCTATGACCTTCTTCTCCATAGTGAAAACATGTTCCACAGAAGCTTCCTCTTCCTGAACCTTGTCCTCTTCCTCTTCCTCTCTGATCTCTATTATTCTGATCTTGGAAATGATTAGAATTATTTCCTCTCTAATTTTGACTGCTACTGGCCTCATCCTTCTTTTTTAAATCTTCATTTCAGCCTCCATATGACCATCCACCACAACCTCTTCCATTTTGTCTGCTCTCAAACCTCTTGTTCAGTTTTTCCTCCACTTTTAGGGAAAATTGGTATGCCTCTTAAATACTATTCATTCAAACCAAATTTAGCTCCTCCTAAATTCTAGGCCTCAACCCATTAAGGTAATGAGCAACTTTCTCCTTATCAGCTTCAACATGGCCTATTCTAATGAGGATTTGATAGAACTCCTTTGTATACTCCTAAACAAATCATCCTGCTTGCTTCAAACTTTACATTTTCTTTAGTAGGTCAAGCTCATAATCAACAGAGATGAACTGTCACTTCAATTTATCCACCATCCGATCTCATCTTGTGATTTTATCTTCCCCTATTCTATTTTGCTCTAATTGAATCTCTTGCCACCAGATCTTCCTATGACCTTTCAGTCTGGCCTTGATGAATTTGACCCTATCAGGATCCTCAATATCTTCATAGTCAAAATATTCTTCACATTCATTGATCTAGTCGATCAATTCTTCTGGGTTAAGATTTCTTGAAAATGCAGGAACCTCAATCTTAAGTCCTTTTTCGATCTTGGAAATGGCTTGAAAAAGTCTTTCTTCCTCCTAGTTCACAACTTATACTTCTCCTTCTTGATCTTTTTCTTCAGCTTCATCCTCACTTTTGTATCTGACATTAAGATTCATTCCTCTATGAATCTCCTCTTGCAATGCTCACACTTGTCTTTAGAGTGCTCTAACCTTAGGTGTTACAACACCAGCTCTTTCACCAAATTCCCTTTGTGGAGGCATTTTCGTGATGCATGCTAAAACACTAACCATAGTCCTAGTGCAAACTACCTCATAGTCGGTGATCTATTTACACACTCAAGAACTCCTGCTCTAATACCACTTGATGAAGGGTACTCCCCTTAATACCACAAACACATAATAGAAATAGAGAAACAACAACAACAATATGCAATAATAGAAAATTGGCTTTTTATTATCTTCACAAATGTACAATTACAAACTTTCAGAATTACAATATGTAAAGCCACATGAGCATTCCCTTACAATATTTTGTAGGATAGAGCCTTGAATCAATACCCAGATCTACTACCTAGAACTTCCCTAGACAACACTATGGCCCTTTTGTATATAGGCATTTTTCACTGCCCAAGAAGGTTCTAGAAATTTAGCCCTAAGGGCTAACCAAACTTAGAATTATTTTATTTTTCAATTTTTTACATCAAAGTCAGCTCAAAATAACTTTTGAAACCCGAACAAAAATTTTAAAAGAAAATTATTTTTCACCGTTTTAGGTGGCCTAACTTTCGGAGACCATAAGTCATCAATAGTTGACCTGATTGACTATTATAACCTGATTTTAGAAATTCCATGAAGCACTCTACAGGGTTGACCAGTGCAAGTGCCTATCACCCAAATATTTGACCTCATCTGAGGCCTCTAAAGCCTTCAAAACTAAGTTCAAAGTTTTTGTACCCTACTACCAATACCAAAAAGCTTCAATATCTTCAAAACTAGACTTGATCTAGCCATGAAACTTTGTTGGTAGGCTTATGTGACTAAGATGAACCTCCACATATAAAATTAGAACATTTTGAGATCATAAGACCAACTTACTAAAAATAGCAAGTTTCCATAAATTGCAGCTCTACACAAGATAGCCCTTATTGATTACAAAAATAAAAATATTTTTGGGTGATGTGAGATTTCTCTTACACCCAAGATGCTCTTCCATCAGACACCTGGGGTAATTTGAGAAGTGACCCCATCATGACTTAGGTGTGGAGAGGAAAACCAATATGATTAACCTCCTCCTTTGTTAGCTATGATGGATCTTCAATAGGTCATCCTTTCCATTTCACAAAATATTCCTCATATGTCCTATTCCTTGTGCTTCTGCCAACACCACTATCTAGTATGTCTTCAATCTCCTTGATACCTAAACTAGTTGCTGGAATACTCCACTGTGCTATTGTAACCTCATCTTCAACACCTCCCTCATGATACTCTATTAAATCTAAAATGTTAAACAATAGTGAAATATTCAGCTCAGTAGGCAATTCTACCTCATATGCATTTCCTAAATCATGCTTCTTTAGTATCTTACATGGACCAACTTCTTCATTTTCAACTTGTTATATGTACCAACCAGAAATCGCTCCTTCCGCAAATGAACCATGACTTCATCTCCAACCTAAAATTCCTTATGCCTCCTTTTCTCATCTACCTTAGCCTTATACTATGCATTCATCTTGGTATTATGCTTCCTCACCTCCTCATAGATGTTCTTCAAATGTTCTACAAAATCTTTAGCTTCAGCACTACTTATTTCTCCTTTATCTATCTTTCTCAACTCAGATGCATTTTTGGGACTACTCCCATGTACAATCTAGAATGGTGATTTACCAATGCTCCTATTGATAGAATTATTATATGCAAATTCTACCTATGGTAAAATCAAATCCCATCTTGTTGGCTTATCTCCAACCAAACATCTCAGTAAATTTTCCAAACTCCTATTCACCACCTCTGTCTATCCATCAGTCTATGGATGATGTGATGAATTGAACTTCAAATCTGTCTTTAACTTTTTCCATAATGTACACCAGAAATATCCAATGAACTTAGTGTCTCTATCTGAAACTATAGACTTTGGAAAACCATGTAGTCTCACAACTTCTCTAAAAAATAATTCTACTATATGAACAACATCATTAGTCTTCTTCCAGGGAATGATATGTTTCATCTTTAAAAATCTGTCAACTACTACAAAAATTAAATCATGTCCCTGCTGTGTCCTCGGTAAACCAACAACAAAGTCCATACTGATATCCTCCCAAGGATTCTTTGGTACAGGTAATGGCTAATAAAACCAAGTATTTTGCTTCACTCCTTTCACCATCTGACATACTATACAACTTTGTCCAAACTTCTTGACATCTTGCTACAACTGTGGCTAATAATAATTTTCACTAACCAAAGCAAGGGTTTTATCTTGACCAAAATGTCTAGCCAATCATCTGTTATGCTTCTCCTTGATGAGATTATCCCTCATAGAACTTCATGGAATGCACAACTGATTCCCTCTGAATAGCATATCATCTTGGATGATAAAATCCAGCCATTTCATCCTATCTAGAGTAATGGGTTCTTTACAAGCTTTCGAAGCTTCACCAAACTCAGGATCCTACAGATACAAATTCTTGAGTTCCTTGAACCCAACCACCTCAATCTGCATATTTTTCAGCAATAGTTGCCTTCTCCTAAGTGCATCTATAACCCTATTAGACTTTCCACTTATGTGTTTCAAAACAAATGTATAACTCTACAAAAATTAAACCCATTTCAAATGTCTTTCATTCAACTTTCCTTGAGTATTCAAATATTGCAAATCTTGATGATCAATATACAAAAAAGACTCCTTAGGAAGAAGATAGTGCCTCCACTTCTTTAATGCCTAAACTATAGAATAAAATTTCTGATCATAAATAGAATATTTTCTCTTAGCATCATTTAACTTCTCACTAAAATAAGCAATAGGTTTACCTTCTTGGCTCATAACAGCTCCTATTGTAGTACCACTAGCATCATAGTCTACTTGAAACACCTTATTAAAATTTGAAAGTGCTAAAATAGGTTGTTCTATAACTTTTTGTTTCAACAATTGAAAACTCTTTTTTGCCCCATTAGTCCACTTAAACTCTTTTCTATCCCCTCTCATTGTTTCAGTCAAGGAACCACAAATACTGCTAAAATTTTTTATAAACTTTCTGTAAAAACTAGCTAGACCATGAAAAGATCTTACCTCAAGAGCACTCCTTGGAGTAGGCCATTCAAAGATATCTTGTACCTTCTTTGGGTTCATTTTTAGACCTTCTGTTGAAACTACAAATCCAAAATACACTAACTCTTTCTTCACAAAACTGCACTTCTTCAAATTAATCAACAATTTCTCATCTCTCAGCTTCTCAAACACCATACGAATATGCATCATATGCTCTCCCAATGTCTTACTAAAGATCAAAATATCATCTAAGTACACAATGAAAAACTTACTCAAAAATTCTTTCAGAACCTCATTCATGAGCTGCATGAAAGTGCTCAGTCCATTGGTTAGCCCAAAAAGAATGACTAACCACTCATGCAGTCTCTCCTTTGTCTTGAAGGTAGTTTTCCAATCATCTCCTTCTTAGATTCAAATCTGGTGATATCCACTATTCAGATCTATGTTTTAAAAATACACAGCTCCACTCAAACAATCTATAATATCATCCATTCGTGGCAATTGAAACGTATAATTGATCATGATCTTGTTTATTTCTCTGGACTCTGTATGTTAGCATGTGCAAAAAAATTTCATGGCTATTTCTCCTTTCCCCTAGTCTTAGCAATGTTTTTCATGCCTCTAACATGAGCCCTTAGTGTTGGAAATATAGATGGAGTAACTAAGAGCGGGGGTGAATCAATTAACCACAAAAATATTACCACTGATCCCTTAAATATCTTAACAAATTATTTACCGTGCCACTCGGTAAATATATAGAGAAATGCTGAAACTTGATCCTTGAAGTGTGTAATAATTAAACTATTCTTAAGCATTCATCACTGATTAACTTATATGAATAAAGAAAATAACATGAACACAAGAGACACCAGATTTACTGTGGAAACCCAATATGGGAAAAACCACCAATGTAATTAGTTACTATTTTTCACTCTTTTGAAGTGATGCCTGATTAGAAGCCAACCTAGTAAAAGGTTACAAAACATACTGTTAGGTGTGACCTTGTTAGAGGATTTAATCACCCTGCTAGGAGTGGCCTTGTAAGAGGTCTTGAAATAATTCAATAGAACTGTCACCTTGTTAGAGGATTTACAAAATGGTTTCTAAACCAACTCAGTTAAGAGATTTTGATATCACTACTACAATTGTAAGAGAGTGACAATGAAATGACGTGAAACTGAATTGCTGAATATAGATCTCTGTTCTTCTTCACTAGATCCTTACTGATCAAATAAATCTTTGTTGCTCCTCAAGGATATCTGACCATCCTTCAAAATTTGCACACACCTTTCTTCAAAATGATTTCTGCATGTTGTATCTTGAATTCACCACTTGACCTTCTATATATATATGCCATTTCATTAACATTTAGATTGTCAAGTTGGAAATAATAATTATTATAAAAGTCAGCTGGGATAAACAAACTGTAATAACAAAATTATTTGAAGGGCCAACCTTGCTCGGTAAAAATTAGTCCTAAAAAGATTTCCTTTGGTGATCAAGTGAACTTGGTAACCACAGCGAATTGTGCAACATCCTTCAAAGACCAAGAGAGCTCAGTAACCACTAATTTTCCTTCGATGACCGAGGAGGCTCGGTTAACACTATTACCCTATCATGTTTCCTTTAGACACCTGAGAGAACTCGGTAGACACTAAAAACTACCTAGCTAACTGACTGAGCTTAGTAGATACTAAGAACCACTTAGCTGACCGACTAAACTTGGTAGACACTGAGAACCACTTAGCTGACTGACTAAACTTGGTAGACACTAAGAATGATAATTGATATGACATTTTTGTGACATCAAAGACAACACATAGCTAATCCAACAATGTCCTTCAGATAATTATATCCAACAATCTCCCTCTTTGGCATTGATGGCAACACAACATGTCATAGCACAATGAAATTTCACAGAGAAACCTAGAGTAAGAAACATATCCTTAGCTTCATTCTAATTCCCATCATCTTCAAACTTCTTTCTCTGATTGAGAACTCTCCCTCTTAACTTCTCAAATTATTCTTCTTAAAATTTTTTTGAAATGATAGAAAACTCTCCCTCTTTGACAACACATGCCAAAGACAACTTACACAGTTTTGGTAAATATCAATGTACCTTATGTACTGATTCATATGCAATGATTCCCTGACTATGCTACATCAACTGATTGATCTTCAACATGTTCTGGTTGATGCATCACTAAAACTTTATTTAGTGAACCTCAGACAGGGGAGTGACCCCTAACTTGTCTCTTAGATACAAGAATGCATCCTTAGGTAATGGCTTGGTGAAGATATCTGAAATTTGTTCTTTTGTATGAATATATTCCAATTTGATTTCCTTGTCCTGCACTAATTCTCTAACAAAGTGATATTTAATTGCAATGTGCTTGGTTTTGGAATGCATTACTAGATTCTTTGAAATATTTATTGCACTTGTATTATCACAAAACATAACAATTGGTTCTTTGATCTCAACCTTCATGCCTTCCAAAAGCTATTTAAACCATATAATATAGAGCAGTTTACTACTATAGCAACATATTCTGCTTCTACTATGGATTGGGATTTGTAGTTTTTCTTTTTACTAGTCCAAGATACTAACCTCTTGCCAAGAAAGAATGCTCCACCACTTGTACTCTTTCTATCATCAATGTTTCCTGCCCAATCAGCATCAGTAAACACTTTTAAATCTAGATTGCCTCCAAATTTATACCACAAGCCATAATCTTTAGTTCCCCTTAAATACCTCAAGATTCTTTTGATTGCCATCATGTGATTTTATCTGGGTTTAGCCAAGAATCTTGCCACTATACCAATTGCTAAGGCAATATCAGGCCTTGTGTGTACTACATACTATAATTTTCCAATCACTGATCTGTATAAGGTCTGATCTACTTCTTTTGAATCATCATCTTTGGTAAGCTTCAGTCCAGTACACATGGGTGTACCAACTAGTTTTGAGTCTTCCATACCAAATTTCTTAAGTATTTCCCTAATATATTTAAACTGAGTAATGTAGATACCATTTTTGTTGTGCTGAATCTCAAGTCCAACAAAGAATTTTATCTGACCAAACATAGACATTTCAAATTTTTTGTTCATATGCTCTGAAAATTCTTTGCACTGATCATCATTTCTTGTAAACATAGTATCATCCACAAATATTTCTACCAAAATAATTTTGTTATCTGATCCTTCTTTGATGTATAAATTATTGTTGTCATTAGCTCTTTTGAAATCAATCTGATTAAGATAGTTAGGTAATCTTTCATACCATGCTTAGTATCTTCTCAGTACCTAACAAAGTTAGGATTAAAGTCTTTATGGTGATTTCAGTGAGTTCATTGTTAGATTAGAATTTGATGATCATGTTTGGGAGTGAGGGGGGTAATAGGCAAAGCACTTACTCTGATTTCATGTGTATTTGAGTTAGGGTTTAGTTGCAATATGTTGGTGAGTGACTCTATTCCATAGTTAAGGCACTGGTCTTTTCTCTGAAGGTAGTCCATCATAATCAATCACACATAAATTTAAATCATCAAATCCTTAAATCAGTTAGTAATGAGTATATTGGTATAACATTTTAGGATTCCTTTGAAGAAGTGAATCAAGGGTACACCCACATAAGCATTAGAGCTCAAAGTGTAGGAGGATCTCTTTTGATCCTTGTTAATTGGCCCTCTTCCTTGTAGACTTTAAAGTGGTGATGGAGTCAAGGTGTTATCAAAATTATCCATCAAAGTATAAATCTACAAGTTGAAGATCAAAGGGAACTACCAAAAAAATGGTGACTTTGCTGGGGAGAGTCTAGAAGATAAAGGTTGGTAAATGCACTCTTATTTTCCTGTTATATTCGGTTAACATTTCCCAGTTAGTGGGTGGTGACTCAAAAGGTTAGAACTAGTGCTATAAGCTATAAATCATGGACAAGAGGAGGAATACTAGGTCCTTTGTCAAAAATAATCTGGAGGTCACTCTGGAACAATTGCCTAGACAGGAGAAGAAGAGTTGGATAAGAAGGAATGGTGATTCTACTAGTGCTCCCATAAGAGAAAAAAGAAATACCATAGGTAGAGCACCACATGTTTCCTAAAGTGAGGAAGGTTCACAAGATAGATTTTCTAGATTAGATGGTGGTCACTCTAAAGATAGATTTTATGATACCCCAGAGGCTATATTTCAAGACAAGGGTCCATTTCCTATAGGTCGGGAAGAACAAGCTAGATAGATGGGTTTGGAGATTGATTTAGATCTTGATGAAGATAATTTAAAAAGGGAGCCCATGAGACCAAGGCAAGTCCATTTCCCATATCAAAATCTTACTAATATGGATGTGTCATCAAGCTCTAATGACATTATGGCAGACCCAAATTATTTAAATGCACTAAGGTTTCAATTGGTAGAATAGGATGTCAAACATAGGAGGTTACAAGAGGAGAGAGAAGCTGAGAAGGTGAATGCTCTAATAGAAAGATAGTCTCTCCTTAGAAAGATGAATGAAATGAAGGAGAGAAACAAGATGCTTGCTTCTGCTCCTAATAATTTGCAACATGATGTCTTTGGTGATCTTGAGGCTTTGAGAAGTGAGAAGGAGCGCTTACTACAAGATCATGAATTTGATAAGGAGGGCCCTATGGTCAGACAGGTTCAAAGTTATGCTTCCCTCCCTAAAGATAAAGATGGGCATGAGATCACTAGGCTTGCTATTATTGTTGGTGAAAAAGGAAAGCAAAATATGGTGGGACATCCAACAAGAAGATCATTGACAATATCGGGGGTCCCACCACCTAATTCAAATAAAGACATAGAGATAGAAAGAAGAAGAAAAGAAGATGAGGACCTTGCAAGAGAATTAGAGAGGGATGAAATTGAAGCTTCCATTGTAGAAAAGAGAAGAAAGATCAAGTTATTGAAGGCTTCATCGGCCAATGCTCTTGGCCCATCTGCTACTGAGTTAGGTGTGCCATCTATGAACACTACTATTCCACTTAGTAATGCTACTAGTTCAATTCCTTCTTCATCTGCTAGCGTAGGTGCTAATCCTAGGTAGCAGTCAAATGCACAAGTTGATTGAAATGTAAATGCAAATGTTGATCCTAGGGTTAACACTAGTTCAAGTTTTCAAAGAAGACTTATGCAATTAGAAGGCTATAGGAAAATTAGTTTTGATGGAATTCCTAGTTACCTGAATGCTTTTCCAAATGATATAAGAGATAAGGTACCTAATTTTACTGGTAATAATGCTATTAGTTGTGAGGAGCATCTTAGATTATTTGTTGATATGCTTAATGATTATGAGGTAGAGCATGAGGATGTAGTCATGAAATTATTTGTTCAATCTCTAATGGAGGATGCTAGAGATTGGTTCAAGAGACTTCCTGATAAATGTATTGATACTTAGGATTCCTTTGAGAGATGTTTTAAAGAGCAGTATGGTGATAGGCCTAATGCTAGTTTTATGTTGAATGAATTCAATACCATAAGGAAAAATTAGAATGATTCTACAGCTAAATTCAACATGAGATTTTAGAAGGGTATGCATAAGTTGTTCCAAGTTATGCGGTTAGATGACAATGTCTGTATGACCACATACTTCAATGCATTTGATGGAAAGATAGGATACTTGTTTAGGGACAAAGAACCAAGAACCCTTAGAGATTCTTTTAGGATTGCTATCAACATTGAGAACAATATGAAGATATTAGGGAAGTTGGGCGGGAAAAGAGATGATCCAAAGTTGTTTTGAGATAAGAGATACAAAAAAGAAAATGATAGGAATGTTGGAACTAGGAGGCAAGAAGGAGATAAATTGTATAAGGTGTTGAATGCATTGAAGGATTTGAAGGCACCTACAAATAGGAACATTAGTGCTCCTACCAATGAAAGGCCTCAGCTCAAAAATAATTTCAATAAGTAGAATAGATTGTAGAACTACCCCTACAACACCCAGTGGAAGGATGGCAAGCCTGTTGTCCCTATTGTAAGAGGAAACAATGACAGAGGTGTCCCTAACCCTCTAGAAAAAAGCTTCAATAAATGTCATGGAGGACATACCTTGGTGTGTTGCTGATGCAGGAGCATCTTGGCTGTAAGAGAAATCTTGCATCACCCAAAAATATTTATGTTTTTATATTCAATAAGGGTTATTTTGTGTAGAGCTGCTATTTATGGAAAGTTACTATTTTTGGTAATTTTTGTATGTGCTCAGAATGATTTGATTTCTTTCTTGGAGGTTCATTTTGGTCATATAAGTCTGCCAGTAAAGTTTCATTGCCAGATCAAGTGTATATTGGAAGATATTGAAGATTTTCGGTATTGGCAGCAGGGTACAAAAACTTTGAACTCAGTTTTGAAGGCTTTAGAGGCCTTGGATGAGGTTGAAAATTTGGGTGACAGGCACTTGCACGGGTCAGGCCTGTAGAGCACTTTGTGGCGTTTCTAAAATGGGGTTATAATAGCCGATCGGGTCAACTGGTGATGACTTATGGTCTTCGGAAGTTGGGCCACCCGAAATGGCGGAAAATAATTTTCTTCAAAATTTATGTTCGGGTTTCAAAGGTTATCTTGAGCCGACTATGATGTAATAAAATGTAAAATAAAATAATTCTAAGTTTGGTCAGTCTTATTGGCTCAAATTCTGGAACCTTCCAGGCGGTGGAAAATTGCCTATATAAGGAAGGCTGTATTATTGTCTTAGGCAGTTCAGAATAGTTCTGGGTAATAGTTCGAGGCTTTGTCCTACAGAATATTGTAAGGGAATATCCATGTGGCTTTGCATATTGTAATTTTGAAAGTTTGTAATTCCACATTTGTGGAGATAATAAGAAGCCAATTTTTCTATTCTTGCATATTATTGTTGTTGTTTCTCTTTTTTTGTTATGTGTTTGTGGTATTAAGGGGAGCACCCTTCATCAAGTGGTATCAGAGCAGGATTTCTTGAGTGTGTAAACAGATCACTGACTATGAAGCAGTTTGCACCAAGACCGTGGCTAGGGTTTCAGCGTACATCGTGAAAATGCCTCCACGAAGGGAACATGGCGGAAGAGCTGGTGTTGTAACACCTAAGGTTAGAGAGCTGTAGAGAGAAGTGCGAGCATTGCAAGAAGAGATTCGCAGAGGAATGAATCTTAATGTTAGAGATGAAAGCGAGGATGAAGCCGAAGAAGAATATCAAGAAGGAGAAGCTGAAATTGTGAACCAGGAGGAAGAAAGACTTTTTTGGGCGATTTCCAAGATTGGGAAAAGACCTAAGATTGAGGTTCCTACATTTTCTAGAAATCTTAACCCAGAGGAATTGATCGACTGGATCAATGAATGTGAGGAATATTTTGAGTATGAAGATGTTGAGGATCCTGATAGGGTCAAATTTGCGAAGGCTAGACTGAAAGGTCATGTGAAGATCTGGTGGCAAGAAATTCAATTGGAGCGAAATAGAAGAGGGAAAGATAAAATCACAAGATGGGATTGGATGGTGGATAAATTGAAGCGAAAGTTCATTCCTGTTGATTATGAGCTTGATCTACTGAAGAAAATGCAAAGTTTGAAACAAGCAGGAAGATCTGTTCAGAAGTATACAGAGGAGTTCTACTGACTTCTCATCAGAACAGGGCATGCAGAAGCTGATAAGGAGAAAGTTTCCTGATACCTTAATGGGTTAAGGCCAAGCATTTAGGAGGAACTGAATCTGGTTCGAATGAACAGTATTGAAGAGGCATACCAGTTTTCCCTAAAAGTAGAGGAAAATCTAAATAAGAAGTTTGAGAGCAGACAAAATGGAAGAGGTCGTGGTGGATGATCTGGTGGACGGTCATATGGTGGCCGCAATGAAGATCCGAAAAAGAAGGATGAGGCCAGTAGCAGTCAGAATCAGTGAGAAAATAATTCCAATCACTTCCAGGATTAGAATAATAGAGATCAGAGAGGAAGAGGAAGAGGACAATGATCTGGAAGAGGTGGCTTTCGTGGAACATATTTTCACTGTGGAGAAGAAGGTCATAGGGCATTTGAATGTCCTCAGCGCCAAGGAAGAACAGACAGGAGAAATGAAAGCCAGGCCAGAGTTGCACATGTAGATGAAGATGCCAGATCATCAAATTCTGAAGATGCTGAAAGAGGAGAAACGTTGATTAACAGAAGAGTCCTGTTGAGTGGTGAGAATGAGCTTGAGCAAAGAAGGAGCCTGTTTCGCACCAGGTGCAAGTGTGAAGGTAAATGTTGTGATGTGATTATTGATAGTGGAAGCACTGACAATTTGGTGTCAGAAGAGATGGTGACAAAGTTGAAGCTCAAGAGATAGAAACACCCACATCCATATCAGATTACCTGGGTACAGGATGACCACAAGGTCATGGTCAATGAACAATGCCTGGTGAAGTTCAAGATTGGCGGATACCAAGATGAGGTATTGTGTGATATCATATCTATGGATGCATGTCATATGTTTTTGGGTAGACCATGGTAGTTTGACAGATGTGCTATACATGATGGTCGTGCGAATACCTATTCCCTGACAAAGGATGGAGTGCGACATAAGCTAAAACCATTGAAGGAGACTGAAGAAAAGGTATGTGGTAATGCAAGGATAACTTTTGTTGATGGAAGAAATTTCCTAGATGGTATGAGGCATGAGCATGTATGTTTTTCTTTAATTCCAAAAACTGGTAAAGAGGAAGTAGAAGATGTTCCTGTAGAAGTTGCAGATTTGTTGAATGAGTTTCAGGATATTGTATCCAATAATGTGCCTGATGGATTACCACCAGTCAGAAAGATCAGTCATCAAATGGACTTGATCCCAGGAGTGAGTTTGCTGCATAAGGTAGCACACAGAATGATACCTGCAGAAAGTGAGGAGTTGAACAGACAAGTACATGAACTACTATAGAAAGGATTGATCTGTGAGAGTCTGAGTCCCTATGTTGTACCAGTGGTATTAGCACCAAAAAAGAATGGAGAGTGGAGGATGTCTACAGATTCTAGGGCAATAAACAAGATCACAATCAAGTACAGGTTTCCATTGCTACGAATGGATGATATTATGGACTGTTTGAGTGGAGCTGTGTATTTCTCAAAGATAGATCTGAAGAGTGGATATCACCAGATTCAGATCAGAGAAGGAGATGAATGGAAGACTGCCTTCAAGACAAAGGAAGGACTATATGAGTGGTTAGTCATGCCTTTTGGGCTAACCAATGCACTGAGCACTTTCATGCAGCTCATGAACGAGGTTCTGAAAGAATTTCTGGGTAAGTTTGTCATTGTTTACCTAGATGATATTTTGATCTTTAGTAAGACATTGGAGGAGCATATGATGCATGTTCGTATGGTATTTGAGAAGTTGAGAGAAGAGAAATTGTTGATTAATTTGAAGAAGTGCAGTTTTGTGAAGAAAGAGTTAGTGTATTTGGGATTTGTAGTTTCAGCAGAAGGTCTGAAAATGGACCCAGAGAAGGTACAGGCTATTCTTGAATGGCCTACTCCAAGGAATGCTACTGAGGTAAGATCTTTTCATGGTCTAGCTAACTTTTACAGAAAGTTTATCAGAAATTTTAGCAGTATTTGTGGACCCTTGACTGAAACAATGAGAGGGGATAGAAAAGAATTTAAGTGGACTAATGAGGCAGAAAAGAGTTTTCAATTGTTGAAACAAAAAGTTACAGAACAACCTGTTTTAGCACTTCCAGATTTTAATAAGGTGTTTCAAGTAAATTGTGATGCTAGTGGTACTGCAATAGGAGCTGTTATGAGCCAAGAAGGTAAACCTGTTACTTATTTCAGTGAGAAGTTAAATGATGCCAAGAGGAAATATTCTATTTATGATCAAGAATTTTATGCTATAGTTCATGCATTAAAGAAGTGGAGACATTATCTGCTTCCTAAGGAGTTTGTTTTGTATACTGATCATCAAGCTTTGCAATAGTTGAATAGTCAAGGAAAATTGAATCAAAGGCATTTGAAATGGGTTGAGTTTTTGCAGAGTTATACATTTGTTTTGAAACACAGGAGTGGAAAGTCTAATAGGGTTGCAGATGCTCTTAGCAAAAGGCAACTATTGCTGACAAAAATGCAGATTGAAGTGGTTGAGTTCAAGGAACTCAAGAATTTGTATCCAGAGGATCCTGATTTTGGTGAAGCTTGGAAAGCTTGTACAGAACTTGTTACTCTAGACAGGATGAAATGGTTGAATTTCATCATCCAGGATGATATGCTATTCAGAGAGAGTCAGTTGTGCATTCCACGAAGTTCTATGATGGAGAATCTCATCAAGGAGAAGCATAGTGGAGGATTGGCTGGACATTTTGGTTGTGATAAAACTGTTGGTTTGGTTAGTGAGAATTATTATTGGCTGCAGTTGCAGCAAGATGTGAAGAAGTTTGTACAAAGTTGCAGAGTATGTCAGATGACGAAAGGAGTGAAGCAGAATATAGGATTGTATCAGCCATTACCTATACCAGAGAAGCCTTGGGAGGATATCAGCATGGACTTTGTTCTTGGTTTACCGAGGACTTAGCGGGGACATGATTCAATTTTTGTGGTGGTTGACAGATTTTCAAAGATGGCACATTTCATTCCCTGCAAGAAGACTAATGATGCTGTTCATGTAGCAGAATTGTTTTTCAGAGAAGTAGTGAGACTTCATGGTTTGCCAAGGACCATAGTTTCAGATCGGGACACTAAGTTTGTTGGATATTTTTGGCGTACATTGTGGAAGAAGTTGAAGACAGATTTGAAGTTCAGTTCATCACATCATCCATAGACTAATGGACAGACAGAGGTGGTGAATAGGAGTTTGGGAAATTTGCTAGGATGTTTGGTTGGAGATAAGCCAATGGGATGGGATTTGATTTTACCACAGGCAGAATTTGCATACAATAATTATGTCAATAGGAGCATTGGTAAATCACCATTCCAGATTGTATATGGAAGTAGTCCAAGAAATGCATCTGAATTAAGGAAGATAGATAAAGGAGAAATAAGTAGTGCTGAAGCTGAGGAATTTGCAGAACACTTGAAGAACATCCATGGGGAGGTGAGGAAGCATATTACCAAGATGAACGCACAGTATAAGGCTAAGGTAGATGAGAAAAGGAGGTATAAGGAATTTCAAGTTGGAGATGAAGTCATGGTTCATTTGCGGAAGGAGCGATTTCCGGTTGGTACATATAACTGTTGGAAATATTCAGGAATTAACCAAGTTACTGAGAGGGGAGGGGTGAATCAGTAACTTCAAATTTTATTCTAATTTTAACATGTATTTTACCTTTTAACCTTTGCAAATAGAAAGCATGAAACTTGAAAGCATTCACAATAATGACACATAGATTTGGTTACCCAGAAACCTTCCAAAAGAAAGTAAAACTGGGGTGGGGATGAAACCCACAAAGCTTTAATACTGCAGAATAAAGTTGGCCGGTTAAGGCTTACAATTTGATCACTTCTGATGATCTGCCCTATTAGGAGCAATAAGGATTGCTAAATCCACCCTGTTAAAGGATTTACAAACATACAGTGAAGTATGCACTCGGTAAAGAGATTTTTACAAAGACTGTTAAGTCTACCCGGTTAAAGGATTTAGTACTGATTCACCTGTTAGAATGAAACAGTAGATCTCTGCTTTGCAACTGGATTGCTGATTGAGATTCTCTGATGTACTGATCACCTTCTGTGATGAATTGGTCTTTGCTGTACCTTATACTTCTGAAGCCTTCTGCAATTCGCTTATTTCTGCCTTACTTTTTCTTTCACATATATTCTACTTCATATATTTCATTTCATCTTTTTATTTTTACAACATTGTTTATATACAAGTCTCAAACAATTAATTACAATTACAATTACACAGTCGGCTTGACAAATAAACATAAGTGCTACTAAGTCGGCCCAAATATGGTTACTCGGTTCCTTCAAACTGACTCGGTGACTTTCTGATACTCGGCGTCCACTGCATTACTCGGCATCATCATGCACTCGGTAGAAGTGAAGGCACGGTTCATACTGATCACTCGGTAGGTTTTGAACTCGGTAAGCATTGGTGACTCGGTAGACAAGATGTTACTCGGTTTACATTGTCCTGATCGGTTTGTACTAACTTGCTCGGTTTGCACTGCCTGCTCGGTTTGCACTGTCTGCTCGGTTTGCACTGTCTGCTCGGTTTGCACTGTCTGCTCGGTTTGCACTGTCTTCTCAGTTTGCACTGTCTACTCGATTTGCACTGTCTGCTCGGTTTGCACTGTCTACTCGGTTTGCACTGTCTACTCGGTTTGCACTGTCTTCTCAGTTTGCACTGTCTGCTCGGTTTGCACTGTCTGCTCGGTTTGCACTGTCTGCTCAGTTTGCACTGTCTTCTCGGTTTATATCTAGAATGCAAATAAGTGTTGTCACTAGTGGCAATTCTGCTTAATGCCAACAATCTCCCCCTTTGGCATTAGTGACAAAAACACTTATTGGCCAAAATTTATATACATGAATCATGCTGAGTTTTATTTTGATTTTTTAAAATTTTGTCTTTGTTATAGGGCTTTATACATTGTCTCCCCCTTTCAATGTGCTAACTATTTCTTATACAAATCTATACAGTATACATATCTCTCCTTCTATACATATCTCCCCCTTTTTGACGATAATGCCAAAGATGCATATACAAGTTATTTACAGAGAGAATCCAAAATTTGATAAGAAATCAGAATGTACCTTCATTATTAGTGCCAGGGTTCTATCCCAACTTTCTTGCAGGATCTTACATGTTTGTATAGCAATTTGGACTTCTGCAGAGAGTTCAATCATGTGATCTGCTATAGAGAACTGATTGTCATGAATCAATGTTCTGGAATGTTCAATGTGCTTATACATTGTATTCATGATGGGAAGGATCATGTGTTGGATGTCTAGCAGTGTGGACCGGATCCTTGAGTCTTCTTTCAGTAGATCAGACTGCATATTAGATAGGTGTGAAATTTTCATGTGATGAGCAGAGCTTGAACTTGGTTCAATTGCAGCTTCTGTATGCTAATCTTCATATCCTCATCCATTTTATTCATTTTATCTTTAACATCCTTTGTGAACTCGGCAAAATTGCATAGTCTGGCCAAAAGAGAGGTAGCATTCGAATAAATAGACTCTATGTTAGACAAAACTGAAGACAATTCCACTTGGTTAATAGCTATGTGCTGAGCAATGTGCTCAAGCACTTTATTGTTGAATCTCTTCTCGGCTCTTTCAACTAACTTTTCTATCCTGGATGAGTCCTCATTGTATTTCTCAACTGCTTTTGCTAATTGTAACAAAACATGCTGGGAGGAGTCTACTTTAATGCCTAATGCATTAGAAAAAATGTCCTTAGCATCTTTGATGATTTGATACTCCTTGTCTCTCTCCTCTTTAAGCTTCTTTTGTTTTGCTGTCCTTTGGAGGATCTCACCTATATTGTGCATCTGGTCTGCTGAGAGATTTGCAAAATCTAATGTAGGAATCTCTATCTCTTCATCTAGGTCTATATCCTCAACTATATTTTTACCCAAAAATTTTATACTCGGTAGAGCCTTAGGCTTATCTGTACTTAATGCTTTTGTAGTAGTGACAGTAGATAAAGTAGGGCTGGCTATAGATACTGGTATACTTTCTACTGGAGAACTTAAAATATTTACACTTGAAGATTCAAAAGCTGGAAAACTTACTGGTACAGGAGACTGCAGCTCGGTAGAAGAAATGGTAGCTGCCTCTGATGTTGCTAGGGATGATTGGACAAATGTGGAAGTTGTCACAACCATGCTTGAAGGTGTCTCTGGGCTGGATGTAGAGACATTCACTGGAAAGGTAGGAAGGGATGCAATGACTTCTGCTGCTATCCTTACAGTATCATCTACCTCGGTGTCTTCTTCTTATTCATCACTGTCATCTTCAATATCTTTTATTATTACAGTTTCAATGCTCGGTTGGTGAAGGTGGTATATGTTCTTCCATGTGGCTTTTGCAGCCTTCACAACCAATTCAATATTGTTGATCAAAATCAAACAAGTATTGAACTTCAATGTCATCTTATTTTCATTTTCTTTTAGTGCCTTCTTTACTTCATCATTGTTCAAGCTCGGCATCAACTGTCTCAGGTTTTGATCAAATATGTCTATCACAGTTTTCCTTGCATTGCTCCATCTCATTTTTATTGGATTCAATAGAACTGCTGGAATCTATGGGGTAATTTCTTCAGGAGAGTATTTCCACTGTCCCATCTTCTCAACAACAGCATCTTCTATTTCCTTCTGTTCTGCTTCCGATCTGGTTTCATATTTCAAGGATTTTATGTTACTTACTCCAGATCCTGATCCATCTCTAAAGAGTTTGAGCTTTTCTTGAAGGGTTAGAGGAGGCCTTTTGAATACTATGTCTTTATCTGCCTTTTCTGCCTTGTCTGCCTTGCCTTTTGTATTTCTCCTTGTAAACACAGCAGTGGGAGGCACAGATGCCTTAGTGATGAAAACTTTTCCTTTCTTCTTTGCAGGTTCTGGTTCCTCTATTTTCTCATCCTTTTCTCCTTCTTTTTCATCTATTTCTTCTTTGTCCTTGGTTATCATTTGCATTTTGGCTATCCTCTTCTTTCCTTTGTTTACCGCCTGTGGAAGCTTTATGCTTAGTTCAATTCTCACCTTAGCTTCATCATATGTTCCAAAATATGGAGCTTTGGGATTGACAGGCTGATTTAGAAGAGCTTCAATGATATTCTTGGTTTCATCAATATTTACCTCATAAGGAAGAGGTTTTACATATACAGTTCTCAGTTTAACTGCTTGAATATACACATTATCACAATCTACCATAAAACAGATGTCATCTTTGTAATCTTCCACCAACTTCTGTGGAATCCGGAATCTGTCATTCATTTTCTCTTTGAAAGACTCAAAATAATTATCCATGATGCTTTCAAAGTTTTCACCCATTTCTGCGATGTATTCATTTATTTCATAGAGTACTGGCACATCTTTTCTCCATACAACTTTTCCTTTAGAAGGGAAGAATTTCTGAACATAGAAGAATAAACAGACTAACAAGGATCCAAACTTACATGGATTGTTTTTGGAAGTTTTGATGCTTTCCATGTTCTTGTTGAACTGTTTCAACAATAAGTCTGCTAGGTCAAATGTCAAGTTGTTTTTGACCACTTTGTATGCTAGGTCAACAGCTTCACAGGAGACACTGTTCTGTCGACTAGAACTGTAAATCTTGTGGGCAATGATATGTGTACCAAACTTCAGTTCGGCATCGGTAATGCTGCTAACTTTCATGCCTCTACCATCCCACTCAGCTAGGGTTTTCTTCTCTAGTTCCGTCCGACCTAGGGTTTTGGTAGTTTTAGCTTTGTTCAACATGGGAAGACCGGTGACTTGTTGAATCATTTTCTTTGTGATCTCAATAGGTTGCTCAAGCCAAATCTTTCCATCGTGTACTCGGCTGAGAATGTACCTAACCCATTTATCTCGAAAGTTTCGAGGAAGATGTGCAATGTGAACTAAACCCTTATCTTCCAGATGTTTGTGCTCGGGCTTCAAAATATCATCCACACATAGTTCCTCACGCACAATGTCTAGTTCTAGGTTTCCCATTTCTTGAATTGAACAGTTAAAATGATTACGGATATCGTTGATAAGCAGTACCTTAGGAGGAATCTGAGATTGAGCTCCGTTCGGATCTAGGGCTACTGCAATTGCGGGCACGATCTTAAAATCTGGTGCTTTCCACTCCCCTTGGACTAACATATCAGATCCTTTCTTCACTGAAGTGCTGGATGATGCCATGGTAGCTCACAGAAAATTCTTTTCGCAAAAGTATTAAATCGCCGGGTTGCCCTTGAAGTTTTCTGCTCTAAAGGTGCTAAAGATTTGCGGTGAAGAATGAGTTCGATTACTTGCTTTTTGTTTACAATTCTGTCATTAATACTCATTTCAAATTAGGGTAGGAATTCTGACAGACTGTAACCCACTAAGAATTAATTGCTCGGAAAAGACTTCGCAGCTCGGTGAACTCGAGAATTCATAATGCTCCGACCTCGCTCGGTAAAGACAGGTACCGACCTTGCTCGGTGAAGACTATACCGACCTTGCTCGGTGAAGACTATACCGACCTCCCTGTGATCTTACTGCATCTTGCATGCTGATTTAGAATTTTCTTTTAATTTCGGTTCTGGAACTGCTTGAGATTGATCTATGAGAATACAGTTCCAGTGCTTCCTTGGAAATTTAGTTTGAGTCGGTGGAGCCATCCATTCCATTACTTGGACTGGATTGCTCGGTAGCTTTAGGAATCCATTTTTGTCTTATCTGTTTCCTGACCTTAGTTGCTTCATTCTTCTTTCCTTCTTCAATTTCACTAGCATTCATGCAGTTTCTGGCTATGTGACCGAGTTTAGTGCATTTGAAACATCTTATGGTAGTATCTCTTTTCCTTAGATGATGTTTTATGCAATTCATGCCAATGTGTCCATATTCTCCACAGTAATGACATCTACACCAGGTGTTGTAGTCCCATCCAAACATTGCTTTCACAATTTGTTCTGCTGGATTGAATGTCTTGGATCTGCACTCGGATGCCTTGTGACCTTGTTTGTTGCACTTGTGACAATTACCTCTGAATCTAGGTTTTTCCCTGCATTCATTTGCTTTGTGACCGGGTTGATTGCAGCTATAACATTTTCCATTAAATTCTGCTTTTTCATTGTTCCAACATTTATTTGAAGTATGTCCTATTTTACCGCAATGATTACAAGTAGGTTTTTGATTTCTTTGAGTACCTTGTTTAGAGGATTCACCTTCTTCTTTGTATCCAAGTCCTGCTTTTCCTTTTTGCCTATGAAGATTTCATTCATACAGCTGATTCAAGTCTTCTTGACTTTTCAGCATTCCTTCATTGATTTGTTTTTCAGCATTTAGGTCATCCATCAATCTTAGATTGGTTTCCTTTTCAGATCTTAGTTCTTCTCTTGTGTTTTCTATTTCTGATCTTAGATTTAGAATTTCTTCATTTGCATGAGAGATCTGATCAATTAGATTTTCTAGCTGAAGGGTTTTGTTTTGGACTTCAATGTTTCTTCCATCTAATTCATCTTTCAACTTGTTTCTTTGTTCCAAGATCTCACAGAATCTTGTAGAGTGTAGTTCTTGTTCTCTTTTCAATTTTTTCACTTCTTCCTGCAGAGACCCATTCTTTTCTAGGAGTTCTTTGATAGCGTTGTTTGCTTCATCTGAGTTATTTGAGGGAAGAAGATCTTCAATCTTTTCTTCAATGTAATTCTGATCATTCATCTGATTTGCAAGTTCCTTCCTTCTCCTTAGGGATTGGGAAAGATGTTCTTTTGCTTCTTTGAGTTTAGCTATGGCCATTTCCAGATCTAGCTTTTCATTTTCAATCACCTTGTTCAGTTTGAATACCTCCATTGTCCTGGATCTTTGCTCAAGCTAGTTAAGCTTTGTCTTGAGAACCAATGTGGCTCTGATACCAATTGTTGGAAATATTCAGGAATTAACCAAGTTACTGAGAGGGGAGGGGTGAATCAGTAACTCCAAATTTTCTTCTAATTTTAACATGTATTTTACCTTTTAACCTTTGCAAACAGAAAGCATGAAACTTGAAAGCATTCACAATAATGACACATAGATTTGGTTACCCAGAAACCTTCCAAAAGAAAGTAAAATTGGGGTGGGGATGAAAACCACAAAGCTTTAATACTGCAGAATAAAGTTGGCCAGTTAAGGCTTACAATTTGATCACTTCTGATGATCTGCCCTGTTAGGAGCAATAAGGATTGCTAAATCCACCCTGTTAAAGGATTTACAAACATACAGTGAAGTATGCACTCGGTAAAGAGATTTTTACAAAGACTGTTAAGTCTACCCGGTTAAAGGATTTAGTACTGATTCACCTGTTAGAATGAAACAGTAGATCTCTGCTTTGCAACTGGATTGCTGATTGAGATTCTCTGATGTACTGATCACCTTCTGTGATGAATTTGTCTTTACTGTACCTTATACTTCTGAAGCCTTCTGCAATTCGCTTATTTCTGCCTTACTTTTTCTTTCACATATATTCTACTTCATATATTTCATTTCATCTTTTTATTTTTACAACATTGTTTATATACAAGTCTCAAACAATTAATTACAATTACAATTACACAGTCGGCTTGACAAATAAACATAAGTGCTACTAAGTCGGCCCAAATATGGTTACTCGGTTCCTTCAAACTGACTCGATGACTTTCTGATACTCGGCGTCCACTGCATTACTCGGCATCATCATGCACTCGGTAGAAGTGAAGGCACGGTTCATACTGATCACTCGATAGGTTTTGAACTCGGTAAGCATTGGTGACTCGGTAGAAAAGATGTTACTCAGTTTACATTGTCCTGATCAGTTTGTACTGACTTGCTCGGTTTGCACTGTCTTCTCGGTTTGCACTGTCTTCTTGGTTTGCACTGTCTGTTCGGTTTGCACTGTCTACTCGGTTTGCACTGTCTGCTCGGTTTGCACTGTCTACTCAGTTTGCACTGTCTACTCGGTTTGCACTGTCTGCTCGGTTTGCACTGTCTGCTCGGTTTGCACTGTCTGCTCGATTTGCACTGTCTACTCAGTTTGCACTTTCTGCTCGGTTTATATCCAGAATGCAAATAAGTGTTGTCACTAGTGGCAATTCTGCTTAATGCCAACAATAACAAGCTGAAAATGAAGAAGTTTGGGCCATGTAAGATACTGAGGAAGCATGATTCAGGAAATGCATATGAGGTAGAATTTCCTACTGAGCTAAATATTTCACCAGTGTTTAACATTTCAGATCTGATAGAGTATCACGCAGGAGGTGTTGAAGATGAGATCACAGCAGCATAGTGGAGTATTCCAGCAACTAGTTCAGACACTAAGGAGATCGATGATATACTGAACAGTCGTGTTGGTAGAAGCATAAGGAACAGGACGTATGAAGAATATCTGGTCAAGTGGAAAGGATGACTTGTTGAAGATTCATCATGGCTAACAAGGGTGGAGGTTAACCGTCTTGGTTTTCCTCTACACACCTGAGTCATGACAGGGTCACTTCTCAAATTACCCCAGGTGTCTGATGCAGGAGCATCCTGGGTGTAAGAGCAATCTTGCATCATGCAAAAATATTTATATTTTTATATTTAATAAGGGTTATTTTGTGTAGAGCTGCTATTTATGGAAAGTTACTATTTTTGGTAATTTTTGTATGTGCTCAGAATGATCTGATTTCTTTCTTGGAGGTTCATTTTGGTCATATAAGTCTGCCAGTAAAGTTTCATTGCCAGATCAAGTGTATATTGGAAGATATTGAAGATTTTCGGTATTGGCAGCAGGGTACAGAAACTTTGAACTCAATTTTGAAGGCTTTAGAGGCCCCGGATGAGGTCAAAAATTTGGGTGACGGGTGCTTGTGTGGATCAAGCCTGTAGAGCACTTCGTGGCATTTTTGAAATGGGGTTATAATAGCCGATCGGGTCAACTGGTGATGACTTGTGGTCTTCGGAAGTTGGGCCACCCGAAATGGCAGAAAATAATTTTCTTCAAAATTTTTGTTCGGGTTTCAAAGGTTATCTTGAGCCGACTATGATGTAATAAAATGTAAAATAAAATAATTCTAAGTTTGGTCAGCCTTATTGGCTCAAATTTTAGAACCTTCCAGGCGGTGGAAAATTGCCTATATAAGGAAGGCTGTATTATTGTCTTAGGCAGTTCAGAATAGTTCTGGGTAATAGTTTGAGGCTTTGTCCTATAGAATATTGTAAGGGAATGCCCATGTGGCTTTGCATATTGTAATTCTGAAAGTTTGTAATTCCACATTTGTGGAGATAATAAGAAGCCAATTTTTCTGTTCTTGCATATTATTGTTGTTGTTTCTCTTTTTCTGTTATGTGTTTGTGGTATTAAGGGGAGCACCCTTCATCAGTTGCATGCTAGTCCCCTCATTCTATAGAGCATTGTGTGGTTGCACATTCTATGGTTGCAAATCAAGATTTTGGCAATGAGAAGATAGATCAAGAAGAAGATCAACATGATGTTGGATTCAACATGGCTACTTCATATCTAGGATATGAAGATGATTTTGATTTTGATGAAGAAGTAGATGTAAATGTGAAGAGACATAATTAGGCCCTTTTTCATCAAGATCTTTTTTCTGATAGTGAAGAGATTGATAAGAAGACATGTAACATGAACTCTTCTTCTGAGACAATAAATTTAAGAAGACCTTCTAGAGAAGAGATGGATAGGATTACTATAGAAATGATTGCCCAAGTGCAAACTAGAGGCATGGTGGCAAGGAATACAAATGAGAAGGCTTCAAGAATGTTTATAAAGAGTACCAACTCTAGAGAGCCTAATTAGAAAAAATCAAAAGGTGATCACATGGTGAAATTCAAGAATATAAAAGGTAAGAATTGTGAGCCTAAGGGAGTTGGAGTTGAAAAAATTTCTAATGAGATTGAGAAGCCAGTTAACACAATGGCTAAGATTGAAAAAATGAGAGTGGCCAGTACACCTAATGTATCAAACAAGCAAAAGGATACTAAAGCAGTGTAGATTGAGATTCCTTTCTCTGCTCCTATTGATATGTTATCTATATTGTCCCAAATTATAGTTAAGGTTCCATTGTCAAAATTGTTGAGAATCCCTGAACACAAAAATAGAGCTATTGCATGGGTAGATAATGTTCATAACAATGATGTTTCATGCAATGGATCTCAAGATAAAGCTTTGAAAGGTGTTGCTACTCAGGGAATTGTATCTCAAATTCCTCCTATATATTTGGACAGTTCTATCAATGCTAGCCTTGAGAACATTGATCCATTTTTTTAAAGTGTTCTTGTGAATGGAATGAAGCTAATAAATTGTATGATTGATAATGGTACCTCTAATACTATCATGCCTTTCAAAATCATGGAGAAGTTGGGCCTTAAAGTTGATACAGTTCAAGGTAGATGTTGTGTAATGGATTAGAGGGAGGTACCAATTATTGGGACTATCAATGCAATGCCATATAGGCTAGTAGCATATCTTGAGAAAGAGTTAACAATGAGTGTTTTGGTGGTGGACATCCCTCCTGATTATGGGATGCTACTATCTAGAAGGTGGAGTGCTACCATGGGTGGAAGTTTATAGTGTGATTTGTCCTATGCCACTTTCAAGATTGATGATCAGTTTGTCAAGATTGAGTGAGAGCCAAGAGTATGCCACATGATTGAGAGAAATATTGATAATGAAACTACATGTTTTGTGGATACTGATATTACTGCTTTTAGTGAAGAGATCCTTGTACTTGAGAAGGAACCTTTTTTTTCACCTATCTCTATTGAGGTAAGTGTTAATTCTATGAAGGGTGATTTGTGGGTAATGTACTTTGATGGTGCAAATTGCAAGGATGGAGTAGGAGCAGGTATTTTACTTATTTCTCCTAATGGAAACACCTACAAATTTTCTTTCACATTGAATTTTTTTTGTACCAACAATATAGTAGAATATGAGGCATTCTTGTTAGGACTGAGGTTGGCACAAAAACATGGTATTAAGTTCTTGAGTGTTGTTGGTGATTTTGAGTTGGTGGTGTCCCAAGTCAAGTCAGTATATGCTTCCAAGAACAAGAGGTTAAAACAATATAGGAATGCAATTTGGGATTTGATTGAACATTTTGATGCCTTCAATATTGAGTGGAAGGATAAGAGTAACAATAAGATTGCTGAATTGTTAGACAATATAGCAATCAATCCCACTAATATTACATTTACTGGTATCTCTAAATTTGAAATTCAGGCTAGGCCTAGTATACCAGACAATATTGATAATTGGCAAGCTTTTGATGATGATAATGATATCTTGAATTTTATGAGTTGTGAAGATCAGTATCATGGTTAGGAATTTCATTGTTCAGCCTTGGTTGAGTCAGTCGAAGGAAATGAGGTTGTCTTTGGCAATGAAGTTACTCAGCTTAGAACTAATAAGGTGCCGAAGGGCTTGTTTTTTTGGAGACTGTCTTTGATAACCAAGATAGAGTTCAAAAGAATATCAAAAGAGAGGATCATGCTGCTCTAGAGGAGATAAATCTTGGAACACATGAAGTGCCTAAGAAAGTATACATTGGTAGGGACATGTCTCACAATGTGAGAAAATCTTTGATTAAATTATTGAGAAAATTCAGGCATGTTTTTGCATGGTCATATGATGACTTGAAAGTATATAGAGAAGATTTATTTCATCATATCGTTCCTTTGAAAGAAGATGCTAAACCTTTCCAGCAAAAACAAAGGCCTATCAATCCTACTTTGGCACCTAAGATGCAAGAAGAGTTAATGAAACTGAGAGATGCTAGAATTATCAAGCCTATAAGGCACTCTTCTTGGGTTTCAAACCTTGTTACTATGAGAAAGAAGAATGGTGACATCAGGCTTTGTGTAGACTTTAGGAATTTGAACATCATCTCATTAAAGGATAACTATTATCTGCCCAATATGGAAGCTATGTTGCAGAGAGTGACCAAATTAGAATTGATGTCTATGATGGATGATTTCTTTGGTTACAATCAGGTGATTGTTATAGAATTAGAACAATTCAAGAGAAATTTCACAACACCTTGGGGGACATACGTCTATGTGAGAATGCCTTTTGGTCTCACAAATGCTAGTGCTACTTTTCAGAGGGCAATGGATGTTGCCTTTTCATATTTTATCAAAAATTTCCTTCTTGTTTATCAGGATGATTTAACTACCTACTCCAAGAAGGAAGAAGACCATTGTACTCATTTAGAGAAAATATTCATAAGGGCTTTAGAATATGGTATTTCATTAAATCAAAGGAAATGTGCATTTGGTGTCACTGAAGGTAAGTTGCTTGGCCACTTAGTTGGGAAGAAAGGAGTGAGAATTGACCCTAAGAGGGTAGCAGCCATTGATAAAATTTAGAGGCCAAATAATATTAAAGGAATTATATCATTCTTTGGTTAGGTCAATTTCTTAAGGAGGTTTGTGACAAATTTTGTAGAGATTACTAGACCTATTTCTAAGATGTTGAAGAAGGGATCCGCAATCAATTGGGAGGGTGAGCCTGATGAAGCTTTCAAAAATATCAAGCAAGCTATCAAAGATGCACCAGTACTTAAGGCACTTGATTATAATGTCCCAATACACATCTTTTCCTTTTCATCTTTTCATACTATTGCTGCAGTTTTGTTACAAAAGAATAAGGATGGTTTTGAGTAGCCTATTGCATTTTTCAATAAATCTTTGCAAGCTGCTAAATTGAAGTATGACATAAATGAGAAACAAGCATATGCACTTGTGAAGGTAGTCAAGGCATTTAGGTGTTACTTGATGGGAGCAGTTGTGATTGCTTTTATGCCAAGTATAGCTATGAATGATATTTTCTCACAACAAGAAGTGTCTGGGAGAAGATGCAGATGGATCAATAGGATCCAAGAATTCAATGTTGATGTCTAGATTACTAAATTGGTTAGAGAAAAAGGATTGGAAAAGCTAATGGCTCAATCCAATCTTGATGCAAATCAGGTAAATCATTCTTAAATTGATTATACATGTGACATGGATGATTGTGTTTGGTATCAAGATATTATCTATTACTTGAGAAATATGAGATGTCCAACAAGAATAAATGATAATCAGAAGAGGACATTGAAATTACAGGCTATCAAGTATGTAATTGTGAAATGTAAATTGTATAGAAAGAATTTAGATTGCATACTTTTGAAATGTATTGATGAAGATCAGGCTAACAAGTTGTTAAAAGAAATGCATGAGGGAGTTTGTGGTGGGCATTATATCGGTAAAAAAACTACTCATAAAATCTTGAGAGCAGTATTTTGGTGGCCCACAATCTTCAATGATGTAGAACAGTTGGTGAGGAGGTGTGATGCTTGTCAAAGGTTCTCTGGTAAGCTTAAATTTTTAGGTAATGTGCCATTAAAACCAGTAGAAGTATAGGCTCCTTTCCAACAAAGGGGGATTGATTTCATAGGGGAGATACCAAAAAAGTCAAGTGGAGGACACTCATGGATCTTAGTTGCCACTAATTACATTACAAAGTGGGTAGAAGCTATACCTACAAGAAATGCAACTAGTAAGGTGGTAATTGATTTTCTATTGAATAATATTGTTACAAGGTTTGGTTTACCTGAGAGAATAGTAAGTGATAATGCCATGTGCTTCAAGTCTATTGAATATAAGGATTTTTGCAAAGGTTTAGGGATTCAGATTTCTAATTCCTCACCTTGTCATCCACAAGGAAATGGTTAGGAAGAATCTACTAATAAGAGTTTGATTAAAATCCTAAAGAGGATTCTTGAAAAAAATAAGAGGGCATGGAATTCTAAACTGTCATTAGCTCTATGGGCTGATAGGGTAACTGTGAAGAGGGTAATTGGTTATGCACCCTTTGATTTAGTATATGGAATACATGCAAGAATGCCTCAGAATAATTTATTGGAAATGTACAAGTTTGTTCAGTTATATGATGATGATTTAGATGATGAAATGCAATTGATAATTGAGGACCTCATTAGGTTGGATGAGACTAGGAGAGAGTCAGTTGCAAGAAATGCCAAACTATAGTTGTAGGTTAAGAATTTGTATGATAAGAAGACTATTGACAGAAATTTTGAACCTGGTGATTTGGTGTTAATTTGGAATGCCAGAATGGAGGGTAAAGGAAAACATGGTAAGTTTGATCCCATCTAGCTAGGGCCATATCTAATTCATGAGAAACGGGGCCAAGATTCATGTATTGTCAAGGAATTAAATGGTGATATTCAAGAATTGCCATTTCATGGACAATTCTTGAAGAAATACTTCAATTGAAGGTATTCTTCTTTCCATGAATAGTAGTTAGGTTTGTATATTTTTTGAATTCTATAAATAGTTGCTTGCCCCTATCCTATTTTGTCCTAGTCTATAAGGTTTTGGTCCTGTTGCTCTTTGTTGTCAGTTTTCCAATGGGATGGTCTACTTTTACCAATGATTCTAGATCCTTGCTATGCCTGCAAGAGGCATACATCCCCAGACAGAGCCACTGTTAGCATGTGCAAAAACATTTCATGGCTATTTCTCCTTTCCCCTGACCACTACAATGTTTTTGATGCCTCTGACATGAGCCCTTAGTTCAAATTTTTGAAAATCTAACCGTTATGTTCAAAAACACTTTGTTATGCCTTGGCCTTGTTCTAATTTGATGTTACTTTATTCAAGCCACTTAAAAGTCCTTTAACGCATGTGTTGAAATCAGTGACCTCTTTGTTGTGTGATCACTTTAACCTTTTTCATGTTTTGTGATCATGTGACTAAAGTTTTATGTCAGCCCCCCTTGATTTATTTTCCTAAGTCTCTAACCTCGTCGGCCTTTAATATTTCCTAACATCCTTAGTGCCTAATTTTTCCTAAAAGACTAAGTCCTATGCTTTAATTTTTCTTATGTTCTGGCTTAATATTTCCTGGGTCTAACCTTCTAACACCATCTTGATCTGATGGCTATCGTTAAAGCACAAGGGTATTGTCAGAGGCTTGCACTTTTGTGACAATCATTTATTCATTTTCATGATGTAACCCTTTCAATGTAGGTGGGACCACTGCCACATAAGCACAAGTGGCAACATTTTATTGGCTGAAAGAAAAGATGATATGGTAGGGTGGGGTCAAGTTGTTAGTCGATTGGAGATCTAGTGGTTGTCACTTGATTACAAGGAATATTCATCCCCTTCACGATCATGTGACAGTCATCAATTTGGAAACTAATGTGAAGGCTATCAGTGGGTCCAAGGTAACGTGTAAGCATAGTTGGTGGTCTCTGATTGGTCCATATAATAACATAGTCACAGTTGTCAGTGGGACCTAGTTTCTAGATGTGTCAGAGGGTCTTGACATTGTCAGTAAATTGGTGGTGGGTGTAAGTTCTTATGAGATGTGCTAGATACATGAGATCTTACGACAACCATTGATCTCATTTCAAGTGGGCCCAGTTTCTAGTCAAGGATTCTGGTGGAGTGGTTAAATCTTTGGCAGTCCTGATAAATGTTTGTAGTGTTTTCTTGTTTGCAGAGTATTTTGGTAGGGTTCTAAATCTTTTAGCGATTTAGCGAATATGTGTTTGTTGAATCTCTAGATAAAGTGGCAGTGTTTCAAGTCTTTCTGTGAATTGATGAAATGTCTTTGGTTGCTAATTCGCTAGATAAGAAGTGGGCCCTCAAGTTTCTTTTGTATTTGCCAGTTCGTAAAGAGTAACTTGAGGTTAAGAAGGGACTTTTTGATTCAGTGAATGCAATCATTCACTGAATCATTTGATCTAACATGGGTTAAGTAATGTATCTAGTGACTTGAAATTTCTTGCAGTCACGTATTCACCAAATAGGTCAAAGACTAAATGTTTTCCAAGAATTGTGGGACCATTTTTCCAGGTGTTGCATTATGAGTGATCAAGCATGAGCCATGAATGAGGTAACAACAAGTGGCATAAAGTGGGCCCAGGTGGGGTCTAAGGTCTTGGTGGTCCAGATAAATAAGCTTAGCGGCTTGACAAAATTCAACGGGTTCATTCATTCACATAATAAAATGGCAGTGTTCCAAAATGATTGGCAATTCAGTGAAGGAAGGTCACGTGATCACTAAATATTTTAGCAGAGACTTAAAATGTTCTGCGAACTGGTGAAAGCCTTTTTTCACTAGTTCGCCAGATGTAACTGGGGTAGGTTAGATCTCCTTTGTTTGCTAAGTCATGAGGTTAAGTGGTGAGTTAATTTTTCACTTTGCAAATAAGAAATAATTTGTCGCATGGTTGCTAAATGTAAACCAGGATTCCTATAGAGGTTAAGAACATAAAGCTTGTGAAACATGAAGATCTAATGGTCAGGACTTAAAGTTGATCTAGATTTGAATATAGGATGTCGATCTACCATTGGTTCTTAGAAATTGATTGTTTGATTTCAAATTCAAATTTTTGAGGGTTTCCTACCACTAGAAGGACTAAAATTGAATGCTTTCATGGCTAGATTTGATTTGTTTGGTGGTGCTTGCTATTACAGAGTGGTCCAGGGTGTACAATGATCATTTCCAGGGGTTTTTACTATCTGGTTTTGTGCTTGAGGTATGTTGTAGGTGGCCAAATAGCTTGACATTTAGGCATCTTTATGGTTCTCAGTACCTTCTCAGTGAGATTTATCATGATTATCGATCACTTCAGGATTTTTTTTCTCCTAGTTGCTTGGGTTTCTACCCCTGTAATAAATTTGTGTCCATTTCTAGTGGGTCTGGTGGGTGAAACCCTAACCCTAGTCATCTGTAGCTTGTTGCAACCTATTTGGGGTTTCCAAAATGACTAGGGGGTATATTATTGTAGATTTTTTACTTAGTAGAGGTTCCAAAACTTTCTTTGGTCCCTAGTTGTTGTTGATGGTACTATACTAAGCAAGGAAAGCCTAGATTTTGGGTTTGTTCCTTTGGTATTTTATTGTTTGGTAATGTATTGATTCTAAAAATTAATGAGAATACACTTGAATTCATGTCTCAAATCTTTGATTGTCTTCTTTTTCTGATTTTGGATTCATATATGATAAGGTCACAAAGTGGATTAGCATATGGTAAACAAAGAGTATTGTGAGATTATCTTGGAGTTCCTAACAAAGTTAGGATTAGAGCCTTTAGGGTGATTTTAGTAAGTTCATTTTTAGATTGGAATTTGATGATCATGTTTGGGAGTGAGGGGGGTAATAGGGAAACCACTTACTCTAAGTTCATGTGTATTTGACTTAGGGTTTAGTTGATATATGTTGGTGAGTGACTCTATGCCCTAGTTAAGGCACTAGTCCATTCTCTGGTGGTAGTCCATCATAATCAATCACACATAAATTTAAATGATCAAATCCTTAAATTAGTTAGTAAAGAGTATATTGGTATAACATTTTAGGATTCCTTTGAAGAAGTGAATCAAGGGTACACCCACCTGAGCATTAGAGCTCAAAGTGTATGAGGATCTCTTTTGATCCTTATTAATTGGCCCTCTTCCTTGTAGACTTTTGAGTGGTGATGGATTCAAGGTGTTATTAAAATTATCCATCAAAGTATAAATCTCAAATTTTAAGATCAAAGGGAACTACCAACAAAATGGTGACTCTACTGGGGAGAGTCTAGAAGATAAAGGTTGTTAAATGCACTCTTATTTTCCTATTATATTTGGTTAAGATTTCCCACTTAGTGGGTGGTGACTCAAAAGGTTAGAACTAGTGCTATAAGCTATAAATCATAGACAAGAGGAGGAATAATAGGTCCTTTGTCAGAAAGAATCCAAAGGTCACTCTAGAACAATTGCCTAGATAGGAGAAGAAGAGTTGGATAAGAAGGAATGGTGAGTCTACTAGTGCTCCCATAAGAGAACAAAGAAATACCATAGGTAGAGCACCACATGTTTCCCCAAGTGAGGAAGGTTCACAAGATAGAGTTTCTAAATCAAATGGTGGTCACTCTGAAGATAGATTTTATGATACCCCAAAGGCTATATTTCAAGACAAGGGTCCATTGCCTATAGGTTAGGATGAACAAGCTAGAGAGATGGGTTTGGAGATTGATTTAGATCTTGATGAAGATAATTTGAGAAGGGAGCCCATGAGACCAAGGCAAGTCCATTTCCCATATCAAAATCTTATTGATATGGATGTGTCATCAGGCTCTGATGACATTATGGTAGACCCAGATGATTTAAATGCACTAAGGTTGTAGTTGGCAGAACATGATGCCATACATAAGAGGTTACAAGAGGAGAGAGAAGCTGAGAAGGTGAATGCTCTAATAGAAAGATAGTCTCTCCTTAGAAAGCTCAATGAAATGAAGGAGAGGAAAAAGATGCTTGCTTCTACTCCTAAGACTTTGCAACATGATGTCTTTTGTGATCTTGAGGCTTTGAGAAGTGAGTAGGAGCACTTACTACAAGGTCATGAATTTAATAAGGAGGGCCTTGTGGTCAAATAGGTTCAAAGTTATGCTTCCCTCCCTAAAGATAAAGATGGGCATGAGAACACTAGGCCTGCTATTGTTGGTGGTGAAAAAGAAAAGAAAAAGATGGTGGGACATCAAACAAGTAGATCAACTCTTCAAATTCTATTGGTGTCATTCTATGTGCTGCCTTGTTTGAAAAACTAGCTCTGGAATCAAATCCATCTGATGACTGATATTCCTTATTGGTGGTAATCTATCATGTATGTTATAAGATACAATATCCTGAAACTCATTCAGGAAATTTGCAACCTCTATAGGTACATCCTCTACTTCTTCTTTCCTAGCTTTTGGAATTAAAGAAAAACACACATGCTCATGCCTCATACCATCTATGAATTTTCTTCCATCAAAAAATGTTATTGTTGCATTACCACATATCTTTTCTTCAGTCTCCTTCAATGGCTTTAGCTTATGTCACACTCCATCCTTTGTCATGGAATAGGTATTCACACGACCATCATGTATAGCACATCTATCAAACTACCATGGTCTATCCAACAACATATGACATGCATCCATAGATATGATATCACATAGTACCTCATCTTGGTACCCAACAATCTTGAACTTTACTAGGCACTATTCACTGACCATGACCTTGTGGTCATCCTACACCTAGGTAATATGATATGGATGTGGGCATTTCTATCTCTTGAGCTTCAACTTTGTCACCATTTCTTCTAACACCAAATTTTTAGTGCTTACACTATCGATAATCACATCATAGCATTTACCCTCACACTTGCATCTAGTGCAAAATAGGCTCCTCCTTTGTTCAGGTTCTTTCTCACCACTCAGTAGGACTCTTCTATTAATTAGCATTTCTCCTCTTTCAACATCTTCTAAATTTGATGATCTAGCATCTTCATCTACATGTGCAACTCTGGCATGGCCTTCATTCCTCCTATATGTCCTTCCTTGGCATTGAGGATGTTCAAATTCCCTATGACCTTCTTCTCCATAGTGAAAACATGTTCCACGGAAGCCTCCTCTTCCTGAACCTTGTCCTCTTCCTCTTCCTCTCTAACCTCTATTATTCTGATCTTGGAAATGATTAGAGTTGTTTCCTCTTTGATTTTGATTACTACTAGCCTCATCCTTCTTTTTCAAAACTTCATTTTGGCCTCCATATGACCATCCACCAGAATCCACCATGACCTCTTCCATTTTGGCTGCTCTTGAACTTCTTGTTTAGCTTTTCCTCCACTTGTAGGGAAAACTGGTATGCCTCTTCAATACTATTCATTCGAACCAAATTTAGCTCCTCCTGAATGCTGGGCCTCAACCCATTAAGGTAACAAGCAACTTTCTCCTTATCAACTTCTGCATGGCCTATTCTGATGAGGATTCGATAAAACTCCTCTGTATACTCCTGAACAGATCATCCTGCTTGCTTCAAACTTTGCATTTTCTTCAGTAGGTCAAGCTCATAATCAATAGGGATAAACTGTCACTTCAATTTATCCACCATTTGATCCCATCTTGTGATTTTATCTTTCCCTCTTCTATTTCACTCCAATTGAATCTCTTGCCACCAGAACTTCTTATGACCTTTCAGTCTGGCCTTCATAAATTTGACCCTATTAGGATCCTTAATATCTTCATACTCAAACTATTCTTCACATTCATTGATCTAGTTGATCATTTCTTTTGGGTTAAGATTTCTTGAAAATGCAAGAACCTCAATCTTAGGTCATTTTCTAATCTTGGAAATGGCTTGAAAAAGACTTTCTTTCTCCTGGGTCACAACTTTGACTTCTCCTTCTTGATCTTCTTCTTCGGCTTCATCCTTGCTTTCATCTCTGACATTAAGATTCATTCCTCTACAAATCTCCTCTTGCAATGCTAACACTTATCTCTGGAGTGCTCTAACCTTAGGTGTTACAATACCAACTCTTTTGCCACATTCCCTTCATGGAGGCATTTTTGTGATGCATGCTAAAACCCTAACCATGGTCCTGGTGTAAAATTCCTCATAGTCAGTGATCTATTTACACACTAAAGAACTCCTACTCTAATACCACTTGATCAAGGGTGCTCCCCTTAATACTAAAAACACATAACAAAAATAGAGAAACAACAACAACAATATGCAAGAATAGAAAATTGGCTTCTTATTATCTCCACAAATGTGGAATTACAAACTTTAAGAATTACAATATGTAACACCACATGGGCATTCCCTTACAATATTCTCTAGGTCAGAGCCTCAAATCAATACCTAGATCTACTACCCATAACTACCCTAGGCAACACTACAGGCCTTCTTTATAGAGGCATTTTCCATCGCCTGAGAGGTTTCCCAAAATTTTTGCCTAAGGGCTGACCAAACTTAGAATTATTTTATGTTTTAATTTATTACATCAAAGTTGGCTCAAAATAACTTTTGAAACCAGAACAAAAATTTTGAAGGAAAATTATTTTCTGCCATTTCATGTGGCCTGACTTTTGGAGACCATAAGTCATCACCAGTTGACCCGATTGACTATTATAACCCCATTTTAGAAATGCCACGAAGTTCTCTATAGGCTTGATTGATGCAAGCACTCATCAACCAAATTTTTGACCTCATCTGAGGCATCAAAAGCCTTCAAAATTGAGTTCAAAATTTTTGTACCCTGCTACCAATATCTAAAATCTTCAATATCTCCAAAACTAGACCTAATCTAGCCATGAATCTTTGCTGGTAGGTTGATGTGACTGAGATGAACCTCCACATGTAAAATCAGAACATTCCAAGATCAGAAGACCAACTTACTAAAAATAGCAAGTTTCCATAAATTGGTGCTCTGCACAAGATAGCCCTTATTGAATACAAAAATAAAAATATTTTTGGGTGATGTGAGATTGCTCTTACACCCAAGATGCTCCTGCATCAGACACCCGGGGTAATTTGTGAAGTGACCCCATCATGACTTAGGTGTGTAGAGGAAAACCAAGATGGTTAACCTCCTTCTTTGTTAACCATGATGAATCTTCAACAGGTTATGCTTTCCATTTGACCAAATACTCTTCATATGTCCTGTTTCTTATGCTTCTACCAACACGACTATCCAGTATGTCTTCAATCTCCTTCATACCTGAACTGGTTATTGGAATACTCCACTGTGCTACTATAACCTCATCTTCAACACCTCCCTCATGATACTCTATCAGATCTGAAATGTTAAACACTGGTGAAATATTTAGCTCGGTAGGCAATTCTACCTCATATGCATTTCCTAAATCATGCTTCTTCAGTATCATTCATGGCCCAAACTTCTTCATTTTCAATTTGTTATATGTACCAACTAGAAATCACTCCTTCTGCAAATGAACCATGACTTCATCTCCAACCTAAAATTTCTTATGCCTCCTTTTCTCATCTTCCTTAGCCCTATACTATGCATTCATCTTGGTAATATGCTTCCTCACCTCCTCATAGATGTTCTCCAAATGTTCTACAAAATCCACAACTTTAGCACTAATTATTTTTCCTTTATCTATCTTTCTCAACTTAGATGCATTTCTATGACTACTCCCATGTACAATCTGGAATGGTGATTTATCAGTGCTCCTATTGGAAGAATTATTATCTACAAATTCTGCCTATGGTAAAATCAAATCCCATCCTATTGGCTTATTTCCAACCAAACATCTCAGAAAATTTCCCAAACTCTTATTCACCACCTCTGTTGGTCCATTAGTCTATGCATGATGTGATGAACTGAACTTCAAATCTATCTTCAACTTCTTCCACAATATACGCTAGAATTATCCAATGAACTTAGTGTCTCTATCTGAAACTATGGTCTTTGGCAAACCATGTAGTCTCACTACTTCTCTAAAAAATAATTTTTCTATATGAACAACATCATTAGTCTTCTTGTAGGGAATGAAATGTGCCATCTTTGAAAATCTATCAACTACTAGAAAAATTGAATCATTTCCCCGCTGTGTCCTTTGTAAACCAACAACAAAGTCTATACTAATATCCTCCCAAGGCTTCTATGGTACAAGTAGTGGTTGATACAACCTTGTATTCTACTTCACTCCTTTCACCATCTAATATACTCTACAACTCTATCCAAACTTCTTGACATCTTGCTGCAACTGTGGCCAATAATAATTTTCACGAACCAAAGCAAGGGTTTTATCTCAACCAAAATGTCCAACCAATCCTCTGTAATGCTTCTTCTTGATGAGATTCTCCATCATAGAGCTTCGTGGAATGCACAACTAACTCCCATTGAATAGCATATCATCCTGGATGATAAAATCGAGCCATTTCATTCTGTCTATAGTAACGGGTTCTTTACAAGCTTTCCAAGCTTCACCAAAACTAGGATCCTCTGGATACAAATTCTTGAGTTCCTTGAACCCAAACACCTCAATTTGCATCTTTGTCAACAATAGTTACCTTCTACTAAGCGCATCTGCAACCCTATTAGACTTTCCACTTCATTTCAAAAAAAATGTATAACTCTACAAAAAATCAACCCATTTCAAATGCCTTTGATTCAACTTTTCTTGACTATTCAAATATTGCAAAGCTTGATGATCAGTATAAAAAACAAACTCTTTTGGAAGAAGATAGTGCCTCCACTTCTTCAATGCCTAAACTATAGCATAAAATTCTTGATCAGAAAAAAATTATTTTCTATTGGCATCATTTAACTTGCCACTGAACTAAGCAATAGGTTTACCTTCTTGGATCATAACAACTCCTATTGCAGTACCACTAGCATCATAGTCTACTTGAAATACCTTATGAAAATCAAGAAGTGCTAAAATAGGTTGTTCTATAACTTTTTGTTTAAACAATTGAAATCTCTTTTCTTCCCCATTAGTCCACTTAAACTCTTTTCTATCGACTCTCATTGTTTTAGTCAAGGAACCACAAATACTGCTAAAATTTCTGATAAACTTTTTGTGAAAACTAGCTAGACCATGAAAAGATCTTACCTCAGTAGCAGTCCTTGGAGTAGGTCATTCAAGGATAGCTTGTACCTTCTCTAGGTCCATTTTTAGACTTTTTGTTGAACCTACAAATCCCAAATACACTAACTCTTTCTTCAATATTTGTTGATTCACCAAAACTAGGATCCTCTGGATAAAAATTCTTGAGTTCCTTGAACCCAAACACCTCAATTTGCATCTTTGTCAACAATAGTTACCTTCTACTAAGCGCATCTGCAACCCTATTAGACTTTCCACTTCATTTCAAAAAAAATGTATAACTCTACAAAAAATCAACCCATTTCAAATGCCTTTGATTCAACTTTTCTTGACTATTCAAATATTGCAAAGCTTGATGATCAGTATAAAAAACAAACTCTTTTGGAAGAAGATAGTGCCTTTACTTCTTCAATGCCTAAACTATAGCATAAAATTCTTGATCAGAAAAAAATTATTTTCTATTGGCATCTTTAACTTGCCACTGAACTAAGCAATAGGTTTACCTTCTTGGATCATAACAACTCCTATTGCAGTACCACTAGCATCACAGTCTACTTGAAATACCTTATGAAAATCAAGAAGTGCTAAAATAGGTTGTTCTATAACTTTTTGTTTAAACAATTGAAATCTCTTTTCTTCCCCATTAGTCCACTTAAACTCTTTTCTATCGACTCTCATTGTTTTAGTCAAGGAACCACAAATACTGCTAAAATTTCTGATAAACTTTTTGTGAAAACTAGCTAGACCATGAAAAGATCTTACCTCAGTAGTAGTCCTTGGAGTAGGTCATTCAAGGATAGCTTGTACCTTCTCTAGGTCCATTTTTAGACTTTTTGTTGAACCTACAAATCCCAAATACACTAACTCTTTCTTCACAAAACTGCACTTCTTCAAATTAATCAACAATTTATCTTCTCTCAGCTTCTCAAACACCATATGAATATCCATCATATGCTCTTCCAATGTCTTACTAAAGATAAAAATATCATCTATGTACACAATGAAAAACTTATCAAAAAATTCTTTCAGAACCTCGTTCATGAGCTGCATGAAAGTGCTCGGTGCATTGGTTAGCCCAAAAGGCATGACTAACCACTCATACAGTCCTTCCTTTTTCTTGAAGGTAGTTTTCTATTCATCTCCTTCTCTAATCTAGATCTGGTGATATCCACTCTTTAGATCTATCTTTGAGAAATACATAGCTTCACTCAAACAATCCATAATATTATCCATTCATGGGAATGGAAACCTATGCTTGATTGTGATCTTGTTTATTGCTTTGGAATCTATACACATCCTCCATTCTCCATTCTTCTTTGGTGCTAATACCATTGGTATAGCATAGGGACTTAGACTCTCTTGAATCAACCCCTTCTACAGTAACTCATGTACTTATCTGTTCAACTCTTCACTTTCTACTGGTGTCATTCTATGTACTACCTTGTTTGGTAAACTAGCTCTTGGAATCAAATCCATCTGATGACTGATATTCCATACTAGAGGTAATACATTAGGTACATTATTAGATACAATATCCTGAAACTCATTCAATAAATCTGCAACCTCTATAAGTACATCCTCTACTTCTTCTTTACAAACTTTTGGAATTAAAGAAAAACACACATGCTCATGCCTCAAACCATCTAGGAATTTTCTTCCATCAACAAATATTATTCTTGCATTACCACATACCTTTTCTTCAGTCTCCTTCAATGGCTTTATCTTCTGTTGCACTCCATCCTTTGTTAGGAATAGGTATTTGTATGACCATCATGTACAACACATATGTCAAATTTCCATGGTCTACCCAATAACATATGGCATGCATCCATAGATATGATATCACATAGTACCTCATCTTGGTACCCATTGATCTTGAACTTTACTAGGCACTGTTCACTGACCATGACCTTGTGGTCATCCTACACCTAGGTAATCTGATATGGATGTTAGTGTTTCTATCTCTTGAGCTTCAACTTTCTCACCATCTCTTCTGAAACTGAATTGTTAGTGCTTCCACTATTGATAATCACATCACAACATTTACCCTCAAACTTGCATCTAGTGAAAAATAGGCTCCTCCTTTGTTTAGGTTCACTCTCGCCACTCAGCAGGACTCTTCTGTTAATCAACATTTCTCTTCTTTCTACATCTTCTGAATTTGATGATCTACCATCTTCATCTACATGTGCAACTCTGGCTTGGAATTCACATACCCTATGACCTTCTTCTCCACAGTGAAAACATGTTCCATAGAAGTCTCCTCTTCCTAAACCTTGTCCTCTTCCTCTTCCTCTCTGATCTCTATTATTCTGATCTTGGAAATGATTGGAATTGTTTCCTCTCTGATTTTGACATCTACTAGCCTCATCCTTCTTTTTCAGATCTTCATTTCGGCTTCCATATGACCATCCACCAGATCATCCACCATGACCTCTTCCATTTTATCTACTCTCAAACTTCTTGTTCAACTTTTCCTCCCCTTTTAGGGAAAACTGGTATGCCTCTTCAATACTGTTCATTCAAACTAAATTTAGCTCCTCCTAAATGCCGGGCATCAACCCATTAAGGTAATGAGAAACTTTCTCCTTATTAGCTTCTGCATGGCCTATTCTGATGAGGATTTGATAGAACTTGTCTATATACACTTGAACAGATCATCCTGCTTGCTTCAAACTTTGCATTTTCTTCAGTAGGTCAAGCTCATAATCAACAAGGATGAACTGTTACTTCAATTTATCCACCATCCAATCCCATCTTGTGATTTTATCTTTCCCTCTTCTATTTCACTCCAATTGAATCTCTTGCCACTAGATCTTTGCATGACCCTTCAGTCTCACCTTCATGAATTTGACCCTATCAAGATCCTCAATATCTTCATACTCAAAATATTCTTCACATTCATTGATCTAGTCGATCAATTCTTCTAGGTTAAGATTTTCTGAAAATGCAGGAATCTCAATCTTAGGTCTTTTTCCAATATTGAAAATGGCTTGAAAAAGTCTTTCTTCCTCCTGGTCCACAACTTCAACTTCTCCTTCTTGATCTTCTTCTTTGGCTTCATCCTTGCTTTGATATCTGACATTAAGATTCATTCCTCTATGAATCTCCTCCTGCAATTCTTGCACTTGTCTCTGGAGCACTCTAACCTTAGGTGTTACAACACTAGCTCTTCTACCATGTTCCCTTCATGGAGACATTTTTGCATTGCATGCTAAAACCATAACCATGGTCCTAGTGAAAACTACCTCATAGTCAGTGATCTTTTTACACACTCAAGAACTCCTTCTCTAATACCACTTGATGAAGGGTGCTCTACTTAATACCGGAAACACATAACAAAAATAGAGAAACAACAACAACAATATGCAAGAATAGAAAATTGGCTTCTTATTATCTCCACAAATGTGGAATTACAAACTTTCAGAATTACAATATGTAAAGGCACATGGGCATTCCCTTATAATATTCTGTAGGACAGAGCCTTGAATCAATACCCAGATCTACTACCTAGAACTACCCTAGACAACACTACGGGCCTTCTTTATATAGGCATTTTCCACCACCTGAGAAGGTTCCAAAAATTTAGCCCTAAGGGCTGACCAAAATTAGAATTATTTTATTTTTTAATTTATTACATCAAAGTCAGCTCAAAATAAATTTTGAAGGAAAATTATTTTTGACCATTTCAGGTGGCCTGACTTTTGGAGACCATAAGTCATCACTAGTTGACCTGATTGACTATTATAACCCCATTTCAAAAATGCCATGAAGTGTTCTATAGGCTTGACTGGTGCAAGCACTCATCACCCAAATTTTTGACCTCATTTGGGGCCTCTAAAGCCTTCAAAACTGAGTTCAAAGTTTCTGTACCCTGCTGCCAATACCGAAAATCTTTAATATCTTCAAAACTACAACTGATCTAGCCATGAAACTTTGTTGGTAGGATGATGTGACTAAGATGAACCTCCACATGTAAAATTAGAACATTCTAAGATCATAAGACCAACTTACTAAAAATAGAAATTTTCCATAAATAGCAGCTCTGCACAAGATAGCCCTTATTGAATACAAAAATAGAAATATTTTGGGTGATGCAAGATTTCTCTTACACCCAGGATGCTCCTGCATCAGAAAACTACAAACACTTCTAGTAATTTTGATGATATTGATGAAGAGGAAACACTAGATGAATTCATTTCTATGATTTCAACAAGAGAAAAGAAAGGAAAAGGAAAATATGAAGGTTAATTTTCCATTTAAGTTCTTTTCATGTAATAAGATTGGTCACTTTGCATCTAAGTGTCCTACATTAGCTAGAAAATTCAAAAATGAGTACAAGCCTAAATACTCTAAGGAATGTTACTATGATGGAGCTAGAGTTTTAGATGATGATTCAGCTAAAGAAGAAATTGGATTCATTACTATTATAGAGAAAATGAACAATAAGACAAATCATGAAGATGAGAGAGAAGAATAAGAGCTAGAATTGCTTTCACAAGCAGATATAAGGACAAACTGGATTATGGATAGTGGTTGTTCTCATCACATGACAAGTGATAAAGAAAGATTTGTTCATCTAGAAAAATACAATGTTGGCATGGTTAGATTTGGAGATAACACTCCTAAACCTATCATTCATAGAGGAGCTATCACATTGGATGGAAAGAACAATATTGATGATGTTTTCTATGTAGATGGTTTGAAACATAACCTTCTTAGTGTTGGGTAGTTACTTGAAAAAGGTTATCAGTTGGAGTTCAAAGACAACAAATGCATCATTAACAACAAGGATGGTGTTATGATTGCATCAAGCTCAAAGAAAAAAGGTAATGTTTTCCAACTCAATTTAGAAGAAAGTTGTTTTTTTGCTAAAATTGATGATAGTTGGTTGTGCCATAAAATTCTATGTCATATCAATTTTGATAACATAGTATAGATAAGAAATGTAAAGGCATTAAGAGATCTACCTAGCTTACGAAAACTAGTTGAGACTATATGCAAGAAATGTGTGATGGGAAAGCATGTGAGATACTCATTTAGTAGCAAGGACAATTCAAAAAAGAATGATTTGGATCTTATTCATACAAACCTATGTGGTCCAACTCAGACAAGATCATACTATCATGAAAGTTATTTCATTTTGTTTGTTGATGATTATACTAGGATGATTTGGGTTATGTTCTTGAAAGATAAGTCAGAAGCATTTGAGAATTTCAAAATATTCAAAGCTAAGGTTGAGAATGAATCTAGACTAAAGATAAAATGCTTGAGATCAAATAGAGGAGGAGAATTCACCTCTAATAGATTCTATGAGTACTATGAAGAACATGGCATAAAGAGGTAGTTGAGTGCACCTAGAACCCCTCAATAGAATGGAATTGTAGAGAGAAGGAATATAATCATCCTCGATACAACACACACCATTACGATTGAAGGAAAATTTGCACACACCTATTAGAGAGATGCAGTGAATACAACAATCTATACCATCAATAGAATACAATTGAGACCAGGCACATACAAGACACCTTATGAGCTATGGTTTGGTAATGTTCCCATAATAAAATACTTTAGAATCTTTGGAAGCAAGTTCTACATCAAGATGGATGAAGCAGAAGGCAAGTTTGATGCAAGAAGTGATGAAGGTATTTTCCTTGGTTACTCTATTAAAAGAAAAACTTATAGATGTTACCATTTAAGGTTAAAGAAGATCATTGAAAGTGCTCATGTTAATATTAATGAAAATTTTATGGTTCAAGAAAGATATCATGATTACTCACCTATGATTGGAGAAGAACCCAGACCCTCCACTAGTGGGAAAATTGTTGAAGAGATGTTTGATATCATTGATGTGTTATTCAATGACCCTGAGGCAAGTGAAGCATAAATTCCAAAGGTTGATGAGACAAAATCACCTAAAGTTCCAAAGTTCACTTCTAGATATTATTCTAAGGATGACATCATTGGAGATCAGAGCAACAAAGTCACAACAAGATCAAAAGCTAAGAGTTCTACAAATAATGAGGTTGGTATGTTTACTATCTTAGATTGAACCCTTAAGTGTTGAAGATGCATGTAAAGAATCAAATTGGCATGATTCTATGAAAGAAGAACTAGATCAGATCTTTAAGAATGATACTTGGGAATTGGTCCCTAGACCTAGTGATAAGAATGTGATTGGAACAAAATGGATATTTATAAATAAGATGAATAGAGATGGAACAATAGTAAGAAACAAAGAAATATTAGTATGTAAAGGTCATCTGCAAAGAGAAGGTATAGAATATTCAGACACATTTGCACTTGTGAGTAGATTAGAAGCGATTAAGTGATTTTTAGCCTATGCAATAGTCAAAAACTTCAAAGTCTATTAAATGGATGTTAATTCAACATTCCTAAATGGAGAACTAAAAGAAGAAGTATACTTTAAGCAACCTAAAGGATTCACCCTATCAGACAGACCTGATATGGAAATCAGATTGAAGAAAGTACTCTATGGACTTAAGCAAGCCCCTAGAGTATGGTATGAAAGACTTGAAGCACTACTACTTGTGGCACTCTTCTTGTGGCTATATTTGTGGATGAAATTATCTTTTGAGGTATTGAAAAATTAAGTGTAGAAGTTTCTAAAGAAATGTAGAGTGAGTTTGAGATGAGCATGATTGGACCTATCAAATAATTTTTGGGACTAAATGTGTAGTAGACAGAGAAATGTATTTTTATTAATCAGTCCAAATATCTAAAAGAGATATTGAAGAAATTCAAGATGAATTATTGCAAGCCAATAGGGACACCTATGATCACTAGATGCAAGCTTACAAAAGAAGATGATTCTCCAGTAGTAGATACAACATTGTACAAGTCCATGATTGGTAAACTCATTTATCTTACCTAGACTAGACCTAATATTTATAATGTAGTTGGCATAGTTGGAAGATTTGTAGTAGAGCCTAAACAAACTCATGTCATGGTAGTAAAGAGAATATTCAGATATTTGTAGGGCACTGTAGATTATGGTCTATAGTATCCTAATTCAAAAAATGTTGACCTTCATGTGTATACTAATGTAGATTGGAAAAGATGCATTGATGATATAAAGAGTACATCAGGTGGAGTAGTGTTTCTTGGTAACAAACTTTTCACTTGGACAAATAAGAAACAAAATTGCATTTCTCAGTTAGCAGTAGAAGCATAGTATGTTGTAGTAGCCTTGAATTTCTCTACAATTGTTTGGATCAAGGAAATGGTAAAATATTTTGGAATTCAGATTGATTATCCTATTTTTATTAATTGTGATAACACTAGCACTATTAATATGTCAAAGAACCCTATGATGCATGCAAAGATAAAGCACATTGAGATCAAGTATCACTTCCTAAGAGATAAAGTTATAGAAAAAGAAGTCAAGTTGGACTATGTGAGTACTAAAGATCATTTGGTAGACATATTCACAAATATTTTACCTAAGGATACTTTTGAGTAGCTCAAGGAGAATTTGGGAGTAATTCCCTTCCCTGATTCTGCTTAGAAGAAAGAAGAAAATGCATCAGTCCTTAGGGACTGATGGAAGGTTGACTACTCTACCTCAGGAGTAGTACTGGTGCTTAAAATGAATGGCACCACTTTCCATTTATTTTAAAGGGGGAGTAATATACAACCATGAAAAATAGAAGAAAAGAAGGAGTAATATACTAAGGGGGAGTAGTATTTAGTTATGGAAGTAGTTCATTTGAGGAAATGAAGAATATTGAAGAATATTGCAAAAAATGGAGGATTCATCTTTGGGGGAGTTTTGATGAGGAAATCAAGAATGTTATAAAATAATTTCTCATTGGATTGGTGATGGTTTTTCATTTCATATTTTTCCATCAATGCTAAAGGGGGAGATTGTTGGAGATTTTTCAGCAGGACAATAATGACTGTATGTTTTTCATTGATGACAACATATGGTAAGTAGCATGCATGAAAGATTTATGTAGTAAGATTTAATTATATGAAGCATGGACATGTTATCAACATGATATCAAGGATGCAGAGGTTAACTATTAGTACAAGTAGTTATATAGTAGCTTGTGCCAGTAATGTTCCTGACAGAGTTACAGGCAGTGTTCTATATATAGTTGTCTGTATAGCTATCATGGAGCCTTACACCTTTGGATATGTGATGGAGACATGCTAGTGATGTTAAATTCATGGAAATAGAGTCTAATGATCAATATAAGTGAAGTTATGTAGTTGTTATTCTCCAATAGAAGTTTCCTATATTTATTTAGAAGAGGTGATAGAGGTTATATTGGTTCTAGAGTTGCATCTATCATTTCAGTATGTGCTCTTGGACTAGAGCTTGGAGAAGAGTTAAGGATGTTTGGTTAAGAGTGCATGAATTAATTCATCTTGAGGATAAAGATCTAGTTGTTTTGGTAGAGCTGATAGTATGTAGTGTGCATCTACAATCATTTTATTGGACAAGTCCCAGAATGTGTTGCATGCTTAGTAGAGCCAAATGAATTATTATTATATTTTATTATACCTTCTCTAATATGATTTCAAGGTGGTTCTAATAGGCCAACTTGATTATATCATTTATAGGAAATATATTTATAGGCAGTCATCTATGATTGCTGAAGTGTGGTTCATGGTTGATAGGAAGAGCAGAGCATAGTGTACGAAGTGTCAAGTCATCAAAAGAAGAACTATGTAACAAAGTAAAGTATTTGTGCTATACATTAGAATTGATCTAGATAGCATGTCAAAGTGCAGTTCACCAAGATCTAGATATAGTGTGTATCTATTAAACAAAAGGTTGTAGCCTTCACCACTTTGATCAGTATGCTCTCGGGTAGTGCATCCTCTCCCCTAAGAGGGACTATTGTAAAAGACTCCTAATAGGGTCTGACTATTGACTAGGTCTATTATACTAAATATAATGTAAAGAAACTCCTAATAGGGTTAAGGATCTTCTAGCAAGGATCATAATACACTAGTACAAAATATTAGTGGGTGTCAATTCCCAAGAGATAACTAAGAGGGGGGGGTGAATCAGTTATCTACAAGTTTCAATTCTTTATCCAATTAAGTATACTTAAACATTAAGTATAAAAACAATGAAATAACACTTGAATACAACACCAATATTTTGGTTATGGGGAAACCCAAATAGGTAAAAACCCTCATAGGAATTAACACCCACTAATAAATTAAACTAGTGTATAATGATCCTTGTTAGAAGATCTTAGAACCCTATTAGGAGTTGATCTTTACAATGCAATAAGTAAAATGACCTAGTCAAAGGTCAGACCCTATTAGAAGCCTTTTATGATTGACCCTATTAGGGGTGAGGATGCATTGTCCGAGTGCTCATTGCTCAAAGGGGTGAAGGTTGAAACCTTCTGAATAATAGATACACACTATATTTGGATCTTTTTGAGCTATGAGGTAGACCTTCTATCTTGATTTGTTCTAGTGAATAGAATTCTCTATCTTCTCTATCACATAGACCTCTTCTTGATGGCACAATACTTCACACTCTCTACTCTTCTCTAATCTTTCATCTCCATGTCATATTTCTAGCGATCACAAATGATCGACTATAAGTATCTTTACTCTAAATGATATAATCAAATCAGCCTATTAGAACCACCTTGAAATAATATTATATAATTAATAACACTATCCAATAACATCTTGGTTGGCTATACTAAGCATCCAACACAAACTGGGACCTGTCCAAATCAATAAGTGTAGATGCATGCTACACACTATTGGCTCTACCAAATTAATTGATACTTTCTCCTCAAGTTGAATTACATCATGTGCTCTTAACCAAAAATTCTTAACTCTTCTCCAATCACTAATCCAATCACACATATTGAAATGATAGGTGCAAATCATATACCAATATAATCTATGTTGGCTCTTCTAGATAAATACAAGAAACTACAATTGGTGAATATTGATTGCATAACTTCACTTCTACTACACATCAGACTCAACATCCATGAATGTAACAATACTAAAATGTCTCCATCACATATCCAAATGTGCAAGGATCCATGATAGTTGTATGGACAATCACTCATAGAACAATTCTTGTAACTCTTTCAAGAACACTAGTGACACAAGCTCCTACATAACTATCTATACTAATAATTAATGTCTGGATCCATGATATCATGTTGATAACATGTCCATGCTACATATACTCAAATATTATTGCATAAGTCTTTGACACATGCTACTTACCATATGTTGTCATCAATGAAAAACATATAGTTAGCACTAGCTTTTTGGAAAATCTCCAACATATCCATTATCCACACATTTGCATTCAATATCAAGCCCTTGGAGAGCATAGGAGATCAAGAAGTTAGTGTTGATAGATTATAGTTGTTTTCATGAGAGAAAAAAAGTTAAGTTGGTTTTAGAACCCTAGTTTAGAGGTGACATTTCAAAGATCATCTGGAAACCTATTTAAGCAATTGGTCAAGTAATTAATGGCCACTCCAATTGTATTTGATGTTGTAGAGAGGAAGAGATATATATTAAAGAAACACCCTTTTAAGTCAGTCCCAGATGACCTAAAAGGAGCATTTTCTAGAACTTTGATGGGAGTGATTCATGTATAAGATAAACATGCATATATACTATAAGAAGGAAATTTGGTGTTAGATATAATTAGGTCACATATTGAGACAATGATGAATCCATACATGATAATCATTGATGAGTTTGCGTACTTCACTAATCACCCAATAATTGTGTATGCAACTGTTTATGAGTTCTATGAATCTGAATGGATCAAGATTCTACTAAGAAGAATACAGGATGACCTATTTTGGATTGGAGAAGTTCTAGTTCACATTACATTAGATCTCATTTATGAGATGACTAGACTTTCCAAGACCAGTGTCATTCTTCCTACCATTAAGGATGTCAAGAAATAAGAAGAGAAAGCTTGTAAGTCCCAAAGTGATAAATATAGGATTAAAATTGAGCCCATTAACAAGGACATAAAACTAATGGCTATGATACTTGGTTACAAGTTCAAAAACATAAACAAAGTAAACAATGTGTCCATAGAAACAATTCTAGCACCTATGTGGATAGTTAAGGAAAATGGAGAGTTTAACCTATGTGATATTTTTCATGCATAGTTGTTACACAACATTAGAGAAATCAAGCACGAAAAAAGAAAAGTGTTCAAATTTTTTTCAAAGATAATATACATGTACATTCACATTGTTGGTAAAGTATCAGATCCTTATCTTGACAAGCACCTACCTACATTGCCACAAATCAAATTCAAGGTAACATTAAAGAGCACCTTGAATGATTTCATGGATTTGGAAATAAAAAAATTCAGAATTAGGATGCAGAGAAGGTATAGGATACCTGAGAGTAAAGTGAAAAATTATAAGGATAATATATGCTTCATGGTAGAAACTGATATAACATGCATGTAAGTAGTGGAGCCTAGGACTAAGTGGGTTCGTCCACTTGGTTATGAAGTCAAGGAACATATTTTGGAAGCTTATGCACAAGTCATCTTATCAGCACCTACAGATCCCAATGAACCAAGATAGGGTACTTATGAAGAAAATACAAGACAAGTAGACTCTTTCTTATATAGTGTAGAAACAAAAATAAAATAATCCAAGATAACTTCAGACATTCTAAAAATTCATGGTGTTACAAAAGAAGACTTGGATAAAACTAGGGAAGCCAAGATTGCAATGAAACTTGAGAGTGCACCCTCTTATGAAGTGAAAATAGAAAAATATGATGATCTTAAGGAAAAGAATAAAAAGATAGAAGAGAGAACCTCTACATCCACAACCACAATTGATCTAGAGTCCACTCCACCTCTTGAGCCAAGTAAGATGCCTAAAAGAAATAAGAAAATCACCGCAAGCCATCCATCATCAAGATCAACAAGAAGCCAAGCCAGAAAAAATCTACCACCTCCTGAGTTAGCATTTAGATTGAATCTTGAATTGTTGAGAACTAGAATAGTAGATGAAGGAAGACTTGATCAAATAGAAAATTTCTATGATAAGTACCATGAGATTGATAAATCAAAAATCCATAGTATGATTATCAAGCACATGATTGAGTTCAAGAAGATAGTTCTGAAACTTAAAATAGTCATTCCAAATAATGTATGGACCATTCTAAATTCTTTGAATAGATGATCCATAGAAGATGATTTCAGGATAATGGAAAAGACTTTAGATGATAATCTTCCTATCTGTTCAGTGGAAGACAAAACTTTATTGTTGAATTTGATGAAGCCTCCCCTAAGAACTAAAATTACAACTCTAAAAATAATGAACAAGGATTATGAGTTAGCTACAAAGGAGAAAAAAAGGTATTTGAAAAGGTATTCTTGGAAAGACACATGTATCCATCTACTGCGCTTGCAACCCAAGTGTTGGATATTTTATAGCAAGCCAATGTTGATTGTATGTTTGTCATTGATGAAAACATATGGTAAGTAGCATGCATGGAAGACATATGAAGTAAGATTTGAGTATATGTAGCATGAACATATTATCAACATGATATCACAGATGCATAGGTTAATTGTAAGTAGAGAAAGTTATGTAGCAGCTTGTGTCAGCAATGTTCCTGATAGAGTTACAAATAGTATTCTATGAGTGATTGTCTATATAGTTATCATGGAGCCTTTTGCATTTGGATATGTGATGGAGACATGTTAGTGTTTTTACATCCATGGATGTGGATTCTAATGTGTAGTAGAAGTGAAGTTATGCAGTCAATATTCATCAGTTGCAGTTTCCTATGTTTATCTAGATCAAGAGCCGACAGAGATTATATCGGTACAAGAGTTGCTCCTATCATTTTGGTATGCGTGCTTGGATTAGTGATTGGAGAAAATTTAGGAATGTTTTGTTAAGACTGCATGATGTAATATATCTTGAGGAAAAAGTATCAGATAATTTGGTAGAGCTGATAGTGTGTAGCATGCATCTACAATTATTGATTTGGATAGGTCCTAGTTTATGTTAGGAATGGGAATAATGAGAGGGGGAGTGAATCAATTTTCACTATATTTATTCTTTAGTTTTACTCTTTAAACTTAACTTGAATGGTTAAGTACTAAAATGAACTATTATACACTAAGTTTGCACCCTTGTTTCAAGCTCTCTTGGTCTTGATAACCTAGTATAACATGGGAATCATCTCCAAGTTGTCAGACCTATGTAGCTGAGATGAGACCTCCAAGTTCTAGGCTAATTCCTCTTGGATAATCACCTTAATTTTCTTCTTGACATGAAAGTAAATCTTTTGAAGGAAAAGGGATAGAAGGAATGCATGAAAGGGAAATAACTGAAAGAAAACTATCCTACTAGGTGATACACCAAAATGATGGTTTGAATCATAGTATGGAGGATGAAATTAGTGCATAAACTTAGGTCTAGGAGATCACAACTTACTAAATAGGTCTGCATCAATATTTCATAGAAGGGTCTGCAATAGAAAGAGGCTATTCAGGGAAAAAGAGAATTTCAAAAACAATAGCATCCCTAAGAATTAGACACAATCTTTGACCTGGAAACAAACATTCACCTTTGCAACTAGGTATAGGAATGAGACAGATTGTTAGGGGGTTGAAGTATACCCACAAGATCATTCAAATCAAATCACCCACAATAATACACATGAATTGTACAAAGAAAGAGGGATCAAGAACCCTAAGATATCACTAAAAATATACATATACTTAACTCAATAAGAGAAAATTTAGACAAGAAGGTATAGGGACAGAAATAATATCACAAAGTACCTTTGAAATATCTAAACATCAATGAAAGGTTACAAGATGCAGAAGCTAGAGGGAAGAAAGAATGCCTCGAATAACTCCTTAGAAAGAAAAATCTCTCTTTTCAAAATGTAAACTTTGAGCTTCCAAAAGCTCCAAAAAACAATATATACATCTCCTTTTGCATACAGGTAGGAGAAAAACCTAATTAGGGTTATAGATTTTCATAGAATAATCAACCCTAATTCTATCAATTCTAATCATAAATGTCTATGAAAATATCCCAACTAATCAAATATCATGTTTGCATGTCCATCTTTGTACTGCATCTACCTACAGACAAGCTGCCTTGATCTATCTACCTCTCTACAACTCGAGCTCGCCATAACTATTCAAATCTAGTACTCTAGATATTTGAATTAAAAAAATGATAAAATAGTCATAGGTGGTTCCAAAATTTATCTATCAATGGCTGGCATTCAAAGTTGATCAGTCTTTTAAAACACACCCATTAGATCCTCTTATTTTACCAAGCACCGCTTATATTTTTAACCTTAACTCACCTTTTAACCTCAGACCTTCTTTTCCCTTTAGTCACTGAATCACCTAACCTTTTATTTAACTCAAGCTTACTCTGGTGATTACATGACTAACCTTTATTTCTACCTTAATAGTCACCAAGTAGCTAAAATATTTTCTAGAGATTACGCGACTATACTCACAAGCTTGGATCCATCTGATGGCTGTCACATGATCTCATGGCCTTAGAAGATTCTTTAAGATCATGCACCAACCATAGATCTTCTATTTTACTACCACCTCACTTAAGAGATCTGGGCCCACTTTTCTATCCCTGTCACCATCCAACCTGACGAATAATATTTCAACATGTCAGATGGACCCACAAGATAGAACTTGAATACCTAGAAGATCAAATGGTTGTCTTATAATCTCAAAGGCTCAGAAGATTCCATGTGATTATAAGAGAACCATAGATCTCTATTTTACTAACGCCCCTACAGATCCTCTGACAATGGTCCCACTGACAAATCCCAATCATCACTCAGCTAGCCAATAAAATATGAGCACATAAGAACATGAGGACCCACCTGACAGAGCCTTGGCAATAAAGTAGAATCAATGGCTAGCATATGATTGCAAGGGATAAGAATATTCCACATGATTATAAGATAGCCATAGATCTTTCTGAAAGACAAATCACTGGGCCCACTTTGACAAATCTCCACATCAAAAGCCTTCAACCAATCAGGATCAAACACCTCAGACTACATGGCAATGGACCCACTAACAAAACACACGCTGCATTGGAATGAAGATCAATGACTATCACATGATTGCAAGGCACAAGAATATTCCATTAGATCATGCACCAATCATAGATCTTACTTCAAACTTTAACCACAAAGCTAAAACTACCAAACATTTGGAGACTAAGCAAGTAAAGAAAAGATAGCCACCCGCCAGATCATAGGATGTCAAGGACTTAACCATTGGGAATAAGAGATCTCATGACCATAGTTGCCAAGTCACTGAATATTATTTAGAGACCTCATGACAACACTTTTCTTCCAAGTCTTGAGACATTTTAAGTTGACCCATTGCCTTCTTGAGACTTCATGACTGAAAGGGATTCAAAGACCTGACATAAACTATGGTCAACTCTAGAGAATAAGTGACTAGAGTATTCTCATGATCACTAAACAAAATCTTAATCATGAGTTAGATCATGAGAATATGAGATTGCCCTCAGATGCTAAATTGCTGAAAAACTTAAACTCTCCCAAGACCTGATCGCCAGCCATTTGGAGATCTGGAGACAACCACATCACTGAATTTTTGAATGGGTAAGAGATAACCACCATAATTGGGAGATAGTGTCACCAAAGGGAATCCAAGTCATTGAATGAAATGGCTAATAGTATGAAGACCTAGAGACTTGGAGACAACCACCAAAGAAGACTGTATCTCTATCTAGAGACTCAGTGACCAAAGGAAGTCTCATAATCGTAGAGCCCTTTTGACCTTTTAAAATTTCTTCTAAGATCTTAGGACCAAGGGAAATCTATTTAGAGACCATGCAACTATAGGTTATTCTTACAAAATTTGTTACAGAAGTCGCTAGGACTCGAGAAAACTTACTGAGACCTAGTGACTAAAAGGGCAAAGGCTAAGTCACTGAATGAAAATAGAATATTCCATTTGATTAGGAGACTAAGAGATACAAGGTAGTTGTAGGATCAGGAAATGTAAAGGAATATTCTAAAGGATCTTAGAGATCTTGCGATGAAGACTGAGCTTATAAAGCGCACATGGGAAATGGAGTCACTTAAGTGGTTGAAAAAGTAACTACAAATTAGAATAGGCCTTAGGGTTTTTGAGGGTTTCTTGTCTTCAACGGCTAGATTTTCAAATTTAAACTTGCAAACTAGGGAATTTGTATAGTTACAGAGATCAAAAGAATAGGTAGAAGACCATAAAATTTTTTAGAGGTTCAACAGGGCCAAAATGCAAACCCTTGGATGGAGTTCAATCAATAGCCAAATTTGTATGGAACAGGAAAAATTGGGTAACATTTTGGTGATTTCTGTTAGATGTCAGCTTGCTAGACATGGAAACTAGTGGCCTTAAGCAATCCATTGGGCATAGGAGTCATCTCAAAAATATAGGACCTTGACAAAGAGACAGACCTGGAACCAGAGGAACAAAAACTATGCACGGGCACTTCTTGGAAAGTAGGAAAACTAAACTAGAAAGCAAGGACATAAAATAGGAAACATATTTATAGATATTTACAAGGAAGGATTGACCTCAAAGAAAGGCTTCAGGTGGAATCCATTAACTAAAATAGGAAAGAAATCTCCTTCAAGAGTTAATAGTTGAAAAGCATTAGGCCCCTTGCATTCTGTAATAACAAATGGTCCACTCCAAAAGGAATCAAACTTTGTGTGTCTGCCAGGCTTTAATCTGAATTCATCCCACTTGAGAACTACATCTCCAACTTTGAAATCTCTAGCCCTGGCCCTTTTATCAAAACTTTTCTTTGTCTAAACCTAATGGAACTCCATATCTTTCATGTATTTGTCTCTGAGTTCCTCTAACTCTATGAGCTGAGCATACCTAATTTGTAAGGGATCTCCTTCTTCAAACATGACATATTGAGTGGCCAAGTCCAAAGCTAGAAATTCAGTTGAAATGGACAACTTAGCCTCGTATCCATATACTAATACATAAGGAGAATTCCCAATGATCTTCTTTGGGGTAATCCTATATAACCATAAGGTAGACTTCAACTTAGTATGCCAATCTCTCTAGTTATCTTGTAGAGTCTTATTGATTATCCTAATCAAGTTCTTATTAGTTGATTCTACCAAACCATTTCCTTGAGGGTAGTAATTTGAACTTGTATTCAGATAGATGCCATTTCTGATTGCCCATTCTGAGACTTTAAGGCCTGTGAATGCCAATGCATTATCTAATATTATGCAGTCTGGAGTGCCAAACCTATGAATTATATCATCATAAAAACTTAAGACAACACTCTCATTTGATTCTTTTAAGGAAACTAGCTCTGTCCATCTAGTGAAATAATTTGTTGCAGTGATTATCCACTTGTGTCCTGCACTAGATGGAGGATTAATCATACCAATAAAGTCTATGCCCCATCTCATAAATGGTTGTTTTCTCCTGACTGGCTGAAGGGGTAGAGTTGCAAGCCTTTCCTTTCCTGCAAACATAGCACATTTGATGCATTTTCTCACATACTCATGAATATCCTTAAAGATAGATGGCCAATAGTATCTGGCCCTCATGATTTTAAAAGTAGTAGTCCTAAGAGAAGAGTGACCTCCAGAAGGTCCATCATGAAATTCAAATAGGACATCAACTATCTTTTCTAAATCAATACATCTTAAAAGGACAACATTGTGATCCTTTCTAAAAAGAACATCATCTATTAACACAAAGGGAACAGATTGTAACCTATAATATCTTCTTTTTGCTGAATCTAGGCTTGTAGGACATTTTCCTATCTTCAAGTAATGAATCATGTTAGGCAACCCACCTGATACCTTGGCATGTTCTTCTGTAGTATGTGTAATACCCAAAAATTAGCCTCAGTATATCAATCCTTCTAAATCATCAAAGTCCTATTATACTAGGCAATTATGTCTTCTAATGGACTCTACTCGACTTAGTGTCAAATACAGAAAACCTTAAATCTATATTAATCACATGCTACATTTAATATAATGGCTAAATAAACCCTATGATTGATTAATTTAAAGTCCTAGTACTTTAATTAATTGAATCTCCTTCTTCTATTAATTTAAATAAATACATTTAAATTAATTCACATTTCCCTTTTTAACCTACTTGGATTTAAATATTACATTTAATTCTATTTGAGCACATTAAATCATTTTCTTCTATTAATTTAAATAAATATATTTATCTATTTAAATTAATTCATATTTTCTTTTATTTAACCACTTGGAATTAAATATTATATTTAATTATATTTTCTTCTATTAATTTAAATAAATATATTTATCTATTTAAATTAATTCATAGTTCCCTTTTAACCCACTTGGAATTAAATATTATATTTAATTCTATTTGAGCACATGGTTCCTAATTCTCACCAAACTCATCTTTCTTACCCACCCACTAAAATTAAAATAATGATTTCTTTAACCTTTAAAGTCTTCACTTCTCCTTTCAAGTCAAAAATAACCACATGGAAGAAATATACTTTGTCCAAATAATCCAAAACTCCACAAACTCGGATTTGGACTTTGGAGTCATTTTTGGAGGCTCTTTTATGAGTCTTGGGCCACCTAGTGACCAAAATTCAACCCCCTACCCTAAGTATATCAAGTGGGGAAGGTAAATTTGACTCTAACTACCTTCTTGAAGCCTCCTAAACCCTCCAAAATCTCACTTAAGCATTCCATACGAATTTGGGTAGTAGGTTTCAATTTTCAAAGTGGATCCACCCACTCACCCACTTTGAATTAAATAATTAAAATGAGAGAATCTCGGCCCTTGATCTTCATTCAATCCTAATCATTGATTCTCCTAAAAATCCTATAAATAGGACTTCATTTCCCTTTACAAATGGAGCCTTCATTAGCATTGTTATTATAGATCTAAGAGATTCAAATTCTTCTATCTTCTATCTATTTCTAAACCACACTCCTAGTATTCTCATAGCATTTCTTTCAAACATATAGTGCATTTCAAGGCATTTGGAGAGCTACATCAACCCATCTTTGGGAGAAGAAAGGAGAACATGGGAACTAAATCTTGGAGGGAGTTTAGATAGATTTCTATTCTTCATTTTCTAAGTTGTTTCTCATGTGTAGATTAGAGTTGCTTTGCATGTTTACTTGTATGAATCTTGTAGTTGTTTCATTTTCATGCATTCTAATCCAATTCTAGTCATACATTTTGGTGAACCTGACGTGAATACTAACATTTTTGATGTTTTTTTTGTGATGTTTTTGTGCTTGTAGGGCTCTTGGGAAGCTTTCTCATCAATTTTTGCAAGATTGGACTATTTCTTCCACTTCTTCTTGTCTTCCATTCTTCCACTTTCTTGTCTCATTCTTGGCTATTCCTATTCCATTCTAAGGGTCTAAAATGAACTTCTAATGCATCTCATTTCAAGTTCTAAAGCTAATAAACTCTCACATTTGGATTTGGTGCACATAAAATGAACTCAAATGCTTCCATTTCCAATTTCTAAAGGCAAAATCAACCTTCACACTTAGCTTTGGAATGCTTAAAAAGAACCTCACATTTGGATTTGGTGCTCTTAAAATTGATGCAACTAATTTTCAATCCAATTACTAAAGGCTAAATGAACTCTCATATTTGGATTTGGCGTACCTAAAATGAATTCAACTTGTTTCAAATCCAATTTCTAAATGCTCATGAATCCTCACATTTCCTTTTGGAGTACCTAAAAAGAACTTCACATCTTTGATTTTCCTAAAGGCAAATGAATCTCATCTAAGTAGGCTTCAAAGTAAATCAAAGTTCATTTCTTCAAGCTATGCTCTAATGTTCTTAAATCTTTTCAAATCTAACTAAGTAGGGGTGAAAATTGATCAAATGTCTCTCAAATTTGCATATTCTAAGGTCAATTAACTCTAATCTTTTGCAAATATACATGTTTCCAAATTGCTCATGCACAACAACACAAAGGTGAATCACGTTGCTAGGATTTAAGGTATTCTATTACATCTCTACAATATTTCAATTTTGGGAATAAAATGAACCTCTCATGTGTATGGCTTGTGTGATTTAATACTTTCATAAACCACATTTTGATTTTGGGCTCTAAAAAGAATATAGATTCAATTCCATACATAAGTGTTTCACATAATAATTAGGCCCTATGAACACTATTTGTGGTTCTTGAGAGAGTGGGCTTCCAGCAAAGCTCTTCTCAATGAGAGAATCCTTGTAGGTAGGGAGAATACTGAAAATGTCTTGCGTTCCACTAGGTTTGTAGTCATTGACTTATTGATCGATGCATTCTCTCTCTAGAGAGATTGATAGACCATGAGTTGTTGACATCACGAACCTTGGTGAGACCATTTCAGTCTTAGCGTGTCGAATGAACCTTGTTTGCTATATTTTGGTGAGGTGAAGAGGCTAGAGGACTATGCTCTACTCCTTTTTTGGGTAGTATCAGAAACTCAAATCCTTGGGTCCAAACCAAGTCCCAATGTGGTCCCTTTTGTGAGTCACCTTTTAGAGAGGGTTAACCGTAGTGGACATTCCCTTTATTGGGTCAACCATGTGGATGGAACCTCAAATGGTAATAGCCATTTTTGCCATGGTAGTGACAACCGCTATATAAATATCCTTGTGGAAGAAACCTCCATGGGTGTAGTTTCTTGTTGGGCTGTCAGAACTCCTTAGCATCTTTGATTGATTAAATTCTTGGAATTTTTCAAAACCCTAGTGTGCTGGGATTGGAGTTCGCCCACTTGAAATTACAAAAGTTGCAAAGTCAAACCATAACTACGAACCATAGAGAAACCAATTTTTTCTTGCTAGGACTATGTGCGTAATTGAAAAATATTTTGAGAACATACACAAATAGTTCTTTAGGGAGTAGAAATACTAAGTCACTATCTTTCTTCATGTGCAAGGTTTCTTTGTCCCTTGCTCATTGTTTGAAAATAACAGTTTGCTTGAACTCCCTGATTGCTATCTTGTGTGCTTGTTTAACAAATAAAAACTAAGTTCTTGCATTTACAACTACTTGATAGTTCACACCCATGTGCTTGTTAACAAATGGTTTCAAAACATTCAAACATCCAAAATAGTTGAATCCTTTTCTGGTAAACATGGTCATCCCAAGCTTTCACGTAGTTCTGTTAGGAAACCCTATGTCAGGAATGAAATAGAGAGCAATAGCTTCCAATCCATTTTTCCAAGGAGATCCTTTTAGCTTGATTTTTCCTTCTAATTCATCTATCTGAATTTGGTCTCATCTTGTGTCAAAACCTTGTCAAGACAACCTCGAATCAATTTTCAAACAACGGCTAGGTGTTGTGAACTTGTGTTTGCCATCTTTTGGGCATCTACCCATACAACTAGGATACAATATCCTACACTTACATCCAAATCATTTATCACCCAATCAACCAAACCAATCTTGACAGGGTTGTGTCATTTGATTTGTCCTAAATCAAGTCATCTATTAGTTGTCTTATCTTGCTCTTTTGGATTCACCAAAGATTGATGGTGGAAAATTGAGCATCCTCACACAAGAAACCCAAAGAAGAGTCTAACACTATACCCACTCCACCATCAGTTCATGAAAGTAACCCACCAACCCCTCCAGTATCAATACCAAAACATAATCAAAATACCACCATGTCTCAAGGTGGAACTAGTCATGGCTCTCAAGGTCATCAATCTGAACATGGTGAGGACCAAGAACCCACACCATCTGAAATATACAATCACCAAAACAATGATGACTTTCAAAGAATGATGAGACATTTCTTACGAGAAGAGAAAGAGGCTTATTTCTTACAACTAGCTCAACAAGGAGCCAAACTTCCTCCTATTTTTAATGTTGAAGATATCATCAAACATGAGGAAGAAACTCCCATCACTACTATGATGAAACAAATGCATGCCATGCAATTGAAACTTAGCTAGATAGAAAAAGAGAAAACACCCATGGAATTCTCTATGGAGGCTTTATGCCCCTTTCCATTCGATAAAGACTTGTACATGCCACCATTCCCAAAAAAAATGGAAATACCCAAATATGACAAATACAATGGAAACTCTGACCCCCAAGATCATGTCAGAGAATTTTGTACACAATCCATGGAGTTTATGCATGAACCAACTTACTTAATGTGCCTTTTCCCTCAATCTTTGGGAGGAGTGACTATCAAATAGTTCTCTAAAATACCTCCAACTATCAAGACTTTTGAGGAGTTAATCAAACTATTTTATTAGCAATACTCCTACAACATCCAATGCCCGATCACCATGATTGACATTTGTAATTTGAAACAAAAGTCAGGAGAATCCCTTATCACTTTCCTCAAATGTTGGAGGAAGAAATTTTCACTCTATGCTCGACAGATTCCAGAAAATGAAAAACTTGAAATATTCATCAACACCCTCATTTCAGAACTCAATTATCACCTCCAAATACAAAATCATACTTCTTTTGATAAGATGGTAGAAAATTCCATAAAAATTGAAGATGTAATTGTTCGTAAGGGAGACATATCCCTTTACAAAGAAAACAAGTTTGAAATAGGTTCTAATTCCAAACCAAAGGACAAAAACCAAAATGTCAAATTTTGGAATAAGAACAAAGGCATTGTCAAAAATGGTGTTGTTGATACTCTCTATGCCCCATCTGAGGCACCAGCATTTAATCTCATTCTTGGCACCAAGGCCATCAAGGCTTGAGAACTGAAGACACCTAAACCTGCTAACAAAAATTCATTTGAATATAAACCTTGGGCTTCAAATCCTAAACACAAGTTTACTCCTCTTGGAGAATCTTTGGAATCAGCTATGAAAACTCTATTAGCTAATGACATCATATCTCTACCTAAGATCTGACAATATGACCCTGAACCTAAACCAAAGTGGTGGAGAGAGAATGAGTTATGTGACTTCCATCATGGCAAGGGTCATAAAACTAATAACTGCTTACGCTTGAAGCATCTCATACAAGAAAAAATTTATGCTAAAGAGATTTTAATCAAAAACCATAAGAGCAATAATGATCATACAGCATTCACAGAACCATTTCTAAAACATGGTTAGGAAGTTTCATCTACTTAGCCTAATATGGGGGCAAAGGTTAATTATGCCTACCTTGAAAATAATGTTGTCATCAATATGGTTGAACCATGTCTCTCTGAGCATTTTGATGTCATCACAATTGTATGAAGAGATAGAGATCACTCCTCAGCTAATGCAGTTACTCAATCACAAGCTCAGGCACATCTGAAAGGACAAATCCCAGATTCATCTAATGTCCCTAAGATACCTTTCAATCTTTCATCTGCTTCCAAATAGAAGGTTGTTTCAAAATATTCCAATCCAAAAGATACAAGGCCTACATCTTATAGCATTGTTCAACAACTCCAGCACACTAATGCAAAAATCTCTATGTTTGAGTTACTTCAAATATCTCCAGCTCACAGAGCCATTCTAGATAAAGCTTTGCTTGGATCCAATGTTCCTGACGACCTTGATTTAGACAAGTTCCAGACTATGGTTGGACATCTTACATCTCTTCAATAAATCTCCTTTTCAAAAGAAGATGACAATTCATTAAGTCACCCCCATGACCAACCTTTGCATATAGAAGTCTTAATCCAAAACTATCATGTCAAATGTGTGTTGATAGATGGAGGCGCTGGCCTCAATATTTTCTCCTACAAATTGGTGACATAATTGGGATGGTCAGAAAATGCTATTGATCCTAAAAAGAGGATAACCATAAAAGCATATGATGAACAAGAAAGATCCTCAAAAGGAACCATTGTCTTGCCTATCAGAACAGGACTTGTAATCAGAGATGTGACCTGCCAAGTACTTGATCTCCCACTAGCCTACAACATCTTCTAGGAAGACCCTGGATCCATGACATGCAAGCTATTCCATCAACCTATCACCAATGTGTAAAATTTCCCTTTGATGGAGTCAAGGTCACTATACTAGCGGACATTACAACTTCTTGCAATGCTTTGCAAGAAAGTGTAGACAAACTTGTTCCACACAATAGGGAATCTACCACTAAATAGAGTAACACAACCTCTAACTCTAAAGTAGAGCATGTAATGAAACAAGTCAAATCAAAGACACCGACATGGGAGAATATAGAATGGAACCTATGTTGTCTCTCACTTCTCTACCAATTTCACCTAAGTCTTATGGACACCCCTCAAAAAAGATAAAACTAGCAATCAGAGCACCAAAAGTCATCTATAATGGGAGCTTTGTCACAGAGAAAGTGTCCAAGCAAGAATTTGAGGAAGAAATAGGTGTACTCACCTAGTTATACAAAGAAAAGACCCAATCCCACACAGTTCAAAATTGTGGCCCTCAATCACACAAGATTCCTGCAAAATCATATGGACCTGGTAGCAAGTTAATGACTCAAATGGGATACACAGGAAAAGGACATCTAGGAATAAGAGGCAAAGGTCTTATATCACCCATTGAACATTGTGGCTAGGCAAATAAGGATACTATAGGTCTAGGATACAAGAAGAATCCTTTCTATCTTAGCAAGAATTCCTCTCATGTCATAGAGAAAATTAACCCAAGAGAAACTCTTCTTGAGAAAGAAGAAATAGAACAATCTAATAGTGATGATTCTGACACTACTAAGGAGCTCATTCCTTATGACCATTTTCCTAAAGAAATAAAAAACCTCCTTGATGCTAAAGATGATCCCATAAAGAGAATCAGCATAGTGGACACCCAAAAGATAGTCACCACACAAAAATTGACTGATCCTGAAAGAATGCTGACTGAACAGCTTGAACACAATAAAGATTTTGAAATAGACTCCCATGAATATGAGTTCCACTCAGAATTTGAAGGAAATCCTACTTGGGGAATTGGTCCTAATTTCACCCATGTTCTTGATTTGGAGGAATAATCAGAAAAATATGAGCTTGTCACAGATGCCACTCATCAAAATTCACCTACACCTAACATAAGTTTAGAGAAAAGTAATGCACCTCATGAATCTAATTCACTTAATACTAATAATGGAATCACTAATGTCATTGAAATGATCAATGAACTAGACATTCTTAGTAGTGATACTATCTACAAATTTGAGAGTCAGGTTAAAACTGATGATGACAACACCATAAGCATAAACACCATCAATCAATCTTTCCATACATTGATTGTCCATCATCTTGACCTCATAGACCAAAACTCAGCTGTCCCAAACCAAGATGTCCATATCTTTTTGACTAACTACACCCTTGCCTGTTACCTCAATGCAGTGGAACCCATGACAACTTCCATCAGTAAATCTAGCAATAGTATGACAGAGTCAGACATCAAATATCTCAATCAAAAAAGTAAAAACAAAAGGAAAAAGATTTTTGAGGGTGAAAACCACTATGTGGCAGTCTCAGAACATAAAACAGTAAAAACAAAAGATGCATCCAAAGGTGAAAACCTCTCAGAGGCACCTCAGGATGAGATATTTGATGTCCTTTCAAGTCACTCATAGGATTGATCTCTAGTATTGATAGAACCAACTCAGACTATCAACTTGGGCACAATGGAAGAACCTCAGTTAATCCATGTAGCTCAATCTTTGTTAGAAGAAGAAAAACAAGCATTCACTATGTTCTTATCAAAAAAGAAAATCAACTTTGCATGGAAATATTCTAATATGCCTGGATTAGATCATAAGCTAATCATGCATTATCTTTCCATAGCTCCAGGAGTCAAACCTATCAAACAAAAGCTGTGAAAAATGCATCCTCATATTGCATTTCTAGTCAAAGTTGAGTTGGAAAAGTTGCTAAAAGTCAGATTTATCTAAGTCATCGATTATGCTGAGTGGATATCAAACATAGTCCTAGTTTCAAAACCAGATAAATCTATCAGGATATGCATAGACTTCAGATATTTAAACAAATCATGCCCTAAGGATGACTTTCCACTACCAAACATTTATATGATAGTGGACATGACTACGGGCTTTGAAATGTACTCTCTAATGGATGGTTTTTCTGGCTACAACCAAATCAAGATTGCTCTAGAAGATCAAGAGAAAACAACTTTTACTTGTTCTTGGGGTACTTTCTATTGGAATGTCATGCCATTTGGTCTCAAGAATGTTGGTGCTACATATCAAAGAGCTATGATAGCTATCTTCCATGATATGATGCATAAAACCATGGAAGACTATGTTGATGACACCTTAGCAAAATCAATGATAAGATCAAACCATCTAAATGATTTGTGCAAAATACTAGACAGAATGGAGAAGTTTAGTCTTAGACTAAATCCTAAGAAGTGTGCTTTTGGTGTCACTTCCAGAAAGCTCCTAGGCTATATTGTCTCAAAGAAAGGCATTGAAGTAGATCCTGCTAAAGTCAAGGCTATCATAGAGATGCCATCTCCTAAATATATCAGTCAAATGAGAACCTTGCAAGGAAGGGTGCAATCTATTAGATGCTTCATATCTCAGTTAGCAGATATATCACAACCTTTCACAAACACATTACATAAGGGTGTGATTTTTACATGGAATGAAGAATGTGAAAGGAACTTCAACCACATCAAGCAATATCTTTCAAATCCTCCTATTTTGATGCCTCCCATTCAGGGGAAGCCATTGATTTTGTATGTCTCCACCACAGATACCTCACTAGGGGCATTACTGGCACAACATGATGACAACAATAAAGAGAGAGCCATCTACTACATTAGTAGAACCTTGGTAGCATATGAAAAGAACTATTCAACATTTGAAAAATCCTATCTAGCTCTGATTTTTGCATCACAAAAATAGAGACACTATATGTTAGCTCATACAACACAGTTAATAGCTAGGATCAACCCATTAAAATACTTATTGAGCAAGGCTTCCCTCACAAGTAGATTAGCTAAATGGGTGATGCTATTGAGTGAATTCAACATAGAATATGTTGAACATAAAGCTATCACAGGTCAAGTCATTGCCGATCAATTGGCTGAAGCACCAATGTTTGACGACACACCATTACAGATGGAATTTCCAAACTCCTCAATCATGCACATATCTTCAAGGATTTGGCAACTTTTCTTTGATGGATATTACCACAAAATGGATCTGGAGCTAGCATATTATTCATAACACCACAAGGATACTCAATACCTAAAGCATTCAGAATAAAATTTCCTTGTACAAACAATATTGTAGAATATGAAGCTCTACTTAATGGCACGAAGATAGCAATTGAGTGGTGAGTGACAGAGTTATACATTCAAGGAGACTCCCAGCTCATTATACACCAAGTCAATGATGTATACCAGACAAAGGATGAGAAACTAGTTCCATACAAATGCATGGTTGATGACCTTAAGAAGTATTTCATCACAGTCACTTTTGAGAAGATTCCTAGAATAGAGAACAAGGTTGCTAATGCTATGGCAACATTATCATCTCTACTAAAGTAGCTAGAACATGAGCTATGTTATGAGTTCCTAGTGGAAGCACTGTCATTCCCTGCATATGATTGTCCAAAACCCTGCATGATCTACATAGTTGTTGGTCATGATTCTTCTAGATAAAAACCCCTTTTCTCATTCCTTTGAGATCAAATCATTCCTGATTCATTTAACCACCATGAAAAATGTTCCCTTATCTAAAATGCATCACGGTATGTCATCATTGGTAATGATCTATACAAATGAAGTCTAGATGGTACACTTCTTAGGTGTTTAGAACATGAAGAGTCTCAATGCACATTAGAGGAAGTCCATGATGGTATATGTGGATCACATTCCAATGGTTTAACACTAGCTCAAAAACTTATTACGGCTGGGTATTATTGGCCAAACATGGAACAAGAGGCTATTACATATGCCAAGAAATGTCAAAAGTGTCAAGTCCATGGAAACTTAATACATGCACCAGGGAGAGATTTGATCCCCTTTACAACACAATGGTCCTTTCAACAATGGGCATTTGATCTTATAGGGACTATTTATCCACATTCCTCAAATGGACATACCCATATAATTATAGCTACAAACTATTTCACAAAATGGGTAGAAGCAGTTCCCTTAACTCAAGCAACTGGTAAACAAATTTCTACGTTCATCTTGAACTACATCATTTGTAGATATGGTATTCCCCACTCTATAGTCACAGATAATGGTGGACAATTCAAAAACAAAGACTTGGATGATTTATGTGTGAAATTCAAAATCACACAACATTGGTCATCTATTTACTATCCTCAAGGGAATGGACAAGCAGAGGCTTCCAACAAGAATCTATTAAAAATCTTGCATCGTACAATTAATAAAAGAGGAAGAGACTAGCATCTTATGATCAATCCAACTCTCTAGGCCTATAGAACAAGTATTAGAACACCTACTGGGGCTACACCATTCACTTTAGTTTATGGGTCTGAAGCGGTACTACCTATTGAGGTTGAAATCCCATCACTAAGAATCAGAATGCATGGTCTAGTAAATGATGATGACTATAGAGTGTCTAGGTTGCAAGAACTTGAACTACTAGATGAGCATAGATAAGTAACATATGATCATCTCAGAGTGTATAAGAAAATAATGTCTAGAGGCTACAATAAGAAAGTCAGACACGGAGAATTTCAGGTTGGTGATCTGGTCTTCAGAGAGAATCCTAAAAATCAATCACATCGAGAACGCAAAGGGAAGTTTGAACCCAACTGGCTGGGTCCCTTTGTAATCACTACTACTTTTGGCTCTAGTGCCTATCAACTCTCAATGATTGAAGGAGAATAACTCTGAGAACCAATCAACATTCTCCATCTGAAGAAATTCTATGCCTAGGGCATTCAGGCTATGGTAAAATATCCTGAAAAAATCTTAAAAATTGAAAAAAGTCCTAAAAAAAATGAACATCTTGGTGAAAACCTGGAAAAATGGTTGCCACTTGTTCAAAATGCTCCATCTATCAGTGCAATCTTGGTCTTTCCCAACTTTCAGTCTTGCTTTAGTTTGTACATACCTCATAGTTTGTTTCCACATTCCTATTTTCAATAAGTTAGTTTGTACACCAATCAGCTCAAGCATGTATATCCTATCAATTCTTAACAAGTGGGGGCAATCAATGTCATATCCTATGGCCTTGAGTATATTTTTAGACGTGTCATATCTAGTTAGAGTCTTTTGAAGCTTCATCCGGGTCAGTCAGTCTATGTCCTTACCAAAAAAGGATTTTGCACATAACAACAAAAATAATCTATGATTCACATGCTTTTATCTCTTTGTATGCTTACTATTTTGCATTGAGATATTTTTTTTTGCATATTGTGTCCCTTTGAGCTCTTCGATGATGTCCTTTACAAGATTTAGAAAGTGATGACTGGGGGCACAATCTTTTCTTTCTTTCTGCTTGTTGGTTTAGTTCCAATGATCTAAAGACTTCATATAAGAGGGGTGTCCATCTGTAAGAGCCTTCATCTCATATTGGATGGCCATGTGTACCTCAACTCCTTTTATATGGACAATTTGGTGAGGTTGGTTCTTCTCCTTGTTTATTTGAGTGACTTCTTTCTGCTACAAGTGACATTCTAAATGCTTGTCTTGCTAAGTGAACGTAAGGGTCACTGCGAGCATTATTTACACTTCTTATCAATCATTTAGCACAAGGAGGAACTCTTGCATGTCAAAAGATACCAAATGCTTTGTAATGATAATTATCCAATATGTCATTTATCAAATAATTAATTTGGTCTTCCTGTCCAAACAAACATCATTATTTCATCATAATATGTACATATATATACATCTAAAAATAAAAATTTTTGGGGGCACATACAAATCTTCCCTTCATATATATAAATCTATCAAATACATTTGGAACACATCATGTGCCCAGCCAAAAAAAATTACAAAACCCAAAAAAAAAAAGAAAAAGAAAAATAAAAAAACAACACTTGTGTCATCACTCCGCCCATCTAGGTTCAAATGATGAAGAACCTCTACTGCTACTTTTGTGCCTTGGTGGATGGACACCAATACCTCTGATTGGTCTAGCCATCCTTTGTGGCATTCCTCCATCTCACCTCTAATCCACTGGGACTATTTGATGGTACAATCCCATATAGTAGGTAGCTTCTCGACCAACTCTAGTTGATTCTCTCATGACTGACAGAGTCTCCATCAGTAGTTGAGATGCTCTTGGGAGTGTGACTACCTGTAATGTAGTATCTCGTTCATCTTTGTAGGCTTCTGCCACAAACCTCCATCGATCTCTATTCACCATCACATCCTCTAGCTATTGTCTAAGATTATTCACCTGTTGAGTCACTACATTCAGTCACTCTTGTGTCTCCTCTAACATGGCATCAATCTCTATCATGGTCTTCTGGGATGCTTCCACACTACTTTGTAATGCAACGTAGGCTTCCTGGGCACTATCTACTCAAGTCCATTCTACCTCTATCACCCCCCACATACGAGATGCTTCAGTCTGAGCACTATCTTCCCATACCCTATCCATCATACCTTGCAACCATGTCACCTCACTTTCTGCTTGATCCACCCTTTCTTCTTCTACTGCTAGTTGTTGCTACAAGGCATCTCTCTCTTCCACCACCACATTGTAGTCTTCTAACAGCACAAATTGTCACCACATTACTGGTTGTGGTACTACTGCTTGTGCTACAACCATTGGCTCTGGTCCTGGTCATTATACAATAGGATCTAATATTTGTTGATCACCTTGTTGACCTTGTTCAAAGAAGCTAGAGAATATCAGATACCTTGGTACTATTTGATGTACAATAAGATTCAATCTCTTTTGATCACCTTGTGGACCTTGTTCAAAGAAGTTGGAGAGTATTGGATAGCTCGATCTCCATGAGGAATATTTCTCCTGGGATCTAGCCTCCTACCTTCTCTCATTAGCTTCCTCTATTTGTCCCCTCCAAGTAGCTCATGATAGCAAAGGGCCTGAGTCTCTCTGCGAGCATCTTATGCTAAACTCTGGCCTCCATGAAGCATATTTCTCCTGAGAGGTGGCCTCCTACCTTTCCTCACCCACTTCTTCTATTTGTTCCCTCTGTGTAGCTTGTGATAGCAAAGGGCTTGGATCCCTTTGGGGCCATCTTATTGTGAGCTTTGGCCTCACCCATCTACCATCTAAACTCTCATCACCATCATCTTCATTCCTTCTACTTTCTTCCATTATGCCTAATGCCTTTTCTTCTCCCCACTAATGATATTTCTTTCTTCGCCTACTTCTTTGATACACTTGATGTGTTTTCTCTTGTAAATTTTTCATGGCCTCTTATCTTGCTAAGTACCAATCATTCACACCTACGCACCCTACTACTATTAGCTCATCTTGTCCTTATACCTATTGTATATAGCATGGCGGCACTTCTTCCTACAAAATAAATCTTGTCAGAAAATCTTGAGATTTTCTTCATCTGCTGTACACATCCTCATCACTCTTGCAATAACATTTGGTCAAAAATCTTATCCCATCAAGCCCTATACTTTAGCAGCTCCTAGGAGAGACTCTTGCCTAGCTATTACTGTGATCTCTCTCCTTGAGAATTTCCCTCGCAACAATCACCAGTGGTTCTCATTGCATCTGTCTACTCTTTACGTCCTATTGTTCATCTTGTGAAGTGAACGTATGGGTCATTGTGACCATGCTTATCATATGCTGGGGCAAGTTCTTACTTGTCTATCTTTTTAATATCCTTGGAAACTCTTTAAAAAAAATTTTATAAAAAAAAATTCATAAAAAAAAAAGGTAAAATATCTTGAAAAACGTGTAAAAACATCAAATATTTTTTTTCAAAAATCCTAAAAAAATAAAATAATCAAATCAAATACTTTAAAACTCTGTAATAAATTTGTACATAATCATTTTCCTTGCTTTGTTTTAACTTTTTTTTGTTGGATGATCTTCTGAGATCCTGAGGCATTTGTTCATATGTCTCAGGAAGGATGAGATCACTCTCTGTCTGCTGTGTTTGTTTACGTGAATGGATCATCATCCTAGCTTTCTATGCTAGGTATGACATATCCACTTTTGCAAAATCAAAATAAAGCTTTAATGACATGAAGTGCACTTATGAAAGCAAGTATCATCACCAATCCTCTTTGCTCCATCTCACATTCCTTCCATCAATTTTATCTAACCTCAATCTTTTCAAAAAATTATCCTCAAATCAATTTTTGCCCAATTTTTCAAGGGGGCATCATATCTCTCTTCTATCAATCCACTGAGGCACATCGCTTGGGGTAATCTAATCTCAACCCCTGAAAATCAATTCTGACTAGTATTTGGGCAACCTAACCTAGATTCTAGAAATCAAAACTCTGTTCTAGAGATCATCTTGAAATCTATACAACACTTGGGGCATATCAGATTCATCAAAATCCATATCAATCTGGTATTCTTTTAATCTTGTTAACTATATCAACTTTTCATAACTATGAGTTCATCAATGCTATTTCCTTGATTCTTCATAACTGAAGGGTTCAGATGTGATACCAATGTGATTCTTATTGACAATCAAATCTGGAATCGGTCACTCACTTCTTTGTAATTATAGGTTCAGAATCAATCGTCTTATCACTTGTTTGTAATCATCAGTTCATTTTTGGTACTGTTAACAACATCTCAAATCTTTGGTCGATCAAGACCCAATCTAGACATCAATCATCATATTAGACTATTCTTTGAACCACTATGCTTCATGTAGTAATTCAAAGAGGGGCAAAATGTAATACCCCAAAATCGGCCTCAGTATATCAATCCTTTTAAATCATCAAAGTCCTATTATACTAGGCAATTATGTCTTCTAATGGACTCTACTTGACTTAGTGTCAAATATAGAAAACCTTAAATCTATATTAATCACATGCTACATTTAATATAATAGCTAAATAAACCTATGATCGATTAATTTAAAGTCCTAGTACTTTAATTAATTGAATCTCCTTCTTCTATTAATTTAAATAAATACATTTAAATTAATTCACATTTCCCTTTTTAACCTACTTGGAATTAAATATTACATTTAATTCTATTTGAGCACATTAAATCATTTTCTTCTATTAATTTAAATAAATATATTTATCTATTTAAATTAAATCATATTTTCTTTTATTTACCCATTTGGAATTAAATATTATATTTAATTCTATTTTCTTCTATTAATTTAAATAAATATATTTATCTATTTAAATTAATTCATAGTTCCCTTTTAACCCACTTGGAATTAAATATTATATTTAATTCTATTTGAACACATGGCTCCTAATTCTCACCAAACTCATCTTTCTTACCCACCCACTAAAATTAAAATAATGATTTCTTTAACCTTTAAGGTCTTCACTTCTCCTCTCAAGTCAAAAACAACCACATGGAAGAAATATACTTTGTCCAAATAATCCAAAACTCTACAAACTCGGATTTGGACTTTGGAGTCATTTTTGGAGGCTCTTTTATGAGTCTTGGGCCACCTAGTGACCAAAATTCAACCCCCTACCCTAAGTATATCAAGTGGGAAAGGTAAATTTGACTCTAACTACCTTCTAGAAGCCTCCTAAACCTTCCAAAATCTCACTTAAGCATTTCATACGAATTTGGGTAGTAGGTTTCAATTTTCAAAGTAGATCCACCCGCTCACCCACTTTGAATTAAATAATTAAAATGAGAGAATCTCAGCCCTTGATCTTCGTTCAATCCTGACCGTTGATTCTCCTAAAAATCCTATAAATAGGACTTCATTTCCCTTTACAAATGGAGCCTTCATTAGCATTGTTATTATAGATCTAAGGGATTCAAATTCTTCTATCATCTATCTATTTCTAAACCACACTCCTAGTATTCTCATAGCATTGCTTTCAAACATATAATGTATTTCAAGGCATTTGGAGAGCTACATCAACCCATCTTTGGGAGGAGAAAGGAGAACATGGGAACTAAATCTTGGAGGGAGTTTAGATAGATTTCTATTCTTTATTTTCTAAGTTATTTTTTATGTGTAGATTAGAGTTGCTTTGCATGTTTGCTTGTATAAATCTTGTGGTTGTTTCATTTTCATGCATTCTAATCCAATTCTAGTCATACAGTATGCACCACTAGAGATGCATTTGTTTCCTCTGATTTCTTTAAATTTTAATCCCTTGTAAAATGCTCAAAAAGACCTCTTCCTCTAACTAGCTTGGTGGTTTGGATATCAATGTCATATTCCATTACCTTGGTAGTCCAACCAGCTCTTTTCTCATTTAGGTCGTTGGAAAGAAAAAATTCTTTGACACTTGGATGAATAACCTTTAAGTGTACCTTGTTGTGCATCAATAAATATCTAAACATTTTAAGGCTCTTCACCACAACAAGTACATGTTTCTCTACAAAAGAGTATCTTTGTTCATACTCTTATAAATCTCTGCTAAAGAAAGCAATAGGCTGCTCCAATCCATCTAAATTTTCTTGAGTCAACATAGAAGATATAGCATCATGACCCCCATAAGCATAAAAGATAAAATCCTTACTGAAATTTGGATTTAATAGAGTAGGGGCTTCTATCAAGGCTTCTTTCATAGCTTGAAAGTTAGATTTTCCTTCTTTAGGTAGTTGAAAGTTGAACTCTTCTTTAGCATGGTTGTCAAAGGCTTCAATAAATCTACAATATTAGGCAAGAAATGCCTAAAAAAATTAATCCTTCCTATGAAAGATTGGAGACTTTTCTTATGATGTGGCAAGGGTAGCTCTAGAATGGCTACAATTCTCTCAGGGTCTACCGTAATTCCTTTCTTGGATACTATATATCCTAGCAATTTTCCTTCATGAACTACAAACACACATTTCTAAGCATTAAGAGATATCCCAAATTCTCTACATCTTTCAAAGATTTTCCTCAGATGTTTGATATGATCTACTGCATGTTTAGAATAGACAATTATGTCATCTAAGTAGACTAGTACAAATTTGTACATGAGGCTTTTAAAGGCCATATCCATTGCCTTTTGAAAAGTAGCACCTGCATTTGACAAACCAAAGGGCATTTTTTGGTAAGCCATTGTTCCCCACTTGGTTGTAAATGTAGTCTTAAATTGATCCTCTTCATTGACTAAGATCTGATTGTCTTGAATAGCCATCCAATAATGAAAATCTCTCAGATCCAGAGACACATTGTAAGATTTGTTCCATAGAGGGTAATGGATGGCGGTCTTTTAAAGAGGCCCTATTAAGATCCCTGAAGTCAACACATAACCTCAACTCCCCATTCTTCTTCCTTTTAGGAACAACATTGGAAACCCAACTAGTATGCTTTATGGGGTAGATGATACCACTTTCTATCAATTTGAGCACTTCTTTATGCATAAGTGGCTCAAGCTTGGGATTAATAGGCCTTTGTTTTTATCTTACTGGTTTGGCATCAGGCTCTAGTTCAATAGTGTGCTGAGCAAGGGCAGGGTTAAAACCTTTGAGATCTTCATATTGCCATAAAAAAACATCATTGAATTCTTTGAATAATTGGGTGTAAGCCTGCCTTTTGAAATCAGTGTTTACTTTTCTGAATTGTAAACTCTTACCTAGTTCCAACTCTAATTCAACACAATGTTCTTGTTGAACTACCAGGCCAGCTTTATTCTTCTTGACTTGATCATCCTTGTTGAAGATAGTCTCTAAGGTGACAAGACCTCTAGGCATCTTATTAGACTTAAGTTGTATTACTTGTTCACCATAGTTTTGCAATAGTCTGTCTTGGTTATGTTTTGAGAAAACATCTTCTTCAAACAAGAATTTCAAAATTTGCTCATCATTGTCAAAAACTTAACAATTAGTGTCATTATCAGGGATAGAAGGTCTGACAATCACTTTGTTATGCTGTTGGGTCTCCTCCTTTGAAATACTATTAGGAATGTCATATTGAGACCCAATAGTAGCTAATCTATCTACATTTTGATTTGGTTCTCTAGGGATAGAAACAATGTTGAAAGCACAAAAGTCTTCAATTGCATCCCAAACTCTATGTTTGTATGCTTTCAAGGTGTAATTTTTAGTTGCACTTGTCCCCCTTACTTGGCTGACAACTTGTTAGCACTTGTAAAAAATTTCTTGGCTACATGTTCTTACCCCTGGTCCCTGCAGTGTTTTTCATGGTTTTCGGCTAAAACCCTTGCAAAATTCAAAAAGAACTAGTCATTGCCAGCTGAGCCCTTTGTCTTTCCTCGGCCCTATTCTTTTTTGATGTTACCTTTTTGGCTCACTTAAGCCCCAAATTTCCCATGTGCTTAAAGTTTTATGACCTCTTCGCATGTTAAGCGATTAGTCACATAATCGCATAGACTATTTTTGGTCTATGCGATCATGTGATTAATATTTCTATTGGGTCCCCTTTCCTAAGTTTTTCCTTGCCCCAATGGTAAATATTTCCTAAGTCATGAGCTTTAATTTTTCCTATGTTTTAGCTTGCTTTATTTCCTAGGCCCGGTCTCTGACACCTAGGCACAGTTGGCAGTTCCTCATTGGCCGATGGATTTAATGAAGTGGCATTGGTGGACCTAGGCGGGGTCATGTTGTCAGTTTCCTGATGATCATGTGGTTGTCGCATGATCACATGGAATATTCCATCCCCTTGTGATTATATGACAACCATTGATTTTGGATCTTTCCTAGTGTGTGTCAATGGGACTTGATTCTTTAAGCAGTAGAGTAAAGGAAGATAGTGTAGCTACCACATGATCACATGGAATATTCCATCCCCATGCAATCATGCACCAGCCATTCAATTAGATACCAAAGGTTTGTGGGTCCTATCAGTTGTGACTAGGTAGTTTTGGTGAATGGCATAGTGACATGTGGTATTGAGTGGACCCAGGTGGGGTTTGAGGTTTGGCGGAGTGGATAAGTGTTTGGCAGTGCTGAAAAAGTTTCATGTGGTCACACATTCATGGAGGGATAAGAGGATTCACTAGTTTATTTAGCGAAGGAGAGAAGTGTTTTGTGAATTGGTGAGGTTTCTTTGTCACCAATTCACTAAGTTTGGTGAGGCCATTTTTAAAAGGAAATCATAAGGCCCACGAAGGGAGATTGATCGGACAGCTATGTTTTAAATTTGACAGAGGTTTGAATGTGGGCCATCATTCTCTACTGGCGTTAGGGATGTAGCCATTGGATTTTGATTTCAAATTTGCTGAGGGGTTTGCAGTGACAAGAAGTACTAAAATTTATGGATTTTATTGCAGAATTGACCCTGTTGGGTGAGATATGACTAGTTTTCCATTTGCAGTGTGGTCTAGGGTGCTATTGGACTATTTGCAGAGCCTGTACTATGGTGTTTGTGTGCTCAAGGTGTGTTGCAGGGTGTCCTTTTGAGCTCATTTTTGTGATCCCTGTACTTATAGAGAATATTTTCATTATGGCAGATCTGTTCTAGTTTCTTCCCTCCTATTTTTGATGTGTTTCCCACCCCTGTAATAACTTTTTGACCATTTCCAGTAGGTTGGGTGGTTGAAACCCTAACCCTAGTCATCCGTAGCTTGTTGCAAATTTCCAAGATGACTAGGGGGTATAAGCTATAGGATTTTTGAATTTGTAAGGGTTCCAAAACATTTTTTCTTTTGGTCCCTAGTTTTTAACTGTAATATACTGATAGAAGTCTAGTTTTGTGACTTTTCTTATCTTGGTGTCATTCTAATTATATATGTTGATTCTGGATTTGTTAATGAAAAAATCATTGAATCCCAATCTTGCATTTTGTGTATGTCTTCTTGCTTGTCTCTGAACTCATATATGTTAATATCACAAAGTGTGTTAATGTATGGTAAACAAAGAGTATTTTGAATTCATCTCTGAGTTTCTAACAAAGTTAGGATTAAAGCCTTTTAGGTGAATTCAGTGAGTTTGCAGTCAGGTGTAGAATGTGATGTCCTTGTGCTTGAGGGAAAGGTGTAATAGGCAAAGCACTTATTCTAGTTTCTATTGTGTTTGACTTAAGGTATTTAGTTGAGGCATACACTTAGGTGACTCTCAGCCCTAGGATAAGGCACTGGTCTTTCCTCTTGAAGTTTCATGGTTAATAACTACAAACACAAACATTCATTTGATAAACTTTTATAGACTTGTGTTGAGTATTGTATACATCATTTTGAGACTCCTTTAGAGAAGTGAGTCAAGGGTACACCCACCTGAGCATTGAAGCTCAAAGAGTAGAATGATCCTTGTCAGTTGGTCCCCTTCCTTGTTGACTTTAGAGTGGTGATAGAGTCAAGATTTTTTTTGCATTATCCATCAAAGTGTAAATTTACAAGTTGAAGATCAAAGGGAATAATCCACAACTAACAAAGTGGTGACTCTACTGGGGAAGAACATAAAGAAATCCTATTAGAGTGCTCTGGTTGTAGCTATATTGAAGTAGTCAAAATCTATTGATTAGATTGGTTTGGCCCATCTGAGTCACCAATAAATTGGCGACTCTGCTAGGGAGGACAACTATGAAGATCTACATTTGTTAAGAGTCAATGATTCTATTGGGGAGAATCTAGAGAGAAAGGTATAAGTGTGTTCTTGTTTTCCTATTATTTTAAAGATTTCCCATCTAGGTGGGTGGGGACTCAAAGCTTTGAACTAGTGCAACATATTGAAGAAGCATGGATAAGAGGAGAAATACTAGGTCATATGTCAAGAAGAATCCAGAGGTCACTCTAGAGAAATTACCTAGAAAGGGAAACAAGAGCTGGATTAGAAGGAATGGTGAGTCTACCAGTGCTCCCATGAGAGAAAAAAGAAATGTAAGAGCCAGAGTACCACATGTATCCTCAAGAGACAATGGTTCACAAGATAGAGTATCTAGATTAGATGGTGGTCACTCTGAAGAGAGATTTTATGATACCCCTAAGGCTACATTTCAAGACAAGGGTCCTTTTCCTGTAGGTTAAAATGAAGAAAATAGAGATATGGGTCTGGAGGTTGATTTGGATCTTGAAGAAGATCAGTTCAGAAGAGAACCCATGAGACATAGGCAAGTCCACTTCCCATATCAAAATCTTCCTGATATGGATGTCATCTTGTTCTGATGACATTATGGTAGATCCTGATGATTTGAATGCACTAAGGTTGTAGTTGGTAGAGCAGGATGCCATACATAAAAGATTAAAAGAGGAGAGAGAGGTTGAAAAGGTAAATGCTTTGATTGAGAGGTAATCTCTTATTAGAAAAATTAATGAAACGAAGGAGAGAAACAAGATTCTTGCTTCTACTCCTAGAACATTGCAATATGATGTGTTTGGTGATCTTGATGCCTTGAGGAGTGAGCAAGAATGCTTACTGCAGGATCATGAATTTGAAAATGAGGGCCCTATGGTTAGACAAGTGCAAAGCTATGTCCCTTTGCCTAAAGATAAGGATGGGCATAGGATCACTAGACCTATTATTATTATTAATGAGAAAGGAAAGCAGAAGATGGTGGGTGACCAAGCAAGCAAGCCAGTGACAATACTAGGGATCCCACCACCTGATTCAAATAAGGACACTGAAATAGAGAGAAGGAGAAAAGAAGATGAGGACCTTACAAGAGAACTAGAGAGAGCTAAGGTTGACACTGCCATTGTAGAAAAGAAGAGGAAGATCCAATTCTTGTGGACTTCTTCAACTAATGCTCTTGGCCCATCTGCTACTGAACTAGGTATGCCATCTATGACTACTGTTATTCCACTTAGTAATGCTACTAGTTCTTTTCCTTCTTCATCTGCTAGGATAGGTGCAGATCCTAGGCAGCAGTCAAATGTACAGATAAATGTAGATGCTAATGTTGATCCTAGGGTTAACACTAGTTTGAGCTTTCAAAGAAGACCTATGCAACTAGAAGGCTATAGGCAAATAAGTTTTGATGGAATTCCTGGCTATCCAAATACTTTTCCAAATGATATTAGAGATAAGGTACCTAAGTTTTCTGGTAATAATGCTATTAGTTGTGAGGAGCATCTTAGATTATTTGTTGATATGCTTAATGATTATGAGGTAGAGCATGAGGATGTTGTCATGAAACTATTTGTTCAATCTCTAATGGAGGATGCTAGAGATTGGTTTAAGAGGCTTCCTAATAAGTGTATTGATACTTGGGACTCTTTTGAGAAATGTTTCAAAGAGAAGTATGGTGATAGGCCTAATGCTAACCTCATGTTGAATGAATTCAATGCCATAAGGAAAAATCAGAATGAGTCTACAGCTGAATTCAACATGAGATTTCAGAAGGGTATGCAGAAGTTGTTCCAAGTCATGCGGTTGGATGACAATGTCTGTCTGACTACATACTTCAATGCATTTGATGGGAAGATGGGATATTCATTGAGGGATAAAGAACCAAGAACTCTTAGGGATGCTTTTAGGTTTACTATCAATATTGAAAACAACATGAAAGTATCAATAAAGTTGGGTGGAAAGAGAGATGACCCAAAGTTGTTTGGGGACAAGAAATACAAAAAGGAAAATGACAAGAATGTTGGATCTAGGAGGAAAGAAGAAGATAAATTAGATAAGGTGCTTAATGCATTGAAGGATTTGAAGGAACCTAAAAATAGGAACACCAGTGCTCTTACCAATGAAAGGCCTTAGTTCAACAACAATTTCAGTAAGTAGAATAGATTGCAGAATTACCCCTACAACACCCAATGGAAGGATGACAAGCCTATTGTCCCCATTGCAAGAGGAAATAATGACAGAGGTGTCCCTGAACCTCTACATAAAGCTTCAATAAATGTCATGGAGAATGTACCATGGTGTGTTCCATGCCAATCCCCTCATCCTATAGAGCATTGTGTGGTTGCACAATCTATGGCTACAAATCAAGATTGTAGCAATGAGAAGATAGAACAAGAAGAAGAACAAGATGATATTGGTTGCAACATGATTTATTCATATCTAGGATATGAAGATGATTCTGATTTTGATGAAGAGGTAGATGTGAATGTGAAGAGACATAATCAGGCCCTTTTTCATCAAGAGGTTTTTTTCTGATCGTGAGTGCATTGATCAGAAAATATGTAATATGAACTCTTCTCCCAAGCCAGTAAATTTGAGAAGAGCTTCTAGAGAAGAGATGGAGAGGATTACTATAGAAATGATTGCCTAGGTGCAAACTAGAGGCATGGTGGAAAGGAATATAAATGAGAAAGTTGTAGGAATATTTATAAAGAGTACCAACTCTAGAGAACCTAACGAGAACAAATCAAAGGTTGATCACATGGTGAAATTCAAGAATGTAAAAGGTAAACATTGTGAGCCTAAGGGAGTTGGAATTGAATGGATCTCTAGTGAGATTGAGAAGCTAGTTAACACAATGGCTAAGGTTGAAAAAGTGAAGCTGGTTAGTACACCTAATATGTCAGACAAACAAAGGGATGTTAAGGCAATGTAGATTGAGATTCCTGCTTCTGCCCCTATTGACATGTTGTATGTATTGTCACAAATTACAGTTAAGGTTCCATTGTTAGAATTTTTGAGGATCCCAGAACATAAAGATAAGGCTATTGCATGGGTTGGTAAAATTCACAAAAATGATACTTCATGCAATGGATCTCAAGCTAAAGTTTTGAAGGATATTACTACTCAAGGAATTAAATCTCAAATTCCTCCAATATATTTCAACAGTTCTATCAATGCCAGCCTTGAAAATATTGACCCATTCTTCTTAAGCGTTCTTGTGAATGGGATGAAATTAAGAAATTGTATGATTGATAGTGGTGCCTCTAATACTATCATGCCTTTTAAAATTATGGAGAGGTTGGGCCTTAAGGTTGACATAGTGCAGGGCAGATATTGTGCAATGGATCAGAGGGAGGTACCAATTATTGGGACTATCAATGCAATGCCATATAGGTTGGCAGCATATCCAAAGAAAGAGCTAACAATGAGTGTTTTGGTGGTGGATATCCCTCCTCATTATGGGATGTTGCTATCTAGAAGATGGAGTGCTACCATGGGTGGAAGTTTACAGTGTGATCTATCTTATGCAACTTTCAAGATTGATGATCTATTTGTCAAGATTGAACGAGGCCAAGAGTATGCCACATGATTGAGAGAAACATAGATAATGAAACTACATGTTTTTTGGATACTAATGTAAATTCTTTTAGGGCAGAGATCCCTGTATTTGAAAATGATCTTGTTTTTTCACCTATTTCTACTAAGGTAGGTGCTGACTCTATGAAGGGTGATTTGTGGGTCATGTACTTTGATGGTGCAAACTACAAAGATGGTGTAGGAGTAGGTATTTTACTTATTTCTCCTGATGGAAACATCTACAAGTTCACTTTCACATTGAATTTCTTTTGTACCAACAATATAGTAGAATATGAGGCTTTGTTGTTAGGACTGAAGTTGGAACAAAAGCATGGTATAAAATGCATAAGTGTTGTTGGTGATTCTGATTTGGTGGTGTCCCAAGTCAGGTCAGTGTATGCTTCCAAGAATAGAAGGTTGAAACAATATAGGAATGCAGTGTGGGATTTGATTGAACATTTTGATGCCTTCAATATTGAGTGGAAGGATAGGAGTAATAACAAGATGGCTGACTTATTGGTCAATATTGCAATCAATCCTAATGATGTTACATTCTCTAGTATTTCTAAAGTTGAAATTTAGGCTAGGCCTAGTATACCAGACAATATTGAGAATTGGAAAGTTTTTGATGATGATAATGATATTTTGAAGTTTATGGATTGAAAGGATCAGTATCATGGTTAGGAACTTGATTGTTCAACCTTGGTTGAGTCAATAGAAGGAAGGGAGGTTGTCTTAGGGAATGAGGTCATTCAGCTTAGAACTAACAAGGTGCCCAAGGGGATTGTTGTTTTGGAGACTCTCTTTGACAACCAAGATAGAGTTCAAAGGAATACCAAAGGAGCAAATCATGTTGATCTTGAGGAGATAAATCTTGGATCACATGAGGCACCTAAGAAAGTATACATTGCTAGAGGTATATCTCAGAAGGTAAGGAGACCTTTGATTGAATTATTAAGGAAATTTGGGCATGTCTTTGCATGGTCATATGATGACCTAAAGGTTTATAGAGGATTTATTTTAGCATGTTATTCCATTGAAAGAAGATGCTAAACCTTTCCAGCAAAAGCAAAGGCCTATTAATCCTACTTTGGCACCCAAGATGCAAGAAGAATTAATGAAGTTGAGAGATGCTAGCATTATCAAGCCTATAAGGCATTCTTCTTGGGTGTCAAACCTTGTTCCTATGAGAGAAAAGAATGGTGACATCAGGCTTTGTGTGGACTTCAGAAAATTGAACATCAGCTCATTGAAAGATAATTATTGTTTGCCCAATATGGAGGCTATGTTGCAGAGAGTAACCAGGTCAAAATTGATGTCAATGATGGATGGTTTCTCTGGCTACAATTAGGTCATTGTTAAGGAATTAGAACAATTCAAGACAACCTTTACAACACCTTGGGGAACATATGTTTATGTGAGAATGCCTTTTGGTCTCACAAATGTTGGTGCTACTTTTCAGAGGGCAATGGATGTTGCATTTTCAAATTTCATTAATGATTTCCTTGCTGTGTATCAAGATGATTTAACTACCTATTCCAAGAAAGAAGAGGACCATTGTGCTCATTTGGAGAAAATATTTATGAGGGCCTTAGAATTTGGTATTTTATTAAACCCAAGGAAATGTGCTTTCGGTGTCACAAAAGGTAAGTTGCTTGACCACTTAGTTGGGAAGCAAGGAGTGAGAATTGACCCTAAGAGGGTAGCAACAATTGATAAAATTCAGAGGCCAAAGAATGTTAAAGGGATTCGATCCTTCTTTGGTCAGGTCAATTTTCTAAGGAGGTTTGTGACAAACTTTGCAGAGGTTACTAGACCTATTTCCAAGATGTTGAAGAAGGGATCTATAATCAATTGGGAGGGTGAGCCTGATGAGGCTTTCAAGAATATCAAGCAGTCTATCAAATATGTACTAGTGCTAAAGGCACCTGATTATAGTTTCCCAATGCATATCTTTTCTTTTGCATCTTTTCACACTATTGCTACAGTTTTGTTACAAAAGAATAAGGATGGTTTTGAGTAGCCTATTGCATTTTTCAGTAAATCTTTGCAAGCTGCAGAATTAAAGTATGACATAAATGAGAAGCAAGCTTATGCACTTGTGAAAGTAATCAAGGCTTTTAGATGTTACTTGATGGGAGAAGTTGTGATTTCTTTTGTGCCAAGTGCAGCTGTGAAGGATATTTTCTCACAGCAGGAGATGTCTGGAAGAAGATGCAGATGGATTAATAGGATCCAAGAATTCAATGTTGAGATCCAGATCACTAAATTGGTTAGAGGTCAGGGATTGGAAAAGTTGATGGCTCAATCCAATCTAGATGCAAACTAGGTAAATCATTCTGAAATTGATTATACATGTGATATGGATGATTGTATTTGGTACCAAGATATTATTTACTATTTGAGAAATATGAGGTGTCCAGATAATATGAATGATAATCAAAAGAGGACATTGAAGTTACAGGCCATTAAGTATGTAATTGTGAAATGTAAGTTGTATAGAAAAAATATGGATTGCATACTGTTGAAATGTGTGGATGAGGATCAGGTGAATGTGTTGTTGAAAGAGATGCATGAGGGAGTTTGTGGTGGAAATTACATGGGTAAAACAACTGCTCATAAGATCTTGAGAGAAGGATTTTGGTGGCCCACAATCTTTAGGGATGCAGAACAGTTGGTAAGGAGATGTGATGCTTGTCAAAGGTTCTCTAGTAAGCTTAAGTTCTCAGGTAATGTACCATTAAAACTAGTAGAAGTTCAGGCTCCTTTCCAATAGTGGGGAATTGATTTCATAGTGGAGATACCAAATAAGTCAAGTGGAGGACATTCATGGATCTTAGTTGCCATTGATTACTTTACAAAGTGGGTAGAAGCTATACCCACAAGGAATGCAACTAGTAGGGTGGTAATTGACTTTTTGATGAATAATATTGTTACAAGGTTTGGGTGCCCTGAGAAGATAGTGAGTGATAATGCTATGTGCTTCAGGTCTGTCGAATATAAGGACTTTTGCAAAGGTTAGGGAATTCAAATTTCTAATTCCTCACCTTATCATCCGCAAGGAAATGGTCAGGCATAATCTACTAATAAGAGTCTAATTAAAATCTTGAAGAGAATTCTAGAGAAGAATAAGAGGACACGGCATTCAAAGCTACCATTAGCTTTATGGGCTGATAGGGTAACTGTGAAGAGGGAAATTGGTTGTGCACCATTTGACCTGGTTTATGGAATTCATGCTAGAATGCCTCAGAATAATTTGTTGGAAATGTACAAGTTTGTGTAGTTATATGATGATGACATTGATGATGAAATGAAGTTGAGAATGGAGGACCTCATTAGGTTGGATGAAACTAGGAGAGAATCAGTTGCAAGAAATGCCAAATTGCAGTTGCAGGTTAAGAATCTATATGATAAAAAGACTGTTGACAGAAAGTTTGAGCCTGGTGATTTGGTGTTAGTTTGGAATGCTAGATTGGAGAATAAGGGGAAGCATGGTAAATTTGAACCCATCTGGTTAGGGCCATACCTGATTTATGAGAAATGGGTCCAAGATTCTTACATCATCAAGGATTTTAATGGTGATATTCAGGAGTTGCCAGTTCATGGACAATTCTTGAAGTAGTACTTTGTTTGAAGTACTCTATTTTCCATGAACAGTAGTTAAGGTTGTACATTTTGTAGGTCTCTATATATAGGTTGCTTACCTCTACCCTATTTTTCCCTGGTCTATTTGGTTTTGGTCATGTTGCTTGTCTTGCTCTGCCTGTTCCTTGCTCTCTGCAAGTTTTTATTTGGTGGTTGGTCTGCTCTCCTAGTGTTTCTAAATCCTTTCCATGCCTGCAAGAGGCACACATCCCCAACTAGAGCCACTATTAGCACTTGCAAAAAATTTCTTGCCTACATGTTCTTTCCCTTGGTCCCTATAGTGTTTTTCATGGTTTTTAGCTAAAACCCTTGCAAAATTCAAAAAGAACTAGCCATTGCCAGCTGAGCCCTTTGTCTTTCCTTGGCCCTGTTCTTTTTTTATGTTACCTTTTTGGCTCACTTAAGCCCCAAATTTCCCATGTGCTTAAAGTTTTATAACCTCTTCGCATGTTAAGTGGTTAGTCACATAATCGCATAGACTATTTTCAGTCTATGCGATCATGCGATTAATATTTCTATCGGGTCCCCTTTCCTAATTTTTTCCTTGGCCCAGTGGTAAATATTTCTGAAGTCATGAGATTTAATTTTTCCTATGTTTTAGCTTGCTTTATTTCCTGGGCCTGGTCTCTAACACCTAGGCACAGTTGGTAGTTCCTCATTGGCTGATGGATTTAATGAAGTGGCATCAGTAGGCCCAAGTGGGGTCATGTTGTTAGTTGCCTAAGGATCATGTGGTTGTCACATGATCACGTGGAATATTCCATCCCCTTGCGATCATGTGATGACCATTGATTTCAGATCTTTCCTAGTGTGTGTCTGTGGGACCTGATTCTTCAAGTGGCAAAGTAAAGGAAGATCATGTGGCTACCGCATGATTGCATGGAATATTCCATCCCCATGTGATCATGCACCAGCCATTCAATTAGATACCAAAGGTTTGTGGGTCCTGTCAGTCATGACTGGGTAGTCACGGTGAATGGTGTAGTGACATGTGGCATCGAGTGGACCCAAGTGGGGTTTGAGGTTTCGCAGAGTGGATAAGTGTTTGGCAGTGCTGAAAAAGTTTCATGTGGTCATGCATTCATAGAGGGATAAGAGGATTTGCTAGTTTATTTAGCAATTTGGTGAACGGTAGTCGGGTTGTCACTAGATTATTTAGTGAAGGAGCGAAGTGTTTCACAAATTAGTGAGGTTTCTTTGTCGTCAATTCGCTAAGTCTGGTGGGGCCATTTTTAAAGGGAAATCATAAGGCCTGCAAAGGGAGATTGATTGAATGGCTATGTTTTAAAGTTGACAAAGGTTTGAATGTGGGCCATCATTCTCTGCTAGTGCCAGGGATGTAGTCATTGGATTTTGATTTCAAATTTTTTGAGGGGTTTGCAGTGACAGGAAGTACTAAAATTTATGGATTTTATTGCAGAAATGACCTTGTTCAGTGAGAAATGACTATTTTTCCATTTGGGGTGTGGTCTAGGGTGTTGTTGGACATTTTGCAAAGATTGTACTATGGTGTTTGTGTGCTCAAGGTGTGTTGTAGGGTGTCCTTTTGAGCTTAGTTTTGTGATCCTTGTACTTGCAAAGAAGATTTTCATGATGGCAGATCTGTTCTAGTTTCTTCTCTCTTGTTTTTGATGTGTTTCCCACCCCTATAATAACTTTTTGACCATTTCCAGCAGGTTGGGTAGTTGAAACCCTAACCCTAGTCATCTGTAGCTTGTTGCAAATTTCCAAGATGATTAGGGGGTATAAGTTGCAAGATTTTTGATTTTGTAAGGGTTCCAAAACATTGTTTCTTTTGGTCCCTAGTTTTTAACTGTAATATACTGATAGAAGTCTATTTTTATGACTTTTCTTATCTAGGTGTCATTCTAATTGTATGCTAATTCTAGATTTGTTAATGAAAATATCATTGAATCCCAATCTTGCATTTTGTGTATGTCTTCTTGCTTGTCTCTGAACTCATATATGTTAATATCACAAAGTGTGTTAATGTATGGTAAATAAAGAGTATTTTGAATTCATCTCTGAGTTTCTAACAAATTTAGGATTAAAGCCTTTTAGGTGAATTCAGTGAGTTTGTAGTCAGGTGTAGAATTTGATGTCCTTGTGCTTGAGGGAAAGGCGTAATAGGAAAAGAACTTATTCTAGTTTTTGTTGTGTTTGACTTAAGGTATTTAGTTAAGGCATACATTTAGGTGACTCTCAGCCCTAGGATAAGGCACTGGTCTTTCCTCTTGAAGTTTCATGGTTAATAACTACAAATACAAACATTCATTTGATAAAATTTTATAGACTTGTGTTGAGTATTGTATACATCATTTTGAGACTCCTTTAGAGAAGTGAGTCAAGGGTACACTTTCTTGAGCATTGAATCTCAAAGAGTAGAAGGATCCTTTGATCCTTGTTAGTTAGTCCCCTTCCTTGTGGACTTTGGAGTGGTGATAGAGTTAGGATTTTATTTGCATTATCCATCAAAGTGTAAATCTGCAAGTTGAAGATCAAAGGGAATAATCCACAACCAACACAACTAACTCACATTCACCATAAACTTTTAATGCCTTAAGCTCTCTTTTTCTAGCCCACTCCAGTCCATTCACTAGACTTTCATATTCTATAGTGTTTCTAGTGTAGGAGAAACTAAATTTGAAAGCTGTATAGTATCATTCTCCTTTTGGGGACACTAGCATAGCACCACCACTAGAACCATGTCTACTTCTAGATCCATCAAAAAACATTTCCCAAACCTGATTGCTCTGATCCTCTGAATCAATGTCCTCTTTGAGGAGGCTTGGCTCTATGGATCCACTTTCTTGTATCAAATAACTTCCCAAACTAGCATCCCAAATAACATTTTCTTGGGTCTCAAAAACCTTTTCTGATTCTAGTTCATCTAATAAGATATCAAGGATACTTTCTATCTTAGTGTTTGCTTCTTTGATAGTTAAGAAATCACTGTCATCAAATAGAGGGCAGCTTGCATTGATGGTATTTGACACATATGGCTCTATATGGTGTGCTACTAATGATTCAAATTTAATGGTAACCTTGGTACCATATCTTTGTGAAAAAGCATGTAGGACCAGTCAGAAGAAAGGTAGCCTCCTATTTTGGCCATGAACTCCCTTGATAGACATATAGAAAATAAAGCAAGGAGATATATGATGTATATATCAAGTAGGTTAAAGAATTTAGGACTTTCATGAAGGATTAGACTGGTATCCTTAGCCACACCTGTAGTGTTAACTGAGGATCCATCAAGTTGTGTAACCTTCTTTTGGAGGGGTTCATATTGAAGTCCTAATTGGTCAACCACCTTTTTGGGCATGACAGTACTAGTAGCTCCACTATCCACCATACAATTATGTACTAATTATTTTCCAATAATTAAGGATACATAAAAAGGAGGTGGTTTTGAGTTCCTACCTTGCATGGTATTGGCTTTGGAGTTGCAACTTGGATCCTCCTTTTCTTGATCAGTGTTGACCAATATTGGCTTTGTAGCTTCTTTTGTAGGCTGAGGAGTAGTCATTTCAGTCATAGCTTTCTTCAAAATCTTAGGTTGTCCTAGAATAGCCAAAGAGTCCCACATAGACATAGTAATGTTCACTTTCTTCATGTTGTCTAAAATGTTGAAAGGTGTCACAGTGTGTACACTTTTTTGTGCTTTTGCAATGATAGGCTCTACCTCTTTGAGAGTCTAGACCTCTTTGCTTGTAATGATAGGAGCCTTCTTAAATGTGATGGGAGTAGCTTGTTGTATTGGTTCTACAAATTTAGTAGCTTTAATCCCAGAATCTACTCGCTCCATGTCTTGAGCTCTTCTCTTTGACCTTGTGTTAGCAGCAATGGAAGGTTCACCAATGACTCCATTGAGGTCTTACTGCTTGCAATTGAAAAGAGCAATCTCATTATATTTTGGTTCTTGTTCAGGAACTGATCCACTAGAAGAAGCTTCTGATTGAGCTTGTGATGCATTTTGAACCATCAAAGCTTGGTTCATCCATCCATTTGATGTAGCCTGATTATGAGGCTGATTAAAAGGGAAACACCATTCATTGTCCATAGCCATATTATTTTGACTAGGGACCATGTCCCTAACTAGATTTATAGAATTAAGAGGAGCAAGGTTGTATGGTTGGAATGGTCTTTGATTAAAATGTTGTCTTTGTCTGTGATATCCTCCTTAGTATGGTGGCTTATTTTGTTCATAAGGCTGTCCTTGATGTTGATATTGTTGATTAGGACCTTGGCCTTGTGGCTGAAAGGGTGGTCTAATTCCTTGCCCTTGCTTCTTTAGGTTTGTGATCTCTTTAGTCAAATTTTGTACCAAATTTGTCATTTCTTGCTGACTAGTTTGTTGACTATTCTTAATTTCTTGCAGCTCTTGATAAAAACTTGTTTTTAGCTCCTAGCCACTAGTACTAGCTTGAGGTGCTAATATGGTGGGAATAGGAGTAAATGGGGGTACATGTGTAGGTGCAATGGGTTGAAGGCTAGGAAAGATGGGTGTGGGTGGCCTTCTAGCTATCATACCTACTTGGATTAAACAATTTCAAGCCCTGACAGCTATGTCAAAAGCTTAGGGTAAAGAGGTACCACCCATAGACTGGATCATGATAGAAATTTGATTATTCAAACTTTGCAAGAAGTATAGGAAAGCATGGTCATCTGATGGCCTCACTAAGATTGGAATTCTATTCCATGTGTTGAGGAATCTATTGTTATAATCTATCATTTGTTCTTGAGGGTCTCTTTTAATGGTTGTTAATTGTTCAACCAAAGACAAGTTATTTGATTTATCCTCAAAATATTTAATCAATGCATCTCCTAATTCATCCCATGAAGTAATGGAGCCAATAGTTAATGTTCTAAACCATTAAAGAGCCTTACCTTTGAGAGAGGCTGCTAATAGTTTGATGGCCACATCTTCTTGAGTTATATTGTGTATGCTACAGATAGTGGTCACATATCTTATGTGCTCAAAAGATATAGTTTATCCTTCACCTGTGAAATCAAGTAGACTCTTTACTACCACCAAGGGCACATCATGATGTTGAGAAAATGTCAATGGACTCCCTTGGTTGAAAGGTGCAAAAGAAAACTATTTAGCCATTGTAGGAGCTGAAAGTTGAGTAGCAACTATGTGAGTTGTATTTGAATATTCTTCTAGATCTCTAGTTAGAGATCTTCCTCTTCTTCTAAGATGAAAGGGAAAAGGTCTCCTGTCTAAAGTATCAGGAGGTGTAGAATTTATCCTCGTTGCAGGAGATGTTCTCTGATTTGATCTACCTTTGTAGCCTATTTTTAAGGGAAACTCTGAATATTCAATAGGCTTTGAGCTTCTAGTCTCAATCTTTCTCATAAACTTTGAACAAGTTTAGCTTGGATTTGTGAAATTAGTTGAGTCACCAGATATACTTCATAGAAAAAATTCTAAAAGTCTATATTATGCAATCAGTATATCAGTGATAGCATAATTTTTAAAAGATGAACTTCTTTTTGTAGTCTTTGTAGCCCCACTGGGTGTGCCAGAATTGTTATACACTAAGTTTTCACCCTTGTTTCAAGCTCTCTTGGTCTTGATAACCTAGTATAACATGGAAATCATCTCCAGGTTGTGGGACCTATGCTAACTAAGATGAGACCTCCAAGTTCTAGGGTGGTTACTCTTGGATAATCACCTTAATTTGCTTCTTGACATGAAAGTAAATCTTTTGAAGGAAAAGGGATATAAGGAATGCATGAAAGGGAAATAACTAAAAGAAAGCTATCCTATTAGGTGATACAATCTATGACCTACAAACAAACATTCACCTTTGCAACTAGGTATAGGAATGAGATAGATTATTAGGGGGTTGAAGTATACCCACAAGATCATTCAAATCAAATCACCCACAATAATACACATGAATTGTAGAAAGAAAGAGGGATCAAGAACCCTAAGATATCACTAAAAATATACATATACTTAACTCAATAAGAGAAAATTTAGACAAGAAGGTATAGGGACAGAAATAATGTCACAAAGTACCTTTGCAATATCTAAACATCAATGAAAGGTTACAAGATGTAGAAGCTAGAGGGAAGAAAGAATGCCTCGAATAACTCCTTAGAAAGAAAAATCTCTCTTTTCAAAATGTAAACTTTGAGCTTCCAAAAGCTCCAAAAAACAATATATACATCTCCTTTTGCATACAGGTAGGAGAAAAACCTAATTAGGGTTATATATTTTCATAGAATAATCAACCCTAATTATGTCAATTCTAATCATAAATGTCTATGAAAATATTGAAAATGATCAGATATCATGTTTTCATGTCTATGTCTGTACTGCATCTACCTTCAGACAAGCCACCTTGATCTATCTACCTCTCTACAACTCGGGCTCACCATAACTATTCAAATCTGGTACTCTAGATATTTGAATTTAAAAAATAATAAAATGGTCATAGGTGGCACCAAACTTTATCTATCAATGGCTGGCATTCAAATTTGATTGGTCTTTTAAAACATAGCTATCAAATCCTCTTATTTTATCAAGCACCGATTATAGTTTTAACCTTAACTCACCTTTTAACCTCAGGCCTTCTTTTCCCTTTAGTTTCTAAATTACCTGACCTTTTATTTAACTTTGGCTTACTCTAGTGATTACATGACTGAACTTTATTTCCACTTTAACAGTTGCTAAGTCACTAAAATATTTTCTAGAGATTACGTGACTATACTTACAAGCTTGGATACATCTAATGGCTTTCACATGATCTCATGGCCTTAGAAGATTCTTTAGGATCATGTGCTATTTGTAGATCTTCTATTTTACTACCACCTCACTTAAGAGATCTAGACCCACTCTGCTTTCCCTATCACCATCTAGCTTGACCAATAATATTTCAACATGTCAGATGGACCTACAAGATAGAACCTGAACACCTAGAAGATCGAATGGCTATCTTATAATCTCAAAGGCTCAGAAGATTCCATGTGATTATAAGACAACTCTAGTCTCTATTTTTCTAATGCCCTTGCAAATCCTCTGAAAATGGTCCCACTGACAAATCCCAGTCATCACCTAGCTGGCCAATAAAATATGAGCATGTCAGAACATGAGGACCCACTTGATAGAGTCTTGGTGATAAAGTAGAATCAATGGCTAGCATATGATCGCAAGGGCTAAGAATATTCCATGTGATTATAAGAAAGCCATAGATATTTTTGAAAGACAAATCACTTGGCCCTTTCTAACAATTCTCCACATCATAAGCCTTTAACCAATCAAGATCAAACATCTCAAACTATGTGGTAGTGGACCCACTAATAAAATAGATGCTATGTTGGAATGAAGATCGACGGCTATCACATGATTGCAAGGCACAAGAATATTCCATCTGATCATGCGCCAGCTGTAGATCTTACTTCAAACTTTAACCATAGAGCTGAAAGTGCCAAACATCTAGAGACTATGTGAATGAAGAAAAGATAACCACTCACTAGATCGCAGGATGTCAAGGACTTAACCACTAGGAATAGGAGATCTCATGACCATAGTCACCAAGTCACTGAATATTATTTAGAGACCTCACAAAAATGATTTTCTTCCAAGTCTCAAGACATTTTAACTTGACCCATTGTCTTCTTGAGACTTCACAACTGAAGGGGATTCAAAGACCTAACATAAACTATGGTAAAATTTGGAGAATAAGAGACTAGAGTATTCTCATGATCACTAAATAAAATCTTGACCTTGAGTTAGATCATGAGAATATGAGACTGCCCTCAGTTGCTAAATCATTGAAAAACTTAAACTCTCTCAAGACTTGACCGCCAGTCATCTGGAGATCTGGAGACAACCATGTCACTAAATCATTGACTGGGTAAGAGATAACTGCCATCTTTGGGAGATAATGCAACCAAAGGAAATCCAAGTTTCTGAATGAAATGGCTAACTACATGAAGACCTCGAGACTTGGAGACAACTACCAAAGAACACTGCATCTCTATCTAGAGACTCAGTGACCAAAGGAAGTCTCATAATTGTAGAGCCCTTTTGACATTTTTAAATTTCTTCAGGAATCTTATGACCAAGGGAAATCTATTTAGAGACCACACGACTATAGGGTATTCTTATAGAATTTGTTACAGAAGTTGCTAGGTCTCAAAAAAACTTACTAAGACCTGGTGACTAAAAGGGAAAAGGCTAAGTTACTGAATGAAAATAGAATATTCCATTCGATTGGGAGACTAAGAGATACAAGGTAGTCACAACATTTGGAAATATAAAGGAATATTCTACAGGGTCTTAGAGATCTCACGACTAAGGCTATGCTTATAAAGCACACATGGGAAATGGAGTCACTTAAGTGGCTAAAAAAGTAACTATGAATTAGAACAGGCCTTAGGGTTTTTGAGGGTTTCTTGACTTCAATGGCTAGATTTTCAAATTTATACTTGAAAACTAGGGAGTTTGGATAATTATAGAGATCAGAAGAATAGGCAGAACATGAAATTTTTTAGAGGTTCAATAGGGTCAAAATGCAGACCCTTAGATGGAGCTCAATCAATAGCCAAATTTGTATGGAATGGGAAAAATTGGGTAACATGAACATTAACATAAACAACATGCATAAACACAACATATAACATGAATATGGTTACGGGGAAACCCAACAAGGTAAAAACCCCAATGGAAATTGACACCCACTAAGAACTGCACTAGTGTGTTGTGATCCTTGTTAGAAGATCCTTAACCTTGTTAGGAGTTATGTTTACATTTCTTTTTATAAAGTGACCTTGTCAAGGGTTAGACCCTATTAGAATTCTTTTATAATAACCTTGTTAGGGGTGGGGACACACTGTCCTAGAGCTTGTTGGAAAGTTGACTATACTGGTGTATATGACTTGATATAGTGTTTTAATTATGGAAACAAAGTCATATAGCAGTTTGGAGTCAGTGCACTTGATGAGAAGATCAGAAATTGGCTGAGTGTTGAAGACTGGATAGTATACAAAGTACCTCAAGGGTATGTGCAAAATCATGAGGGGCCATACTATGCCCAAAAGTGGCAATGAAAAATCAGCAATTCAGGGTTAGTCAAATTGACGTGAAAATTTGAACTAGCTATCAACCTAATACCAAAAATTTGTAAGAATAGAATCTGTAGGAAATCAAATGTATGTTTTAAAATAATAGGCCTTTTCTAAAAAAAAATTAATATAATTGGTGAAAAGTATAGATTTCAATATAGAAGTACAAAAATTTTAGGAAAAAAATAAGAAGTAGGTGTATGTCTGACCACCTTAATCATGATCAAATGATAATATTTTTTTGTAAGATTTAATATATAAGTAGTAAACTCATGCCCAGATGTGACATATTTTTTTATAATTTTATTCCAAAAAAATAATTAATTATGAATTTTCTGCTACAACATTTTTAGAATAAAAAAACTTTCATGTCTGACCACCTTAACTCATTCAAAACTTTACAAAATTCAAATTTTTTTTTTTTTTTCTTATAGTAGGCAAAGCATAGAATGTGACACATTTTTCAGATTTCAAAAATATTATACCATTTGAAAGTTATAGTCATTTTTCAATCAGTATAGAAATTAGCACTTTAGAGGTAGCTCAATTAGAAAATAACTAATAATTACTTATTGAATTCAAAATTTGACAGCAATTATATCGATAGAAAGTTGATAATATCCTTAAAATATCTTTTTCATTTTATCAAATTTGGGTGAAAAAAAAGTCGTTGGCTACATTGTCGAAGTCTAGAACTCAAAGAAATGGGCAAAAAACATGGATTTGAGACATTTCAATAGTTGACTATGTAGGTTTGGTGCACAAGGAAATACCGAGCCTAATCAGGTACCCAATATTTTTGGGTACCCGAAAATGATGGTAGAATTTTTAATTTTCACTTTCACTTCCCTCCACTTTCTCCCTCCCATTTCTCCATCCTTCATATGATATATTATGTATAAAAAACTATATATTAGATATATTAAATATTTATAATATCAATTATATATTAAATATTATATAATATATATTTTACATTAAATATTATTTAATATATATTAATATTAAAAACTATATATTAGATTATATACTATATATATTAAATATTATATATAATATACATTTTACATTAAATATTATTTAATTATAAATTAATATAAAAAATAGATTATGGTTGAACCGGACAATTGTACCACACCTATTGATAATCCGATAGCTCAACAGAGTCATTGGGAGGTTAAACAAGAACAACCAGATAGATCTTTGAACCGGTCGAAGATTATGGAGAGTGAGGAAGGGTTTGGTAAAATGAGTAGTTGTACTGGAATTTATGCAAGTGTCGTAGAATCGACCACATTAATAAATTTAAAGAAGAGATCAGTGGCGACATGATATTATGAGGAAAGCCTTGCCATTTAGATGGTGCCACCCCGATATTATGAAGAATGTCTTGCCACTTCAATGACGGGGCTACCTCTATCTCAAACTTTCACCATTGCTTCTCATCAGTACTTTGAGATATGGTAGGGATTGTGGGCTTTTGTACAGCATAGTCCATCATAAATTCTCTATAAATCATCATGCATTACAGTATTCTACAAGTTTCTAAATGACTTACTCAAAGAATTTAATTTTCACCATAATTTTGGCTCCATGGATTTTCATTTTGCGCTTGGAGAGAAGCTGCGAATTGTAAAAATTTGATAAATTTGGTTTATCTCATTTTCTTTGTCTGCCATTAAAGAGGAATATGATTTTGTTTTTGTCCATCTTAAATGATTTCGCCTGAAGTTAATGAACTTTTTTAGATGATTTTGTCTGAAGTTAATGAAATTTCTTCCATGGAAGGTAATGAAATCTATTAAATGAATGCTGATAAGACATTTAAATTCAGAATTAATAAATTCTATAGCTTGAATGTTCTTTATTGCAAAAGGTTATTTTCATTGTTTATGATTCATGCAATTCCTTAATAGTTTCATTCTTAAGAGAATTCATAACTAGGTTTTCCATAGTTAATTTTCTTCTTGATCGTTGCAATATTTTATCCTCAACTGAACATTTTGTAATATGGTGGAACAGTATTATTAGCAAGAAGTCATTCACTAACATCTCATTTTTATAAGAACTAAATTTGGATTCACTAGAAGCACCAAAGAATCTAGAATGACCCCTTTTGACACATTGGAATGCTCAAGTGTGTCTTGATTGTTGCAATATTTTATCCTCAACTGAACATTTTATAATCTCGTGGAATAGTATTATTAGCAAGATGTCATTCACTAACATCTCATTTTTATAAGAACTAAATTTGGATTCACTAGAAGCACCAAAGAATCTAGAATGACCCCTTTTGACACATTTGTACACTCAAGTGTGTCCGAAGGGGTCCTAGGACCCCTTCAGACACACTTGAGTGTCCAAATGTGTCAAAAGGGGTCATGGGGAATCCCTAGGGGTCCTAGTACACCTTATCACACATTAGCACCCCTACAAACTCCCCATGACCCATTTTGACACATTGGAATGCTCAAGTGTGTCTTAAGGGGTCCTAGGACCCCTTTAGACACACTTGAGCATTCAAATGTGTCTTAAGGGGTCCTAGGACCCCTTTAGACACACTTGAGCATTCAAATATGTCAAAAGGGGTCATGGTGACTCCCTAGGGGTCCCAGTATGCCTTATCACATGTTAGGACCCCTAGGAAGTCCCCATGAACCCTTTTGACACATTTGAACACTCAAGTGTGTCTTAAGAGGTCCTATGAACCCTTTGGACACACTTGAGCATTCAAATGTTTCAAAAGAGGTCATGGGGACTCCCTAGGGGTCCTAATATGCCTTATCACATATTAGGAACCCTAGGGAGTCCCCATGACCCCTTTTGACATAGTTGATTGCTCAAGTGTGTCTTAAGGGGTATTAGCACCCCTTAAGACACATTTGAGCATTCAAATGTGTCAAAAAGGGACCATAGGGAATTTCTAGGGGTCCTAACGTGTGATAAGGCATACTAGAACCCCTAGGGAGTCCCCATGACCCCTTTTGACACATTTGACTCCTCAAGTGTGTCTTAAGGGGTCTTAGAACACCTTTGGAAACACTTGAGCTTTCAAATGTGTCAAAAGGGGTCATGGGGACTCCTTAGGGGTCCTACTATACCTTATCACATGTTAGGACACCTAAGGAGTCCCCATGACCCCTTTTGATACACTTCAATGCTCAAGAGTGTCTTAAGGGGTCTTAGGACCCCTTCAAACACACTTGAGCATTCAAATGTGTCAAAAGGGGTCATGGGGACTCCCTAGGGGTCCTAGTACACCTTATCATGCATTAGGACCCCTAGGAAATCCCCATGGCTCTTTTTGATAGATTCAAATGATCAAGTGTGTCTTAAGGGTTGTTAGGACCCATTTTGACATATTGGAATGCTCAAGTGTGTATTTAAGGGTCTTAGGAACCCTTTGGAAACACTTGAGCATTCAAGTGTGTTAAAAGGGGTCATGGGGACTTACTAGGGTCCTAGTATGCCTTATCACACATTAGGACCCCTAGGGAGTCCCGATGAACCTTTTTTGAAACATTTGAATGCTCAAGTGTGTCTTAAGTGTGTCTTAGGACACCTTTGAACACACTTGAGTGTTCAAATGTGTCAAAAGGGGTAATGGGGACTCTATGGGGGTCCTAACATGTGACAAGGTGTACTAGGACCCCCAGGGAGTCCCCATGACCCCTTTTGACACATTTGAATGCTCAAGTGTTTCTTAAGGGGTCCTAAAGACCCCTTCAGAAACACTTGAGCATTCACATGTGTCAAAAGGGGTCATGGGGACTCTCTAGGAATCCTAGTACACCTTGTCACATGTTAGGACTGCTACGGAGTCCTCCTGACCCATTTTGACACATTTGAATACTCAAGTGTGTCTTAAGGGGTCTTAGGACCCCTTCAAAAAGACCTGAGTGTTCAAATGAGTCAAAAGGTGTCATCAGGACACTCTAGGGGTCCTAGTATGCCTTATAACATGTTAGTAACCCTGGGGAGTCCCCATGACCCATTTGGACACATTTGAATGCTCAAGTGTGTCTTAAGGGGTCTTAGGATCCCTTCAAACACAGTTGAGTGTTGAAATGTGTCAAAAGGGGTCATGGGGACTCCCTAGGGGTCCTAGTACACCTTATCACATGTTAGGACCCCTAGGAAGTCCCCATGATCCCTTTTGACACATTCGAATACTCAATTGTGTCTTAAGGGGACTTAGGACCTCTTTTGACTCATTAGAATGCTCAAGTCTATCTTAAGGAGTCTTAAGACCCCTTTTGAAACACTTGAGTGTTCAAATGTTTCAAAAGGGCTCATGGAAACTTCCTAGGGGTCTTAATATGCCTTATCACATGTTAGGACCTATAGGGAGTCCCCATGATCCCTTTTGACACATTTGAATGCTCAAGTGTGTCTTAAGGAATCTTAAGACTTCTTCAAACACACTTGACTATCTAAATGTGTCAAAAGGGGTCATGGAAACTCCCTAGGGGTCATGCTACATCTCATCACATCTTAGGACACCTAGGGAGTCCTGGTGGCCCCTTTTGATAAATTGGAATGCTCAGGTGTGTCTTAATGGATCTTAGGACTCCTTCGGACACACTTGAGAATTCAAATGTCCCAAAAGGGGTCATGGGGACTACCTAGGGGTCCTAAAATGTGATAATACATACTAGGACCCCTATGGAGTCCCCATGACCCCTTTTGACACATTTAAATGCTCAAGTGTGGCTTAAGGAGTCTTAGGACCAGTTAAGACACACTTTAGCATTTAAATGTGTCAAAAGGGGTGATGGGGACTCCTTAGGGGTCCTTGTATATCTTAATGGGTATAAGGACACCTTGAGACACACTTGAGCATTCAACTATGTCAAAAGGGGTCATGGGGACACCCTAGGGGTCCAATTATGCCTTATAACATGTTAGGTCCCATAGGGAGTTCCCATGACCCCTTTTGACACATTTGAATGCTCAAGTATGTCCTAAGGTGCCTTAGGACCCATTTGAATACACTTGAGTATTCAAATGTGTCAAAAGGGGTCATGGGGACTCCTTAGGCATCCTAGTACACCTTATCATGTGTAAGACACCTAGGGAGTCTTGATGACCCCTTTTGACAAATTTGAATGCTCAAGTGTGTCTTAAGGGGTCTTAGGACATCTTCAAACACACTTGAGTCTTAAAATGTGTTAAAAGGGGTCATGGGGACTCCCTATGGGTCCTAACATGTGATAAGGCATACTAGGACCCCTAGGGAGTTCCCATGACCTTTTTTGACACATTTGAAGGCTCAAGTGTGTGTTAAGGGGTCCTAAGACCCTTTAAGACACACTTGAGCCTTACAATTTCTCAAAAGGGGTCATGGGGACTCCCTAGGACCCCTTAAGACACACTTGATTGTTCAAATGTGTCAAAAGGGTTCATGGGGACTCCCTAGGGGTGCTAGTATGCCTTATCACATGTTAGGATGCCTAGGGAGTCCCCATGACCCCTTTTGACACATTTGAATGCTGAAGTGCATCTTAAGGGGTCTTAGGACCCCTTCAAAAAGACCTGAGTGTTCCAATATGTCAAAAGGGGTTATCAGGACTCCCTAGGGGTCGTAGTATGCCTTATCACATGTTAGCAACCCCATGGAGTCCCCATGACCCCTTTTGACACACTTGAATGCTCAAGTGTGTTTGAAGGGGTCTTAGGACCCCTTAAGACACACTTGAGCATTCAAATGTTTCAAAATGGGTCATGGGGACTCCCTAGGGGTCCTAGTATGCCTTATCATGTGTTAGGACCTCTAGGAAGTCCCCATGACCCCTTTTGACACATTCAAATGCTCCAGTCTATCTTAAGGGGTCTTAGGAGCCCTTTTGACACATTGGAACACTCAACTTTGTCTTATGGGGTCTTAGGACCCCTTCGGATAGACTTGAGCATTCAAATGTCTCAAAAAGGGTAATGGGAACTTCCTAGGGGTCCTAGTACAAATTATCATTTATTAGGACCCCTAGGGAGTCCCCATGACCCCTTTTGACACATTTGAATTCTCAAGTGTGTCTTAAGGGGTCTTAGGACTTCTTTGGACACACTTGAGTATTCAAAAGTGTCAAATGGGGTCATGGAAACTCCCTAGGGATCCTACTATTCCTTATCATGTGTTAGGACACCTAGGGAGACCCCATGAATCCTTTTGAGACATTGGAATGTTCAAGTGTGTCTTAATGGATCTTAGGACCCCTTTAGACACACTTGAGCTTTCAAATGTGTCAAAAGGGATCATGGGGGCTCCCTAGGGTTCGTAGTATACCTTATCAAGTGTTAGCACCCCTATGGAGTTTGCATGACCCCTTTTGACACATTTGAATGCTCAAGTATATCTTAAGGGGTCTTAGGACCCCTTTGGACACACTTGAGTGTTCAAATGATTCAAAAGGGGTCCTGGGGACACCCTAGGGCTCCTAATGCATGACAAGACCTACTAGGACCCCTAGGGAGTCCTCATGACCCTTTTTGACACATTTGAAAGCTCACATGTGTCTTAAGGAGTCTTATGACACCTTCAAACACACTTGAGTGTTCAAATGTGTCTTAAGGGATCATGGGGACTTCCTAGGGGTCCTAACACATGATAAGGCATACAAGGACCCCTAAGGAGTCCTCATGATCCCTTTTGACACATTTGAACACTTAAGACACACTTAAGTGTTAAAATGTGTCAAAAGGGGTTGTGGGGACTCCCAAGGTGTCCTAGTATGCCATAGAATGCATTAGGACCCCTAGGGACTCCCCATGACCCCTTTTGCAACATTTGAATTCTCAATTGTGTACAGAGGGGTTCTAAGACCCCTTCAGATAGACTTGAGTATTCAAATGTTGTTAGAAATAGGAAATACTGAAAGGGGGGGTGAATCAGTATTTCAAAATTTTTTTCTTTTTCCCACTTATGGATATAACATATTACTTTAGTGCATACAAAGATTATCAAGCTAATTAACAAACATAGCAGTAAATAGAAAGAACTCATAACACATGATATGTTCTCAAGGAAACCCTGGCCAAGGGAAAACCCTAGTGGGGATGGTACCCACAAAGATCACTAATCAAAAGTATCCTGTTAGGGATATTGGACCCTATTAGGAGTCAATTTACAATATATAGTAGATCTATCCTGGTTAAAGGACTTTAGGCCTTGTTAGAAGCCTTAACCCTGTTAGGAGTTAGATTACAAAACTTGATCACGAGCTGAGCTCACTATCCAAATAGGTAATACAAAAATTTTCTGATTGTAATATGGTAATAATAACAACTTTGCATCAATAGCCTTTGCTGCTATCACAATATACAACTATCTCAAGTTATCTTTTCTTTCTTTTTACATATCACACTGCAGTTTCATTACATTTCAAGTATGCCTAATGTATGAGTTATTAAAGCTAATAAATTTACGTGGTCAGCTTCCAAAATCTTTATCCAAGAGTAAACATCTAGGATGTCATCCCTTCATAATGTTAAGTCATTATTTTGACAAGGAAAAATAATCCCTTAACTCTTTCGCTAATACCATCTCCAAAACTGTTCTGTCTGCAAAAATTGTCTTCGGTAAACTTTGAATAACTTTGTTTGTACTAATCCAAAATTTATGCTCATTGAGATGGGGTATCCTCATACTCTATAGAAGCTTTAGTTAACTATGAAAACAAAAATATTTCTTGAGTGGACGTCGCCAACTAAATCTTCATCGGATGCTCTGTCAGGATCACTGTATCCATACTTAGACAATTTCTTCCTTCAACTTGCCATACTTGCATTCCAGATTCTACACTCTCAATAGAGATCATATGTTTCCATAATGACAACATCTATTCATCCACATTAGCCAAATTTCCAACAAATGTTTCAAAAGGGTTCATGAGGACTCCCTAGGGGTCCCAACACATGATAAGGCATAATAGGACCCCTACGGAGTCCCCATGACCCCTTTTGATACATTTGAATGCTCAAGTATGTCTTAAGGGGTCTTAGGACCCCTTCATACAAACTTGAGCCTTCAAATGTGTCAAAAGAAGTCACGGGGACTCCCTAAGTGTCCTACTATGCCTTATCATGCATTAGGACCCCTAGGGAGTCCCCATGACCCCTTTTGACATATTTGAACACTTAAGTGTGTCTTAAGGGGTCTTCAGACCCCTTTGAACACATTTGAATGCACAAGTGTGTCTTAAGGGGTCTTAGGACCCCTTCAAACACATTTGAGCATTCAAATGTGTCATAAGGTGTCTTGGGGACTTCCTAGGGGTCCTAGTATGCTTAATCATGAGTTAGTAGCCATAGGGAGTCCCCATGACTCCTTTTGACACATTTGAATGTGCAAGGGTGTCTTAAGAGGTCTTAGGACCACTTCAAACACACTTGAGCATTCAAATGTGTCAAAATGGATCATGGGGAGTCCCTAGGGGTCCTAACACATGATAAGGTATACAAGGACCCCAAGGGATTCCCCATGACCCCTTTTGACACATTTGAAAACTCAAGTGTGTCTTAAGAGGTCCTAAGACACATGTTAAAATGTGTCAAAAGGGGTTATGGGGAATCCCTAATGGTCCTTGTATGCCTTATCATGTGTTAGGAACCCTAGGGAGTCCCCATGATCCCTTTTGACACATTTGAATGGTCAAGTGTGCCTTAAAAGGTCATAGGAACCCTTCAAACACATTTGAGCATTCAAATGTGTCAAACAGGTTCATGTAGACTTGCTAGGGGTCCTAACGTGTAATAAGGTGTACTAGGAACCCTAGGGAGTCCCCATAACCCCATTTGACATATTTGAATACTCAAGTGTGTCTTAAGAGGTCTTAGAGCCCATTCAGACACACTTGAGTATTCAAATGTGTCAAAAGGGGTCATGGGGACTCCCTAACGGTCCTACTATGCCTTATCATGCATTAGGTCCCCTAGGGAGTCCCCATTACCCCTTATGACACATTTGAATGCTCAAGTGTATCTTAAGGGGTCTTAGGACCCCTTTTGACACATTGGAACACTCAAGTGTGTCTTAAGGGGTCTTAGTACCCCTTTGGACACACTTGAGCATTCAAATGTGTCAAAAGGGATCATGGGGACTTCCTAGGGGTCCTAATATGCCTTATCACATGTTAGAACCCTTAGGGAGACCCCATGATAGCTTTTGACACATTTGAATGCTCAAATGTGTTTGAAGGGGTCCTAAGACCCCTTTAGACACACTTGAGCATTCAAATGTGTCATAAGGTGACCTCTTCAGATAGACTTGAGAATTCAAATGTGTTAAAAGGTGTCATGGGGACTCCCTACGGGTCCTAAAGCATGATAAGGTGTACTAGGTGTTAGTGCTCAAATCTTCAGATTATCAAATACTCCTGTAATCCCAATGGTCATAATCTAGCATGATGGAAACACTAAGGTAATAAGGTTAGAAAACCTTCTTCACTTTGAGTACAAATACTCAGGTGGGTGTATGTATGTCAGATCTACTTCTTGAAAGGATCATAACATTAGTTTATATCCTTGATAAAAACATTATCTTCTCATTCTTTCAAACATATACAGAAGTAAATAGTTATTTAAGTTTTGTTGATGATGAGATCCCTGCAAATCGAGGATAGACCAATGCCTTATCCTAGGGTATAGAGTCAAACAGTGAAACATACATTTACAGAAATCTTCTAAATGAAACACAAACAAATCCTAGATGAGATTCCTTAAAATTCATCCTCTCTTAAACACATTTGATCATCAAATTCTTGCCAAACTCCTAAGCTCTCAAAAATTAACCTAAAGACATTACCCTTTCCTTGAAAGGAACTAGAGATTAAAATCACAGATACCTTGTAAATGGTATATCAAAACTACCTTACAGATTCAATACACAAAAGCCATATAATTCAAACAAGAAGACAACTAAAATCATGCAAGAGAATTCTTTTGTATTTGAGTAAAATTTCACTGCGTCAATACATTTCAAAATCTGAAAAAACATTCTAAGATTTCAACAATGGTGTCAAGCCTCTCTCTACAGTATATTTCTCAACCTCCTCTCAAAAAAGTAAAACTTGTTATATATAACTTAGCCATCTTGGAATCCTCGAAAGGATGCAACAAGCTTGGGATGGATAGAAAAGATCTTGCACTAGAAACAAGATTACAAACTGACCAAGTTGTTTATAACAATAGATTAGAAATATCTACTTTCAACAATTTTATAGGTGGCACCTTTGTCTAAGGATATTTCAGAGAAGTTGCTAAATTTGTGGCATGAATGATGACTGCCATCAAGCTAACTTACATCATCCTCTATTTTAAACTATTCTTCCTCAAATTCTGGATCAGGCTCCATGTGTATTCTATTCTTCTTCCTCCTTCTCTTGCTACAAATCTTCAAAATGGATGATTAGGTAGAGCATCAAAATCTTGTAACAGCTCCCAAGGGTAATTCAACTCTCGCCAAGTGTCATATTCATGCCTATGATAATTACTTGACATCTTTGTCCTTTTTACTTTGATCCTCAAGGTTTTGGAGTACTGACAACCCCTGTCGCTTCTTCATCTGATGCCTTTTCTTTTGAATCTTCTGAAAGATATGTCAATTCCCAAGTCATGTAGGTTTCTTCACTTGGCCAATGAAAGGCAAGGACCTCATCTTTCTTTAGGGACAACTTGTCCCACTCAGCAACCAACTGGCGAACCTCCATTCTCACATTTGCAAAATACATCCTAGCATCCTGAAGGAGTTTAATAAATTTTATGAATGGGGTATTATCATCTGTACATAAAATGGAATCTACTTCAGAAAACACTTGTCTATCTATTTGCTCCATCCATTGATCTTTATCTTTGATCACCCCATCTTCCTTAATAAGACCAGGAAAAATTTGGAAATCATTCTGGAAGTATCTTTCCCTTAGGATTTATGCCCTTCTTCTTATACTCCCCCTACTTACCTCAAATTCAAAAAGATCCTTGACAAACCTGTAAGTATTTGTTAGCTCTATATTTACAACACATTGATCCTTATTCTAATCAAACCATGACCTCAGACTATCCTTTCTTGCAGACCACCTTTCCAAAACTTTGTCCACAGTAGCCACCTTTTTCTGAAAAATTGCTAAGACATCTGCCAATTGTTTTGTAGATTTGTATATTTCTTTAGACTTCACCTTTGAAAAAAAATGTGACACAATATCTTTTATTTTCCCATCCAACCTATCCTTTACTTTTTTATCAATATCCTCCTCATCTATAGAAGGAGGAAAAGGGGAAGGGGGAAGTTCAATAATAGGGCTTGATGAGGAAGGCCCAGTAGGGGAGGAAGTTATATGAATTTGCTCTGATAATTGTATTAGGCCATGTTCTCCCAATCTCTTTCTTAAGTTTGCAATCAGAATATCTCTCTCAAGAATCCCCTATTTCATCTCACCATAAACCTTCAAAACTATTTCCAGTTTTGTAGTGAGCTCTTTCTTCTCTTTAGCTTCCTTTTCTACCACTTTTCCTGTTAATTGTGTCATGGCCATTACCATACCTGATGCTTCCACCAAAGAAGTATCAATAACTCTTCTTACAATTAGACTCCCTGAGAGGTCATCTTTGACAATTTGTTTTCCCATGTTACTCCCATTCTTTCTTAAAGACCACATTACCAATGCTTGATGATTATCACTGAAAGTGACTCCTTTAATAGCCTGTTCTGCTTCCTCTAGAGTTCTATGGAGAGGAGTGGTCTATTTTTTGACTGCATCAAACACTACTACATCAGCTATATCCCATTTTGGGAGGATTAGTATTCCTAACATCTTTACCATATCTCTTCCCTCTTCTAGAGTGATTTGTTTGAATTTTGTAGTCATCTCTATTTTCACTTCCTCCTCTATGACTTGTAAATCCTTTTGTGGATTCTCTTCATGTCTCTTCTCACAGATTTCCTAGAATTGTTTGATGTTTAATCTCCAAAGAAATTGCATAAAGGGCCTAGTTTTAACAAAAGTATCATCAACCAAAAATTCTTCACAAGCTTGCTTGATTATAGGGTCCAATTCAGTACCTGCCAATTCCCCTATTGTTAAATCCAACTTGGGTTCTTCTGGTAGCTCTAACACTCCCTCATTTACTTCTTCATAGGTCATAAAAATCTGACCTAGAGCATAAACTTGCTGTACTTGTTCTGCAGTCTCTTGGTCATCAAACATTCTTAGAGGAGACTGTGATGGGGAGTACTCCTTTTTAACATGAGTAGGTCTTTCTTCCAATCTTTTCCTTTTTGATGGGGGTGGAGAATCAATTATATCCTTAGAAGTTTGAGGATGAGGAGAATCAGGGATCTCCATAATCTCCTTTTGTTTTCCAACCTGCTATGAGGTTGATGGGATATCCCTTTTATGTATTTGCTTTTGTTGGCTTTGTTCTGGTATCACCACATTGTAACCAGTCTTCTTTTGCACCATGTACCTCCCCGGGGGTAACCCTTTTGCAAACACAGGCTTGCTCAACAATTGTCTAGCCTTTTCTGGATCATCCTTCATAACGTTTTCCTTCTTCTCATTTAGGGTCTGAAAAATATCCTGAAAAAAATTCATAAGAGTATCTATTTTCTTCCCCATTAGAGTTATTTTTTTCAGGGGATCCCATCCCAAATCAAATTGCTAGATAAAATCTAGTGTCTTCTTGTACACCAACCATTTTTATTTCATAACCTTTTGTTCCTGCACCTTTGCTACATTCATGACAATATCTTCAGGGAAATTAAAAATATGGTTAATCATGGCACACTTGGCTCTCTTTTTAAACATTTCTTTATAGAAGCCTTTTGGGTCTACTGTTCTGGCAATTGTAGTAGCCATATGGTATGGAGCCAGAATTTTATCCATGTAAACCCATCCACCCTTGGTAATTATGAACTAATGGGCAATAGTAACATTTGGGAATAAAGTTCCCTTGCCTTTCCCAGTGAGGGCACACTCCTCAATATCTCATAATTGCCTTAAGAACTCTACAATTCCAATCCTAAGGGGTACTTGATAGGGTAATATAAAAGGGGTCCCCTTGAAACCATACAACCTGATGATAGTTGATACATTGTAGAAAATAACATCTCCCCAATTGTGTACGATGTTCAGATTGTTAGCAAACTGGTTTGGCCTAACAAGCTATGCCAATACTGTTGGGATTCTTGGGTTGTCTAAGACAAATATTTTCCTGAATCTAGCTGTAAAACATTTATCAAAATTTATGAGAGTATGATCCTTCTTATCCCAGGTCATTGTGAGGCTCCATAGTTGGACTGGCATATCTTCACCATCCTTCTTTCTCACTAATTCCATTTCTTGTTCAAAATAGCTTGCTTCTTTAAACAAAAACATGTACATTATGAAAGAGTACCAGCAAAAGGGCCTGTCACCTTCATTCTTTTGAATCTTCACTAATCCATTATGGATTAATTTAGCAATGAAAGGAGAAAAATCAAAAGTGATAGATACATGTGCATGTAGAATCTGGATCATCATGCACATCAAGTGTATTGGCATCCTTTCACTAACATCCTCTCCAAAAATCTAACATAACGACCAATATGCACCCTTAGCTTTGAGATCAAAATATTCCATTTTAAACAGTTCCTGAGTGTTTGGCTCCACAATAACCATTTTTCTAATCTTGGTGCAGAAATCCTTCAACAACTTGCCTCTGAAATAATTCCTTTGTGCATCATACACTCACCTTATTTCTTCAAAATCAATGCTCTCCAAACTATCTGAGGGTTCACTTAACCTGAACACCTTCCTAATTTCTTTAGTAGAAAATTTAATCAATATTACTCCCTTTGCATCCCTAACTTCTTTAGTGATTGGATCATAGCTCTTAGCAACTTGGGTCATCAAATCTATATCTAAAAAGACACCGGTCACAACAAGTTTTCCTAGGTTAGATTGCCATACTTTTCTTGTAGGGTGAGGGGCATTTCTCTGACTAAAACCTACTTTGAATAATTCCAGTCCTGTGATATCAGAGTCACCTCTTGCATTGATCGTACCAATTTTGGCCTCCCTAATAAAATTGGCTGTGTCATATAAACCCTCCGCTATTTTTACTCTAGGATCTTTGGGAATCAAACTCTTGGATTTCACCAGGGTAGTGGAAGAGCCAGGAAGTAACTACAATAAATCCTCGTGCAAACCCCTTTCACTATACTCAATTTTACCTGAAAATTCTTTCCTTGGTGCCATTTTAAGGTTTATCTTTAAAATAAATCTTTGCAAGATAGACAAAATACATAACTGTGATTCTTTTAGTAAGGAAGCAATTCACACAAGTATTTCACCAACCTTTTTTCTCAGAAACCACTGGGGAATAGCAGCCAATCTTCATAATTCTTCATGCTCGAGTCTCTACAAATTTTTTATCTCTTCGTGCTTCTGAGGGTGCGTGAAACTATAATATATGAGCCAATAAAGAAATCTTGTCAACAATTAATTTAGCACAATTTGAAACAATTACTCCTTCGGAAGAGCGAACTGTCACTTCTCAATGGGAAAATTCAACTTTGCACCACTTTATCTCCAGTTTGAAATAGAACCGTCGATCCTCATTAGAAAATGATCTAAGGGCCTATCACATGATCACATAGTGTGAAAAACACTCATGCGAACATGTGACTAACCGTCACGTTACCTTTCTATTTTTGGTGGTCTCTTGTAACTTCCACCGTTAAGACAAAATTTTATTCACATGATCACATAGCTTAAAAGAAGCTTATGTGAACATGAAAAAACCCATTAGCACTCACCATCATTGTCTTCCTTCAAAACATAGGTCCCACCTCACCTTTGTCAATAAAGAAAATCCATGCTTGCAACACCTGGCAAATTTTTAGGTACTTTCTTTCTTTTCGAGCACTGGTGTGTGCTGATACTAGCCAATGAGAAAGCATTATTCATGCACATCTATCAAAAGTTCCACTTGAGAATTATGCTTGGTTTAATGCAAGATCAATGGCCTATCACATGATCACATAGGCCTCTAAGATCCCATGCAATTATACAATAGCCATCCGATCTTCCTCTTATTGCCTTTCAAACTCTAGAATTCTTCTATCACCAGTCCCACTGTCCTTTACAAATAAAAGGCCGCCACTTGTGAAATACTTATCAATGGTCCCACTTTGTTTTCACATCAAGCTTCATTATAAAATCAATGGTTATTTCACATGTTCGCATGGCTTGGAAATATTCCATGCGAACACATGACTATCGTTAGATCTTCTTTAAAGATTCACAGTTGAGTGACACTCGAAACATTAGAATATAAGGTAGTTAGGACATAGGATATGTTATTTATATCACCGGGGTTCTAGACTTAGGAAAAGATATAACCCCCATGTGAAAAATAAATGCACGTGCTCTTTAATGGACTTAAGTGACTTAAAAAGTAATGTTTGAAAGGAAATGAGGAGAATGACTTAGGGTTTATTTGAGACAAGACAAGACCTAGGGTAAGGATTTTTGAATTGGGCTATGAAATTGTTTTGAAGAAATTCCAACACTTGGACCTAGAAAAACTTCATAGACCAGAGGAATAAACCAACATTTGGACAAAAACCTCAGAAAATTAAGAATATACCCAACACTAGGAATCCTAGGGAGTCCCCATGACCCCTTTCGACACATTTGAATGCTCAAGTGTGTCTTAAGTGGTCTTAGGAGCCCTTTGGACACACTTGAGAATTCAAATGTGTCAAAAGGGGTCATGGGGACTCCCTAGGGGTCCTACTACACCTTATCATGTGTTAGGACCCCTAGGGAGTCCCCATGACCCTTTTTGATAAATTTGAATGCTCAAGTGTGTCTTAAGGTGTCTTAGGACCCCTTCAGACACACTTGAGACTTCAAATGTGTCAAAAGGGGTCATGGGGAATCCCTAGGGGTTCTAGTACCCCTTATCATGCATTAGGACCCCTAGGAAGTCCCCATGACCCCTTTTGACATATTTGAATGCTCAAGTGTGTCTTAAGGGGTTTTAGGAACCCTTTTGACACATTAAAATATTCAAGTGTGTCTTAAGGGGTCTTGAGAACCCTTCAGACAAACTTGACCATTCAAATGTGTCAAAAGGGGTCATGGGGACTTCATAGGTGCCTAGTATGCCTTATCACATGTTGGGACCCCTAGGGAGTCTCGATGACCCCTGTTGACATATTTTAATGCTCAAGTGTGTCTTAAGGGGTCTTAGGACAGCTTTGAACACACATGAGTGTTCAAATGTTTCAAAAGGGGTCATGGGGACTCCCTAGGGGTCCTAACATGTGATAAGGTGTACTAAGACCCCTAGTGAGTCCCCATCACCGCTTTTGACACATTTGAATGTTCAAGTGTGTGTTAAGGGGTCCTAAGACCCCTTAACACACACTTGAGCATTCAAATATGTCAAAAGGGGTCATGGGGACTCTTTAGGGGTCCTAGTATGCCTTATCATGGGTTAGGACACCTTAAGACACACTTGAGCATTCAAATATGTCAAAAGGGGTCATGGGGACTCCCTAGGGGTCCTAGTATGCCTTATCACATGTTAGGACCCCTAGGGAGTCTCCATGACCCCTTTTGACACATTTGAATGCTTGAGTGTGTCTTAAGGGGTCTTAGCACCGCTTCAGAAAGACATGAGTGTTCAAATGTGTCAAAAGGGATAATGGCGATTCCCTAGGGGTCCTAGTATGTTGTATCATGTGTTAACAACCCTAGGGAGTCCCCATGATCCCTTTTGACACATTTGAATGCTCAAGTGTGTCTTAAGGGGTCTTAGGACCCCTTCGGACACACTTGAGCATTCAAATGTATCAAAAAGGGTCATACGGACTCCCTAGAGGTCCTAGTATGCCTTATCACATGTTAGGACCCTTTGGAAGTCCCCATTACCCCTTTTGACATATTGAAATGCTCCAATGTGTCTTAAGGGGTGTTAGGACCCCTTTTGACAGATTGGAAATCTCAAGTGTGTCTTAAGGGGTCTTAGGACCCCTTTGGACACACTTGAGCATTCAAATGTGTCAAAAGGGGTCATGAGAACTTCCTAGGGGTCCTAGTATGCCTTATCATCTACTAGGACCCGTAGGGAGTCCGCATGATAACTTTTGACATATTTTAATGGTCAAGTGTGTCTTAAGGGCTCTTACAACCTCTTTGAACACACTTCAACATTCAAATATGTCAAAAGGGGTCATGGCAACTACTTAGGGGTCCTACTACACCTTATCATGTATTAGGACCCCTAGGGAGTCACCATGACCCCTTTTGACACATTGGAATGCTCAAGTGTGTCTTAATGGGTCTTAGGACCCCTTCAAACACACTTGAGAATTCAAATGTGTCAAATGGGGTCATGGTGACTTCCTAGGGGTCCTAACGCATGATAAGGCATACTAGGACCCCCAAGGACTCCCCATGACCCCTTTTGAGACATTTTAACACTCAAGCATGTCTTAAGGGGTCGTAAGACCCGTTAAGACACACTTGACTGTTCAAATGTGTCAAAAGGGGTCATGGGGACTCCTAAGGGGTCCTAGTATGCCTTATCATGCATTAGCACTCCTAGGGACTCCCCATGACCCATTTTGAAACATTTCAACACTCAAGTGTGTCTTAAGGGGTCTTAGGACCCCTTCGGACACACTTGAGTATTCAAATGTGTCAAATGGGGTCATTAGGACTCCCTAGTGGTCTTATTATGCTTTATCACATGTTAGGACCCCTAGGGAGTCCCCATGATCTCTTTTGACACATTTGAGTGCTCAAGTGTGTCTTAAGAGGTCTTAGGACCCCTTTAGACACAGCTGAGCAATTAGATATGTCAAAAGGGGTCATAGGGACTACCTAGAGGTATTATCATGTGATAAGGCTTCCTAGGACACCTAGGGAGTCCCATGACCTCTTTTGACACATTTGAACACTCAAGTGTATCTTAAGGGGTCTTAGGACCCCTTAAGATACACTTGAGTGTTCAGATGTGTCAAAAGAGGTCATGGGGACTACCTAGGGGTCCTTGTATGGCTTATAGTGTGTTAGGACCCCTAGGGAGTCCCCATGAAACCTTTTGAAAAATTTGAATGGTCAAGTGTATCTTAACGGGTCGTAGGACCCCTTCAGACACACTTGAGCATTTAAATGTGTCAAACAAGGTGATGCAAATTCCCTAGGGTTTCTAACACATAATAAAGCATACTAAGACCCATAGGTTGTCGCCATAACCCCTTTTGACACATTTGAATACTCAATTATGTCTTAAGGGGTCTTAGGACCCCTTCTGACACACCTGAGTGTTCAAATGTGTCAAAAGGAGTCATGGGGACTTTCTAGGGGTCCTAACATGTGACAAGGTCTACTAGGACCTCTAGGGAGTCCCAATGACCCTTTTTGACACATTTGAACACTCAAGCATGTCTTAAGGTGTCTTAGTACCCTTTAAGACATGCTTTACTATTGAAATGTGTCAAAAGGGGTCATGGTGAGTCCCTATGGGTCCTAGTACACCTTATCATGCATTAGGACCCCTCAGGAGTCCCCAGGACCTCTTTTGACACATTTGAATGCTCAAGTGTGTCTAAACAGGTCTTAGGACCCCTTCAGACACACTTGAGCATTCAAAAATGTGACATGGGGACTCCCTAGGGGTCCTAACACATGATAAGGCATACTAGGACCCCTACAAAGTACCCACGACCCCTTTTGACATAGTTGAATGCTCAAGTGTGTATTAAGGTATCTTAGGACCCCTTCGAACACACTTGAGCATTCAATTGTGTCAAAAGGTGTCATGGGGACTCCCTAAGGGTCCTATTATGCCGTATCATGCATTAGGTCTCCTAGGGGGTCCCCATGACTCCTTTTGACACATTTGAATGCTAAAGTGTATCTTAAGGGGTCTTAGGACCCCTTTTGACACATTGGAATGCTCAAGTGTGTCTTAAGGGGTCTTAGGAAACCTTCAAACACACTTGAGCATTCAAATGTGTCAAAAGGGGTCATGGGGACTTCCTAGGGGTTCTAGTATGCCTTATCATGCACTAGGACCTCTAGGGAGTCTCCACGACCCCTTTTGTCACATTATAATGCTCAAGTGTGTCTGAAGGGGTCCTAAGTCCCCTTCCAACACACTTGGGCATTCAAATGAGGCAAAAGGGGTCATGGGGACTCCCTAGGGGTCCTAATGCATGATAAGGCATACTAGGATGCCTAGGGAGTCCACATGACCCCTTTCGACACATTTGAATGCTCAAGTGTGTATTAAAGGGTCTTAGGAGCCCTTCAGACACACTTGAGCATTCAAATGTGTCAAAAGGGGTCATGGGCACTCCCTAGGGGTCGTAAGTCCCCTTAAGACACACTTGAGAATTCAAATGTGTCAAAAGGGGTCATGTGGACTCCCTAAGAGTCCTAATTCATATGAGGCATACTAGGACCTCTAGGGAATCCCATGAGCCCTTTTGACACATTTTAATCCTCAAGTGTGTCATAAAGGTTCATAGGGCACCTTCAAACACACTTGAGCATTCAAATGTTTCAAAAGGGGTCATGGGAACTCCCTAGGGTTCCTAATATGTCTTATCACATGTTAGGAACCCTAAGGAGTCCCCATGACCCCTTTTGACACATTTGAATGCTCAAGTGTGTCTTAGGACCCCTTCAGACACATTTGAACATTCAAATGTGTTGAAAGGTGTCATGGGGACTCCCAAGGGGTCCTAACATGTGATAAGAATTACTATGATTGCTAGGGAGTCCCCATGACCCCTTTTGACACATTTGAACTCTCAAGTGCATCTTAAGTGGTCTTAGGACACCTTCAAACACACTTGAGTGTTCAAATGCATCAAAAGGGGTCATGGGGACTCACTAAGGTTCCTACTACAACTTATCACCTGTTAGGACCCCTAGGGAGTCCCTATGACCCCTTTTGACACATTTGAATGCACAAGTGTGTCCAAAGGGGTCTTAGGACCCCTTTGGACACACTTGTGCATTCAAATGTGTCAAAACAGGTCATGGGGACTCCCTAGGGGTCCTAACATGTGATGAGGATTACTTGGACCCCTACGGAGTCCCCATGACCCCTTTTGACACATTTGAATTCTCAAGTGCATCTTAAGGGGTCTTAGGACACCTTTGGACACACTTGAGTGTTCAAATGCATTAAAAGGGGTCATGGGGAGTCCCTAGGGTTCCTACTACACCTTATTACCTGTTAGGACCCCTAGGGAGTCCCCATGACCTCTTTTGACATATTTGAATGGTCAAGTGTGTCTTAAGGGGTCTTAGAACCCCTTCAAACACACTTGAGCATTCAAATGTGTCCAAAGGGGTCATGGGGACTCCCTAGGGATCCTAGTACTCCTTATGACACATTAGGACCACTAGGGAGTCCCCATGACCCATTTTGACACATTTGAATGCTCAAGTGTGTTCTTAAGGGGTCTTAGGACCCCTTCGGACACACTTGTGTGTTCAAATGTATCAAAAGGTGTCATGGGGACTCCCTAGGGGTCCTAGCATGCCTTATGATGTGTTATGACCCCTAGGGTGTCCCCATGACCCCTTTTGACACATTGGAACACTCAAGTTTTTCTTAAGGTGTCCTAGGACCCCTTAAGACACACTTGAGCATTCCAATGTGTCAAAAGGGGTCATGGGGATTCCCTAGGGGTCATAGTATGTCTTATCACTCAGAAATGGTAGAGAAAGAAAATGAGGTAAACCAAATTTATCAAATTCTTGCAATCTATAGCTTCTGTCTGAGCGCAAAATGACAATTCATGGAGCCAAAATTATGGTGAAAATTAAATTCTTCAAGTAAGTCATTCAGGAATGCACAAAATATTATAATGCATGATGATTTTTTTGGTGTTTGAAAACTCTTATGCCATCAAGGGCTACCAATATGCCTTGAGACTGATATTAGGAATTGGTAGTTCCAAGTGTGGGAGCTCTACAAGGCAACTGGACCAACTATAGGGACTTAATATGCCCTCTTCTACTTTTGGCTCTACAAAACCAAGGCAGTTGCACCTAACCTAGTATAAAATATACTTCATACACCAAGAACTAGGTTTGAATAACAGATAATAGGATAGTAAGAAAGTACTAAGTGTTAACCACACACTCATTGACTCCCCATTACTATGGGTGGAACCACATACAACCAAATTCTCAAAACTTAAAAGGATGGTTCTTAACTTATGCTTTTGGGATCATAACAATAATAATCAGTATTTGTTGATAAAGAGATAATCATTTAGGCCAGTGTCTCATCCATTGGGCAAGATCTCCTAGAACATGAATGCTACACATACCAAACAATAGCTGAGATTCCAAGCCATAAACACACCTACAATCCCCTTTACTACTTATGAGATATCCTTACATAGACAATAAGATAGATCTATGTCCCATCTAAAGCATCATTTCATCTAATCCTAGATTAGAACTCAAGAATGGATACATATACATAAAACAATATGCAGAGGACTAGAAAGTTTAGAATCTAAGTTGACACAGAGGAGAGATAAGATTCATGTACTTGTATTAAGTATTAAGAATCCTTAAGTGTAAACAATCAATCCAGAGGAGTCAAGCTTGCAAATTACACCTTAGACCTGCAACTTTTTCTCTATCATCAATAGAATACCGAATGCAAAAGTGTTACAATCTTGGATCCAACACTAGGAACACTTCAGAACTTCAAAGCTGGAACCCTTTGAAAATTAACAAAAACAACATATATACCCGTGGTTACCTTGAAATCCCACACAAGTTAGGATGCAACAAGCTAAGGGTAACCATGGTTAGGGTTAGGGTTTTCTATCAATTAGGCATTTCAAGTTCATCAAAATTTAATACAATTGCGAGGGAAAACACTAAGTCCTAAATGCACTAAATCAAAATCTGATCTTCAATCATGAGAAACTCTGAAAAGGCACCGAAGATCAATCAAAAGTCTACAAAATTCAAACTAGAAGTGACACTGTAACTACTTTTGGTACATTTCATTAACTTCTTTGCATTGAAACATCTCTTCTACAATCATCTCACACCCTGGAGCACACTGGAGCAGTGGAGAAAATTAGTTTTACCAACTCTGGCCCTTTCTATCATCAATTTCAGTACTTTCTAGTCGCAAGAAACATTCTTAGAGATTTGAAATTGAAAAGCAATGGTCAATCTTACAGTGCCAACAGTGAATCGGCGGTCACAATTTAAACTAGGATAGACTTTATATCCCCACCGTTAGATCTTCATACTTCATAGGCTTTATGTTTTTAACCCATCCAAACACCTTAGGTTAACTTCACAATGATGGCGTACAATAGTTGTTGCATGATCACATAGCATGGAGATGGTCTATGCGAACATGCGACAACCCATGAACCTTAACCACCAGCATAATCGCTGCCGCTACCTACCAGTGTGACACCCTTGTCACATGATCGCATGAAATAAATATCATGAAACTTTCCTATGCAAAATTATGCTAACCACTGATCTTATCTGAGCTTTAATCATGCTGGGCAATGGGAAGAACGAGACCCACCAACGAATTGCCAAGCATTCAGAGATCATGCAATTAACAGTCACTTGGTCATGAGATGCTAACCACTAACCACAAAACATGAAAAGATTATGTGACAACATAGTCACAAGGTCACCGAATAAAAGATGCAACTGCCAAGAGACTTGGAGAATCAACGACACAAAACCTTTGAAGACCTAGGCCCACCATCCATTGCACTTGCACAGATAACAAATACCAACAAACAAAGCAGAAGTGTGAGGTTGAAAACACAAAAGGTCTCTGACGCCAAAAGATAAGTGCACAAGAACTAGAAGGAACAAGGTCAAAAATAATGAAGGTTTTCACATAGACTGAAACATCATGGATTTTCAAAAACACTATGGGTTTTTGACATTGTGGCAGATTTTGAAATTTGTTTCCTCCAGAGCTTAGAACCTGAATAACTTCCTAGGTTTTGTAATTCAGTAAGTGCAATTTGGACTAGAGCAAGGTGACACAATGAACTACCAGGGGCTAAGGGCACACACCATGAAACACTATGGATTTTCTTCACAAGATAAAACTATGCAGCAGGGTGGGAGGACAAAATAACAAAGCTTGCAGAGAATAGGCCATTTTCATAAGATTTTTGCAATGACAGGAAAATGGACTAATAGGTTTATATAAAATTTATGATGGGCTATGCTCTGCAAAAGCCAGCAATCCCTACCATATTTTATAGTACTGATGAGAAATAATGGTGAAAGTCTGAGATAGAAGCGGCACCAACATTGAAGTAGCATGACATTCTTCATAATATCAGGGCCAGGCCATCAAAATGGCAAGGCTTTCCTCATAATGTCACATCACCACTGATGTCTTCTTTAAATTTATTAATGCAGTTGGTTCTATGACACTTGCATCATTTCTAGTATAGCTTCTCAATTTACCAAACCCTTTCCCACTCTCCATAATCTTCAACCGGTTTAAATATTCATCCGATTGTTCTTGTTTAACCTCCCAATGACTCTATTGAGCTGTCAGATTATCAATAGGCATGGTACAATTTTCCGGTTCAACCAGAATCTATTTTGAGAACCTTTTTAATTTAGGGTTCCCATTGAAAAAGAAGGGAAAGATACCATTTCACAGCCAGAGGTAGTGGAAACAGATTGATTCTCTTGCCCTTTACTTCTATAAGTCACCTCCAGTGAACTATTCTTCAAAGCTTCCATTTCTGCATAGCTAGGGTTTACGATGCCTGTAAAAGGCACACCTATGCCCCTATAGGGACTCATGCTCATGCTCATAATCATATTATTTTCATGCATTCCCTAACATTTAATACAAAGATCTAGCTAGCCACTTTTAAAGACCTAGAAGAAATGAAAAATAAAAATTAGTATATGATACATTAGTATATTATACATTAGTACATTAGTATATAATATAAATTAGTATATTATACATTAGTACATTAGTATATTATAAACATTAGTATATATATAATATATACATTATATATAGCATATGCCTCTTATATATATATATATATATATATATATATATATATATATATATATATATATATATATATATATATATATATATATATATATATATATATATATATATATATATATATATATATATATATATATATATATATATATATATATATTATATACATTAATATATGTAAAAGTTCAATTTTTTTCATTTGCTCCCACCCTTTTTTTAATCTGCATGGGAATATCAGGTACCCGATATGAAATCAGATACCCAATTTTGGATAGGTAATATTTGACCAAAATATTCCCTATCCCCATAGACCAGACAATCACGAGATTTAATACTTTTTTCCCACGTTGCAAAAAAAAAGTGATTTGGGGCCCATTGTTTGATTTTTGTTGACTTGTGGTCTCACCATGGGAAGCAGTAGTTGTTGAAAGGCTAAACGCAAGAGGAAGCTGATAGATGAAGAAATTCAAGCATATAGGGAAAAGGATAAGGAAAATCACTGAAGAAGGAGAGAAGGTATGTTAAACATTAATCAATCGGACCTCATAAATGTAGTTGTAAGTGTAGAGGATGTTGAATTTGAAAATGTACAGATGGAGATTGAAAATGTAGACTTGGGGAATGAAAATGTTGCACAAGAACCACATAAATGTTACACATCTCCAAATTATATGCGAAATGAAGTCCCTTGCAATAAATATTATCAAACTTCAAATTTGGGGCTTTCAGGAAGACCTAAATGGTTAATTGAAATTGAGGAGAACATTATGAATAATTGGGAAGGAAAGAGGTCACATAGAACCAATAGGTTGTGGGCTTCAAGACTTTATGATCAATTTTTTGGAAACAAGACATTGGTTGAGCAATGTCAAATTTTTGTGCAGTTGTTAAAGATGCAAAAGATGAGACCTGTGCTTGTGAAATTGAAGATTCGTGTGAACAAAAAAATGGAGAGAAATGCCATTTTTGTGAAGAATCTTTTCAATGCTCTCAATAGCATTGGGAAGACTAGCAGTGAAAAAGACAAGAGAGTTTCTTGGAGGATTATTATAACCTCCTTATCAAGTCATCAGTTGAGAAAGGCTCATTTGATGAGACAAACTTATGTTGACTTCAATATAGACCGTAAAAATTTAGGTAGAGCACTTGCAAGAAGAGAAAGACTTGATGATCCACTTCAAATTGATACATGGGCTTATGGTGGGAGACTTCCATGTTTTGATAAGAAGCTAATAGATGTTTTCAAGGATGAAATTCAGCAATTTCAGGATGCTAACTCAAGAGTGTCACCAAATGTGAAGGATGTCTTGAAGTTGAGAGTTGGCAATTGAGACCACACTCCACATCCTAAACATTATGTGGAGGTAAGTCAAACAATGTTGTATAAAAAATTTTGTGAGACACATCCAACATTCAAAATATCACAAAGATCTTTTGAATCCATGAAGCCATTTTATTGTGTACCCCTTAAGATTTAGAATACATGTTGCAAATTTCATGTTGATTTTTCAATGCATCATGAATTATTATGGTCCATTCATTCTACTTTGCATACTAATGAAATGCTAGAGGATTGTGGTGCAAGTGGTCTTCCCAAATCATCAAGAGACTTGCTAGATCAATTTTTATGTCATAGAGATGATGGTTGTTTATTTTATAAAAAAGATTGTTTAAATGCCAAGTGCTCAGAATATGGTGGCTTGTCCAAGTTTAGAACATGTTTTCATGAGGGTTTGGAACACAATTTTGGAAACACACTCATCCAAAAAAAGGTATATGAAACAATGAAATATACATTGAAGAGTGGAGGTGAAGGATCTAGATGTGAGTTAGTTGCAAAAGAATACAATGTTACTGATTTTATCTCAGATTTCAAGACAAATCATTTTTACAAGTATGCAAGGCATAGTCATAGGTCTCAATGGTTGGATCAACAATTCAGGACATGTAAGGACACTTTCCCCATTGGAACTATTATATCCATTGTAGAATTTGTGGAGAACTATACATTGCAGCCCCAAAATGAGACTCAAGCTCAATATTACAATTCCATTCAGGTTGCTATTTTTGTACACATCACATATAGACATTCCCCTGATAGCACAAAAGCTGAGAGAAAGATAATCAGAGAGTATCATTTTTATATGAGTGACAACAGGTCTCACTCTCATGAGTTTGTTCAACATTGTTTCCAAAACTATTTTGACTTCTTGCAGGAAAATGGTATTGCTATGGATAGGCATCTCATTTGGTTAGATATTTGCACCGGTCAATTTAAGAATTCTAGAATGTTTTATTAGTTGTTTAGAATGCATGTGGAGAGGTGTACCTCATATTTGGAGTTTTTTTTAGTCAGGGCATGGGAAAGGGGAGCATGATGGAGTAGGTGCATGTGTGAAGAGAGCTCTAGCTAAGGAGCAATTAAGGATTTTAGGTGTTGTACTTCTTGATGCTCATTCCATTGTTGATTGGTGTACTTTAGCATTGTCACAAGGGGGGACTCTTGATTCTATAGTGTGTAGATTCTTTTGGTTGGTTGAGGAGGGAACTATAGGAGATAGATTGGATTGTCAAACAGTGAAAGACTCTTCAAAAATGCATTCATTCTAAAGCTCCAATAGTAGTACATGGACCATTTGGACATGAGAGTTGGCTTTTTTTTCCCCATGTGTTTTCAGTATGATTGGGATCATTGCGAGTCAAGTGAGTGGGTGGATACATGAGTTCCATAGTATCTAACTCCTTTATCTTTGACACTCTCTATAAGCAATGATGACATGGACACTTCAGTTGACTATGACTAGCTTTCAAATCTTCTAATGCCAGGAAATGTTTTTGCATTGGTTGCACCATAGGGGAATGATGAGAGGTTAGATTATTGGTTAGCACATTGTGTACAAGGTAAACATAAGCTTGTACAACCGATGGCAGATGGTGACGGGTTGACATATCCTACTGGTTTAGTTGTTGTTGAGGGAACATGGCTACAAACATATAGGATTTAAAAAGAATGGAATTCCCACATTTGAAGACAATGAGAAGCACAAAACTATTCTCATGTATTCACACCTTGTTATATCAACAAAAGTCAAGTTTTCAAAGCATCAAGGAAGACCAAAGATGAAATAAATTTTGACTATTAGTACCGCTGATCATGAAGCACTATTGGAGACCCTGAAGAAAAGAGATGACCTATCAGGAACACTTGACTAGGTAATAAGTTAACTTAGTGCATTTTTTTCAAAGTTTGTTAAGCTTAATTTCAATACATTAATTTCACCTTTCTTAGATTGTATTTTGAGTCAATAAACTTGGTTTTGTATGTGGATTGTAACTTGTGCAGGAGCACCTATGAAGACATCTACGATCACGATGGATCCAATTACAGATAAAAGGACAAAAGGATCCTTAATGGTTAATTAAGATCTTTTGAAGCCTATAATGGAAATATGTAACAATCAATTTGATTTAAAAGTTAAATGTGCTAAAACTCTTGATAAGGACTTATGAACAAAATCATGTATGGGTGGCCAATAGTGTCAAGAAGGGATCTTACATGTCATTTACTTATGTGATTTGCATGGTTTGAATTCTTACATGTTTGATTGTTGTTTAAAATTCTTTAAGGATATTATTTTTTCTCATTTCAAACAATCTATAAAAGTTAAACCTCAAACATAATAAGCTTCACAGTTCAAATTTCACAAGCTTAATCATGATTAGTTTCATAGTTCAAATTTCAAACATACCACTAACAGTCAATTGAAAGTGGCCCCGCAGTGTATCTTTCAAACTGTCTGACTTGGCATTGAACCATTTGCTCTATTAACTCTGGTTGGCCAGATAAATGCCAATGACGACCCTATTCCACCAACAGAGTCATAGGAACTCTCACGACCACGCTTGACCCAAGTGACCCCAAGGTGCATTAAGCACGATTGGGAAAAAATATTCCTAGGCTTGTATCTCAGATCTCATGAGAGGTATTAAAAAACCATTAGGGGCTATGGGATCATGTTTCCAAGGTCTACAATAACCTCTCTCAGTTTTGGGCAATTTGAATTACTTTACATTTGGCAAGGTGATCTCAGTCAATGCCAAAACTTGCAGTGAGGGTTAGGTGAAAGTGACTCTGTAGCGTATTTGTCAAACTATTTGATGTAGCATTGAACCATCTACTCCATCAGATTTGGTTGTCCACATAAATACTAATGAAAACCCTATTCTTCCCACGGAGTCACAAGAACACTCGTGACCACGCTTGACCCAAGTGACCCCAAGGTGCACTAAGTATGATTGCGCAGCGATCTTCTAAGGTTCATATCTTGGACCTCGTGAGAGGTATCGACAAAATATTAGGTGTTACAAGATGATGTTTTTGAGGTCTACAATAACATCTCTTAGTTTTGGGTTATTTGATTTCATTTGCATTTGGCAAAGTGATCTTAGTCGATGCCAAAACTTGTAGTGAGGGTTAGTTGAAAGTGGCTCAGTAGTGTATCTTTCAAACCATCTGACCTAGCATTAAACCATCTACTCCATCAGCTCTGGTTGGTTAGGTATATGTTATTGACAACCTCATTCCACCCACAGAGTTAGGGGAGATCTCGCGACCATGCTTGACCCAAGTGACCCCAAGGTGCACTAAGCACAATTGGGTAGTGATCTTCTGGGGCTCATATCTTAGAGCTCATGAGAGGTATCAAAAAACCATTAGGTGCTATTGGATCATGCTTTTGAGGTCTACTATAACCTCTCTCAGTTTATGGTGATTCAACTTCATTTGCATTTGGCAAGGCGATCTCAGTCAATGCCAAAACTTGCAGTGAGGGTCAATTGAAAGTGGATCAACAACATATCTTTTAAGCCATCTAACTTGGGATCAAACCATCTGCTCCATTAGCTCTAGTTGGCTAGGTAAACATGAGTGACAATGCCTTTCCACCCACAGAGTCACTGGAAAGCTCGCGACCACGCTTGACCCAAGTGATCCCAATGTGTACCAAGCACAATTGGGTAGTGATATTTCAGGGCTCATATCTTGGAGCTCATGAGAGGTATCAAAAAACCATTAAGGGCTATGGGATTTTGTTTCCAAGGTCTACAATAATCTCTCTCAATTTTGGGTGATTCAACATCATTTGTATTTGGCAAGGCGATCTTAGTCGATGCCAAAACTTGTAGTGAGGGTCAATTGAAAGTGGCTCAATAGAAAATATTTGAAACTATCTAACTTGGCATCAAACCATCTACTCCATTGGCTCTAGTTGGCTAGGTAAAAACTAGTGACAACCCACAGAGTCATGGGAATGCTCGCGACCACGCTCGACCCAAGTGACCCCAAGGTGCACTAAGCATGATTGGGCAATGATCTTCTGGGGCTTGTATCTCAGAGCTCATGAGAGGTATCAAAAAATCATCAGGTTCTATGGGATTGGGTTTCCAAGGTCTACTATGACCTCTCTCAATTTTGAGTGATTTGACTTTGATTGCATTTGGAAAGGTCATCTCAGTCGATGCCAAAACTTGCAGTGAGGGTCAGTTGAAAGTGGCTTAGCAGTGTATCTTTCAAACCATCTAATCTGGCATAGAATCATCTACTCCATCATCTCTAATTGGCTGGGTAAATGCTAGTGACAACCCTATTCCATCCACAAAGTCACGAGAATGCTTGCAACCACGCTCGACCCAAGTGACCCTGAGGTGCACTAAGCATGATTGGGTAGTGATCTTCTAGGGCTCGTATCTTAGAGCTCATGAAAGGTATAAAAAAATCATCAATGCTATTGGATCATGTTTTTGAGGTCTACTATAACCTCTCTCAATTTTGGGTGATTTGACTTCATTTGCATTTAGCAAGGTGATCTTAGTCAATGCCAAAACTTGCAGCCAGGGTTAGTTGAAAGTAGTTCAGCAATGTATCTTTCAATCTGTCTGACCTGGCATCAAACCATCTACTCCATCAGCTCTAGTTGGCTGGCTAAACACTAATTTCAAGCCTATTCTACCCATAGAGTCATGTGAATGCTCATGACCACGCTTGACCCAAGTGACCCCAAGCTGCACTAAGCATGATTGGGTAGAAATCTTTTGTGGCTCGTATCTTGGAGCTCGTGAGAGGTATTAATAAACCATTAGGTGCTAAAAGATCATGTTTATGAGGTCTACTATAACCTCTCTCATTTTTGGGTGAATTTGACTTCATTTTTATTTGGCAAGGTGATCTCAGTTGATGCTAAAACTTGTAGTGAGGGTCGGTTAAAAGTGGCTCAGCAGTATATCTTTCAAACTATCTAACCTAGCATTGAACCATCTACTCCATCATCTCTAGTTGGCTGGGTAAATGCTAGTGACATCCCCATTCCACCCATAGAGTCATGGGAATGCTTGTGACCATGCTTCACCCAAGTGACCCCAAGGTGCACTAAGCATGATTGGGCAGCAATATTCTGGGGATCGTATCTCAGAGCTCATGAGAGGTATTGACAAACTATTAGGGGCTACAAGAGTTTTTTTTTAAGGTCTACTATAACCTCTCTTATTTTTGGGTGATTTGACTTCATTTGCATTTGGCAAGGCAATCTTAGTCAATGCCAAAACTTGCAGTGAGGGTCAGTTAAAAGGGGCTCAGTAGCATATCTTTCAACCCATCCAACTTGGCATCAAACTATCTACTCCATCAGCTCTAGTTGGTTGGGTAAACACTAGTGATAACCTTGTTCCATCTATAGAGTCACAGGAATGCTCACGACCATGCTCAACCCAAGTGACCCCAAGGTGCACTAAGCACGATTGGCTAGTGATCTTTTATGGCTCATATCTTGGAGCTCATGAGAGGTATCAAAAAACCATTAGGTGCTATGGGATTTTGTTTTCAAGGTCTACTATAACCTCTCTCATTTTTGGGTGATTTGACTTCATTTGCATTTGGCAAGGCAATCTTAGTCAATGCCAAAACTTGCAGTGAGGGTGAGTTAAAAGAGGCTCAGCAACATATCTTTCAAACCATCTAACCTAGCATCAAACCATCTACTCCATTAGCTTTGGTTGGCTGGGTAAATGCTAGCAAAAACCCCATTCTACCCATGGAGTCACAGGAAAGTTCATGACCACGTTCGACCCAAGTGACCCCAAGGTGCACTAGGCATGATTGGGTAGTGATCTTTTGGGGCTCGTATCTTAGATCTCATGAGAAGTATTGACAAACCATTAGGTGCTATTGAATTTTTTTTTTGAGGTCTACTATAACCTCTCTCAGTTCTGGGTGATTCTACTTCATTTTCATTTGGCAAGGTGATCTCAGTCGATGCCAAAACTTACAGTGAGGGTCAATTGAAAGTGGTTTAGTAGCATATCTTTCAAACCATCCAACTTGGCATTGAATCATTTTCTCCATCAGCTTTGGTTGGCTAGGTAAATGTCAGTGACAACCCCATTCCACCCATAGAGTCATGGGAAAGCTCACGACCACGCTAGTCCCAGGTGACCCCAAGGTGCACTAAGCATGATTGGGCAGCGATCTTCCAAAGCTCATATCTTAGAGCTCATGAGAGGTATTGAAAAACCATTAGGGGCTATGGGATCATGTTTCTAAGATCTACAATAACCTCTCTCAATTTTGGGTGATTTGACTTCATTTTCATTTGGCAAGGCAATCTCAGTTGATGCCAAAACTTATAGTGAGGGTCAGTTGAAAGTGGCTCAGCAGCATATCTTTCAAGCCATCTAACCTAGCATCAAACCATCTACTTCATCAGCTTTGGTTCATAGGTAAATGCTAGTGACAACCCCATTCAACCCGTGAAGTCATGGGAACACTCACAACCACGCTCGACCAAAGTGACCCCAAGGTGCACTAAGCATGATTGGGCAGCAATCTTCCATGGCTCATAAATCAGAGCTCATGATAGGTATTGACAAATTGTTAGGTGCTATGGGATCATGTTTCTGAGGTCTACTATAACCTCTCTTAGTTTTGAGTGATTCAACTTCATTTTCATTTGGCAAGGCATTCTCATTCAATGCCAAAACTTGTAGTGAGGGTTAGTTGAAACCAGCTCAACAATACATATCTTTCAAACCATCTGACATTGCATCAAACTATCTACTCCATCAGCTTTGATTGGCTGGGTAAACACTAGTGACAACCTCGTTTCACCCATGGAGTCACTATAATGCTCATGACCACGCTTGATCCAAGTGACCCCAAGGTACACTAAGCATGACTGGGCAGTGATCTTCCATGGCTCAAGTGACCCAAATATGATGAGTTATATACAGAGTGAGTATATATATAGTATTCAAACAATGTAGTACTAAGTGGCTCAAGTGAGTATATATAATGGTATGAAACATAAGAACATAGGAAATCTATAGAAGTGAAACCTCAAACATAATAAGCTCCATGAACAGGGTATTCCAGAGTAAAGAAAAACAAATGTAACTTCAACAAGATATAATTTCAATCATAATGATAATCATAGTCAAGATATAACTTCACCATTCAATTCCATAAACATGAATAATAAATATGTATATACAAAAGATGACACAAATATAACATATAAATAAACATGTTCTATATATACAAAGTATCAAATATATCAAAAGTATCTCCATATACAAATATGGTAGATGCAATTTCAAAATGTCTACAAAATCACTATTTTAAGGTGTACAATGTGGCATATATGCCATCTAAAAATGTGTGAAGTGGCATCTCTAAATGACCACAAAACTAAAACTACATCCTATGCCATATGGGGATCATCAAAATGTAGCCTCTTTGAAGAAGTGTTGGGCTCTGATTGATCCTGCATAAAAAATGAGTTCAAACCCAAGATAGATTGCTTACATTATATTATTTGTGTGTATATATATATATATATATATATATATATATATATATATATATATATATATATATATATATATATATATATATATATATATATATATATATATATATATATATATATATATATATATATATATATAGTTCATAATTCAAACACTAATTTAATTAAAATTATAACTGAATACAAATATCTATACCTGGTCTCTCGGTCTCCTACCATGATCAAGTGTCCTAGCATAAGTCTTGGGTAGCGAAGGGACCATGCCAGCAATACCAACTGTGACCTATAAATATATATTTGCAATAATGAGATTAGTAGAGTGGTGCAACATAGAGTAATAAATCTACAAAATAGGATGATAGCATAATAAAATTACAAATTGATTGAACTAAAATTGAAACTTACATCTAATGATCCCTCCTCTGTAATGGTGGGCTGGGTCAACAAAGATACAAAAGATTCTTGTGGGGCGTCCCTCACACTCAGAGTAACCTATGAGAGTAAAAATAATGTGAATTATATATAAATGTACTTCATCATAGAAACCCCGGTTACAAAATACAAATAACAATATGTAAAAGTCTATGTACAATTGGGCTATCACTCTGAATCAAGATGCTTGTTACCCTACGTTGTCGAACAGATGTTGGGACATCATCAATAGCCACACCCTATACAATAAAGTACAAGTAAAATATTTATTACTACACACAAGTGGCATACATGTGCATGCATAATTAATCTTAAACAATTAACTACCTTTCCTTTGTCAACACCTGATGAAGGAACCCCCTCGTGCCCCCCACTGACATCGGTTGTACCCTGCAAGAACACAATTAGATGACAATATATAAGTAAATGTATGAATTTTATTGCTATAATTGATAGAGATTTAAGCATGTACACCAAATGATATAAAAAAAAACTAATGGGTACATAATTTATAATATACCATATAGTCATCAAGGCCAAATGAAATGGCTGAAAGTGTGGACTCATCCACCTATCTCACCTCCTCTTGTGTCATCGACTGAACATAAATGGAAAAAATATATATACATAAGTGCATGCAATCATTAAAACTAATCTAAATAAATAAATTATTTTTAAATTAAATAAGTCATATGAAAAATTTATTTATAATGTTTACTCTTATTGTATCAATAGGAGTCAATGGCTCTGCATGCACCTCCTGAGCTCTCTCATGAGATGTAGATTCTCCATGAGGTGTTGTAGCCTCTGTAGCTATGTCTCCTATATCCTCCTCATCAATAACATGAAACTAATATGTATCAAAATCATTAAGTGGTCTGAGGCACATATGCCTGCACATAATCCACATATGGGGCTTGCATACATGTAAAGTCCAATGAGATGTCAATGCACCATCATCATCCACACTAGGAGGAAACACTGACTTGGTCTACATGATCAACTGATCACTCAATAAATGAATGGCCCTGATAGTCCATGAGGCAACCTCTTCAATGATATTGGGATGCTGTACTAGAGGAGGGGGTGTGACATCAGTGGGGGGGACAAAGGTAGTGGCCTTTCGGCACTGGGAAAATGGCCTAGTCTAAGGAGCTCCTCTGCCTATGCCCATGTTGGGCCTCATACTCCAATAATCAACATGGTGACCAAGCACAAACTTAGCATAATTTTTTTTAATTAAATAAAATGGGACCTCCAAATTTATATGGGGTGGTTTATCGAAAACCATCCACCATCGATCCCAAAAGTTTGTGCACATTACTTCATTTGTGCACCATTTTATTGATAATTTGGGCTTTTTGGGGTCAACTAGTATTTTGGTTTTAGGATTGAAAAAAGGGTCAGCTATATCTTCCTTACTTATATTAAGGGCCACAATCCCATCATGGTCAAGCCTCTCATCAAATTGGGCATGCATATCATCACACCAATGAAGAGAAGCATTATGTTGCTATGTGAGTGTGTCAATATTTCCAACAATTGTATTTAGTGTGGCAAGCATGGGACCTAATGTACGCATATTTTGATACGTGTTTTGGAAACCTTGTATTGTGTTTAAATTTTCTTGTATCAAATCTTGTAAATATTTAGGGTTTAGATATGGGGGATTTTTATTTGGTGTGGGAGGGTTATTTTCTTCATTGTTGTTAGCCATGCCTAATTAAATAAAAAATAAATCTAAATTTCAATCTAATTTCATATATTATTACAAATATAAATACAAAACCCTATTTCAAAAAAAAATGCTACATTTAGCATGAAAATGAAATAAAATAATAAAAATATATAAATAATTACTTACTGAATATGCTCTAGAGTCAAATTTGTTGTTTCCAAAATTAGGTATCCAAAAATATATCAGGTATATGATATATCAAGCCATTTTGGCAAAGAAAAATGTGGAAAGAAATGAAGAAAAGGGCTCATGGGTTTCAGATTTATGCCATAGTTATCAAGTACCCAATTAGGACTGTGCTTTGGTGTCAATTTTTCCCAAGTGTACTAACACCTAGGCCTACTAAAAAGTCAACAAGCATTTTCATGCACTTTTAGATGAGTGAAAAGTGAATACTTTTCACATCGCCACTTTTTGGCCCCTCATGATGTTGCACATACCCTCAAGCTCAAAGCATCAGTGCACGTGTGTATGATAGAGTTATGGTATGCACCCTAGAAGATAAGTTGGTTAGACTATATTCATTCTTAGTCTATGAGTGCATGATTAGATATGCAAGTATGAAGAAGATACAAAGAGTTGAAGTTACACAGCTAGTGTGTGCCAGTGAAGAACAAAGTAAGCAACTGACTATTATCATTTTGAGTTATGGTTATATTATAATGATGTAAAGGATATGAACCTATTTAAATTAGGTTTATGACATGCATATAAATTTTTTGGTAAACACACTTGAGCCAATTCATTTGGAAGCATTGTATGTAAAAGGTCTAAGGGATGACCTAGCAGTTTATTTTGTATGTGCATATAAATATGAGATGCGACCATTGTAAATGATATGGAAGTTGGAAGAGAGTTTTGATAAGCAAAGAAGAAGTGTGTGAAGAGAAATTAAGATTTATTAGAGCTTTGCAAGAGGTCAATAATTAGCACATCAAAGGAACTGATCTAACAAGCAGTTTCATAGTGACAGTTCATCTAGCAGATATAGTGTGTATCTGAGATCTGAAGGTTGTAGCCTTCACCACTTGAGTAGTGAGCTCTACAAAAGTGCATCCTCTCCCCTAATAGGGATTATTATAAAATAATCCTAATAGGGGTTGACCCTTGACCAGGTCTACTATACTTAATACATTGTAAAGAAACTCCTAACAGGGTTAAGGATCTTCTAGCAAGGATCATAAGACACTAGTACAAAATATTAGTGGGTGTCAATTCCCACCAGATTTTTTACCTGTTTGGGTTTCCCCGTAAGCATATTGGTGTCATGTGTTGATTCCATGTTTCATGTTTATGTGGATGTTCATTCTAGTACTTAAGCATTTAAGTTCAGTTTAAAATTTAAAGTAAAAATATAAAATATAGTGAACATTGATTTACCCCCCGCTCTCAGTGTTCCCATTCCTAACAATTTGTATCAGAGGTTTGGTCCTTAGAAAATAAGTTTAACCACTTGAGGAGATCATGGACAAAGCATATGAAACATCTGAAAAGAAATCTTGAAGTTGCTCTTGAAGACCTAGACAAATTTGAAAGAGAAATTGAAGAACTAATAGAAAAACTCAGTGATTCTCAATTAGTCATCAAAAGGATAAGAAGGGATCTAAAAGAATTTTCCACCAGTGATCTAGGGATAATGGTCAAGAAGCTGAATGAAGAAAATGCATCCTTAAAAGAATAGCTTGAAGAATTTGATGTTAAGTTGATTAACAATCAGGAAGTCTATAATGAACATTTCAAATAAAACCTTCAACTCAATGCAGAATTAAGGCAAGCAAACATGGAAATCTTGGAGCTAAGGAACAAAAAAGAAAGCTTGGAGTCTAAATTGAAAGAAGAAAAGAATCACATTGAAAAATTATACGCTACTTCTGATTTGATAGAATCTTAGTTATATGCAAGAAGAGCTAAAGGATATACTAGCTGCATCGGATACAATGAAGCACAAAATCAAATTGACAACATGCAAGAAAGAATGAATGCACCAAAAGACTCTACTAAGACTAAGAAGACTAAAGATACAACCAAAGATAATGGTGAACCACCTAAGAATAAGCATAAGAAAGTAGACCACACTTGTTATGCATGTAACATGCATGGACATATAGCAAGGAACTGTACAGAGGTAAGATATTTTAATGGTTACTTTTATTCATGCAATAAATTTGGTCATAGAGCTATGAATTGCAAGAAAAGTAAAAATAATAGGACTCAGCATGATGAGAGAAATTAGAATAAAAAAAAATTAAGTAGTTCTCAGAATGTTACATGTTAGATATGTAACTATAATGGTCACTTTTCTAAACAATGTAAAATGGTGACCCATGTCAATGCACCAAGGAATATAAGGCCTATAGTCATTTGTTACTCTTGTAACAAGGCTGGACACATCTCAAAGTTCTGTAGATCAAGGACATAAGATTAGGAAAGCCCTAAAAAGATCAAAGAACCAGTATTGGATCCTAAAGGAGAAGTCAAGTTTGTGAAAGTCTTAGAGGATGCAAGCTTGATTTGGTCAGAAGCAAAGAAGGATAAGGTTGATGAGTATGTATCAGATGCATCCATAGTGGATGCACCCTCTATTTCTAGATGAATGGCCCTTAGGGTCATAGGGGGAGCTAATTTATCTCTAGACACCTCTGTGGCTAGTATACTCACTCTTTGAGTATGCACCTTTGGACTTAAGCCTTTGGAAACTAGAGAAACCTTTGTGAAAGAGCCCACATGTTGATTGTTCGTAGAATGAAAGTTGGAAATTTTCAAGTGATAATGAGGTTTATACAACAAGTATTAATGGTAGATTTTTGACTTTAAAGTACATAGAAGATAGAAGATCTCTCATTGCATTCATATTGAGAGAGATTGGAGAGTAGAAGAGCCCTAGAAGTTGATTGAAAAGTATTGCAGTTTGATTCATCAAGTGACTTGCTATATAACTGATCAGTTGTGGAAACCCTAGTTCATCACACTGAATTGGAATTTCTTGGAAACCTTTCAGAAAGTGTAATAGAAGTAAGTGATGGCTACTCCTATAGTATTTGATGTTTCGTAGAAGAAAATATATGTGTTTAAGAGGCATCTATTTAAATCTATACTAGATGACCTAGAAGAGGCATTTTCCCACACACCTATGGGCATTATGCATGTCGAGGACATTATCACATACATCTACTATAAGAAGGAACTAGTAGGATTGGAAAAATTAAAGGCGCACATAGAAACTATGTTGAAACTGGAAAAAACCTTCTTGGATGAGTATGCGCGATGGGAGAATCATCCTATAATTGAATATGCTATGACACGAGTTCTATTAATTAGAATGGATGAAGATTCTATTAAGAAAGATTCATGATGACCTATTTTGGATAGGTGAAGATTCAGTTAGAATTACTAGTGACCTAATTCATGAGATGATAGGTCTCTCAAAGACACACCCCATCCTTCTAGTGGCTAAAGATGTGAGGAATATTGTTGACCAAACATGAAAATCAAGGAGCAATAGGCGCGGTATGACCATATAACCTATTGAGGAAGATGACATCAAATTGATGTCTATGATACTTGGATACAGTTTTCAACACACCAGAAAGGTGAATAGTGTGTCTATGGCCATAATTATTTGAGCCATAACAATTGTAAATGAGAATGGAGAGTTCAACCTATGTGAAATCTTGCATGTATAGCTAATTGACAATATCAAGGAAATCAAGCATGATAAGACCAAGATATTTAGATTTGGGTCTTTGATCATTTATATGTACTTCCACATTGTTTGAAAGGTATCTGATTTTTACATAGACAAATCCATTCCCACAATGCCATAGATATCTCTCAAGGCATGTACTAAGAGTACTTTGAAGGACTTCATGACACTAGAGTTGAAGACATTGAGAGCTAAGATGAAGATGAGGTATAGGATACTAGAAAAGATAGTTGAAAAGTATAAAGATACTATTTGCTTCATGGTTAAGGAAAACACAACTTGCATGGAGGCAATTGAACCAAGAACAAAGTGGATTCATCCACTAGGATATGAAGTAGAAGATCCTATTTCTTCAAGAGAGGTAGATGCAAAACTAAACAATGCAACAACAAAGAGGAAGGTTTCCAAGGTCACATTTGAGATCTTAAAAATTCATAGAGTGTCTCAAGAAGACCTAAAAAAAGCAAGGGAACAAAAGATTTCATTGGAAATTAAGAGCATAGATGCAGCAAAGGCAAAATTAGATGATCCTAAGTTGAAGAAAGTGAAAATAGAAAACTCTGATGTTACTCTTTCTGCACCCACAACAACCATTAACCTTACTACTCCTTCAGAGAATAAGACAATTAAAAGAGGAAGAAAAAGGTTGGTACCAGTCATTCATCCTTAAGAGTAACAAGAAACTGAAGGAACACTCAAGCACCTCTTAAAGTAAGTGTCAAACATAGTCTCAGTGTGCTAAGTGCAAGGATTGTTGATAAAGGAAGAATTGATCAAGTAGAAAAGTTTTATGAGAAATATAGTGAGATAGAAAAATATAAAATACATGGAATGATAGTCAAACACATGCTGAAGTTCAAGAAGATAGTCTTGGAACTTAAGACTATGATCCCTAACAATGTATGGAACATCCTAGAATTCCAAAAGAGATAGGCTATAAAAGAAGATCTACAGATAAGGGAAAAGATTCTAGATGATACCCTTCCCATATGTTATCTAGTGGAGAAGTATTTCTTGTTAGACTTAGTGAAGCCACATCTTAGAACAAATTCAAGGAATTTTCACATTATCGACAAGAACTATGATCTTGTTGCTAAGGAAATAGAGAAGGCATTTGGGAAAGTATTCATGAATAGACACATGTATCCATCTAATGTGCCCATAGCACAAGTACCCTTAAAGAAATTCAAGGTGGCATATCCCACTAATGCATCAATGACAGGTCCTCAAGATTCACTGCCTATAGTGGAGATACAAATAGAGGCAGATAGGATTGCACCCATGATAGAGACACCTAAGGATGAAACAATTCTCATTGACAATGTTGAGATAGCAATGGAAGCCATAGATGTGGATTTGGATAATTTTTAAGAGGCATTTGTAAGCACTCAAGAGGCTGAAAAATTATGTAGTAATAGTCCTATTCATTAAGAAGAAATATTAATTGAAGATATAATAGATGAAAATAAAGAAGAAAAGATGGAAGAAAAGAAAGAAGAAGGAAAATAAATAGAAAAGGAAGATGAAAAAAAAAAAGAAGAAGAGGAAAAAGGAAGTAAACAAAAGGATGAAACATCAATTGAACCAATCAAGGTAAAACAAGAAGTCTTAGATAGCACTCCCATCACTCCCTTAGTAGCATTGTTGTCAAGTTTGACACCTGACACAACCAATTTGGATTCATGGGGAGAAGAAGACCTGATTAAGTTCAGCATCTTAGCTATGGAGAAGGCCAAAGAGAAAATGGTGATGATGAATCCCCTCATAGAGTTAGTGAACATCCTAAACAACTTGTTACCAAAAGATAAGAAAGTGTCCAAGATACACTCCGCTGATGATGTAAGTTTAGTCATTTCATAATTCAAAAGCAAATTCTCTAGCCTAGAAGAATCTGCATCCTTATTTGTAGAGGATAAGTATATGAATAAAAGGCTCAATAAATTGATTAGAAACTATGAACTTGACATTATCTCACTAAAGGTCTATACCAAATATTAGTGGGTGTCAATTCGCACTGATTTTTTTACCTATTTGGGTTTCCCCATAACCATATTGGTGTCATGTGTTGATTTCATGTTTCATGTTTATGTGGATGTTCATTTTAGTACTTAATCATTTAAGTTTAGTTTAAAGATTAAAGTAAAAAGATAAAATATAGGGAACACTGATTCACCCCCCCCCCTCTCAGTGTTCCCATTTGTAATAGAGCTTATTGCTCAAGTGGTGAAGGCTACAACCTTCTGATCTTAGATACAGACTATATCTGCTAGATGAACTGGCACTATAACATGATTTTCTAATTAGTTCCTTTGATGTGCTAATGATTTGACCTATTTCAAAGCTCTAATTTATAGTATATCTTCTCTTTGCATACCTCTTCTATTCTTGACTTGACTCTATATCAACTTCCATACCTAATTACTATTACAAGTAGTGGTTGTTGTTGCACCAAAAGATCAACCTATTAATGCCTATTAAAACCACTAGACTTATAGAAGACATAGGAGGTAGTTAAGCTATGTCATGAATGCAAGGGGAGCACTGAATATTTTTCTAATAATCTCCCCCTTAGTGTTACTCTAGGGGATTCAAACGTGTGACCAAGCTCTGATACCACTTGTTACAAGTAGTGGTTTTTGTTGCACCAAAAGATCAACTTGTTAATGCCTGATATAACCACTAGACTTATAGAGGACACAAGAGGTGGTTAAGCCATGTCACAAATCCTAAGGGGAGCACTAACTATTTTTCCAACAATTACAAAAGCACATCTCATATTTATATGCGCTACCAAATAATTAACTAGGTTAGCCTATAAATGATTACATACAACGCTTCCAAGTGAATTGGCTCAAGTGTTTTTAAAAACATAATTACATGTCCACTAATTAATTACAATAGGTGCATAGCCTTTAAAAAATAATAATAACACCACTAATCAAATTACCAATAGTCAGTTGCATACTGTATTTTGTCCTGACATTCACTGTCTGTGCTACTTCAACTATCGCTATCTTCACCATACCGTATCTTCTGATCATGCACACTTAGACCAAGCATGAAAACACTCTTACCAACTTATTTTCTAGGGTGCATACCATAACTCTATTGTACGTACATGCATTGACACTCTGATCTACTAATGCTCTGTTAACTATCTAGTCTTCTGTACTTAGCCAAATTCTGATCTTTTGATAATGTGCGCTGACTCCAAAACACTATATGACTTTGTTGCCATAATGAAAACACTATAATCAGTCATATACAACAATATAGTCAACTGTCCAACAATCTCCCCCTTTTTCATTGATGGAAACAAAGGAATATGGAAATGTTACTAGATATAACCTTATACCAAAAAAATTCTAACATACTCTATCTTATATCTCCCTTAGACTTTGTACTATACATCTTCTTTACATATAAGACTCCAAGACTCCATATTATAGACACAATAATCCCCCTTTGACATTAATGAAAAAGGTTCTTTGAAAAATGTATCTTTAAGACTACTTACAAAGAAAGTACATCTAGATATGCAATCTACAAGTTCTGGATCTCTTGTTTCCAAAATGCAATCAGTGCATTAACAATATATAGATGGGTGCATAAGGCATATGTCAGTTTCTCCATCTTCTCCAAATCTATGCTAGGTCCTTGATCATATGTCACCATGGTGGCATTGATCTCCTTGATGTTCTAATTAAGTACATCCAAAGAGTGGGCAAGACCATTCCTAAGCTATGTTTACCTTGCCCTTATCTTAGACATCTCTTTCTAATCTTTTTCAATCTTGTCTATCTATCCTTGGTACACATTATTGCACATGTTGACATCGGTGGAGGGATATTCTACTAATTTCCTTACATTTCCTATCATTTCTTCTACCTCTTGGATCTTCTTTTTTAGATCAGTAGTTAACTTATCCTGGCTCACATAGTCAACAATAATCTTCCTTACCTTTACTGCAAATGTTGGTTGTCTTTTCTTTCTACTTGTAGGTTTACACTATGATTGAAAAACTAATGTCATTGACCCTATCACCACTCCAAAGTCTGTAAGGAAAAGTGCCAATCAACAAGGATAAAAAAGGATCCTCCTACACTTTGAGCCTAGATGCTCAAGCGGGTGTACCTTTGATTCACTTATTGAAAGGAATCACTAATTATTATGTATTTATACCATTTACAAATAGATTTTATCATTTAAATGTGTGGTCGATGATGATGAACTACTTCTAGAGAATGGATCAGTGCCTTATCCTAGCCCATAGAATCACCCAATAACATATATCAGCTGAGAATCCTAACTCAAACACTCTTGAATTTAGAATAAGTGCTTTGCCTATTATCCCTCTCACTCCAAAACCTGATCATCAAATTCTTATCCAACCCTAATCTCACTAAAATCACCTCAAATACTTTAATCCTAACTTTATTAGGAACTCAAAGATAATTCCAAAATACTCTTTGTTTACCATATGCTAACTCACTTTGTGACATTAACATATATGAGCCCAAGATCAAAATAAGAAAACAAACATAAATCTAAGATTGGAATTCAAGTGTATTCTCATTAAAGTCTACAAAATCTATACATTACCAGAACAACACAATGCTAGGAAACAAATACAAAATCTAGGCTCTCCTTGTTCAGTCTTTTAGATTGATTTTCAACATAACATCAACAACCACAAAAATAAAAACTTTTGCAATATATACCACTAGTCATCTTGGAATCCTAAAAATTAGGATGCAAAAAGCTATAGATGACTAGGGTAAAGGTTTCAACCACCAAACCAATTATATTTAATCAAAAATTAATTCATTGGAGGGAAAACCAAGCAACCTAGAGAAAATAGACCCTAGAATGATCTTCCTTTATGATAATTCTTCTGACTTGTGTACTAAAGATCATGAATTTACCAAGCTAATCAATCTGATTGTCCACCTGCAACATGCCTCGAGCAACCCTTTCATGGTACAAAACCTCTGCAATCAATTATCAGACCTTCTAGACCACTCTACATAAGTCGATGAAATCACATCTACCAGATCTAGCTGCCTAAGCATTCAAATCTGAACCAACTTTATATCAACACTGCTAGATCATCTTACTTTTCCTAGGTTTTATTTTCCTTTAAGTCACAAGATCACCAGACATCTTATTTAACCTTATTTATAGTTAGCGATTCAGTGACCACAATCTCATAGTCATATAGTTATCTCCTTAACCACTACACCTTTCAGAGATTATGCGATTGAAGAAAGTTTAAGTCACAAGACAAAATTACTAACTAAAACATCATTATGAGATTACCTAACTATAGGGAAACTAACTTCCATCAAACCTTTTGACTTCATCTTGAGATTATGTGACTAAGACCATATTCTTAGCCATGGAACACTTTTTCTCCTTTGCCCGATCTCGTGACCACAAGAGCTTTTCAAACTTTTCCATCTAGAAACCCAGTGACTATAGTCTAATTTAGTCATGGAAGAAAAATTATTCTTTACGAGATCACATGATTAAGTAGATATATACTATAATATTTCATCATGAGATTTGGCAACTATAGTCTGCTAACTGTCATAAATTTCTTTGACCTTTTATCTAGCAACCTAGTGATAGAGGGCCCACCTAGTAAGCATTTAAATTGAATGGTGGTCACATGATCGCATGGCCTAGAAAGATTCCATGTGATCAAGTGACAACCATAGATCTTCATTTTCCTCTTGAAAGATTTAGACCCACTGACACATCCCTGTCACTATCCACATCAACCAATCAAAACATCACAAATGGAAAATGGTCCCACTAGAAAATGGTCCCACTACCTTCCCCTATGGTCTAATACCAAATCAATAGATGTCACATGATCTAATAGAGGAAGAATATTTTGTGTGCTTTTATGCCAGCCATTAGATCTTGAATCTACTGAATGCAGGGCCCTGCTGACAAAATCCAACTCACCATCTAGCTCAACCAATGAAAAATAAGCATGTTAGTGCCCACTATCAAAAGGTCCCATAACAATGTTAGACAAAACACCAGGAAGATTGAATGGTTGGTGCATGATCTCATGGTAGAAGAATATTCCATAAGATCATGTGCCCGCTATAGGATTAAGAGAAGACTAAGATGTCAGGCCCGCCGTCACGTGATCTAGCGACTAAAGAGAAGATACAAACCACCTGTATACTTAGAGATCTAGTGACTAACCTCCAGCAGAGTCACTAAATGCTTAGCCTTTAACTATCAAGAACACAAGACTACATGACCAAATAAGTCTCCCAATCACTGAATGAAAGTGCCAACCACCAAAGGACTTAGAGATCTGGAGACTGCATAAAAATACCACTACTTCTATCTGGACACTTAGTGACCAAAGGGTTTATGAAGTTGTGAGATAAAAAGGAAAACTTTGTGATTATCAAGAGACTAAGTGACTAAAGGGTGAAATAAAAGTGCACATGCTTTTATAAACACTTAAGTGGTCCAAAAAAAGGTAATGACAAAATAGAACCAAGCCAAGACAATCCTAGGGTTTTTTCCTTCCAATGACTATAAATATGAATAAGTCCTAGTGTTTTCAAGGCTAGAGACATGGAAAGAAATGCAAAGACCAGAGAAGAAAATATATAGCCATGGAATCTTTTGTAGGTTCTTACAACAAACTCATTCAAAGATGCTTGACCAATCTTTAGTGAGCTTAGGTCAAGTGCAAAGTTTCTAACCAATTCACTTAGCCTCTTCTTCATATATTTCTCTTCTACAACTAGGGATGCAAATTCTTCCAAGCTATAAAAATTAGTCTTGAAGTTTCAAAGAATTGTGCTCACATCATTAACTAAATGGACCTTAGACACTTTCTTGTCTGAAGGTAATAGGTTGTTCAAAATGTTGAATGATTGAACAAATAAAAGGTTCCTCATTACCTATTTCTCTTTTTCTTTTTCTATAGCTAAGACACTGATGTTGATTAGGTCTTCTTCTCCCCAAGAGCCCAATCTAATGGTGTTTGGTATCAAACTTGAAAATAATGATACAGAAGGTAATGGAGTGATAGGAGTGCTATCCATCACTTCTTGTTTTACTTTAATTGTCATCTCAATAGATGGCTCATCTATTGGTTCATTTCCTTTTACCTCTTCTTCTCCTTCTCCTCTCCTACCTTTCCTTCCTCTTTTTATGTCTCCTTTTCTTCTTTTTCTTCCTCTTTTTCTATCTCCTTCTCTTCTTCTTTACCTATTAGATCTTCTATTAGTACTTCTTCTTGTACCTTGGATGAATGGTTACTACATAGAATTTCAGCTTCTTATGTGCTCACAAAATCTTCCTCAAACTTGTCCAAGTCATTATCTATGGCCTCCATGGCTATCTCTACATTATCAATGAATATTGTATCATCTTTTTGAGTCTCTATCATGGACACAAACTTTACTTCTTTTGTGGGTGTTTCAACTATAGGAACTGAATCCAAAGGTCCTATAAATTGTACATTTGTGGTCTTTGACTCCTTGGCTACTTGTGTGGGCACTCGAGTTGTGGGTGCAGTAGGTATGTACATGTTTCTATTCAAAAAAAAATTGTCAAAGGCTTTCTCTATTTCCTTTGCAACCACCTCATAATTCTTATCCATGATATCTAGTGCTCTAGACTTTGTTCTAAGGTGTGGCTTCAATATATCTAGAAACAAAGTTTTCTCCTCTAGAGAACATACCAGGAGGCTTTCATCTAAAATGTCTCCCTTATTCTCAAATCTTCCTCAATTTCATGTCTTTTCAAGAATTCCAAAATTTTCCATACATTGTCTAGAATCACTATCTTCAATTCTAGGACCGTCTTCTTAAACTTTAGCATATGTTTGATAATCATTCCATGAATCTTTAGTTTTTCAATCTCACTATATTTCTCATAGAATTTTCCTATCTGATCAATTCTTCCTTCCTCAATTATCCTTGTACTCAACACTTTTAGACTAGGTCTGAAACCTACCTCTAGAGGTGCTTGAGTATTCTTCCTACTTCTTGTTGCCTGCAAGGATGGCTGACTAGTGTTGGTTTCCTTCTTCCTCTTGACCATTGCCTTATACTTAGAAGGTGATGTTAAATCAATTATTTCCTTAGGTGCAGGAGGGATAACATTTGTTTTACCTTGTTTATCCTTTGGATCATCTAAATTTTCAACCTTGATCTTCTTTAACTTAGGATCATCAGATTTTTTTTCTACTGCAGGTACACTCTCAATTCCCAAAGATATCTTTTCTTGTCTTTATTTGTCAAGGTCTTCCTATGTTACTCCATGAATTATGAGTATCTTTGAAGTAACCTTAGATAATTTCCTCTTAGTTTTTGTGTTGTTCAAAATTGCATCAACTTCTCTTGTCTTTTCTTCATAAGTCCCCCATCTTGGTTCATTAGGGTCCTTAGGTGTTGATAGAAACACTTGTGCATATGCCTCTAGGATTGGTTCCTCAACCTCATATCCAAGTGGATGAATCAAATTTTTTCTAGGGTCTATTAGCACCTGCAATAAAATTCATGGCTATGTAAATTTTCCTTAGCATCTGCAATGTTTTCCCTACCCCTAGCCTTAAACCCTAGTTTATAAATTCAAAAATTTGTAGTCATTGGTGAAAAAGCCCTAATTTTCCATGGCCCTATTATAGGACCCCTCCATTTCCCTCATCTTGGTAAGAACGCTCTAATAAGAACTATTTTTATTTCTTGCAAAACTTCCTGCAGGTTTTATGCGAAGTAATTAGATGTCTTGACTGTTGTTCGTCAACTTAAGTAGAATAGATTTCATCTTCAAATGGATTCATGAAATATGTTAATTTAAGATATAGTTTTGAAGTAATATTACTTTGGCTAACTATTGTGGTATTAGAATATGAAGATGTATACCTGTGCTTACATGTTAGTATTAATGTTACTCTAGGATGCTTGGAAATTTTATCTAAATTATAATTAGGAACCTTATGAGGATTGGAATATTCCCCTAATGAATAATAGAGTGTGCCAATTTAACATGCATAGTGTTGAGACATTTTAGAGAAAAGACAATCTTTGGTAATAAAACAATAGAGATTATTGAATCAATAGTGTCGATGGTTGAAGTACATTAGCATAACCAAGACTAAGTTAAGCTTAAGGAAGTATAGAAACTTTTTGAGTTTGACATGTCCTCACTATTAACCAATTTGATTAGTGAAGTTGTAGATTTTAAAGACATAATAGGATCAGTAATTAAATATGAGATGGATTAGAAATAACCTTGAGATAACCATCTTCATGACTTGTCTTCTTGAAACATACTCGAAATTAATAAAGAAGGAATCCAAGACAAATTATATTATGGGATGATTTCATAGTAGGTAATTATTTTTTTAGGATCAATGTTTATCATGGGTTAAGGATCACCTTGTTTTAAGATGGCATTGTGTATTCTAGGATATGAACCTAATGATTGAGTACCATGTGTTAAATTGAGATAATGTTATTACAAGATGATACAGTCTGACCTGATTTGATGGAGGCCCTAGTGCATTGGTACTACATCTTATTTGGGTTATATTTTACTTGCTTATAGTTACAAGCTAAATGAAAGGATATAGAACTAAGATCTTGGATCTTATATTGATATGTGTGACTTGATGTAGATAAATTGAGGTAATTTAAATAAATGAAAATTATGATATGCTTTAGAGTTAGAGAGTATAAAGGAATATGGACTATGTGGAATTGAGCTATGTAACTTGGTTAGGAGGTATTTTCAATTACTATATATATTGTTTGATCAATTTTGGATTTGGAGAAATGTAGATTTATATATGTGAATGAGGTGATGTGGTATGTAGGCTTAATTTTTATATATGTACAAATGGGTTTATATGATGCTTTAATTGGATTATAAACATGACATATTCTTGTAATTACTGATATTATCTTGAGTATGCAAGGATAAAACCATGGAATTTAGGGGGAGTCAAGCTAACATGTATTGTGTCTCCCATGACACCAAGGTCATGTCTAGAGGGAGACAAGAACTCATTTTGGATGTGTTTTATTTTGTAAAGTGAATGTGTGTGTGTGTGTACTTTAAATTATTTCTCCCTTTATATCTTGTGAATTTATATGTGACATGTCAAGTGTGTTGTGAAATGTTCTTACTTGTGCTAGTGTAATGTGTTGGCACATCACATGGGGAGCTTGAAGGGTCACCTAGTTGTCCTTTCCAAGAAGAGTCACTTGATTAGAAAGCCAAGGAAGAGCCACATCCATGTCAAATCTATAGGGTAGCTTAGAAGGGTGTTTTGAAGACTCATGTGGACACATTGGGTAGTGTTTAGCACAAAAATTGATAGTTCCCTTGATAGACCATTGGGTAAGGGGTATTTTTGACTATAGTACACCTTATTTATGACTTTATAGTCCTTCAAAAAGTTGGCTTCCCAAGATGGACGAAAATCAACTTTTGGAAGATGGCCTTGGGATAGCAATCTTCCTTTGATTGGCTAGTACCTTTCTCCTCATCCCCTCGTCACCTCCTTGGGTACCATTTTGGGAGACATCATTTAAGAATGGGGAAGGAAAACCAATGGGAATCCATGCCTTGAATTGGGAAGTGTGAGGAGAGCCTTTTCAGAGGGATCCCCAAAAACTTAGAGGGCCAACACCCACTCTCCAATTTTGGAGATGAGAAGAGCTAAGGAAGAGGATGGAGGGAAAAAGGGGCTGGTTATAAGCAGAGCTCATCACACAACATTCATTCCCTGGTATTTAGGTTGGTGACTCCTCAACTCCTTGTTAATGTTTACATGAATGCTTTCAAGAAAATAGTATGAAAGTTGTGCATGCATGAAATGTCTAAATAAAGGTTTTTCTTGTAGTGTTTCCTTTCTATGGTTGTTTTAATGGGAGTTCTTATTTTCATTCTTGTTGGGTGGGACTTAGTAGATCTGGTTTGTATATGACCATGAAAGTAAAATTTATGATGCAAAGCCTTGTGTGAAGGCAGGAATGACTTGCTATCCCTATTTATCCCATAGGGGGATTCATGTTAAATGGTTATAGTGGTGTTTCATATATGTTGTTGTTTCATGAAGTTCTATGTTGTATATGCAATATTTGAGGGTTGCATGTGTGTTCCCTAGTTAGCTTGGCTCCCCTTGCTCAGGGGTTGGGTAGGACCTATGAGGTCTCATGATGCCATATGGTAGGGAGGAGAGTACTCCATGGATTGCTGGTTTTTGATATGTAGAGAAACTATTTGTTGTATTTAAAGTTGTTTGACTATGTAATGTAATCTAATGATGTATCTCATTTGAGTATGAGAGTAAAATGATATATGTATAATATATGTTGATAACTTCTATACATGTTTGTAATGCAACTTTTAAAAAAAATATTTGTAGTTTTGTGTTTGTTGTTGTAGAAAGTGTTTGAAAACATTAGTAAAGTTTATCTTAAACTCAAAATTTACATATTAGCAAGCTGATTAAAGAAAAAACTTATTCTATGGTAGTTGTGTTCTTGCCCAAAAAAAATTAGGCATGACACCTATTCTAATTTGTCATTACCTTTTCAGGCCACTTAAGTTTTCCTTTACACACATGCGCTTTATCTTTCTGGGTCCATCACCATTTCTCCAAGTCCTCTGGCGGTTAGCATTTCTATTTGGCAATTACGTGACTATTTGGTCGCATAGTCTCTCATTTTTTGGTACTTTCCTCTTAACATTCAGTGACTTTTCTATTGGTCTGTATCTTCTTTTTAGTCGCTAGATTGCATAATGGTGGCCCTTCTTCAAAAAAATAATAAAGGTGGACCTATGTTAGATATTGCTAATGTGTTCTTTTCTGATTGTTTGAGGATGGTGACTAGATGGTTGTCAGCGAGACCTAGTTTTTAGCTTCCTTTTGATCTAATGGTTGGCACATGATCTCATGGAATCTTTCCAAGCTATGAGATCATGCACTGACTATTTGATCTTCTAGCTTGTTTGATTATGTAGTGGGTCCTTAAAGTTGCCAGGTCCCACTAATCTATTTATTTTCAATTGGTCAAGCAAGAAGGTGATGTGGATCCTATTAGTGGGGCCTCCAGGAAAGGATAAAATCTATGGTTAGTGCATGATCTCATGGAATTTCCTACCCCATGAAATCATGCAACTTCCATTGATTTTGAATCTAGCCAAGGATGTTGTTAGTGGGTCCAGTGCTAGGTGTGTAGATGTGTTTGTTTGAGATTGGTCAAGCTTGACTCTGAGGTGGAGGTTGTCAGAGTGACTTGTGTGTGGTAAAAAAAGGTGTGTGTCTGCTTCCTAGATATTGTGATGTGGCCTTCTCTGATTGGTCAAAATGTATTGATGACAAGGGGTGTTGTTAACAGGGCCCTATAGTTTTTGGATTCCTTAGGATCTATGGTGGTCATATGATCTCATGGAATCTTTTGAACCCATGAGATCATGTGCTGCCCATTAGATCTTCCATAGGGTAGTGACTACTGACAAGTGGGTCAAAATTGCTAGGTCATAGTGGGTGCCAAGTGTTACAGATTTGTTGAGTTTTGATTGGTTGTTGGATGGGTGACTTGGTGGTTGTTAGTGGGGCCAATGTTTCAGGCCTCCAGGCATGATTAATATTCAGATGGATCTTGTGGCTATTGTTACACCATTGGGTGAAGATGCATGATTTTTAAAGGTCATGGTGTAGCAATGATAATTGATTTGATCTTTGAGATGAGGACTACTTGGTGGGTCCTCTGTTGTTGATTCATTATGTAAATGGTGAATGGTTTGGTGCAACATGGATCTAGGTGGGCCTAGGTCTTCTTGATTGTAGTCACTGAATTGCTAAGGTAAGAAGGGTTAATAAAGATATATGCATGATCTTGTGACTAAGACAAATGAAAACCAGGATTCTACTAGGCTCAAATCTGAGGTGCTCGGGAAAAGTCTAGAATCTAATGGTTGTGTTTTAAAGTTGATCTCAGTTTGAATGTTAGCTACTGATCCATTATATCACCCCCTGATGTAGCCATTTTATTTAAAATTTGAATATTTTTAAGGGCTTTTAACCACCAGAGGACTGAAATTCAATGCTAGAGCAACTAGATCCGGTGGATTTTGATTTTGTTTGCTATTGCAGTGTGGTCCTAGGGCATGATGATTATCTGCAGGGGGTTGTACCATAAGGAATGGGTAATGTTGGTTGAGACATATTGTAGGAGGTCAATCAGACTGGTTAACACAACAAATTCATGGTCCTCAATACAAATCAGAGATTTCTGATAAATGAGGATCTTTCTAGGATCTGCTTTCTCCACACTACTTGGTTTTCCCCCAAATGGAATAAATTGTGATTGTATTTTGGTTGGTTTGGTGGGTGAAAACCCTAACCCCTTTCCCTAGTCATCTGTAGCTTATTTCATCCTTTTTTTGGGATTCCAAGATGACTAGGGGGTATATATGGTTGAGTTTTTTATTTTGTGTGTGTTGGTTGATGTATATTGAAAATCAATGTAAAGGACTGAACAAGGAGAACCTAGATTTTGGGTCTTTTTCCTAACATTTTGTTATTCTGGTAATGTATTGATTCTACAAATTTTAATCAGAATACACTTGGATTCCAATCTCAGATTTATGTTTGTCTTCTTGTTTTAATCTTGGGCTCATATATGTTAATATCACAAAGTGGGTTAGCATATGGTAAACAAAGAATATTGTGGGATTATCTTTGAGTGCCTAACAAAGTTAGGATTAAAGTCTTCAAGATGATTTTAGTGAGTTCATGGTTGGATAGGAATTTGATGATCAGGTTTGGGAGTGAGAGGGATAATAGGCAAAGCACTTATTCAAAGCACTTATTCTGAGTTTAGGAGTATTTGATTTAGGATTCTTAGTTGACATGTGTTATTGGGTGACTCTATGCCCTAGGTTAAGGCACTGATATATTCTCTAGAATAAGTTTATCATCATCCACCATACATTTAAATGATAAATCTTAAAAACAAAAGGGTATAGTTGTATAGCATATTATGACTCCTTTGAAGAAGTGAGTCAAAGGTACACCTACTTGAGCATATAAGCTCAAAGTGTAGGAGGATCTCTTTGATCCTTGTTAATTGGCCCTTTTCCTTGTAGACTTTGGAGTGGTGATAGAGTCAGAGATATTAATTTGTTAATCATTATGTAAACCTACAAGTAGAAAGAAAAGAACACCAACAAAATGGGGACTCCACTGGGGAGAGTCTAGGGATAAAAGTTATTAAGTGGACTCTTGTTTTCCCTATTGTATTCAATTAAAATATTTCCCACTTTGCTGGGTGGGGACTCAAAAAGGTTAGAACCAGTGCTATAAACTATGAATCATGGAAAAAAGAAGGAATAATAGGTCCTTTGTCAAGAAAAATATAGAGGTTACTCTAGAACAATTACCTAGATAGGAAAAGAAGATTTGGATCAGAAGAAATGGAGAGTCTACTAGTGCTCCCATGAGAGAGCAAAGAAATACTAGAAATAGAGCACCACTTGGATCCTTTCATGAGGAAGATTCATAGCACAAGAGTTCTAGATTAGATAGTGGCCAATCTGAAGATAAATTTTATGATACCCCAGAGGTAGTATTTCAAGACAAGGGTTCATTGCCTATAGGTCAGGATGAACAAGCCAGAGAATGGGGTTTTGGACCAGATTTAGATCCTGATGAGGATATGTTCATAAGGCAAGCCATGAGACCAAGATAGGTCCATTTCCCATATCAAAATCTCACTAATATAGATGTGTCATCAAGTTTTGATGATATTATGATAGACCCAGATGATTTAAGTGCACTAAGGTTGTAGTTGGTAGAGCAGGATGCCATACATAAGAGGTTACAAAAGGAGAGAGAAGCTGAAAAGGTGAATGCTCTGATAGAAAGAAAGTCTCTTCTTAGAAAGATTAATGAATTGAAGGAGAGAAACAAGATGCTTTATTCTACTCCTAAGACTTTGTATCATGATGTCTTGGGTGATCTTGATGCTTTGAGAAGTGAGCAGGAGCACTTGCTACAAGACCATGAGTTTGATAAAGGAGGCCTTGTGGTTAGATAGGTTCAAAGTTATGCTTCCCTCCCTAAAGATAAAGATGGGCATGAGATCACTAGGCTTGCTATTGCTGCTAGTGAAAAAGGAAAGAAAAAGATGGTGGGACATCAATCAAGCAAATCATTGACAATACCAGGGGTCCCACCACCTAGTTCAAATAAGAACACAAAGATAGAAAGAAGAAGAAAAGAAGATGAGGACCTAGCAAGAGAATTAGAGAAGGATGAAATTGAAGCTTCCATTACAGAAAAGAGAGGAAAGATCCACTTCCTGAAGGCCTCATCTACCAATTCTCTTGGCCCATCTGCTAATGAACTAGGTATGCCATCTATGACTACTACTGTTCCATTTAGTAATGCTACTAATAGTTCAATTCTTTCTTTATATGCAAGGATAAATATTGATCCTAGGAAATAGTCAAATACACAAGTAGATGGAAATGTAAATGTAAATGTTCATCCTAGGGTTAACACTAGTTCAAGTTTTCAAAGAAGACCTATGCAACTAGAAGGATATAGGCAAATTAGTTTTGATGAAATACCTAGCTACCCAAATGCTTTTCCAACTGATATAAGAGATAAGGTACCTAAGTTTTTTGGTAATAATGCTATTATTTTTGAAGAACATCTTATGTTATTTGTTGATATGCTAAATGATTATGAGGTAGAGCATGAGGATGTAGTCATGAAATTATTTGTTCAATCTTTGGTGGAGGATGCTAGAGATTGGTTTAAGAGACTCCCTAAAAAATGTATCAACACTTGGGATTCTTTTGAGAGATGTTTCAAAGAATAGTATGGTGATAGGCCTAATGCTAGTTTCATTTTGAATGAGTTCAACACTATACGGAAAAATCAGAATGAATCTATAGCTGAGTTCAATATGAGATTTCAGAAGGGTATGCATAAGCTATTTCAAGTTATGTGGTTAGATGACAATGTTTGTTTGACCACATACTTCAATGCCTTTGATGGAAAGATGGGATATTTATTAAGGGGCATAGAACCAAGAACTCTCAAAGATTCTTTTAGGATTGCTGTCAACATTGAAAACAATATGAAAATATCAGGAAAATTTGGTGGAAAGAGAGATGATCCAAAGTTGTTTGGAGACAAGAAGTATAAATGGGATAATGAAAGAAATGTTGGAAACAAGAGACAAGAGGAAGATAAATTGGATAAGGTGTTGAATGCATTGAAGGATTTAAAAGCACCTACTAATAGAATTAATAATGCTCCTACCAATGAAAAGCCTCAATTTAACAATAATTTTAGTAGGCAGAATAGACTGCAAAATTATCCCTACAAAACCCAATGGAAGGATGGCAAGCCTATTGTCCCTGCTGCAAGAGGAAATAATGATAAGGTTGTCCCTGATCCTTTACAAAGGTCCTCTATAAATGTCATAGAGGATACACCATGGTGTATAGTATGCTAATCCCCTCATTCTACAGAGCATTATGTGGTTGCACAATCCATGTTAACATATCAAGATGATAACAATGAGGGGTTATATCAAGAGGAAAATCATGATGACATTGGATGCAGCATGGCAACTTCATATTTAGGATATGAAGATGATTATAATATTGATGAAGAAGCATATGTGTGTTTGAAAAGACATAATAGGGCACTTTTCCATTAGGAGGTCTTTTTTGATAATGATGACATTAATGAAAAGACATGTAACATGAATTCTTCCTTAGAAACATTAAATTTGAGAAGACCTTAAAAGGAAGAAATGGATATAATTACTGTAGAAATGATGGCCCAAGTGCAAACTAGAGGCATGGTGGCAAGGAATAAAAATGATAAAGCTATAGGAATGTTTATTAAGAACACCAACTGTGAGGAATTCAGTGGAAATAGATCAAAGGATGATCATTTAGTGAGATTCAAAAATGTAAAAGGTAAGAAGTGGGAACCTAAGGGAGTTGGAGCTGAAAAGATTCCTACTGTTCAAGACAAGAATCATTAGAGTGAAGTGAAAAAGATAGTTGGCACAATGGCTAGAGCTGAAAAGGTAAAGGTCACATCTACAACCAATGTATCAGATAAACAAAAGGACACTAGGGCAGAACAAATTGAGTTTCCTCCCTCTTCTCCTATTGATATGTTGGCTGTATTATCTTAGATAACTATCAAGGTTCCATTGTCAGAATTGTTGAGGATCCCTAAACATAAAGATAGGGCTATTGCATGGGTATATAGTGTTCATAATAATGATGTTGCATGTAATGAACCTCAGGATAAAGTTTTGAAAGAAGTGGAGGTCCAAGGATTCGTATCTCATATACCACCTATATACTTGGATAAATTGGTCAATGCTAGCCTTGAGAATATAGATCCATTCTTCTTGAGTATCCTTGTGAATGGAATAAAGTTAAGAAATTGTATGATCAATTTTGGTGCTTCCAATACTACTATGCCTTTTAAGATCATGGAAAAGTCAGGTCTCAAAGTTGATACAGATCAAGGTAGATGTTGCACAATGGATCAGAGGGAAGTACCAGTTATTGGGACTATAAATGAAATGCCATATAGATTGACAACCTATCAAGAGATGGAATTGAATATGAGTGTCTTGGTTGTAGACATTCCACCTCATTATGGTATGCTATTATCTAGGAAATGGAGTGCTCCCATGGGTGGGTGTTTTTAGTGTGATCTTTCTTCTACAATGTTCAAGATTGATGATTAGTTTGTTAAGATTGAAAGAGAACCAAGGGTAAATAATATGATTGAGAAATATATTGATAATGAGGTTACTTGCTTTGTAGATACTCATGTCAATGCTTTCAGAGTTGAGGTCCCTGTACTTGAAAAGGAGCCTCTATTGCCATGTATTACTGAAGCGATATGTTCTAGGTCTATGAAGGGTGATTTGTGGGTGATGTACTTTGATGGTGCTAGTTGCAAAGATGGAGTAGGAGTAGGTATTCTACTCATTTCCCCTAAGGGGAGCACTTACAAGTTTGCTTTCACATTGAATTTATTTTGTATGAATAATATAGCAGAATATGAAGCATTATTGCTAGGATTGAGATTGGCACAAAAGCATGGAATAAAATGTATAAAAGTTATTGGGGATTCTAAATTGGTGGTGTCCCAAATAAGATTAATATATGCTTCCAAGAACAAGAGGTTGAAATAGTACATAAATGTTGTATGGGATTTGATTGAGTGTTTTGATGCTCTCAATATTGAGTGGAAGGATAGAAGCAATAACAAGATGGCTGATTTGTTAGCTAATATTGCAATCAATCCTAGTGATATTAATTTTGATGGCCTCTCCAAAGTTGAAATTTAGACTAGGCCTAGTATACCAGATAATGTTGAGAATTGGAAAGTTTTTGAAGATGACTAGGATATCTTGAGATTTATGAATTGTGAAGATCAGTATCATGGTCAAGAGTTAGATTTTTCAGCCTTGGTTGAGATTGCAAAAGGAAAAGAGGTTGTCCTTGGTAATGAAGTCATTCAACTTAAAACTAACAAGGTTCCTAAGGGACTTATTGTTCTAGAAACTATATTTGATAATCAAGATATAGTGCAAAAGGATATTAAAAGGGAAGATCATATGAATTTGAAAGAGATAAATCTTAGAACACAAGAGGCATCTAAAAAGGTCTACATTGGTAAAGATGTATCTCATAAAGTAAGGAAGTCATTGATTAAATTAATAAGAAAATTCAGGCATGTTTTTCCATGGTCATATGATGACCTAAAGGTTTATAGACAAGATTTGTTCTAGCATGTTATTCCTTTGAAAGAAGATGCCAAACCCTTTAGGAAACAATAGAGGCCAATAAATCCTACTTTGGCACCTAAGATGCAAGAAGAATTAATGAAGCTAAGAGATGCTGGAATTATCAAGCCCATTAGGCATTATTCTTGGGTTTCAAATTTGGTTCCTGTTAGGAAGAAGAATGGTGATATCAGACTTTGTGTGGATTTTAGAAATTTGAACATCAGCTCATTGAAGGATAACTATTGTATGCCCAATATGGAGGCTATGCTATAGAGAGTGATCAAATCTGAATTAATGTCTATGATGGATGGTTTCTCTAGTTATAATTAGGTAATTGTGAAAGAATCACAATAATTTAAGACAACTTTCACTACACCATGGGGGACATATGTTTATGTGAGGATGCCTTTTGGTCTCACAAATGCTAGTGCAACTTTTCAGAGGGCAATGGAAATTGCCTTTTCAAATTTTATAAATGATTTACTTGTTGTTTATCAAGATGATTTAACTGCCTATTCCAAGAAGGAAGAAGACCATTGTACTCATTTAGAAAAAATATTTGTGAGGGCTTCAGAATATGGCATTTCATTAAATCCAAGGAAATGTGCATTTGGTGTTACTGAGGGTAAGTTTCTTGGCCACTTGGTTGGAAAGAAAGGAGTTATTATTGATCTAGATAGGGTGGTAGCTATTGAAATGATTCAAAAACCAAAAAATATTAAAGGAATTCAATCTTTCTTTGGTTAGGTGAATTTCTTGAGAAGATTTGTTACAAACTTTGCTGAGGTTACCAGGCCAATATCCAAGATGTTGAAGAAAGGATCTGAGATCAAATGGGAAGGTGAGCCTGATGAAGCTTTCAAGAATATCAAGCAGGCTATTAAAGATGGACCTATCCTCAAGTAACCTGATTATAGTATCCCAATGCATATCTTTTCTTTTGCATCTTTTCATACTGTTGCTGTAGTTTTTTTTGCAAAAGAATAATGAAGGTTATGAGCAACCTATTGCATTCTTTAGTAAATCTTTGCAGGCTGCTGAACTAAAATATGATATCAATGAGAAATAGGCTTATGCACTAGTGAAGGCTATTACGGATTTTAGGTGTTATTTGATGGGAGCTATTGTGATTGCTTTTATACCAAGTGAAACAATTAAGGATATCTTTTCACAACAAGAGGTGTCTAGAAGGAGATGTACATGGATAAATAGAATTCAAGAATTCAATATTGATATCCAGATTACCAAATTAGGATTGGAAAAATTGATGGCTCAGTCCAATCTTGATGCAAGTTAGATAAACCAAACTGAGATTGATTACACTTGTGATATGCATGATTTCATTTGATATCAAGATATTATCTTCTACTTAAGAAATATGAAATGTCCATCAGGAATGGATGATAGTAAGAAAAGGACATTGAAATTATAGGCCATCAAGTATGTGATTGTAAAATGCAAATTATATAGGAAGAATTTGGATTGCATACTTTTAAAATGTGTTGATGAGAATTACATTGACAAGTTGTTAAAAGAAATGCATGAGGGAGTTTGTGGGCCAGATTATATGGGTAAAACTACTACTCAAAAAATCTTGAGAGCAAGATTTTGGTGGCCCACAATCTTCAAGGATGTAGAGCAGTTGGTAAGGATATGTGATGCTTGTCAAAGGTTCTCTAGTAAGCTTAAATTTTTAGGCAATATGCCCTTAAGGCTAGTAGAGGTGCAAGCTCCTTTTCAACAATGGGGAATGGATTTCATAGGAGAAATACCAAACAAGTCTAGTGGAGGACACTCTTGGATATTAGTTGCTACTAATTATTTCACTAAGTGGGTAGAGGCTATCCCCACAAGGAATTCAACTAGTAAGGTGGTGACTGATTTCTTGCTGAATAATATTGTTACCAAGTCTAGTTGTCCTGAGAGGATAGTTAGTGATAATGCAATGTGCTTCAAGTTTTCTGAGTACAAAGATTTTTGTAAAGGTCCAAGAATTCAAATGTCATACTCACCCTATCATCCACAAGGGAATGGACAGGTGGAATCAACAAATAAGAGCTTGATAAAAATCCTCAAGAGGATCCTTGATAAGAATAAAAGAGCATGGAGTTCAAAATTACCATTAGTTGTATGGACTAATAGGGTAACTATGAAGAAGGAATTGGTTGTGCACCATTTGAATTAGTATATGAGATACATGCAAGGATGCCTCAGAACAACTTATTGGAGATGTGTAAGTTTGTTCAATTATATGATGATGATATAGATGATGAAATGTAGTTAAGGATTGAGGACCTCATCAGGCTCGATGAAACTAGAAGAGAATCAATCGCAAAAAATGCCAGGTTATAGTTACAAGTTAAGAATCTGTATGATAAAAGGATTGTTGATAGAAAGTTTGAGCCTGGTGACTTGGTATTAATCTAGAAACACTATATTGGAGGATAAAGGGAAACGTGGAAAATTTGACTCAATCTAGCTAGGGCCATATCTATTTCATGAGAAATGGGGCCAGGATTCTTATATTGTCAAGGAATTAAATGGTGATATTCAGGAATTACCAGTTCATGGATAATTCTTGAAGAAATACTTCAATTGAAGGTATCCTTCTTTCCATGAATAGTAGTTAGGTCTATTTTTTGGTGTACATTTTGTATAGTGTTTTCCTGTTCCCTATTTCTTTTATCTTAGCTTGTAGGGTTTTGTCCTTGGCTCTCTATTGTTCAAGGTTTTTGGACAGTTGGTGGTCTACTCTCCCAGAAATTCTACATTCCTGTATGGGTACAAGTTACCCATCATCCCTAGACATAGCCACTATTAGAACCTACAATAAAATTCATGGATGTGTAAATTTTCTTTGGCCTTTGCAATGTTTTCCCTACCCCTGGCCTTAAACCCTAGTTTATAAATTCAAAAATTTGTAGCTGTTGGTGAAAAAGCCCTAATTTTCCATGGCCATGTTCTAATTTTTCATTACCTTTTCAAGCCACTTAAGTTTTCGTTTACGCACATGCGCTTTATCTTTCCTAGTCCATCACTCCAAGTCCTCTAGTGGTTAGCATTTCTATTCGATGATTACATGACTATTTGGTCACATAATCTCTCATTTTCTGGCAGTTTCCTCTTAACATTCAATGACTCTGATAGTGGTCTATATCTTCTTTCCAATTGCTAGATCACATAATGGTGGGCCTTCTCCACAAAAATAATACAGGTGGACTTGTGTCAGATATTGCTGACGTGTTCTTCTCTGATTGGTGGAGGATGGTGACTAGACAATTGTTAGCGGGACCCAATTTTTAGCTTCCTTTTGATCTAATGGTTGGTGCATGATCTCATGGAATCTTTCCAAGCTATGAGATCATGCACCAACCATCCGATCTTCTAGCTTTCTTGACTATGCAGTGAGTCCTTAAAGTTGCTAGGTTGCACTGATGTGTTTGTTTTTAATTGGTCAAGTAGGAAGGTGATGTGGATCCTATTAGTGGGGCCTGTGGGAAAGGATGAAATCTATAGTTGGCACATGATCTCATGGAATATTCCTACCCCATAAGATCATGTGACTTCCTTTGATTTCAAATCTAGCCAGGGATGGTATCAGTGGGTCCAGTGCCAGTTGTGTAGATGTGTTCATTTGTGATTGGTCAAGCTTGAGTCTGAGGTGGAGGTTGTCAGAGTGACCTCTGTGTGGTGAAAAGAGGTGTGTGTCTACTTGCTAGGTATTGTGACATGACCTTCTCTGATTGGTCAAAATGTATTGATGACAAGGGGTGTTGTTAGCGGGGCCCTATAGTTTTTGGATTCCTTAGAATCTACGGTGGTCATATGATCTCATGGAATCTTTTGAGCCCATGATATCATGTGCCAACCATTTGATCTTCTATAGGGTAGTGGCTACTGACAAGTGGGTCTAAATTTCCAGGTCATATTGGGTGCTAGGTGTTGAAAATCTATTGACTTTTGATTGGTTTCTAGATGAGTGACTTGGCAGTTGTTAGTGGGGCCAGTGTTTTGAGCCTCCAGGCATGATTAATGTTCAGATGGATCTTGTGGCTATTGTTACACCACTAGGTGAAGATGGATGATTTTTAAAGGTCACAGTCTAGCGAAAGCCATTGATTTGATCTTGGAGATGGGGACTGCTTGGTGGGTCCTCTATTGTTGATTCATTATGTAAATGGTGAATGGTTTGGTGCCACGTGGATCTAGGTGGGCCTAGGTCTTCTTGACTATAGTTGTTGAATCGGTAAGGTAAGAAGGGTTGATAAAGATATATGTATGATCTCGTGACTAAGGCAAATGAAAACTAGGATTTCTACTAGAGTTAAATCTAAGGTGCCCAGGAAAAGTCAAGAATCTAACGGTCATGTTTTAAAGTTGATCTTAGTTTGAATGTTAGCCATTGATTCACTGTATCACACACTGATGTAGCTATTTTCTTCAAAATTTGAATATTTTTAAGGGTTTTTAACCACCAGAGGACTGAAATTCAATGCTGGAGTGGTTGGATCAGGTGGATTTTGATTTTGTTCACTGTTGCAATGTGGTCCTAGGGCATGATTATTATCTATAGGGGGTTGTACCATAAGGAATGGGTAATGTTTCTTGAGGCATGTTTCAAGAGGTCAATCAGATTGGTTAACACAACAAATTCGTGGTCCTTAGTACAAATCAAAAATTTCTGATAAATGAGGATCTTTCTGGGATCTGCTTTCTCCAGGCTGCTTGGTTTTCCCCCAAATGAAATAAATTGTGATTGTATTTTGGTTGATTTGGTGGGTGAAAACCCTAACCCCTTGCCCTATTCATCCATAGCTTGTTGCATCCTATGTTTGGGATTCTAAGATGACTAGGGGGTATATATGGTTGATTTTTTGATTTTGTGTGGGTTGGTTGATGTATATTGAAAATCAATGTAAAGGACTGAACAAGGAGAGCCTTGATTTTGGGTATTTTTCCTAACATTTTGTTATTCTAGTAATGTATTGATTCTACAAATTTTAATGAGAATACACCTAGATTCCAATCTCAGATTTATGTTTGTCTTTGTGTTTTAATCTTGGGCTCATATATGTTAATATCACAAAGTAGGTTAGCATAATATAAAGAAAGAGTATTATGGTATTATCTTTGAGTTCCTAACTAAGTTAGGATTAAAGTCTTCAAGGTGATTTTAGTGAGTTCATGGTTGGATAGGAATTTGATGATCAGGTTTGGGAGTGAGAGGGATAATAGGAAAAGCACTTATTCTGAGTTCATGAGTATTTGATTTAGGATTCTTAATTGACATGTCTTATTGGGTGATTCTATGCCCTAGGTTAAGGAACTGATCTATTCTCTAGAAGAAGTTCATCATCATCCACCATACATTTAAATGATAAATCTTCAAAACAATTTGTAAAGGGTATAGTTGTATAGCATTTTATGACTCCTTTGAAGAAGTGAGTCAAAGATACACCTGCTTGAGCATATAAGCTCAAAGTGTAGGAGGATCTCTTTGATCCTTGTTAATTGGCCCTTTTCCTTGTAGATTTTGGAGTGGTGATAGAGTCAAAGACATTAAGTTGTTAATCATAGTGTTAACCTAAAAGTAGAAAGAAAAGAACACCAATAGGGTCCACTACTTCTACCATGAAGCAAATGTTGTCTTTGTATTTCTCAACAATGCTTTCCAGAATCTTGTACCTCATCTTCATTCTGATTGTGAATGTCTTCAACTCCAAATCCATATAATCCTTTAGTGTACTCTTAGTAGATGCTTTAAAGTATATCTGTGGCATTTTAGGAATGCTTTTGTCTAATTATAAATCTAGCACCTTTCTAATTATGTGTAAGTACATGTATATGATCAAAGACCCAAACCTAAATATTTTTGTCTTATCATGTTTAATGGCTCTAATATTGTCTATTAGTTGTGTGTGCAAGATCATGCATGGATTGATCTCACCATTTTCTCTCACAAGTCTTATTGTTGTAATTATAGTGGCTACTAATACACTATTCACCCTGCTAGTGGGTTGAAACCTATATCCTCACATCATAGACATCAATTTGATGTCTTTCTCCTTGATAGGCTCAATTGTCATTCTACACCTATCACTTCTTGACTTACATGCTTGTTCTACTAGTTTTCTCACATCCTTTACTATTGGAGGAATGATGCCTTTCTTAGAAAGACCTCTCATCTCATGAATGAGATCTCCTATAATTCTTAATGGGACTTAACCTATCCCAAAAAGGTCATCATTAATTCTTCTTAACAAGATCTTGATCCACTCCAATTCATAGAAATCATATGCCATAGCATATTCAACTATGGGATGGTTTTCCAACTATGTGAACTCATCAAGGAAGGTTTTATTTGGTTTCATCATAGTCTCAATGTGCACTCTAATTCTATCAAGACCTACTAGTTCCTTCTTACATTAAATGTATGAATAGATGTCTTAAACATGCATAACACCCATAGGGGTTCGAGAGAATTTGTTACAAGTGGTGGTTGTCATTTCACTAAAAGATTGACATATTAATGCCCAATACAACCACTAGACTTATGGAAAACATAGGAGGTGGGTAAGCCATGTCATGAATCTTGAGGGGAGCACTGACCATTTTGTGAACAATCACCCCCTTAGCGTTACTCGATGGGATTCAAACCTGTGACCAAGCTCTAATATGACTTGTTACAAGTAGTGGTTTCCATTACACTAAAAGATCAACCTATTAATGTCTAATACAACCACTAGACTTATGGAAGACACAAGAGGTAGGTAAGCCATGTCATGAATCCTAAGGGGAGCACTAACCATTTTGCCAATAGAATTCTCCCTCTAGGTCATCCAAAGTAGATTTGAAAGGGTGCCTTTTGAAAATGTATCTCTTCTTCTCCACAACATCAAACATAGTAGGAGTACCATAATTTACTTGTATATCACTTTACAATTAGTTTTGGAGAACTTTTGAATCATCACAATGGATTGGGGCTTCTGCAACTGATCAAACATACTTCTTCACTAGTGAATCAAGATTCAATCCTTCACAATCAATTGCTAGGGCTTTTGTGCTCTCCAATCACCTAAACTCAAATGAAGTGAGTGATCTATAAGTCTCTGAGTACTTTAAAGTGAAAAATTCTGCCATTAATGCTTGCCACATGAACCAAACTTTCATTGAAAATCTCCAACTTTCATTCTATAATCAATCAGGTAGTATGCTCTTCCACATAGGTTCTACTAGTCTCCAGAAGGGTAAATCCAAAGGCACATACTCTTAGGGTGAGTATATCAGCCTCATAGGGGTCTAGAGATAAATTAGCTCCCCCTATGACCCTGAGGATCATTCATCTAGATGTAGAGGGTGTACCCACTATGGATGCATCCAATACATACTCATCAACCTTATCCTTCTTTACCTTTGACCAAATCAAGCTCGCATCTTATACAACTTTTTCAAACTTGACTTCTACTTCAGTATCTAATATTGATTCTTTTGGCTTTTTAGGGTTTTCCTGACTTTGTGTTCTTGATCTACAAAACTTTGAGATGTGTCCAGCCATGTTACATGAGTGATAAATAACTAGAGGCCTTAAATTCCTTGGCGCATTGATATGAGTCAGCATTTTACACTATCTAGCTGAGTGACCATTATAATTACATATATGACATGTAATACTCTAAGAACTTCTTGCATTGGTTTGATTCTTATTTCTCTAATTATTTTGAGTCTTGTTCTTCTGACTTGTTTTACAATTCATAGCTCTATGAACAAATTTATTACATGAATAACAGTAACCAATGAAAGGTCTTACCTCTTGACAATTCCTTGCTATATGTCCATGCTTATTACATGCATAAAAAGTTTGGTCTACTGGCTTGTGCTCACCCTTAGATGGTTCAATACTATTTTTAGTCTAACTTCTTGTCTCTTTAGCATCTTTGGTGTCTTCTAGTGCTTTCATTCTTGCTCGCATGTTTTTAATCTAATTTTGTGAATCATTGAATCCAATGTCAATAGTATCCCCTTTAATTTTTTGAGCATATAACTAAGATTCAATCAAATCCTTTCTTATTTTTAATTTATCAATGTGATTCTTTGCCTCTTTTAATTTAGATTCTAATTTGTTTTTTCTTAACTCCAAGATTTCCATGTTTTCTTTCCTCAATTATTCATTTAGTTGAAGGTTCTCCTTGATTTGTTCATCATAAACTTCTTGATTGTTAGTTAGCTTTTTATCTAGCACTTCAATCTGATCTTTTAGGGATGTGTTCTATTCATTTAGATTTTTTACCATCATCCCTAAATCACTATTTGAACAATCTTTCAAATCTTTTCTTAGTATTTTGATGACTACTTGAGAATCACTGAATTTTTCTATTAGTTCTTCAATTTCTTTTTCAGATTTGTCAAGGTCTTTAAGAGAAGCTTCAAGATTATTTTTTAGATGTTTCATTTCTCCCTTATCCATGATCACCTCAAGTGGTTAAACTTATTTTTTGAGGATCAGATCTCTAATATGAATTGTTAGGAATGGGAACACTTTGAGGGGGGGGGGGTGTGAGTCAGTGTTCACTATATTTAATCTTTACTCTTACTCTTGAAACATAACTTGAATGCTTAAGTATTGAAATGAACATTAACATAAACAAGATGCATAAACACAAAACATAACACCAATATGCTTACGGAGAAACCCAAATAGGTAAAAAATCCTGGTGGGAATTAACACCCACTAAGAACTACACTAGTGTCTTGTGATCCTTGTTAGAAGATCTTTAACCATGTTAGGAGTTATCTTTACATTTCTTTTAGTATAGTGACCTTGTCAAGGGTTGAACCCTATTAGGAGTCTTTTACAATAAGCCTATTAGGGGTGGGGACACACTATCCTAGAGCTTAATGCTCAAGTGGTGAAGGCTACAACCTTCTGATCATAGATACACACTATATCTTCTGGATGAACTAGCACTGTGATACTACTTGTCTGATCAGTTTCTTTGATGCATTGATTCTTTGACCCCTTGGAAAGCTCTAATACATTCTATGTCCTCTCTTCATACCTTTTCTCTTCTTAACTTGACTCTATATCAAATTATGTACCTAATTACAAAAGTGCATCTTCTATTTATATGCGCTACCAAAATAATTAACTAGGTCAGCCTATAACTGATTACATACATTGCTTCCAAGTGAATTGGCTCAAGTGTGTTTACAAAAAAACATAATTACATGTCTACTACTTAATTACAATAGGTGCATAGCCTTTACAAAATAATAATATCATCGCTAATCAAATTACCAATAGTTGGTTGCATACTCTGTTCTATTCTGGCATTCACTATATGTGCTACTTCAACTATCTGTATCTTCACCATACCGTATCTTTTGATCATGCACTCTTAGACCAAAAATGAATACACTCTTACCAACTTATCTTCTAGGGTGCATACCATAACTCTATCATACACATGTGTGCTAATTCTCTAATCTACTAGTGCTTTGTTAATTGTCTAGTCTTTTGTACTTAGACAAATTATGATCTTCTAATAATGTGCACTAACTCCAAAACACTATATGACTTTGTTGCCATAATGACAACACTCTATTCAGTCATATATAATAGTATAGTCAACTTGCCAACAATTTATGTTGCATTCTTAGTAGAGATGATTGAAATGTTATTGGAGAGTGTTATTATTTCTCTAATATGATTTCAAGGTGGTTATAATAGGCTGACTTAATTATATCATTTAGAGAAAAGATACTTATAGCCGTTCATCTATGATCACTAGTAGCATGGCATGGAGATGAAATATTAGAGCATAGCAGAGAGTGCAAAGTATTTTTCCATCAAGAAGAGGTATATATGATAGAGAAGATAGAGTGTGCTATTCATTTGAACTGATCAAGACAATAGGTCTACCTCACAATTCACCAAGATCTAGATATAGAGTGTATTTGTTATTCAAAAGGTTGCAACCTTCACCTCTTTGAGCATTGAGCTCTAAGACAATCCTTCCTCACCCCTAATAGGTTAAATCATAAAAGAATCCTAACAAGGTCCAAACTTTCACTAGGTCACTATACTAAAAGCATTGTAAAGATCAACTCCTAACAGGGTTGTATGATCTTCTAACAAGGACCATTATACACTAGTTTAGTTTATTAGTGGGTGTTAAATCCCAGTGGGGTCTTTACCTATTTGGGTTTCCTCATAATCAAAATATTGGTGTTGTGTTCAAGTTTTCTTTCATTGTGTTTGTTAGGCCGATTTTCCAACTGTTGCAAAATCCTTTGAGATTGGCCTTTTCCTTGCAGGTTTCATGGTGTGCATCTCTTTCCCTATGTGTTTCATGTGTCACCTTACTTCTACCCAGGTCATGTCTCTTAGTGTGTAGAACCCAGAAAGATTTTTAAATTCTAAGGCCCGCGGGAAGCAATCTTTAAATTCTTCCCCAGTGTCAAAAATCCACAGTGTTTACAAAATCTATGATGTTTTTGATCTGTGTGTTTTTAGCCTATGTTGTTTTCAACCCTATGTTTCATGATTTTTTATGCTTATCTTTCAGTCTGTCAGAATTTTTGTGTGTTTTCAGTCTTTTCTATTGAAAACATGGTGTATTTTTAACCTCGCGCTTGTTCCCTGTCTGCCAGTTTTCTTTAAGTGTGCAAGTGCGATGTCCAGTGGGCCTAGACCTTGAAAATCTCTTCTTTGATTAGTCATCACATGGCTACATGTCAAAATTTCCTGACATGTGATCATGCGACCGCCTACCACCTATCCGCGTGGTCCCGGTTCTTCATGGTTTTCGACTGGCTGACGGTTTGTTCTTCATTTGGCCACCTAGCAACTAGCAGTTATCTTTGGTCTCTTATTTTTGGTAGTTAAGTGGCTGGAATCTCATAATCTAGTGACTATGTAGTTGCATGATCATTTCATTCCTGGCGGTTACCGGCTAGCATCTAGTGACTTGGCTAGCGGTTAGTTTCCCGTAGTCACGTGGTCATGGAATGTGGACCTTGCTCTTCACGTTGTCAAAGGTGGTGATGTGGCATCTTCCAATTGGTCCATGTGGTGATGATCAAATGTCTCTACAGGGCTTGTGTTAATAATTTTAATCTACAGTTGGCATGCGATCGCAAGGAATATTCTTTCCCCTTGTGATCACACACCCACCATCTGATTTGATGCCGATGGATTGGTTTGTAGTGGGCCCGAGTGATTCTGGGGAGAAGATGGCATGGAAAATCTTGTGGTTGGTGCATGATCTCATAGGAGGTGTCAGACTCCTTGTGATCATGTGCCTGCCATTCAATTTTGAGGGCGTGGGTTCGGTGTTGGTGATGGGGTGTTATTCAATGAATGGCATGGTGACAGCTAGCATCGTAGTTGTGGAGTTAGGATGTGGGGTCTAATGTGTTTGGTGGAGTGGATAAAGAGGTTAGCGATGTTGACAAATTTTCTCTGTGTTCACTGGTTCACATAATATAAGGGTGATTCACTATTTCATTTGGCAATTCAACGAACAGTCGTCATGAGGTCGCTAGAGTTTTTAGCTATGGCAGAAAATATTCTGTGAATTGGTGAAAGTTCCTTTCTCACCAATTCACTAGATGACTTAAGTGGGTGATTTTCAACATGTGTAGTCATGTGTTCACAAAGTCTAGTTGGGGTTTGGATTTTCAATCCGCGACTGGAATTTTTCTTTGTCTCGTGTTCATTGAATGTGACCTGAGGTACCGAGATGAGTTAAGGTTGCTAAGCTCGGGAAAGATAAATGATCTATGATAAAGACTTAATTGCCAATCTTTGATCAAATCAGGACCGCTGATGTGATGCTAGCACCAAGACTTAGCCATTGGTGTTCAAATTCAAATCTTAGAGACATTTCCTATGACCAAAAAGGACCAAAATTAATGACAAAAAGGGCCTGAGTTGGTGAAACTGATCTTCTCTGCCATTACAGTGTGCTCCAAGATGTGAGATGATTGCAGAGGAGATGTTTCAATGTGAAAAAATTAATGAAATAGTACCCTAAAGTGTATTGCAAAGGTTAAATGTAGCCAGTTTTCCTTGAGGGTTTGATGATGATTTGGTACTTGGACCAGTGCAGGGCTAGTTAGCTGTTGAAATTAGACTTTTTGAGCCTTTTTGTTGTGGCTTGACCCCTATCATGTCTAGTTTTATTTCTTGGTGGGGTTAGGTGATTTTGAATTTGAAATGATCATTGTGCTTGCTTTGTAACCCTGGTATAAAGGGATTTTTATGATCATTTTGTAGCATTGGGAGTTAGATTTTAAACTTTTCCAGTTGTGAGTCTTTTGCCTAGTTAGGATTATAACATTTTGGCATTTGGTATTTGGTTGATGATAGAGAAAAAGTTGCAGGTCTAAGCTATAATTTGCAAGCTTGACTCCTCTAGTTTGATTTTTTATAGTAAAGGATTCTTCATACTTAATGCAAATATATGACTCTTATCTCTCCTTTGTGTCAACTTAGATAGGTTCTGAACTTTCTAGTTCTCTGCAAATATATGATTCTTATCTTGCCCAATGGATGAGGCACTGGCCTAAGTGAGTATCTCTTTGTCAACAAATACTAATTTTTGTTGTTATGATCCAAAAGCATAGATTAAGAGCCATTCTTTGAGTTTTTAGCATTTGGTTGTCTGTGGTTCTACCCCATAGCAATGGAGAGTCAATGAGTGTGTGGTTAATAGTCATTACTTTCTTGCTATCCTATTATCTATTATTCAAACTTAGTTCTTGGTGTATGATGCATATTTTGTACTAGGTTAGGTGCACCTGCCTTGGTTTTGCAGAGCCAGAAGCAGAAGAGGGTAGTCTTGTCCCTATAGTTGGTCTAGTCACCCTAAAACCTCATAAAATTTTGGAGTTAACCATTCCTAAGATCCATCTGAGGGTATATAGGTAGCCTGTTAGAGCATAAGTTTCATTTTGGACACCAACAAGATGGTGACTCTGCTAGGGAAGTGTTGTACATGGTCATCTTAACCGGTAGGTCATCATTGGAAGAAACAGGGTTGTTCTTGTCCCTTGTCTTTCTAACTCATTTGAGTATTTCTAGAGTGAAGAAAAATCATTTTATAATATTCTCGATACACTTGGGTGGTGACTCAAACAATCTCTAAAGTAGTACTGGTCAGTGATTAATTTTTCAAGATGATTTATAAAGCTACTAGGTCCTAGAGAAAGTAGCATCCTAAAGACATAATGGAAGAAGGTATTCCAAGTACTTCAAGGCCTAGTCAGACAAGGGGAGGAAAGAAAAGAAGAGGTGTTTCTTAGACTTAGAGAAACAAGAGAGATATTAGACAAGAAACCCAAGCCAGGCCTAGTCAAGAAGAAGACAATTCAGAATATGAAGAGGTTGTTGTTGACTTGGGATTAAATCACTATGAAGATGAGATTTAAGTGGGAGATGATGAGTCAAAGACCACACTCCCTAAATCATAAGAGATCTTTGAGGAGGTCTATAAACTAGAAAGAAGATTTTAGGAACAACTTGCTATTAGGTAGTAAAGAGAAAAGGACAAAGAAGAAAAAGTAGGACAAGCCATGATAAGGGCTGATCAGCTAAAGAGGTAGTTACTAGATTTGGAGGCAATTAATTTTGTCCCAAAGCCTGAAAGAATAGATGAATAGCCTATTTTTCAAAAAATGTGTGAAGAAACCAGACCAAGGGACAAAGGAAAGTAGAAGGCCATTGGAGTTCAGATCAATGAACAAGCTGTTGTTGATAGAACATCAAATCTAGGACTGAGATTAGATTCAGACCTTGAGATAGCAAGAAGGAAGAAAGAGATATTGGACGAAGAACTAGAGAAAGTAGAGTTGGAGGCTTCTGTTGTAGAAATAAAAAAAAAGATAGATTTTCTCAGGCATACTTCAGGACCTTCAAATGTTACTGCTTCCTTCTTAGGGCAAGGTGGAAATCAAGGTAACAATGCAGCTCAAGCAAATGGTGTATTGGGTGCTGCTAGGGTTCCTAATGGGTCAAACACAAGGACATCTACATCTCAAGGAATGGATCCACTACATGGAGCTCCTATTCATGAGAGGTACAAGAAACTTACTTTCTTTGGTATTGTTGGCTATCCTAATGTAATCCCTGATGAGATTAGAAAGAAGCTTCCTAAATTTACTCCAAATAATGTCATCACATGTGAAGAAAATCTAAAAAATTTCATAGATGACTATAATGTAGAGCCTAATGATGTTATAATGAAACTATTTGTACAATCCCTGATTGAGGATGCTAGGGATTGGTTTAGAGGGTTACCCCATGCTAGCATAGGGTCATGGAATGAATTCAAAAACTATTTTAAGGAACATTATGGAGATAAAACAAATGAGGGTTTTATCCTAAATGAATTCAATAACATAAATAAGAATTAGAATGAAGAGGTCCTTGAATTTAATATAAGATTCCAAAAGGCCATGCATAAGCTCTTGCAGGTTATCAGATTAGATGACAGGGTATGTCTTGTGACATATTTGAATGCCTTTGATGTAAAGATGGGATACCTCTTGAGAGATAAGAACCCTAGAAGTATTGGGGAGGCTTATAAATTGGCTATCAACATAGAGAGCAATAGAAGAATATCAAGAAAGATAGGAAGAAGAGATGATTGCAGACTTCAAATGTAGAGTAAGAAAGAAATGGGAAGGTCTGCTGATTCTAAACCCAAGGAGGATGACAATCTCAAATAGATTTTAAAGGCTTTGGAAGGTTTAAAGCCTAGAGAAAAGGGAAACAATAGGGCTGTGACTATGGAGAGGTCAGCTCCAAACAACTTTAGCAGATAGCCAAGAATGAAAAATTATCCTTGGAAGGATGGCAAGCCCATTTTCCCAACCAAGCAAGAAAGGCCTGATGGAAGGATCCCTGATCCTTTGCAGAGAAATTTAGTGAATTTAGTTGATGAGGTTCCATGGTGTGATGCTTGTTAGTCTCCTCATAGTCCAAAGCATTGTGTCATTGCTTTAAATTTACCTGATAATCAAGAAGGTAAGGAGCAGTATGATAAGGAAGGATGTGGTATGACTTCTTCACATGCGTGGGATGAAGATGACTTTACTGATGGTGAAGAAGAAGAGTTTGATGATGTTGGATGTGGTGTAGTAAGGGGTGAGGATAAAGTTTCTTTAAGAAGACCATCAGATGAAGAAATTTCTCAAATCACTATAGACATGGTCACTCAAGCTAGAAGCTATTACAATTTGAGAAATAGGATAATTGGAAGTGCATCTGGTAAACTAGGTAGTATGTTCATTAAGGGGACAAAAAATAGTGTACAACAACATGAAGAAAAGGGCAAGGGTTCTTGTATTGTTGACCAAGGTAAAAAGGAAAATTATTCTTGTTACAATACCTAGGAACAAAGTAAAAACATCAGGTGTTGTTGTTCTTGCCTTTTAGAAGGAGGAGAAATCCTCTCTCAAGGACAAATCTGATTTCACAAAAGATAAAGTTGTCACTATTTTTTATGAAGACTTGAATTGCCAGAAGTATGTTCCAATAGATATGTCTAAATTTCTTTCATAGATCATTGTCAAGGTTACACTTTTGGAAATGATGAGAATAGAAGAACACAAGGTCAAGGCCTTGAATTGGGTAAGTGGTGTTTCTTCTGCAGGAATCCAAGAAATGAGTAGAAATGATAAACATGTGGCTTCCTTGGAAGACACACCTAATAGTAAGAGTGAAGAAATTGTTTCTAAGATCCCTCAAGTCTTCTTGGATGAAAATCTTGTAAACAGTGCAATAGGGATAGTTGATCCTTTCTTTTTGTTCCTTGTGATTGATGGTAAAATATTGAAGAATTGCATGATTGATTTAGGTGCATCAAACACTGTCATGCCTACAGAGATCATGAAATCATTAGGACTAAAGGTTGATACACCTCATGGGAGATGCCAAGCTATGGACTCAAGAGAAGTGCCCATTATTGGTACCATCAAGGCTATGCCTTATAAATTAGCTGCATTTCCTAATAAACAATTGACTATGAGTGTTCTTGTAGTTGACATTCCTCCTCAATATGGAATGTTGTTATCTAGAAAGTGGAGTGCCTCCATGGGAGGAAGTATTCAATGTGACCTATCTTTTTCCACTTTTGATATTGAAGGAGAGAAGGTGAAGGTGTCAAGGGAAGCTAGAACTCCACACATGATTGAGGAGAATGAAAAGGATAGCATGAATTGTTTTGTTGACACTAACATTGGCTCATTCAAAGTTCAAAGGAATGAGATGCAAGAAAAGGTCAAGCCTATCCTTTTGGCTGATGATGAGAGTAACATGGTAGAGGGTAATGTCCTATGGACATTATATTTTTATGGATCAAATTCTAAGGAAGGTGCTGGAGCAGGAGTGTTATTAATATCCCCAAGTGGTAAGACTTTTAAGTTTTCTTTCACTCTTTTGTTCCCTTGCACAAACAATGTTGCAGAATATGAGGCCCTACTAATTGGTTTGAGACAAGCATCAAAACATGGGATCAAACATCTTAGGGTGATTGGTGATTCTAAGTTAATAGTATCTCAGATTATATCAAAGTATGCATCAAAAAACCAAAGGTTGAAACAATATAGGAACACTATATGGGATGAAATTGAATGTTTCAGTGCTTTTGGAATTGATTGGGTGGATAGAAGCCAAAAAAGGATGGCAGATTTACTAGAAAACATAGCCTTAAGACTAGAGGATGATACCTTTGCGGGGATATCTAGAATTGAGTGTAAGTCTAGGCCTTCTATTCCAGATAATGTTGAGAATTGGCAAGTATTTTCTGATGATCAGGATGTTTTGAGGTTCTTGTAGTGTGAATCTCATTTTGATGGTCAGGAGATGGATTTCAGTACCTATGTTGACATCAAAGATGGAAAGGAGAATGTCCTTGGGAAGGAGGTACTACAATTCAAGTCAAATAGAATCCTAAGGGGATTGGTTGCTCTTGAGAGAGCATTTGATAATAAAGAAAGGGCTTGTGTTGCTAGAGTTGTAGACAAGATAAATGATTTGGAGGAAGTGAATCTAGGGACAGGCCAAGAACCAAAGAATTTTTACATAGGTAAATGCTTATCTCAAAGAACTAGGAGAAATTTGATTGATCTTCTCAAAAAATTTAGACATGTTTTTGCATGGTCTTATGAAGATTTGAAGGCATATAGAGAATATCTCTTTCAACATGAGATACCATTAAAGGAAGGATCTAAACCCTTTAGGTAGAAATTAAGGCCTATGAACCCTACTTTGGCACCGAAAATGCAAGATGAACTCAAAAAAATGATGGATGCCGGTATTATAAATCTTGTCAGACATTCCACTTGGGTGTCAAACTTTGTTCTAGTTAGAGAAAAGAATGGTGACATTAGGCTGTGTGTTGATTTTAGAAATCTGAATGTCAATTCTTTGAAAGACAACTATGGTCTCCCTAATATGGAAAACATGCTGCAGAGAGTCACAGGATCAAAGTTAATGTCCATGATGGATGGTTTCTTTGGTTATAATCAGGTCATGGTCAAGGAGTCAGAACAATTCAAGATTGCATTCACCACTCCTTGGGGAACATATGTGTATGTTAGGATGCCTTTTGGCCTGACAAATGCAGGAGCAACTTTTCAGAGAGCTATGTGTTGGGTATCCTAAAATTTTTTGAGGTTTGAAGTCAAATTCATGGTTTAGGTCTCCATGCGAGTGTTTTTCCTGGACTAGGGTTTGTAAAGTGTCATGAAAATGGTTTTGACATGTTCAGGAAAACCCTTACCCTAGGTTTTGTCTTCCAAAATGTTTCCTTTCGTTTCCAAACTTCATGTGGCCTTCTTGTTTCTTTTCTTGGTTACCTTTAAATCACTTAAGTTGCTATTTGTGCACATGCGTATTTGCCCTTAGTGTTCGCTGAATCGGGAAATGTATTATCAAAGGTCAAAACAATCTGGCGATTCAGCGAATGAGTCATGTTCATGTTCATTATTAAGGTCTCAGTCACCAGTTCTCTAGATCCTCCAGCGGTTATCCCAAACATCCAGCGAAATGGTGAATGCATTAAAGCCAAGCACCTAACCCTTTGTTCGCTAAGTCTCCAAGTGTTTCGGTGGTTTCATTTTCTTTTCTGAGAACTAGCGAATGATGGTTATCTCCAGTTCTCGCAATATCTGGCGGTCTTTTGAAATAATCCAGTGACTCAGCGAACACTGTGTTCGCTTGTTCTCAGAATCTGGCGGTCAAGGGTTGTTTCAACTAGAGAATTAGCGAATACCGTCGATTGCTTTCAAGATCAATGGCCCTATTTTAATCTCAAGATATCTGTGGGTCCTGCATATTTGATCTGGCGAATGAGTGACTAAATGAAAATAATGCTATCCTCTAAATTTGGCGGTTCTGATGGTTTGCCTAAAAGGATTTCAGCGGAGATAAGTTTTCTTTGTTCGCTGATTCTCGAAATAAGTTGGTGATATGCTAAACCATTCAGCGATTCAGCGAAGCCTTTGGTCGCTAGTTCTCTTAATAAAAAGGTAAAGGTTAAAGCAATCTGGCGAATAAGCGAATCAATGGATGATAAGTTGTAATGCTTCAGTCGCTTATTCTCGAAATGAAATTGTCACTGATATAGAGTATTTGGAGAACTAGCGAATGGCTTTGTTCGCTGATTCTCGGAATAAAATGGTCAAGGGTTTTGTTATTCAGAGAACTAGCGATAGCCATCGATTGATGAAGATCAATGGTCAATCTGGAATCCTGGTATAAAGTGATGATTAAGTTAAATGATTTAGCAACTCAGCGAAGCCAGTGTTCGCCAGTTCTCCAGACAGTCAAGTGGTTAAGTATATCTTTCAGCAAATGTGCGAACCCTTTGTTCGCTAGATCTCCAAGAAAATTGACCGTCAGTCATAACATTAAGAGAATGGGAGATGGTTTCGTTCGCTAGTTTGCCAAATGGTAATTGCAGGTTAACTGTGTAAGTGGGAACCCTTTGTTCGCTGATTCACGAAATGCTTGGATGGTTAAGGTTAGGATTCTGAGAACCCGCGAAGCTAATAGTCGCTAGTTCTCCAGATGTGAACTAGGGTCAAACAAAGATTCAGAGAACTAGCGAAGCCAGTGGTCGCCAGTTCTCTAGTTGATAGCTAGGGTTAGCATTCTATTCAGCGATTAAGAGAATCCATCAGTCGCTGGTTTGCTAAATGAGCTCAGATGAAAAAGGTCATAAAGGAAAAAGAAAAAGGACCGTTGCCACATAGATAAAGTACTTTGTTGATATGGACATAAAACCAATAAGCCATCAAATCAGCTTCAAGAAGAAAGATTGCATGACGCAAACAGTTTTAAAGTACAGAATCCTGATCATTCCCTCTTCACCTTGTTTTCAAGTAGTTTAATCTATCTGTCAACATCCGGACATGGCGAGCTCGAAATTTGAAATCTGGGGGTACATGAAATTGAATATGGGATCCATTAAGGAGATTTGCATTAACTGTGGTAGTTGCACACCTTGGATTCATATCGATAAATAAGTTGAATCTCGTTGTTATTTGTTCAAGTTTCAGTCATTGAGAGTTTCTGTCTGTCCAGAGCATTTCCGAGCATAAAAGCATTTGAGATACAGAGAATTGAAGGTGTTCCTGTAGCAAAGATGAGTCAACTTGAGAAGAGTGCAGCATCTTCCAGTGGTGAGGCCAAGTCCAAAGCTGGTGAGGACAAGAATAAGCCTAATTTTTCAGATGAATTCCTGAAACTATTGCCGGGCTCCAGTCAGAACAAGAGGGCTGCTGATGACGTGTTTCAAGATCTTTTGGAATGGTGTAGAGACCCAATCACTCTGGAATTCACAGGTTACACCATTTTCAATTTCTTTTACGGCAATAGAAATAAGCATGTTCCTGTATGTAATGGTTGGGTGCTAGGACTAGGAAAAATGGTTGTCCCTGACGTTTTCCTAGATATTGATTTAATTGTTGCCCTAGCCAGAAGATATGACCCTATCTCAAGGACAATCAAAAAAGAAGACCAATCACCCTTAGTTACTCTTGATAGGGGATCTTTTATGAAAGCTTTTGGTCTTTACACGTCCTTTTCCACTGAGATTGATTTGAACAAAGAAAAGGCAAGATACAGAAGCAATGTAGGGTCAGTAAAAGACCAATTGGTTAAGCATATGCCAAAATAGGACAAATATAAGCCCCCCTTCCTGCTAACATGAATGCCCCATACCAGTTCAAATCCCTCCATCATTATATGAGATATACTTGTTATGCATTATGTAGAGTTTTGGGAATGGATGGGAGTGCAGAATTTTTACCAGCTGACTTGCTGATGATCATCCTGGATATTCAAAATCCTTTGGTAAACAATGACTATGATTACATCCAGTATGTGATCGATAGGATGCATCAGGGGCTAATGTCTGTCCAAGAAAGTAAAAGCCCTATTGAGTTCATGCATTATTCTCTATTAATGCATTTGATTCTGTTTTTCAACATCAACAGTTTTGATGCAAACATGCTAAAACCAAGATTCAATTTCAAGGATCAGCACAACCCAGTGCAGTTGTGGGTGAGAATATGGAATTCTACATCTAATGAGGCAGATTTTTGTGTTTTTTAGAATTTCATTGTTTATCCAATTATCAGGATGCTAGGTATCAATGTCACTAGGTTATCTCCTAGAGTCCTCAGGCTTTTAAGACCACTGCAGTATGTGGATAAGTGGGATGGAAATCACAATTGGGGTGATTTCTACTTGGGAGATAATTCCACAATTATCAGAGTTTATGGCTGTCCCCAACCCCCACATTTATTACCAAAGTATGTGCCTCCGAGGTTGGCTTGTTTGGAATTTGTTTGGCAGCTTATGTGTACAGATAAAGAGCTCCTGGCCCCTCACAAAAAGGGTACATTCACACCTAGGCAATTCAAGGTAGGTGATTTCCTGATAGGAAAGAGGGCTTTTCCTCAAATCAGTGCATGGCTACAACAATTCAAAATGGTTACTGGTGCTTGTAGGCACATAGATCCTGAGGATTTCATCAAGACTGCCAAGATGACTTACATCCCAAACATTGGTGTGATCAAAGAGCATGAAGGTTTGGATGAAGAAGATGTGATCAGAAACATCTTAGATGAAGATGAAGTTAAAAGGAGATGGTATAGATTCTTTGATTTAGTCGATTTGTCCAACCAGTTGAAAGCATCTCAGATTCCTTTTGAGGGTTTTTTCCCTGATCTTCCTTATTTGAAGAGGATTGATGGGATGATTGAAAAGTATGACACCTTGGCAAATCAATTGGAAGGCTTGATTGATCAGAATGAGCCAGAGAAGAAGAAGAAGAAAGATTATTCATCTTCTGATGAGGAAGAATTCACTGATGAGTCACAAGAAGAAGATAGTCCTCCACAGGTTGAGAGACCACCAGTTGTTGATCTTACTCAAGATCAACCAGAAATGCAGGATATCTCAGAGCCACCATTGAAGAGATAGAGGCTTGAGGAAGGTGAACCTTCAAGGCATGTGAGGCAAAGAAGGGAAATTGATAGAGCATCTGCTCTTGTACCAGGTGATAGGCCATATCATCATCAATTGAGGAAAGCAATAAGAGCAGGCAAGAAGATAGCCATTGAGCAAGAAGACAGAGAAAAGTCCTTATGGTTAGAGAAGGATATCAGAGAGGTCTATCAAGAGGAATTCTTGAGTGATGATCAGTTCATTAAGACTGATGAGTTCAAGAGTTTTCTCATTTGGAACAAGCAGCAAGAAGTGAAGAAAGCTCTGCCTGAAGGTATGGAGCCAAGTGAAGAAACTTTGAGAGCTCTTGCTTCATATGATCCTAGCCTTGATCCCATCACAGTGGACGAAGCCAGAGATTTGGTTAAATCAAGTGGAATGTTGTTAACCCCAGGATGGGATCTGACTTCTGCATTCCTCATTGATCAACTGAGAAAGAAACCAGAGGGTAGCCTCTCATATGAAGTTCACATTGGTGACATGATTAGAGGAAGTGGCTATGACCCTAAATCCCAGGCTGTTGCAATGTGGTCCATGGCTCCCAAAACTCAAAAGCCATCCCTATTGAGTATAGAGGATAAGATGGAGGGGAATAAAATTATATGGACTGTACAAAATACAACAGACCTTGAGGTCTCTAAGGCAATAACTCATTGGGCTAATCTGAATGAAGCTAAGACAGCTCAGCTATCAGAAAGATATGCCAAATTTTTTGAGAGTTCAAGCATGGTAGCCAAGGACAGAGATCTAAAAATGATGAGGATCAAACAGTTGGAAGATGAGCTGGCAAAAATAAATGTCAAACTTGAGGAAGCCTCAAAAATAATTCCTCCTCCTCCTTTGCAAGTTGAGGTACCTGTTCAGGTAAATTTGGAGGCAATTGAGGGACCTGCCGAAGACTTGGAAAAGGTGAAATTGGATGCATCCCTGGACACTATAGCCAAAATAGTGTAGTACAGGTAGGACAAAATAAAGGACAGGATGGATGCAGTTCATAAATCAGTCAGCCTGTTACATCAGACCAATCAAAAGGTGAATGACTATTTGGCCACCTTGGAACCACTCTATAGTATTTGGTCTGGGAGGAATTTATTGTTTGATAAGCTTGAAAGTTTACAAGAACACAGGCCTGATATGCCAAACGTAGTAACTGAAGTGTTTGAAAGGATTGGCTTAATAAGTGCAGCATCAAAGTTTTTTAAAGGAAAATCAAACCAAATAAAGGCTAAGTTAGCCATGTTTGATAAAGATTATAGCAAGTATCTGCCCCCAGTATATGATGACAATGGAAATGTGGTTAAGCTGGAAGATTGAAAGCTGTCAATGGGTCAGTTGGTCATCAATCAAGATGCTTTCCTAAAAGACAATAAGGCTTTGGACGTAGAAGGAACTAACAATATAATTGATAGTTTATTCAAAGTTGAAAGTGATTGTATCAAGTTTATATCAGAAGTTAAAAATGTAACTGATTCTACATGGGAACGGCAAGTCAACTTGTTACAAGAGCTGCAGAGCTACAATTGGCCATCTGATGATGATGTGGCAGCTTGGGAAAAGCTAATCACAAAGAAGAAGAAGAAACCGGTCATCCAGCTGACGGAGGAGGAAGAAGAATAGATCGCACTTGGCACCTGATCCAGAATTTGAGGGAGAGCGTGTTCAAACAGAGAATGATGTAAGTTACCCTGTAATGGCGGTCATCATTCATATGACAAACTTGGTAACTGCTGTGAAAATATCTACAAACAAAGGTGCCAGTTGCGGAAGTTGTTCAGAACTGAAAATACGCCTTGCTGTCTTTATTAAATATCTTTCTGTTTGTATTTTCTTTTGTTTTCGAGCACAATTTTCTATCAGCCATCCAAAGCTTGTTGCATCCTTCCGAGGATTCCAGGATGGTTGATTAGTATAAATAGTCTGTTCCAATTGTTGATCGTTGTTGGAAAATATTTTTTAAAGGAGAGGTCTGAAATATAGAACCTGATTTTTTGTGAAATCAAGGAAAATTGTACGAATGCATTTTATCAATTAATACAAATACACTGGAGTTCTGTTACTACAACTTGATTGTCTTTACATGTGGAATGTTTTAGTTTCTTTATGCATTTAAATTGTAAGATAGTTTAAATACATCTTTCACAAGGTGAATGTAGGGGTTGAGCTTAAGTATCTTTCAAGGAAAGAGTAAAATTTTAGGGGAGGTCTTTGGGAATTGAATATCTATATGTGGATTTGATGACAGGTTTAGGAATGGAAACAATGATATGTTAGGCATGTTATTGGAGTTTCATTGTATTCGCTTTAATAGATATATGTGAAGGTAGAGTTTGACTCTGATGCCCAGCGGATAAGGGACTGGTTTTAGATCCACTTACATTCGTTTACCATCCAAATATATAATTGATTGACATTTTACTTTATACGCATAATTTCCAGACTTGAGTCATATTATGACAAGTTCATAAATAAGTATTTCAGTGCTTTGTAGAAGCATTAAACGAGGTTAACCCTTCCCTGAGTTTAACTCTAAAAGGAAGAAGGATGAATATCCTTAAGCCATTGTATCGTGTTGCTATTTTTATAGTCTATATCATGATGCTGTGTATCAAGATGATTTGGGTTATACTCAGAGTTTTAGCAACTTATTGATTTGGATTTTGAAGGCAGTAACAGAGCAGTGAAGGAGCTAGTTCTCAATTCAGAGCTCAGCTGAACGTTGAATTGATAGAGGTACACCCGCCTGAGTATGTATTACTCGAAGTGAAGAAGGTTTTAACCTTAATACCTTAGTAGTTTATAACTTGCTAGGTTACAGCCATTGGGATTATTTGAGTATTTGATTAATCTGCAGGTTCAAACACTAACAAAATTGGCGACTCTGCAGGGGATCTATTTTGATAGCCTGCAATAGGTTAGTGCAAATCTTGTCTATTGTATGTTTGTAGACCAGTAAAAATATTTTTCATTCCCACTTGAGTAGTGGGTGGCGACTCTAAAGAAATCTGTGTTACCAGTTGCTGTTATTTGCAAAATTTTGTAAACATTGTTGTCATTTACAATGAGTCGACCAAAGAACACTAGGTCGTATTATAGGGATCATCCAGAAGATAATATAGGGGATGAACTCCACACACCAAGTAGAAAGCAATGGTCTAGGAGAGACCAAAATAATGCTAGTTCCCAGGCTCATTCTCGAGAAAGATTTCATGTTCCACTTCCTCATGAAACTTCTTCATCTTCTAGCGATCCTAAGCATGTCAAAAGGGTCGCACCAGAGGTCTATATGCAGAAAGAAGTAGTCACAAAAGTAGGTTTTTTCCCTGCTAGAGAAACCCTTGAACAACTTGATGAAACCTCTACTGCTGAAATAGCTTCTTATGATTCTGAGAAGTTAAGAGAGGAAGTGATTGCTTTGAGAGAAAAGGAACGTGAGCAATTAGCAGAAATTGCTAATAGAACAAAGATAAGGGAACAGTAGCTTCGTGAATTGCTTCTGGAAAGGGAAGAACTCCTCAAAAGAACCAGGAGAAATGAGACCCATGTGAGTGATCTAAACCAGGATGTACAAGGTTTGGATAAAGAATTGTTTGGTGATATGCAAGCTTTGAGAAAGAAAGCTCAGGATACCAGGCCCAAACAAAGTGAATTTGAGGGAACAGGTCATGTCTTAAGACAACTGAATCCCTCTGAAATCAAAATAAACAAGGAGATTAAAATTGCTCCCAAGGAAATCCCTGATAAGGGAAAACAAAAGGTGGTGGGTGTTGCTATAAATGAACCAAAGAAGGTTGTGCCCATTCCTAATGTGCCTACTCAAGCTAGTGCAGATTTAGACAGGGCTAGGAAAGCAAAGGAGGATTTGGCTATGCAACTTGAGAAACTTGAGTTAGAGGCTGCTGCAGATGAAATGAAAAGGAAGATTGCCTTCCTACATGCTAACATGAATACATCTGCTAGTAGTTCTGTCCCTATTACCATAGGAACAACTTCATCCAGTCAGCCTAACATTGCAATTCCAAATACTCAAGCCTTTCACTCTGGACAATATCCATCTGGACAATTTCCTAGTCAAGTTCCCTTGGTTTCTCAGGGTACAGTGGGAACTATACCTTGTCAAAATATTGCAATTACCCCTTCAAATCAGCCAACTATCCAAAGACGACCAGTTCATTTGGATAGATATAGGCCCTTGTTTTTTGATGGTATTCCTGGCCAACCTAATGCCATTCCCAATGAAATCAGGAAGAAGATCCCATTATTCACTGGGAATAATGTTATTACCTGTGAAGAGCATTTGAAGTTTTTCACAGATAAAGTTAATGACTATGAGATTGAGCATGAAGATGTCATAATGAAACTTTTTGTTCAATCATTGATTGAAGATGCTAGGGATTGGTACAGAGGGTTACCTGAGAATAGTATTGCTTCATGGGATGAATTTGTCGGGAGTTTTAAGGAGCAGTATGCTGAACATGTAAATTCTAGTTACATGCTCAATGAATTCAATAATATCAAGAAAAATTATAATGAGAGCATGTCAGAATTCAATAGCCGGTTTCAAAAGGCTATGTACAAATTGTTCCAGGTATTGAGGTTGGATGATGCAGTTTGCATGACCACTTATTTCAATTCCATGGATGGTAAAATGTCTTATCTCCTAAGAGATAAAAATCCCCGCACCCTTAGGGATGCATTTAAGTTGGCCATAAATATTGAGAGTAACCGAAAGGCATCTGGCCAAATGTACAAGAGGGATGAGGGTAAATTGTGGAAAGAGACTAGACCACAACATGCAAGGCCTTTTATAGAGGAGGATAAAGGACAGGGTGCTAACAAGGAGTTCCCAACAAGATTTGATAAAGGTGGTAGAAACTTTCAAGATGTAAGACCCCCTTATCAAAGGCAGGACAAGGCCCCTAATTTGAGAGACATGCCTTACAAAACTAATTGGAAGGATGGGAGACCTGTTCTTGACAGTAATGAGGTACAAAAAGGGAGAGATACCCCAGATCCCTTAAAGAAGAATACAACACACAATGTAGAAAACACTCCTTGGTGTGTTGCTTGTAATATGCCTCATTCACTTTTCCAGTGTGCTGTGGCCCAAGCCTTAGGAGAAGAGGCTGATAACTCATGTGCAGGAGATTATGAAGAATCTGAAAAGCCTGCCATTAACATGTTTACTACAGATCCAATAGAGGATTTTGTGTCCTCAGATGATGAAGCAAGCTGTCCAGATGTTGATCATAAGAGAAAGATTTTCTCTGATTATGAGCAACAAATATTTACTCAATCTGATCCTGAAGAATTTGATAATAATGATTATAAAACTCATATGGTGGGATCCAGATCAGATGAGAAGCAATGGAGGAAGCCCAGTGAAGAGGAAATCAAAAACTTAACTGTGGCTACTATAACACAAGCAAGATCCTCATACAATTTGAGGAACCGAAAGGTGGATAATGAACACAGAATTCCTAGATCAGTATTCATCAAAGGTAGTCCTCAGGGTAAGGGTTTCCCAAAGTCCAATGTTATAGATGGCAAGGATCAAGAACTTGTGAGTGAAAAGAAGAAAGGGGAGGAAATTAGTGCTGACAAGATTAAAAAGAAAACTGGTAGGACAAAGGATCAATCTGATTCTCCTGCTGATTCCCCTGCATTTGATATGAGACATGCGTTGTCTCAGATGAAAGTGTCCATCCCTCTACTTGAAATGTTGAAAATAGAAGAGCACAAGACAGCAGCCTTGGCTCTTATAAATGAGCAGAGATTTGCTCCTACCAAACAAGAAGAAGGGAGTTCTATGAAAAGGCCTATTCCCATCTCAGATGTATGTGTTGGGACAATTGTAACACAAGAACCTTCTTCCATCAACCCCTTTTATGTCACTTTAATTGTGAATGACTTATTGTTAAAAAATTGTATGATAGACTCTGATGCTGCCACAACTGTGATGCCATATCATGTAATGAAAGAATTAGGATTGCAAGTTGACACTTCTAATGGTAGGTGTTATGCAATGGATAATAGGGCAGTGCCTGTTGTGGGGACTTTGATTGGAATTGAGGTAAAAATTGCTGCATTCCTAGAGGCTACATACAAAATGGATGTAGTTGTTGTGGATACAGAGCCTCACTATGGCATGTTATTGTCAAGACAATGGGCTGCAACAGTGGGTGGAAAGCTGGAACTAGATCTATCTTATGCCACTATTCCAGTGAATGGGACAGAAGTAAAGTTGTACAGGGAGCCCCGTTCCTCAGTTATGGTGGAGATGGTTGCTCCGGAAGCCCTTAATTGTTTTGTAGATATTGACATGAACAATTTTGTCATTCAAGAAGTGTTACCTCAGTTGAAGAACACAGACCCAATTGTGAAAGAATTGATGATGCAACAAGATAGCTTGTGGCAAATGTTTCTTGATGGTGGATGCTCCAAAGAAGGATCAGGAGCTGGTGTTGTTTTCATTTCCCCATCAGGTAATACTTTCAAGTACTCCTTGTTGACTTTCAGTTGTACAAATAATACTGCTGAATATGAGGCCCTGATCTTGGGATTAGATGTAGCCATAAAGCATGGTATTAAATGTTTAAAAGTTCATGGTGATTCCCAATTGATTGTAGCCCAAGTAAGATCCCAATATGCTTCTAAGGATGAGAAACTCAAGTTATATAAGCATGCTGTTTGGGATAGATTAGAATTTTTTGAAGCTTTTAATCTGCTCTGGGTAGAAAGGTCAAATAACATCATGGCAGACTTTCTTGCTAATGTTGCTTTGAAAAACAATGATATCACCCTCTCTGGTGTTTCCATGTTGGAAACTAAAACTAGGCCTGCAGTTCCTGACAATGTGTACAATTGGCAAGTTTTTGAGGATGATCTTGATATCCTTAGATTCCTTCAAGGCCTGGATCACTATGATGGTCAACAGATAGATTTCAATGAGGTGCATGAATGTATTGAAGGAAAAGAATGCATCATGGGAAATGAAATAGTCCAATTACTTTCTAATCATATACCCAAAGGACTAGTAGAATTGGAGGGAATGTTTAAAATAAATGATGGTTGTCTGTCTCAAAAGTCTAATGCAAAATTGGAAGACTTAGAGGAGATAAACCTAGGATCAGAAAATTCCCCACAAATGGTATACATTGGAAAGAAATTGAGCAGGGAGATCAAAGGCAACTTGATCAGACTGTTGAAAAAGTACAAACATGTGTTTGCCTGGTCATATGATGACCTCAAAGCTTATAGGGCTAATTTATTCCAGCATGAAGTTCCTCTAAAGGAGGAAACCACACCCTTTAGACAAAAGCAGAGACCCATTAATCCTTTACTAGCCACCAAAATGCAAGTTGAGTTGACAAAACTGAGAGATGCTGGTATTATTGAACCAATTAGGCACTCAACTTGGGTTTCAAACCTTGTACCAGTGAGGAAGAAGAATGGTGACATTCGGCTTTGTGTTGATTTTAGGAACCTAAATGTGGCATCACTCAAGGATAATTATGGATTGCCTAATATGGAGGCCATGCTGCATAAGGTGACTGGATGTGAACTCCTGTCAATGATGGATGGTTTCTTAGGGTATAATCAAGTGCTGGTCAAAGAATCAGAGCAATTCAAGATAGCCTTTACAACTCCCTGGGGAACTTATGTATATGTTCGCATGCCTTTTGGTCTAAAAAATGCTGGGGCAACTTTTCAGAGAGCCATGGATGTTGCTTTCAAAGAAATGATCAATGTCTTAATGGTAGTGTATCAAGATGATCTCACTGCTTTTTCCAAAAGGGCTGATGATCATTGTTCTCATTTGGAAAGGATTTTTCTCAAGGCCTTAGAGTTTGGTGTGTCCTTGAATCCCAGGAAATGTCAATTTGCAGTGACAGAAGGAAAGCTACTGGGACACATAGTATCAAAAGAAGTCAGAATTGATCCTGAAAGAGTGGAAGCCATCAAAAGGGTCCCCCCACCAAAGAACATAAAGGGTGTACAATCATTTTTGGGGCAAATAAATTTTGTGAGAAGATTCATTGCCAACTTTGCTGAGTTGGTCAAGCCAATAGTTAAGTTCCTTAAAAAGGGAATGAAATTTGAATGGAACCTGGAAGCTCAGCAAGCTTTTGAAAAAATTAAACAAACAATTCAAGAAGCTCCTGTTTTGGTATCACCTGACTATTTGAAACCTTTTTCCCTGTTTTCTTTTGCATCTTTCCATACTATTGCAGCTGTCCTTCTGCAGAAAGATCAAGAAGGATATGAACATCCTATAGCTTTTTTCAGCAAGTCTTTACAATCTGTTGAATTAAATTATGAAATAATGGAAAAGCAAGCTTATGCACTTGTGAAAGAAGTCAAGGCTTTCAGACCATATTTGGTTTGTGCAAAGGTTAATGCTTATGTACCCCATGCTGCAGTAAAGGATATCTTGATACAGAGTGAAGTTACAGGGAAGAGATGTAAATGGATAAACAGGATTCAAGAGTTTGACCTTGAGATTCACATTACCAAATTGGTAAGAGGATTGGGACTTGCCAAGTTAATGACTGAGGAAAACATGGACCTTGTCCAGATCAATAATGTTGCTGCTAATGTTGATACAGTTACTAGTATTGAGATGCAACCCTGGTACAAGGATCTTGTTTATTTTATTAAAAATGCTAAATGTCCACCTGAATTGAATGATAATCAGAGAAGAAGCTTGAGATTACAGGCTCAAAGATATGTCCTCATTCAAGGTGATTTATACTAGAAAGACAATGATGGTATTTTGCTCTTCTGTTTGGATGAACATCAATCAGAGAAGGTGCTAAAAGAAATGCATTCTGGAATGTGTGGAGGGCATTATTCTGCTTGGTCAACAACTCATAAAATTTTAAGGGCAGGATATTATTGGCCTGTATTGTTTAAGGACACCCACTCTTATGTTAGAAAGTGTGAACCTTGTCAAAGGTTCTCAAAGAAACTAAAATTTTCAGGTGCATTGTTGTTAAATCCAGTTGTTGCAGAAGCCCCTTTTGCAATATGGGGTATGGATTTTATTGGAGAGTTCTCTGAAAAGTCCAGCGGAAGACATAGTTACATTTTGGTGGCTACTGATTACTTCACCAAGTGGATAGAAGCTATTCCCACTAGCGGAGCAACAAGTGCTGTGGTGATTGATTTCCTGATGAACAACATAATCACAAGATTTGGTGTCCCAATCAAATTGGTTGTAGACAATGCAATGAGTTTTAGGTCTCAGGAAATTACTAATTTTTGTGATGAAATGGAAGTTATCTTGTCTTATTCAAGCCCATATCACCCACAGGCCAATGGACAAGCTGAGTCTAGCAATAAGAGCATTTTGCAAATTCTCAAGAAGACCTTGGAAAAGAACAAAAGAGGTTGGCATGAGAAATTAAAGTTAGCACTATGGGCTGATAGAATTTCTGAGAAAAAGGCCACAGGGAAATCCCCTTTTGAAATGGTCTATGGTGCAAAGACAAGATTGCCAATTAATAATTTCCTTCCCATCTACAAGTTTATGCAAGAGGAAGATATTGAAATCAGCAACCCACTGCAAGATAGGATGGTTTAGCTGATTGAGTTGGATGAGATGAGAAGGGAAGGGCAGAAAAGCAACATTAAACTGCAGCAAAAAATGAAGTATGTTTTCGATAAAAGGGCTACTGTAAGAAAATTTTAGCCTGGTGACATGGTTCTTCAATGGAATGCTAGATTTGAAGACAAAGGGAAGCATAAAAAATTTGAGTCCTTATGGATGGGTCCTTTCATTGTTTGTCAGATTCATGGCAAAGATTCCTATTTTTTGCAAGGTATGGATGGTGAAGAGAAAGAATTGCCAGTGCATGGACAATTCTTGAAATTTTTCTTCAGTTGAAAGTTCTTTTTCCATGCACAGTAGGCTTGTATTATATGTATAGGTGTGTTTGCTTATTGTTTTAGGTTCAGGTTTTGTGGTCTGCCTCCCAGAGATTCATGGTTTCTTGCCTTGATCTTACAATCAAGCATCCTCAGATGGAGCCACTGTTGGGTATCCTAAAATTTTTTGAGGCTTGAAGTCAAATTCATGGTTTAGGTCTCCATGCGAGTGTTTTTCCTGGACTAGGGTTTGTAAAGTGTCGTGAAAATGGTTTTGACATGTTCAGGAAAACCCTTACCCTAGGTTTTGTCTTCCAAAATGTTTCCTTTCGTTTCCAAACTTCATGTGGCCTTCTTGTTTCTTTTCTTGGTTACCCTTAAATCACTTAAGTTGCTATTTGTGCACATGCGTATTTTCCCTTAGTGTTCGCTGAATCGGGAAATGTATTATCAAAGGTCAAAACAATCTGGCAAATCAGCGAATGAGTCATGTTCATGTTCATTATTAAGGTCTCAGTCGCCAGTTCTCTAGATCCTCCAGCGGTTATCCCAAACATCCAGCGAATTGGCAAATGCATTAAAGCCAAGCACCTAACCCTTTGTTCGCTAAGTCTCCAAGTGTTTCGGCGGTTTCATTTTCTTTTCCGAGAACTAGCGAATGATGGTTATCTCCAGTTCTCGCAATATCTAGCGGTCTTTTGAAATAATCCAGCGACTCAGCGAACACTGTGTTCGCTTGTTCTCAGAATCTGGTGGTCAAGGGTTGTTTCAACTAGAGAATTAGCGAATACCATCGATTGCTTTCAAGATCAACGGTCCTATTTTAATCTCAAGATATCTGTGGGTCCTGCATATTTGATCTGGCGAATGAGCGACTAAATGAAAATAATGCTATCCTCTAAATTTGGCGGTTCTGATGGTTTGCCTAAAAGGATTTCAGCGGAGATAAGTTTTCTTTGTTCGCTGATTCTCAGAATAAGTTGGTGATATGCTAAACCATTCAGCGATTCAGCGAAGCCTTTGGTTGCTAGTTCTCTTAATAAAAAGGTAAAGGTTAAAGCAATCTGGCGAATAAGCGAATCAATGGATGATAAGTTGTAATGCTTCAGTCGCTTATTCTCGAAATGAAATTGTCACTGATATAGAGTATTTGGAGAACTAGCGAATGGCTTTGTTCGCTGATTCTCAGAATAAAATGGTCAAGGGTTTTGTTATTCAGAGAACTAGCGATAGCCATCGATTGATGAAGATCAACAGTCAATCTGGAATCCTGGTATAAAGTGATGATTAAGTTAAATGATTTAGCGACTCAGCGAAGCCAGTGTTCGCCAGTTCTCCAGACAGTCAAGCGGTTAAGTATATCTTTCAGCGAATGCGCGAACCCTTTGTTCGCTAGATCTCCAGGAAAATTGACCGTCTGTCATAACATTAAGAGAATGGGAGATGGTTTCGTTCGCTAGTTCACCAAATGGTAATTGCAGGTTAACTGTGTAAGTGGGAACCCTTTGTTCGCTGATTCACGAAATGCTTGGATGGTTAAGGTTAGGATTCTAAGAACCCGCGAAGCTAATAGTCACTAGTTCTCTAGATGTGAACCAGGGTCAAACAAAGATTCAGAGAACTAGCGAAGCCAGTGGTCGCCAGTTTTCCGGTTGATAGCTAGGGTTAGCATTCTATTCAGTGATTAAGAGAAGCGATCAGTCGCTAGTTCGCTAAATGAGCTCAGATGAAAAAGGTCATAAAGGAAAAAGAAAAAGGACCGTTGCCACATAGATAAAGTACTTTGTTGATATGGACATAAAACCAGTAAGCCATCAAATCAGCTTCAAGAAGAAAGATTGCATGATGCAAACAGTTTTAAAGTACAGAATCCTAATCATTCCCTCTTCACCTTGTTTTCAAGTAGTTTAATCTATCTGTCAACATCCGGACATGGCGAGCTCAAAATTTGAAATCTGGGGGTACATGAAATTGAATATGGGATCCATTAAGGAGATTTGCATTAACTGTGGTAGTTGCACACCTTGGATTCATAACGATAAATAAGTTGAAGCTCGTTGTTATTTGTTCAAGTTTCAGTCATTGAGAGTTTCTGTCTGTCCAGAGCATTTCTGAGCATAAACGCATTTGAGATACAGAGAATTGAAGGTGTTCCTGTAGCAAAGATGAGTCAACCTGAGAAGAGTGCAGCATCTTCCAGTGGTGAGGCCAAGTCCAAAGCTGGTGAGGACAAGAATAAGCCTAATTTTTTAGATGAATTCCTAAAACTGTTGCCGGGCTCCAGTCAGAACAAGAGGGCTGCTGATGACGTGTTTCAAGATCTTTTGGAATGGTGTAGAGACCCAATCACTCTGGAATTCACAGGTTACACCATTTTCAATTTCTTTTACGGCAATAGAAATAAGCATGTTCCTATATGTAATGGTTGGGTGCTAGGACTAGGAAAAATGGTTGTCCCTGATGTTTTCCTAGATATTGATTTAATTGTTGCCCTAGCCAGAAGATATGACCCTATCTCAAGGACAATCAGAAAAGAAGACCAATCACCCTTAGTTACTCTTGATAGGGGATCTTTTATGAAAGCTTTTGGTCTTTACACATCCTTTTCCACTGAGATTGATTTGAACAAAGAAAAGGCAAGATACAGAAGCAATGTAGGGTCGGTAAAAGACCAATTGGTTAAGCATATGCCAAAACAGGACAAATATATAGCCCCCCTTCCTGCTAACATGAATGCCCCATACCAGTTCAAATCCCTCCATCATTATATGAGATATACTTGTTATGCATTATGTAGAGTTTTGGGAATGGATGGGAGTGCAGAATTTTTACCAGCTGACTTGCTGATGATCATCCTGGATATTCAAAATCCTTTGGTAAACACTGACTATGATTACATCCAGTATGTGATCGATAGGATGCATCAGGGGCTAATGTCTATCCAAGAAAGTAAAAGCCCTATTGAGTTCATGCATTATTCTCTATTAATGCATTTGATTCTATTTTTCAACATCAACAGTTTTGATGCAAACATGCTAAAACCAAGATTCAATTTCAAGGATCAGCACAACCCAGTGCAGTTGTGGGTGAGAATATGGAATTCTACATCTAATGAGGCAGATTTTTGTGTTTTTCAGAATTTCATTGTTTATCCAATTATCAGGATGCTAGGTATCAATGTCACTAGGTTATCTCCTAGAGTCCTCAGGCTTTTAAGACCACTGCAGTATGTGGATAAGTGGGATGGAAATCACAATTGGGGTGATTTCTACTTGGGAGATAATTCCACAATTATCAGAGTTTATGGCTGTCCCCAACCCCCACATTTATTACCAAAGTATGTGCCTCCGAGGTTGGCTTGTTTGGAATTTGTTTGGCAGCTTATGTGTACAGATAAAGAGCTCCTGGCCCCTCACAAAAAGGGTACATTCACACCTAGGCAATTCAAGGTAGGTGATTTCCTGATAGGAAAGAGGGCTTTTCCTCAAATCAGTGCATGGCTACAACAATTCAAAATGGCTACTGGTGCTTGTAGGCACATAGATCCTGAGGATTTCATCAAGACTGCCAGGATGACTTACATCCCAAACATTGGTGTGATCAAAGAGCATGAAGGTTTGGATGAAGAAGATGTGATCAGAAACATCTTAGATGAAGATGAAGTTAAAAGGAGATGGTACAGATTCTTTGATTTAGTCAATTTGTCCAACCAGTTGAAAGCATCTCAGATTCCTTTTGAGGGTTTTTTCCCTGATCTTCCTTATTTGAAGAGGATTGATGGGATGATTGAAAAGTATGACACCTTGGCAAATCAATTGGAAGGCTTGATTGATCAGAATGAGCCAGAGAAGAAGAAGAAGAAAGATTATTCATCTTCTGATGAGGAAGAATTCACTGATGAGTCACAAGAAGAAGATAGTCCTCCACAGGTTGAGAGACCACCAGTTGTTGATCTTACTCAAGATCAACCAGAAATGTAGGATATCTCAGAGCCACCATTGAAGAGACAGAGGCTTGAGGAAGGTGAACCTTCAAGGCATGTGAGGCAAAGAAGGGAAATTGACAGAGCATCTGCTCTTGTACCAGGTGATAGGCCATATCATCATCAATTGAGGAAAGCAATAAGAGCAGGCAAGAAGATAGCCATTGAGCAAGAAGACAGAGAAAAGTCCTTATGGTTAGAGAAGGATATCAGAGAGGTCTATCAAGAGGAATTCTTGAGTGATGATCAGTTCATTAAGACTGATGAGTTCAAGAGTTTTATCATTTGGAACAAGTAGAAAGAAGTGAAGAAAGCTCTGCTTGAAGGTATGTAGCCAAGTGAAGAAACTTTGAGAGCTCTTGCTTCATATGATCCTCGCCTTGATCCCATCACAGTGGACGAAGCCAGAGATTTGGTTAAATCAAGTGGAATGTTGTTAACCCCAGGATGGGATCTGACTTCTGCATTCCTCATTGATCAACTAAGAAAGCAACCAGAGGGTAGCCTCTCATATGAAGTTCACATTGGTGACATGATTAGAGGAAGTGGCTATGACCCTAAATCCCAGGCTATTGCAATGTGGTCCATGGCTCGCAAAACTCAAAAGCCATCCCTATTGAGTATAGAGGATAAGATGGAGGGGAATAAAATTATATGGACTATACAAAATACAACAGACCTTGAGGTCTCCAAGGTAGTAACTCATTGGGCTAATCTGAATGAAGCTAAGACAGCTCAGCTATCAGAAAGATATGCCAAATTTTTTGAGAGTTCAAGCATGGTAGCCAAGGACAGAGATCTGAAAATGATGAGGATCAAACAGTTGGAAGATGAGCTGGCAGAAATAAATGTCAAACTTGAGGAAGCCTCAAAAATAATTCCTCCTCCTCCTTTTCAAGTTGAGGTACCTGTTCAGGTAAATTTGGAGGCAATTGAGGGACCTGCTGAAGACTTGGAAAAGGTGAAATTGGATGCATCCCTGGACACTATAGCCAAAATAGTGCAGTACAGGTAGGACAAAATAAAGGACAGGATGGATGCAGTTCATAAATCAGTCAGCCTGTTACATCAGACCAATCAAAAGGTGAATGACTATTTGGCCACCTTGGAACCACTCTATAGTATTTGGTCTGAGAGGAATTTATTGTTTGATAAGCTTGACAGTTTACAAGAACACAGGCCTGATATCCCAAACATAGTAACTGAAGTGTTTGAAAGGATTGGCTTAATAAGTGCAGCATCAAAGTTTTTTAAAGGAAAATCAAACCAAATAAAGGCTAAGTTAGCCATGTTTGATAAAGATTATAGCAAGTATCTGCCCCCGGTATATGATGACAATGGAAATGTGGTTAAGCTGGAAGATTGGAAGCTGTCAATGGGTCAGTTGGCCATCAATCAAGATGCCTTCCTAAAAGACAATAAGGCTTTGGACGTAGAAGGAGCTAACAATATAATTGATAGTTTATTCAAAGTTGAAAGTGATTGTATCAAGTTTATATCAGAAGTTAAAAATGTAACTGATTCTACATGGGAACGGCAAGTCAACTTGTTACAGGAGCTGTAGAGCTACAATTGGCCATCTGATGATGATGTGGCAGCTTGGGAAAAGCTAATCACAAAGAAGAAGAAGAAACCGGTCATCCAGCTGACGGAAGAGGAAGAAGAATAGATCGCACTTGGCACCTGATCCAGAATTTGAGGGAGAGCGTGTTCAAACAAAGAATGATGTAAGTTAGCCTGTAATGGCGGTCATCATTCATATGAAAAACTTGGTAACTGCTGTGAAAATATCTACAAACAAAGGTGCCAGCTGCGGAAGTTGTTCAGAACAAAAAATACGCCTTGCTGTCTTTATTAAATATCTTTCTGTTTGTATTTTCTTTTGTTTTCTAGCGCAATTTTCTATCAGCCATCCGAAGCTTGTTGCATCCTTCCAAAGATTCCAGGATGGTTGATTAGTATAAATAGTCTATTCCTATTGTTGATCATTGTTGGAAAAGATTTTGTAAAGGAGAGGTCTGAAATATAGAACCTGATTTTCTGTGAAATCAAGGAAAATTGTACGAATGCATTTTATCAATTAATACAAATACACTGGAGTTCTGTTACTACAACTTGATTGTCTTTACATGTGGAATGTTTTAGTTTCTTTATGCATTTAAATTGTAAGACAGTTTAAATACATCTTTCACAAGGTGAATGTAGGGGTTGAGCTTAAGTATCTTTCAAGGAAAGAGTAAAATCTTAGGGGAGGTCTTTGGGAATTGAATATCTATATGTGGATTTGATGACAGGTTTAGGGATGGAAACAATGATATGTTAGGCATGTTATTGGAGTTTCATTGTATTCACTTTAATAGATATATGTGAAGGTAGAGTTCGACTCTGATGCCCAGCGGATAAGGGACTGGTTTTAGATCCACTTACATTAATTTAGCATCCAAATATATAATTGATTGACATTTTACTTTATACGCATAATTTCCAGACTTGAGTCATATTATGACAAGTTCATAAATAAGTATTTTAGTGCTTTGTAGAAGCATTAAATGAGGTTAACCCTTCCCTGAGTTTAACTCTAAAAGGAAGAAGGATGAATATCCTTAAGCCATTGTATTGTGTTGCTATTTTTATAGTCTATATCATGATGCTGTGTATCAGGATGATTTGGGTTATACTCAGAGTTTTAGCAACTTATTGATTTGGATTTTGAAGGCAGTAACAGAGCAGTGAAGGAGCTAGTTCTCAATTCAGAGCTCAGCTGAACGTTGAATTGATAGAGGTACACCCACCTGAGTATGTATTACTCGAAGTGAAGAAGGTTTTAACCTTAATACCTTAGTAGTTTATAACTTGCTAGGTTACAGCCATTGGGATTATTTGAGTATTTGATTAATCTGCAGGTTCAAACACTAACACTATGGATGTGGCTTTTTCTAGTTTCATAAACAAGTTCCTTATAGTGTACAAGGATGATCTCACAACATATTTAGAGAAGGAAGATCAACATTGTGAGCATCTAGAAGAGATTTTCATCAGAGCTCTAGAGTATGGGATTTCTTTGAATCCAAAGAAGTGTTCTTTTGGTGTTGTAGAAGGGAAACTCTTAGGACATATTGTGTCCAAGGATGGAGTAAGAATTGACCCTGAAAGGGTCATAGCAATAAACAAGCTCTCACCACAAAGAAATGTTAAAGGAATACAGTCTTTCTTTGGACAAGTAAATTTTCTAAGAAGATTTGTTACAAATTTTGCAAAAATTTGTATTCCCATCTCTAGGATGTTGAAAAAAGATGTAGAGGTAGACTGGAATGAAGAAGTAGATGAATCTTTCAGAAGTATCAAACAAACCATTAAAGATGCCCCTATTTTGAGGACCCTTGATTATGGTAAGCCCATGCAGATTTTCTCTTTTGCTTCTTATCATACGGTTGCAGCAATCTTATTACAAAAGAATTCAGATGGATATGAGAAACCCATATCATTTTTTAGCAAATCCTTACATGTAGTAGAATTAAAGTATGATATAGTTGAGAAACAAGCTTATGCCCTAGTCAAAGTAGTCAAGGCTTTCAGGTGTTATCTTGTGGGAGCTAAGGTGGTTGCTTATGTCCGTAGTGTTGTTGTTAAAGATATATTAGTGCAACAAGAGGTCTCAGGAAAAAGATGTAGATGGATCAACAGGATCCAAGAATTCAATATAGATATCCAAATTACAAAATTGGTGAGAGGCTTAAGCCTTGCAAAGTTGATGGCACAAAGTAATCTGACTGCTAATCATGTGAATGTGCTAGAAGAGGAAGAGAGGCCATATATTTGTGATATGGATTACTATGATTGGTATAAAGATGTCATCAATTATTTGCACAGATTGTTTCTTCCGCCTGACATGAATGAAAATAAGAGGAGGATTGTCAAGTTACAGTCAGCAAAGTATGTCATTATTCATGGTGAGTTGTGGTGGAGAAGCAATGAAGGAGTATTGCTAAAATGTGTGGATCATGAAAGATCTAAGATCCTAATGGAAGAAATGCATCAAGGTGTGTGTGGAGGACACTACATGGCAAAGACCACAACCCATAAAATCCTTAAGTCTGGATTTTGGTGGCCTACAATTTTTAGGGACACACATTAGTTTGTGAGAAAATGTGCTGCATGCCAGAGGTTTGCAGGAAAGTTGAAATTTAGTGGGAATTTTCCACTCAAACCAGTCTCAGTTCAGGCCCCTTTTCAGAAGTGGGGTATTGATTTCATAGGTAAAATTTCAAACAAGTCTAGTGGTGGACATTCATACATACTAGTGGCAATAGAATATTTCACTAAATGGGTTGAAGTTATTCCCACTAGGAGGGCTACTAGTAAAATGGTAATTGACTTTGTAATGCAGAATATTCTCACTAGGTTTGGATGTCTAGAAATAATAGTGGTTGATAATGTAATGTGTTTTAGATCTCAGGAGTTTGGTGATTTTTGTCAAAATTATGGGATACACATTTCATTTTCTTCTCCATACCCTCCACAAGGAAATGGCCAGGCTGAGTCCAGTAATAAAAGCTTGATAAAGATTCTCAAGAGGGTGTTGGACATAAATAAGAAAGCTTGGGACTCAAAGTTATGGTGGGCATTGTCGGCTGACAGAGTAACTATAAAGAAGGCCATAGGTTGTGCCCCATTTGATCTAGTCTATGGGATTGGAGCTAGATTACCTCAGAACAATTTGTTGCAAATGTACAAATTCATCCATGCATATGATGGAGATTTAGATGATGAAATGAGACTAAGGATGGATGAGTTAATCCAGTTGGAGGAGCTAAGAAGAGATGCACCTGAAAGAAATAAAACACTTTAGATATAGTGTAAGAGTTTATTTGATAAGAGAACAACTCAGAGGAGTTTTGAAATTGATGATTTGGTCCTAATGTGGAATGAAAGGTTGGAGGATAAGGGAAAGCATGGTAAGTTTGATCCTATTTGGTTGGGCCCTTATCTAATTGAGAATAAGTGGGGAACAGATTCATATTTTCTAAAAGATCTAACTGGTGGCACTTTGGAATTGCCTGTTCATGGACAATTCCTAAATTTTTACTTCTCTTGAAGTACCTTTTCCATGAACAATAGTTAGGATTCTTCCCTAGGTCTCTTAGGGTTGTTTTTGGCTCAAAATTTTGTGGTCTTCTCTTCCAGTAGATTCTATTTCCTCATTGTATATGCAGGAGATACATGTCCCCAGAAAGAGCCACTGTTAGGCCAATTTTTCAAATGTTGAAAAATCCTTTGAGATTGGCCTTTTCCTTGTAGGTTTCTTGGTGTGCATCTCTTGCCCTATGTGTTTCATGTGTCACCTTTCTTCTACCCAAGTCACATCTCTTAGTGTGTAGAACCCAGAAAGATTTTTAAATTCTAAGGCCCACGGGAAGCAATCTTTAAATTCTGCCCCAGTGTCGAAAACCCACAGTGTTTACAAAATCTATGATGTTTTTGGTCTGTGTGTTTTTGGCCTGCATTGTTTTTGACCCTATGTTTCATGCTTTTTTATGCTTATCTTTTAGTCTGTCAGAAGCTTTGTGTGTTTTTGGTCTTTTTTGTCAAAAACATGGTGTATTTTCAACCTCGTGCTTCTTCCCTATCTGCCAATTTTCTCTAAGTGCACAAGTGCAATGTCTAGTGGGCCCAAACCTTCAAAAGCTCTTCTTTGATTTTTCATCACATGGCCACATTTTAGACTTTCCTGACATGTGATCATGCAACCGCCTGCCACCTATTCGTGTGGTCCTGGTTCTTCATAGTTTTTGGCTGCCTGACGGTTTGTTCTTCATTCAGCGACCTGGCGACTAGAAGTTATCTTTGGTCTCTTATTTTTGGTGGTTAAGTGGCTAGCATCTCATGATCTAGTGAATGTGTAGTCGCGTGATCATTTCATTCCTAGCGGTTACCAGCTAGCATCTAGCGACTTGGCTAGCGGTTAGTTTCTCGTAGTCATGTGGTCGCAGAATGGTGGACCTGGGTCTTCATGTTGTCAAAGGTGGTGATGTGGCATCTTCTGATTGGTCCATGTGGTGATGATCAGATGTCTCTATGGGGCTTGTGTTAATAATTTTAATCTACGATTGGTGTGTGATCACAAGGAATATTCTTTCCCCTTGCGATCATGCGCCCACCATCCAATTTGATGCTGATGGATTGGTTTGCAGTGGGCCTAAGTGATTCTATGGAGAAGATGGCATGGAAAATCTTATGGCTAGCACATGATCTCATAGGAGGTGTTAGACTCCTTGTGATCATGTGCTCACCATTTAATTTTGAGGGTGTGGGTCCGGTGTTGGTGATGGGACAGTATTCAGCAAATGGCATGGTGATTGTTGGCATCACAGTTGCGGAGTTAGGATGTGGGGTCTGATGTGTTTGGTGGAGTGGATAAAGACGTTAGTGATGTGGAAAAATTTTCTATGTTCGCTGGTTCATGTAATATAAGGGTGATTCACTAGTTCATTTGGTGATTCAATGAACAGTGGTCGCGGGGTTGCTAGAGTTTTTAGCTGAGGAAGAAAATATTTCATGAATTAGCGAAAGTTCCTTTGTCGCTAATTCGCCAGATGACTTAAGTGGGTGATTTTCAACATGTGTAGTCGTGTGTTTGTGAACTCTAGCTGGGGTTTGGATTTTCATTTCACGACTGGGATTTTCCTTTTTCACATGTTCACTGAATGTGACCCGAGGTGCTGAGATGAGTTAAGGTTGCTGAGCCCAAGAACGATAAAGAATCTACGGTCAGGACTTAATTGCCAATCTTTGATCGAATCAGGACCGCCGATGTGATGCTGGCACCAAGACTTAGCCATTGGTGTCCAAATTCAAATCTCAGAGACATTTCCTGCAACCTGAAAGGACCAAAATTAATGACAAAAAGGGCCTGAGTTGGTGAAACTGATCTTCGCCATCATTCCAGTGTGCTCCAGGATGTGAGATGATTGTAGAGGAGATGTTTCAATGTAGAGAAATTAATGAAATAGTACCCTGAAGTGTATTGTAGAGGTCAAATGTAGCTGGTTTTCCTTGAGGGTTTGATGATAATTTGGTACTTGGACCAGTGCAGGGCTAGTTAGCTATTGAAATTAGACTTTTTGAGCCTTTTTGCTATTGCTTGACCCCTATCATGTCTGGTTTTATTTCTCAGTGGGGTTAGGTGATTTTGAATATGAAATGATCATTGTGCTTTCCTTGTAAGCCTGGTATAAAGGGATTTTTATGATCATTTTGTAGCATTGGGAGTTAGATTTTAAACTTTTTCAGTTGTGAGTCTTCTACCCAGTCGGGATTGTAACATTTTGGCATTTGGTATTTGGTTGATGATAGAGAAAAAGTTGTAGGTATAAGCTATAATTTTCAAGCTTGACTCCTCTGGTTTGATTGTTTATACTTAAGGATTCTTCATACTTAATGCAAATATATGACTCTTATCTCTCCTTTTTGTCAACTTAGATAGGTTCTAAACTTTCTAGTTCTCTACATATTATTTTATATATATGTATTCATTCTTAAGTTCTAATCCAGGATTAGATGAAATGATGCTTTAGATGGGACATAGATCTATCTGATTATCTATGTAAGGATATATCATAAGTAGTAAAGGGGATTGTAGGTGTGTTTATGGCTTTGAGTCTCAACTATTGTTTGGTGTGTGTAGCATTCTTGTTTTAGGAGATCTTGCCCAATGCATGAGGCACTTGCCTAAGTGAGTATCTCTTTGTCAACAAATACTGATTGTTTTTGTTATGATCCAAAAGCATAGATTAAGAACCATTCTTTGAGTTTTCAGCATTTGTTTTTCTGTGGTTCTACCCCATAGCAATGGAGAGTCAACGAGTGTGTGGTTAACAGTCAATACTTTCTTGCTATCCTATTATCTATTATTCAAACCTAGTTTTTGGTGTATGAAGCATATTTTGTAGAGCCAGAAGTAGAAGAGGGTAGTCTTGTCCCTATAATTGGTCCAGTCACCCTAAGACCTCATAAAATTTTGGATTTAACCATTCCTAAGATCCATCTGAGGATATACTAGCAGCCTATTAGAGCATAAGCATCATTTTGGACACCAACAATGTTTATGCTTAAAGTTTAAGTATACTTAATTGGATAAAGAATTGAAACATGTAGATAACTCATTCACCCCCACCCCCTCTTAGTTATCTCTTGGGACTATTCATAACAATTGGTATCACTACCAAGAATCTTTGAGAGAAATTTTAATAGCTTTATGTTGATCAGATGGAATTCTCTATAAAAGACTATCCTAAGTTTGATGGAGAGAACCATCTTGATTAGAAGAACAAAATGGTGACACGTTTGTAGTGCATTACTTTTGAAGTGGCTATCAAAGAAGTTAAGATCCCTTCTCTAGAAAATCTTGCAAAGAAAGATGCTACTAGCAAGAAAAAGGATTTATTCCATTATAATGCAATAGTCCAACAAGCCCTTATCATTGCCTTATCTGATAGTGAATTTTTAGAGATAAAGAAAGTAGATACAACATACAAGATATGGAAGCACCTAGAAGACATGTTTGAAGGATATACAAAAGGAAAGAGTGCACATAGAAAGATGTGGAAGAAAAGATACTATTCATTTGAGATGCTACTTGAAGAGGGCTATGTGTGTGAATTTTGTACCTGATCTGTAGACACAACACTTCAGTAAAACATTAGAGGTTAGCTATAATCAAAATCGTGTAAAATTGAAAATTATCTAACCAAGTGATTTACCGCCTTCTAGTAGGTGCGAGATTAATGTTCTTAGATTGTTATCGAGATCAGTGACCTAGATGACACCTAAACGAAGGATTTGAATGCAAAATATGGATATGAAATTGAATGCAATTAAACTATTTTTTTGGTATTTTCTATGCAATGATATGAAAACTTGATATGGAATCTATGCTAATATGGAAAATTGATATGCTATGAATTGATCTAACAATGATATAAAAAAGAATCTAAATGAATGTAAAATAAAATAAAATTGATTGATCTCACAATAGCCTTGATTCACAATAAGCTTTGATTCTCCAAATTCCAATTCTTCAAAATAGTTGTGCAATTCGTAGATGACTTTGGCAAAGTAAGCTTGCAAAATTATGAGATGATCTGAGAGGAGCTGAAGCCTTTAGTTTATAGAAATCCAGGGCTTTGGAGGTGCATGGGAAAAAAAGCCATAAATCACTCAAATAAATCAGGTTGATTTTTGAGTTATTTTTAAATAAAGGATAATTAACTCACAAAAACATGCAAAAGCTAAGTTTTAACTCAAAATAGAGTTTAGCTTTAATTGATAATTGATAGTTATCTGCTTTTATGATTGTGCATGTTTTATTTATGAATTAATTTAATAATAAAGTGATTTATTTCCAACTTAATTGCTTTTAAAAATAAAACAATTGATTTATGGGTTAATCAATTATTTAATCAAACTTTTATTAAAAACAATATTATTAAATAATGATAACTTTCTTTAATTAATTAAATAAGAATTTAATCAATTATTCATATGATATTAGATTTACTGTCAAAATTAAATAATACAATTAATAATAGATAGAATTAAACTTAATTACACAATTAAGTGGCAAATATTAAATCTAATTAATTAAATATGAAAATATTCAATTAATCAAACTTTAGGATAAATGTGATTTATTGCCAAATAATTATAAAATTAAAGATAATTATGATGATTAGGAATATTACTAGGAATATTCGCCGATGCAAAATTTAAGATAATCAATTAGGATTCGATGATGTTTAGATGTGCCTTAGGTTAGGACTTTGATGTTGATTTCATTCAATTTGTAGGCGTAGGAGGTTAATAAACTTATAGCACATTTTTGGGGTATTACATTTTGCCCCTCTTTGAATTACTGTTCGAAGCACAGTGGTTCAAAGATAGTCTGTGTTTGATAGAGCTATGAAACTGATGTTTGAAATTGGTAATTGATATGCAACAGAAGCTGATTGATATTGGTTTGATATGGAGATAATAGGTCCTAAATGACCAAAGATAATGTTCACTATAATAGAAAATGAGCCTATGATCATGAAAAAGTGTCAAAATGCCTAATTCCAAACCTTAGGATTGCAAAGAAGTGAGTGACCCGTTCTAGACTCGATTGTCTTAGCAGAACTAGCAGGTATCACATCCAAATCTTCAGTTGCTGAAGAACTAAGAAAAGAACACTATGATCTGATGGTTGCAAAAAATGATATAGTTTACAAGATTAGGAGAATACCAGATTGATATGGATCTTGATGAATCTGATATGCCCCAAGTGATGATAGATTTTCCCCGAGTGATGAGGACTTTTTTTGATGAATCAGTAACTAGACGTGATTGTTATCTTGTTTATTGATGAAAGATATTGATAGATTTGATCGATAGAATTTTGATTTACAGACTTTGAATTGATGTGCAATACCATGCCCCCTTTGGGATTAAAATTGAAATCTGACAAGAAAAGTCTACGTTGATAGTTTAGAAGCATGTTAATTGATTTTAAAAGTGGTTATACAAGTTCAAGAATGCATTCTACATCATTGAAAGGTCCCAAAGACCATGTGTGACTAGGTGAAACCATGAGTTGACCATAGTTGACCAAGTTGAAATTTTTATAGTTTGATGTTAGATAATCAGTTACGTTGAATTATGAATTTCTGTGATGATCGAAGGTCGAATATGCAAGTAGTTAATAATATGAATGATTTCAGATTTTGATTTTGATCCTGAAAAAGGATTCTACTTGCTATTTTGTTGGAGGAACCTTCCTGTGAGATTCAGCTCTTGTTAGACTTGAAGATGCGATTTGAAGAATAGTTTAAGCATTAAAGTTTTTTTAGCCATTGTGAGATCAGGCAAACATGCAAAATGCAAAGAGACATGCAAAATGAAATGCAACCTAAGACCTAGGACCTAGTCACTGATCATGTGTCGATTTGTTATCATCATTGAACTTTTAGGTAACTGGATAAATCAATACAATGCCCACTAGCTATGAAACCATAGACATATGAATACCGATTTGTATGCACAAGAATCAATACAACACCCACTGGTCAACAACCATGGATATATGAATATTGATTTTATTTTTGGAATGTCAGATTAGATATAAGCACCAAGGCATAAACACCAGGATGACCTGAATATCATGTCCATTTCGATATAGCAATTTTCATAAGCACCAAAATATAAACGTCATGATGACCTGAATATGCCTTGCATTGCAAACACATCAAATAGTCAAGAGATCATTCTAAATCCAATGTGAATTACCTATAGTGATCCTTTATCATTCACATCCTTAGGTAAGATTGCATTTCATAGTAGGAGAAAGAACTCACTCAAAAAGACAATAGTTAGATCAAAACTTCTTTGAATTTTCTGGGTATCAATGGTTGAGGTAGGCATGGCCATCCAATTCGAGATAGAGGCTCTTACAGTTGGACACCATTTCAATCTAGAATTTACAAAGTTGTTAGATTTTCACATAGAAGTAGAAGACAAAGAAAAGATTATGCCCCTAGTCATTACTCTCTAAATCCTAGAAAGGACATCATCGAAGAGCTCAAAGGGACACAATATGCAAAAATCTCAATACGAATCAGTAAGCATACAAGGAGATAAAAGCATGAAAAAAAAAGCATAGATTGTTTTCAGTTTGCGTTTGATGTTTGATTGCATTGTTGTAGATGCAAAATCCTTTCTAGAGACAAGACAGACTTGACTGACTCAAATAAAGCTTCAAAAGGACTCTGACTGGATATGATACATCTACGATACACTGGAGACCATAGGATATGACATTGATTGCCCCCAAGTTTGAACATTGATAGGATACAGACGCTTGAGTTGATCGGTGTATAAATCGACTTACTTGAAAATTGGAAATGCAAAAACAAAGCTGGGAGATATGTACAAACTAAAGAAAAAATGAAAGCTAGGAAAGACCAAGATTGCGCTGATAGATGGAGCATGTTGAAACAAGTGGCACCCATTTGCGAGGTTTTCACCATCTTGGTAGAGATTCTATTTTTGCTACCAAGGTGCCTATTTCCAGGTTTTCACCAAGGCACTTTTTCTCTTTTTTCATTTTTTTGTATTTTTCATTTTTTTTCAATTTTTTTCAATTTTTTATATTTTCTAATTTTTTTGTGAATCATCAAAGTGCCTATTGCTAGGTTTTCACCAAGATGTTCATTTTTTCAGGACATTTTACCATAGACTGAATGCCTTAGGCATAAAATTTCTTCAGATGGAGAATGTTGATTGGCTCTCAGAGCTGTTCTCCTTTAGTCATTGAGAGTTGATAGGCACCAGAGCCAAAAGTAGCAGTGATTACAAAGGGACCCAGCCAGTTGGGTTCGAACTTCCCCTTGTGTTCTCGATGGGATTGATTTTTAGGATTTTCTCTCAAGACTAGATCACCAACCTAAAATTCTCTGTGTCTAACTTTCTTGTTGTAGCCTCTAGACCTTCTTTTCTGATGCACTCTGAGATGATCATACGCTGCTTGTCTGCGCTCATCTAGTAGTTCAAGTTCTTGCAACCTAGAGACTATGTAGTCATCGTTGGTGACAAGTCCATGCATTCTAATTCTTAGTGATGGGATTTCAACCTCAATAGGAAGTACCGCTTCAGACCCATAAACTAAAGTGAAAGGTGTAGCTCCTATAGGTGTTCTGATACTTGTTCTAAAACTCATTCTAATATTGATTCTGATATTGATTTTTATAATTATTTTGATACTGGTTCTGATACTTGTTCTGATACTAATTCTGATAATTGTTTTGATACTAGTTTTGATACTTGTTCTGATACTCATTCTGATACTAGTTCTGATATTTGTTCTAATACTGGTTCTGATACTTGGTATACTTGATAGCATCCTTTTCCATTGCAAACTCCCAAGTAAGATCATATCATGTAGTCCCAATGTCTAGCAAGGTGGAGGCAAGGTGGAGAACAAGAGGGATTGGCAAGATGGTGGAAGAGATGGAAGACAAGAGAATGAAGGAGAATGAAGGGAAGAAATCCTCAAGGGAAAACTCCTCAAGAATATGCAAGCTAGGGAAAAAAAATATCATGTAAAGCACATTTGGACAAGCAATGAAAGGCCAGCATAGGATAAGTCACAAAAGCGTAGTGCCAGAGCAAAATAGGATGTAGTCTAAAAGAGTAGACATGTCAAGAGGCTTCATAGCTCTGTGTTTTACTCTTTCTTTCTTTTTTTTATTAGATCAAGACCAAAGGGGAAAAGGATAGCAATAGGAAAAAATGAATGGAGGAAGATGGATATGAAGGCTAAACATCAAAGGAATGAAAGCAAGATCATCATAAGATAGCTCACAAAATAGCCAAATGTTCGTGTATAGATCAACATTGTCAAGATCAAAGAGAGAAGATGGAATGGATGAAATATGTAGAACTATGCATGATGCCTGATTGCCAAGTTTTCATCATGGTACTTATCCAAGGCACCACAAGGGAGTGGTTTTCACCATAGGATGAATTTATTTCTCTTTACTTTTGCTACCAAGGTGCCTGTTTCCAGGTTTTCACCAAGGCACATTTTCAAATTTTTTATTTTTTATTTTTATTTCTCTCTTTTGGAAGAAGGCAAGTTTTTTAGATAATGCTCCTTGAAAGGATAAACCATGATATGCCAAGGATTCACAGTGATACACTCAAAGATGCTGATAGGGAAAGGGAGATGGAAGAGAAAAATGGAGGATAAAGTTTTATGTAAAGAGAGTGAGGTTAGAAGATAGGAGGAATAGGCAAATGAGGAAAAAGGATAGAAGGTAGAAGGATAATGAATGGAAGGATTGTGAAAGGGTAAATGGAAAGGAAGGAAAGATCAATGTAAACACACACCTTGAAGGGTGGAGAAAGGGTGGAGAAAATGTGAATGAAGGAATACATGAAGGAATATGGTGAATGGATGGTAAAATTTGTGGTTTAGGCACATGAAATGAAAGAATGTTTTTGGAAGAAGATGAAGTGGAAGTCTTTGGAAGGTTGAATGTCAACTTCACTTTTTGTTCAACACTAGACTCTTTCAAGAGAGACTTTGGAATCCATATAGCCATAGGCTTTTTATTTCCTTTTGATGATCTAGAGAGAATATCTTCAATGATGGATTTTGGAACCCATACTTGTCTTGTAGTTTTTTTCTTAGATATCTCTTTTGATTTTATGTTTCCATGTCTTTTAGAGGAGACATGGTGATCTTCTCTTTTCGATGCATTCTTGTATTGCTTCTTTTTCTTGTATTGAACATTCAAGTTACTTCCAAAAGACTTGGGACTTGTGGAAAAAGAAGGAAAATATGACTGGTTTAAATGGGTGGGTGGATGAAAAGGATTCAAGGGTATGCATCTATGTTGATCTTGAGGAAAGATAGGAGATGGAGGTATGTAAGGACCCAAGATGGATGGAAAATTAGGAGAGTTAGGAGGGGAAAGTGGAGGAACATAAGGACCCAAGATGGAAGGTACACGTGAAGCCTTTAGTAGTGGTGGAAGAGGTCCAAGGATGGAAGTGGAAGATGCAAAAGGATAATCAATAAGTTCATCAGCATCTATATGACAACCAAGGATATCAACATCTTTAGAGTGACCATTAGAATTTTCAATAGAATCAAGTACATCTTGAATATGAGCACCTTCTTTGATAGGATTGTTCAAAGCTTGCAAAGACTTAGGAAGAGTAGAAAGTGGAAGTGAACATGGAGTGCTAGAACAAGAAGATGGAAGACTTTGATCTTGACAAGGATCTTTGGATAGCACAAGTGCATAATTTTTCTTTTGATTTTCAATAGGCTTAACATTGGAAGTAACAACACAATTTTTAACAATCTTAATGGAAGTATCATCTTTGGAAAGCACAAGTGTAGTAAGGTTATTTTGATTGTCAATAAGCTCAATAGTGTAAGTAGTAGCTTGATCTTGCTTAGGAGAAGACTTAAGACATGATGGAATGCATGAAAAAGGGTGTACAAGATCAAAAGAACCATGAAGTGGATAAGAGACATCAGGAAAGGGAGTGGATGACATGGAGGGTTCTTGATCTTGATCTTTCTTTAAGTTTTTTTCTTTATCATTTTTAGATTCCTCTTGACATGGAGCCACTTCTAAAGATAAAGAAGCATGTTGGAATGGTATGGAAGACTTTGGAAGAGATGGTGAAGGACTAGCTGAAGTAGGTATTGTAGCATATGAAGGCTTAGGCTCTTTAGGTTTAGCATTATTGAAAGTATTTGTAGCCAAGTGAAGGTTAGCTTGAGTTTCTTTAAGAGGTAGCCTTGGAGGATAAAAATAGGGAACTGTATGAAAAGTATCAAGACTTTCATTGGATGAAGGTTCTATGAAAGATCTGAAAAACTCAGAAGCTTTAGGAAATGTATGGGTATTGGAGGAAGTAGGGGATGGAAGGGAACCATCACTAGACAAAGGTTCATCATTAACATGATCTTCCTTGAGAGTGTAATCTTTATTTTCAGCCTGAGAGTTCTTAGAGGAGAGATCCTTATAGTATTGACATTTCAAGCTAGCACGATGCATTTTATAGTCCTCAGAAGTAGTATATGGATCATAATCAAGGTATTGTCCACAAAATCCATCAAAGTGTCTTTCAAAATCGGAATCATATGGATCACCATCATGATCTATCCAATGTGATAGCCTATTTGTAGTAAGTAGGAACACATGACAAGGAGGACTCTTAGGAACAGAGGTGTCATAAGTATCATTACATTGTCTGTCATCATAGTCATCATAGTCTCCAAAGCTGGATGTGTCACTCTCCATGGAAGAGGTATCATAAGGGTTATCACATTGCTCAAATTTTGTCTGGTGGCATGGTGACATGTAGAAGTCTTTATCAAATGGAAAAGAGTATAGAGATTCCATGGAGAACTCTTTAGGTTCCTTTTCTTTCTTAAGATTGTTAAGTTCAACTTGCATAGCTTGCAGCTGCTTCATCATAGCAGTGATTAGAGATTTTTTCTCTTATGTACTGATTCTTTGAGACATGTGTACTAGTTCTCAATAGCTACTGATCTGTTCTTGACACAGTGATTTGTATGATAGATTCTGGAAATAGGCTGAAGAAGCTAAGTATCCGGCAATTCTGACAATTTTTTGACAACTCTTCAAATTTTTTTCCAAATGACACTCTACAAACTCGTATGATAGTGGGTATGCTATGAAATGATAGTTGCAAAACTCATACAACAATTGGGTAGCAATGAAATGATAGTTGAAAAACTCATACAACAGTTGGGTAGCAATGAAATGACAGTTGACAATATCATACGACAGTTGCAAGATTTTGACTTTGAGAATTTGCTGGCATGGAAACTCATACGACACTAGGTATTCAATAATACAATAGATGGGTTGTAATGAAATGACACTTGGAAAAACTTGTATGACTTTTGACTCCAAAAAGGAGTTTTACTTCAGATTTTGCAAATTTTGAGTTTTCAGATTTGGATTGTTTACAAATTTCAATGTCCAGATTTTAGGATTGTAATAGATTTTTTTTTTTTCAATAACTAGATAGATAAACAAGCACACAAAATATCAAGCAAGTGATTCCAACCATGTCTGAAAACAATGAACAAGGGAAAAAGCAACCTTGTGCATGAACAATCAAGTGACTTATTTGTTCTAATCCTCAGAAGCAATAATTGTGTATGTTCCAAAAATGTTTTGCAATAACACACATATACCCTATAAAATGAAAATTTGGCCTCACTAGGGTTTTTAGTAATGGTTTGACTCTGCAACTTTTATGATCCAAAGGGGTGAACTCCAATCCTGGCGCACCAGGATTTTGACATAGTTTGAGAACTTAATCTTCAGGAGCTACTAGGGAGATCTGACAACCCATCAATGAACTATACCTGTGGAGATTTCTTCCACAAGGACATTTATATAGTGGCTATCACTACCACGGTGAAAATGGCTATTACCACTTGAGGTTCCATCAACATAGTTTGCCCTATTAAGGGATTGTCTACTACAATTAACCCTCTCTAAAGGTGATTCACAATAGTATACCACAAGGGGACTTGGCTCTAGATCCAAGGTTTTGATGCCTCTTCACTTTTAACCCAAACAAAGCAAGTAGATTAATCCGACACGCTAAGACAAAGTTTGTCTCACCATGGTCTATGATATCAACCCCACATGATCTATCAACCCCTCTGGAGAGAGAATGTATCAATCAATAAGGGAAGATGCACTAACCAATTTTTATTCACCAAAGCTCATGATGTCTACCCCACGTGATCTATCAACCTCTCCTGGGAGAGAATGTATCGATCAATAAGAGAAGATGCACTAACCAAGTTGAATGTGAAATGTACTAAGTATCCTCCCTACCTACAAGGATTCTATCATCAAGAAGGATTTCATTGGGAGTCCAATCTCTCAAGAATCATGAATAGTGTTCATAGGGCCTAATTACTATGTGAGCACAGATGTATGTTTTCAAAAGCAAATCTACCAAAAGTACCCAAAAAGTAGAAAGAGGAACACTTAACGCTTAAAGAGAATATGAGATGAGTCCAAAAGGTGGAACACTTAACACCTCACACAAGCTAAAAATGAGTCCCCAACTTAGAAAGCAAGTGAGTTCCTAAAAGCACAAATGGGTTGCCAAGTGGAACAATTAAAGCTTCTCTCCTGTACACCCCTCCCCTTTATGGCACTGAGATTGCAACCATGGGGTGGAATGAGGGGCTAGAAAATTATCGAGTCTAATAACCTAAGATAGAAATCAAGATCAATCACAAGTATCTAAGACTACTTAATAAATCCTTAAGGGGTCACAACCTAGTATCAATAATGCAAGTGTGTAGAAATAGACAAAAGCATGAAAAGATGCACACAAGCCAGACACATAAGAGATTTATTTTAAGTCCAAATAGAAATTTTATTAGATGAAGGAGAATAAATGGGATCCTCACAATGTGCTTAGTAGATTTTACCTAATTTTTAGCAATTCTTGTTAAACTTTTCAATGCAAGCAAGTGATAAACTCTCCAACAAGCAAACAAGAAAACAAGATATGCAAAATATATTCAACTTATGAAAATCATAGGGTTAGCTCTAAAAATAAATTATTATCAGCAATAATAACCAGCAATTAACCCAAATGACAACTCATATCATTCATTGAACCATGTAAAAAAATAAGTGCATACCCATCACAAAACTTTATTTTGTTTGCTCCATTTGACCTAGTCAAAAAGATCTAATTTTTTTGATATGATTTTGGCCACAAAAATATAAATTCATAATAGAGACCCCTTCTAGAAAACTGAGAGCTTTCCAAAAATATAAAAATTTTAGAAAAATCTTTTCATTTGTGCTCTGGAGACCCATTTTATCAAAACATACTAGTTTTTGTAAATTGACTATTTGAGCTATTATATTATGTCCAAATTTAAAACACAAAGAATGGACCTCCTATAGAATTGAAGGAGATTTTTGAAAATATAAAAATTTCCAAAAAATATTCTGATTTGCATCAGATATTAATTTTTTCCATAATTTCAAGAAAAAATTATTAAAAATTCAAAACATCTTAGAAAATTCTAAATTGTTTACTGTAGCTTCCCTGATATTTTGTCAACTTGAAAAAAACATTTTAGACCAAAAATCCAAGCTGTTTGGGAGATAAAATTAAATCTTTGAAACTTTGGGGTTTTAGCTCCCAAAAAAAATCAAAACCAGCATGCAAACGTGGGTTGCCCCATGGTGGGTGCCAAAAATGTGTGCATAAATTTTGTACCTAATCTATAGACACAACACTTCATTAAAACATTAGAGGTTAGCTATAATCGAAATCGTGCAAAATTGAAAACTATCTAACCAAGCGATTTACTGCCTTCTAGTAGGTGCAAGATTAATGTTCTTAGATTTTTATCAAGATCAGTGACCTAGACAACACCTAAATGAAGGATTTGAATGCAAAAGATGGATATGAAATTGAATGCAATTAAACTATTTTTTTGGTATTTTCTATGCAATGATATGAAAACTTGATATGGAATCTATGCTAATATGGAAAATTGATATGCTATGAATTGATCTAACAATGATATAAAAAAGAATCTAAATGAATGTAAAAAAAATAAAAATTGATTGATCTCACAATAGCCTTGATTTGCAATAAGCTTTGATTCTCCAAATTCCAATTCTTCAAAATAGTTGTGCAATTCGTAGATGACTTTGGCAAAGTAAGCTTGCAAAATTATGAGATGATATGAGATGAGCTGAAGCCTTGATTTTATAGAAATCCAGGGCTTTGGAGGTGCATGGGAAAAAAAGCCATAAATCACTCAAATAACTCAGGTTGATTTTTGAGTTATTTTTAAATAAAAGATAATTAACTCACAAAAACATGCAAAAGCTAAGTTTTAACTCAAAATAGAGTTTAGCTTTAATTGATAATTGATAGTTATTTGCTTTTATGATTGTGCATGTTTTATTTATGAATTAATTTAATAATAAAGTGATTTATTTCCAACTTAAGTGCTTTTAAAAATAAAACAATTGATTTATGGGTTAATCAATTATTTAATCAAACTTTTATTAAAAACAATATTATTAAATAATGACAACTTTCTTTAATTAATTAAATAAGAATTTAATCAATTATTCATATGATATTAGATTTACCGTCAAAATTAAATAATATAATTAATAATAGATAGAATTAAATTTAATTAGACAATTAAGTGGCAAATATTAAATCTAATTAATTAAATATGAAAATATTCAATTAATCAAACTTTAGGATAAATGTGATTTATTGCCAAATAATTATAAAATTAAAGATAATTATGATGATTAGGAATATTACTAGGAATATTCCCCGATGCAAAATTTAAGATAATCAATTAGGATTCGATGATGTTTAGATGTGCCTTAGGTTAGGACTTTGATGTTGATTTCATTCAATTTGTAGACGTAGGAGGTTAATGAACTTATAGCCCATTTTTGGGGTATTACAAGGGCATTAGAGCTTACAACCAAATGATTAATGAAGTAGTTGCTGGGATCAAGAATAATGGTGGAGAGATCTCGGAGGAAGACATTATGGATAAGTTGATGACTACTCTTACAACAAAGTATGAAAATAAGATCAACATCGTTGATGAGACCATGTGGCTTACAAAAAATTTAAATAGAGACTCCTTGATCAACAAAATTTCAGCTTTTGAGATTTCAAGGTTGAAGATAGAGACTAAAAGTGAGACAACCTTCAAAGCATTAGTCCATGGCAAAAAATCTTTAGACACTTCTGGTAATTTTGATGATGAAGATGAAGATAAAGAGATAGATGATATTATTGTGATGATCTCTAAGGAATAAATAAAAGGAAAAGGAAAGTATGAAGGTCAGTTACCATTCAAATGTTTCTTATGTAATAAGATTGGTCACTTTGCATCTAAGTGTCCTACAAGAGTTAAGAAATTCAGAACTAACTACAAGCCTAAGCATACAAAGGAATGTTACTATAATCATGATGGAGTTTTTGATGATGATTTAGTTGAAGATGAAATTGGATTCATTTCTATAATGGAGAAGATGTTTGATGAGATGGATCATGAAGATGAGAAAAAGGAACAAGAGCTAGCATTGATTTCACAAGAAGGCATAACTATATATTCAATTATAGATAGCAGTTGTTCACATCACATGACAGGTGATAAAGATATATTTGTTCATCTGGACAAATAAAAAGGTGGCATGGTTAGATTCGGAGATAAAACTCCTAAACCTATCACTGGTACATGAGCTATCACATTAGATGGAAAGAAAAACACTGATGATGTTCTTTATGTAGATGGTTAGCAACATAACCTTCTTGGTGTTGGGAAGTTTCTTGACAAAGGTTATCAGTTGGAGTTCAAAGAAAACAAGTGCATCATTAACAACAAGGATGGTGTAATGATTGTATCACATTCAAAGACTAAAGGTAATGTTTTTCATCTTAATTAAGAAGAAAGTTGTTTTTTTCTAAAGTATATGATAGTTGGTTGTTGCATAAAAGACTATGTCATATCAATTTTTATAACATAGTAAAGATAAGAAATGTAAAATCTGTAAGAGATCTACATAGCATAGAAAATCTATTTGATACTATTTGTAGGGAATGGGTGATGGGAAAGCATGTAGTCTAGTGTAATCATAAAAAAAAAAAAAAAAAAAGTACCTAGCACCACAATTGATTTAGTCAAGAATGGTGGATCCAATTAAGGATAGTCTAACCTTGCAGTCAATCAAGAACACAATAGAATAATGCAACACAATATGATTCAAAACAAATTTCCATTAACACGCTTGGCTGTAAGGCCTTATGGGTTAGGGCCAAGTACAATCAGAATCAATTTTGCAAGATCAAGAAGATCCAATACACCTCCTGCTAGTATACTTTTAAAAACTATTAGAAACTAATGGAAACCCTAAGGTAGATCTGAAATTGAGCTCACAAGCCTCCAAGAAATCTCCTTGTCTCCAACCGTCATCCACTAGCTCTGCTATTACAACTGTTAGATAATAATCTGATCTACAAGATCTCGTAGGATCTTTTCCACAACTTCACTTATCTAATGCCCTAGATATGCTAATATCATCTCCTAATCCCTCCTTCTCCTAAAACATCTACCCAAAAATCCTATAAATACTAATCATCAGCCACAAGTGGGCTGGATGACACAATTAACTCTTACAAACAAATATTAAATGCAATACAAGTTAGATCACAAATAGCCTTACCATTATTTAATTTAATATGTCATCCTTGAGATCCACATAGGAGAATCCAACAAAAGATACCAACAATAAATGAACCAAGTTAGCCAAGAAAATCTTTAAGAACTCCAGTCAATAAGCCAGAACTATTGAGCTCTAGAGAAACAACCAAGAACAAGTGAAACAATAGATCAAGCCAAGAAACATCAAGCAACATAGGCATTACCAAGCACTAGTTCCATCGAGCACCAGAGGTTTCACCAAGTTCCTTTAGTGACCAAGTTTCCTTCAAATAACCAAGACCACCGGTTAAGGCTACAACCAAGTGCCAGATAACCAAAATAACACTTCCCCGTGCAAATTCACTGAGTATCCTAGAATGCCCCTACATCAGACACCCCAAGTTTGAAAAGATGTTTATATGTGAAAAGAAAATCTTCTGGGATTCAACACATAAACCCTAAACTAGTTCTTCACATACATGTACTCCATCTCTTTGCTTTGTATACTCTTCCACTTCACCTTCCTCTATCTCTTCAAGTCTTTTCTTGGCAACACACAAGTCCTCTCTTCACATAGATTATCCATACCTTCAGGATCCACCAACTCAACTCAGCTACCAATACTCAGACTTCTCCTACCAAGTGTTGTATCTAGCAAAGGCATCAGGGAAAAATTCTTGTCATCCTTCTCAATAGTAAACACATTCTTCACATAATCATACATAGCTCTACAATCATATTGTCAAGGTCTATTGAGCAATATATGACAATTGTTCATCTCTACAATATCACATAACACAAGATCTTTATACTATCCAATCTGAACATCAACAAAGAATTTTTTTCTCACTTCTAGAGCATGATCATCTCACAACCAACCAATCCTATAAGGGTGTGGATGTCTCATTCTTTTCAAACCAAGTTTTTGAACCATGTCCTCAGTAACAAGGTTATTAGTACTACCACTATCAATAATTACATCACAAATTTTATCTCCAGACTTCCACTGAGTCCTGAACAAGTTACTTCTTTGACAAGGTTCCTCCTTTGTACCAAGCAATGTTCACTAAACCAGCAAGTTCTCAGATTCAGGTTCATTCTAAATGTTCTCATTCACCATAGTAGTTCATCAGTCACCAAGCTTCTTCTATGTACACTCAAAATAATAGTGTCCTTACTCTCCACGGTTATAACAAGTACCCTTAAAGATAACTCTACCTATCTTCTTCTTCAGTTCTACAAGTTTTTGTTCATCTTCTCTAGTCAGTTTATCCTTCACTAAGTGATCAATATTTTCCTTCCATCAGAGATTACTATGTTGTTTCCTCTTCAACTTATCTTCTTCTTTCACAGCATACTGATAAGCATCTTCAATATAATCAATCTTCAACATACCAAGCTCATCCTAAATATTGAATCTCAAACCATTCACATACTGAGCTACCTTTTCCTTACCAAGTTCTTTGTGTCTAGACTGAATAGTAAGTTTGTACAACTCCTCGGTATAATCTTCAATAGTCAAATCCTTCTGTTTTAGATTCTGCAACTTCTTAAACAAGTCAAGCTCATAGCTAGTAGGTATGAACTTCTCTTTCAACTTAGTCACCATCAACCTCCATTGATTGATCTCCATTTCATCTTCATCTTCTCTATTTGTTTGTCATTCTTTCCACAAAAGAGTAGCATGTCCTTTCATTTTTGTCTATGCGAATCTCACTCAAAGAGGATCTTCGATTTCTTCTAGCTCAAAGAAATTGTTAAGTTCATGAATCCAATCAATCAAGTTCTTGGGTTTCAAAGTACCAGAGAAAGTAGAAACTTCCATTTAGTAACTATTAATTAACCGAGCTGTAGATCTATGCAACCGAGTAGTTTTGTCTTCTCGAGATCTATCCCTCGAGTCATCACCACTAGATCCGATAGCTTCAAATCTTTCAATAGCTTCCTCATAACCATCATCATTACCAATATTCTAAGGTGCACCAGCAACATCTCTCAAGATCTCAATGACCATGTCATTCTTCATCAGTTCCATCTTAGATCTAAAATTAGATTTCACCTTCTCTATAATCCTAGATTCCATAGTATCATAAAGATCAACAATTACTCTAGGGTCCAATATTCTTGGAGGCATCCTTAAAGAAAATAAAAAACCCCTATAGAAAACCTGGTCACCTTGTGACAATCTCCAAGTTGTATGCAAGTCAAATTGCAACTTGCCACCTTACAAATAACTAGGGCAAGATTCCACAAGTTCAGTACCATAGATCTACAACTCAAATCATATGATCTCTTCACCAAAAAGATCAACTTCACAAGATCAACCTTGCTAGGTCAACCTTTTCTCCATAAGATCAACTTAGCTCTGATACCACCTGACATAATCAAGGATGGTGGATCCAATTAAGGACAGTCCAACCTTATAACCAATGAAGAATACAATGGAATAACATAACACAATATGATTCAAATCAAATTTCCATTAACATGCCCAACTATAAGGCCTTCCAAATTAGGGCCAATTACAATTAGAAACAATTTTGCAAGATCAACAAGATCTAGTACATCTCCAGCTAGTACAGTTCTAAAAACTATCAACAACTGATGGAAACCCTAAGGCAGATCTAAACTTGATCTCGCAAGCCTCCATGCAATCTCAATCTCCTTGTCTCCAAGCCTCAATGGCTAGCTCTTCTATTACAACTATTAGTTAATAATTGGATCTGCAAGATCTCATAGGATCTTTTCCACAATTTCACTTATCTAATGCCCTAGATCTACTAGTCTCATCTCCTAATCCCCCTCCTAAAACATCTACCCAAACATCTTATAAATACTAATCATGAGCCACAAGTTGATTGTATGACAAAATTAACTCCTACAAAAAAATATTAAATGCAATACAAGTTAGATCACAAATAGCCTTACAATTATTTAATTCAATATGTTAGCCTCTAGATCCACATAAGAGAATCCAACAAAAGCTACCAACAATAAATGCACCAAGTCAGCCAAGAAAATCTTTAAGAATTCCAATCGGTAAGCCAAAGAAATAAAAAAGCACTAGTGAAACAACTAAGAAAGCCACGTAACACCAAGCAACATAGGTATTACTAAGAACCAATTCCATCAAGTAGCAAAGATTTCACTGAGTTCCTTCAGTGATCAAGCTTCCTTTAATAACTAAGACCATCGGTTAAGGCTGCAATCGAGTACCACAAAACCAAAGTAACACTCCCCCATGAAAATTCACTGAGTATCATAGAATGCCCCCACATCAACAATAGCTTTGTACATGCATAGGTCCACAAAGGTTAGTATGAACTAGATCTAAAGTATATTTAGAAGTAAAATTATTTCTCTTGAAACTAGACTTTGTCATTTTACCCAATTGGAATTGTTTTCGCATCACATTATCAAGTTTCTTCAATCTTGGAAAACCTTTAACTTTCTTCCTTTTATTAATATTTACCAGATTGTGCAATCAAGCATGTTTCTTCAGATATTTCTAGATAGAACAAATTACCTCTAGTATGTTCTCCACTTCCAATCAGGTCACCGGTGGCATCAAATATTTTAGCCTTTCTATGATGAAATTCCACTTGGTAACCAGTGCTATTAAGTTGAGCAACACTTAGCAAATTATAGTTAAGACCTTCAACCCAATAAGAATTTTCACAAGTTGTCTTATTAGTTAGCTTAATTAATCATTTACCCTTTATAGGACATGGTGCATCATTACTAAACTTAACATGTCTACCTTTGTAATGATCTAGGGTTTCAAATTTACTTTTGTCACCAGTCATGTGATGTGCGCAACCACTATCAATAATCCATTTATCACTTTTACTCACACACATGGAAGAAAATACACAACAAGGAAGACAAAGTGAAATAAAATTCATATATTATTCATCAAATAACCTCATACATGTTGGGCTATAAGGCCTTCCGTATTATGGAAAATTACATTTAGATTTAATTATTACAATTCTCCAATATGTGAGGATTCCTCTTTCAGAGACTATCTTCTATCTTCTCAAAATTGATGCCTAAAACTATAACCAACTACTTTATTTATAAAAGAGCCTATTGAAACAAGTCATCCTTTAGAGACTTTATTGGTAGAAGCAATGACCTGATTTAGGTCCACATGCTTCCCAATGATTGATAGAAAAATTAACTCTGTACCCAAAATTTAATGCACAAGTTAGCCTCAACAGGAAATCAAAATAGACCACTTGGTGAACAAGGTTACTAAGTGCCAGGAAATAACTTAGAAAACTAACCGATCAACTCGGTCAAAGAAGGAACTGAGAAACTACCAAGCCAACTTGGTTAATGAAGGAACCAAGCAACATTGAAAAACTCAAGTTTATTTTTGGTGACATAAGATTGCCAAGGACCTGAGATCCTTATGCATCAAACACCTAGGATTGTTTGGAATGATTCTCTCAATCATTCAGTAGATACAACCTAAGCTAAATCCAACTTAGATTGTGAAATCCATGAACTATCTTTAATCAGTTTGTTCTTCCATTTTACCAAATACTCCATGTGTTCCTTTCCTCTTGTGCTTCTGGTAACTCTTTATTCCAAAATTTTCTCAACCTCTTTTATTTTCTTATTAGGATAATCATTTGGTATTGTCATGTCTTCATCACATTCACATTAATCAAACAAATCTATAATGTTGAGTATAGGTGATATATCCATGTCATCGGGTAACTCAATCTCATAAGCATTTCCACTATAAAATGTCTTCAATATCTTGTAAGGACCAAATTTCTTCATTTTAAACTTTCCATATGTTCCAACAGGAAATCTACCTTTCTTGAAATGAACCATAACTTCATCCCCAAGTGTAAAATTCTTATGTCTCCTTGATCTATATGCTCTATCTTTTTATTTTTGATTACTATTCTGTAGCTTATATTTCACTTCCTTATGAAATGTCTTCATGAACTTAGAAAACTTTACTCCTTCAACACTTTTGTTTTCTTCACCAGCAATATCCTTCAAATCTAATATACCTCTCAGTTGTATGCCATTAACAATCTCAAAAGGTTTTTTTTTAGAACTCATATTCACCGAATTATTATATGCATGTTAGGATTAGATAATAATGATAGGGGGGTGAATCAGTATTACAACACTTTAGTTTTAACTTCAACCAATTGTAAATAAAGATTAATAATGCTGAAATGAAAAGAATATAAATGGACAACACATAACTCATAACACCATGATTTGTTTTTGAGGAAACCCTAGCCAAGGGAAACCCTAGTGGGGATGGTACCCAAAACTATGCACTAAAATAGAGTATCCCTATTATGGGTATACAGTTTCCTTGTTAGAGGAATACAAAACCCTATTAGGGGTATATAAAAAACTTGTTAAAGGTGGTCATCTTACAAGTCTTACAATCACAATACTATCACAAAAAATGTTGTTCAAAAGTGAACAATACAAGCATCCGCTATGCTTAGATAGTTCCATTTATAGACCTATTAAACACTGATCTCGCATATACTCTTTTCTCTCAAATTTTCATCCATCACATCATCATTACAATCACTTTTATCTCTTCCTCAAAGCATTATATACTTATACTAATTGTATCATCCAATCGGCTCTCAAAATACATTACAAAATATAATAATTACTTATAAAAATGATCAACATAGAGTCAGTGATCATACATTACCAAAGTGTCAGCAATATGCACCTTTCATATTTCTTATCATGTTTCCATAGCAACTAACCTTCCCCCAATCATTGTTACTATTCATATAACCTATTTCACTAATTTACTATCTTCGCATACATTCACAATACTATATCTTCTTGATATCAACTCCAAAACACATGCGACCATAACTGAAGCTTACACATATCCCAAAATATCTTCTACTAACTTCACAAGCCATAATACATCATACATTATCTTCATTGAGAAAAATTGTATCACAATATCCTCTCTTTATTTTTATCTTCTCTTCCTCTCCCTTTAACATCAATGAAAAAGGTACTTACAAAATTTCAAAATTCTAAGAACAAAAGACTTAGTGCTTACTCACCAATCCCTGAATATCTTCGAAGGATTCTTCCAAGGTCTTTAATTCATCTTCCCATGACTTAATCATAAGTTCACAGATATGGATCAATCCATTTAATGCATAAGATGTTATTTCTTCTACCTTTAGCTCGATGGCTAAGGAACTCATCATTGAGCCTTCTATTTTCTCCATCTTCATAAGATTATCTTCAAGGATTGATAGTTTAAGAGTGATTAGACTCTTCAGCAAACCAAATATTTCCATTACTCTCCCTTTCTCTATATTCAAAGCACTAATCTTATCCAATATACTAGATGCCTTCTTCTCCATCTCCAATACAGTTTTTGATGAGGTTTCACAAGTTTCCATTATGTTGTCTAAGGTAGCCCTATCCTTGGCTATGATATCTTCTATATTCCTAACATGTCTAATAGGATTTATGCAATAGTTTTATACCTTTCTTCCTCTTTCCACATAACTTTTGGCCTTTCTTGTAGATGTTTTTAGAAATCCCAAGTCCCATGAGATGGACTGACAAACTTTGTTCAACTTCTTTTCTAGGAAATTATTTTCTTCCTTATCCTCTACGGTCTATAGCAATGACTCAAAGTGACTATCAAAGCTATCTAATGCCATGCCTAGGTTCTTTGTATCATCCTTTCCTTGAAAAACAATAGGTGTAGGGAGTATTTTGTTCACTGTCTCCACTACCCTAGTAATCACCTTTACCCTTGAATCTCCTTTTTGTAGTGACCTTTCTTTTTCCTTAGCAAAATCCATGAAGGATAACCTCATGATTTTATCCTCATCCATGCTTTTTACATTTGTGCTCACTATTTTGGCCATACATTCCAATAATAGAGTAGAGGAGGTGTTTGGTTTTTATTTTTCCTCATATCTTACCTAAACTAATTTTTTTGCTCATGTCACTTTTACCTTCCTTTCTTCTTCTTGTATCTACTTCTCTTGTTCCTTCTCTTCATGTTTATCCTCTATATTCTCTTCCTCTATGTGTCCTTCTTCTTTAACTATCATCACATTGATTAGATTGTCTTGAAATGGGCCATTCACATCAAGTGAGGTGTCAAGGGTCACATGCACACTAGCAACAAAGAAGTCTTGTTGCATGTCATCTTTTCTTTATTGCACACATACTTCAACTATCTTAGAGATTTCTCCTATTCCCAAAGGTGTAGGCTTGGAAACCTTGGGAGGTGAGGTCTTTGTAGGCATGTTGGCTATCTGAATTTGGTCCAATGCCTTTTGTGTGTCTTCAATAAACTCATCATACTTTCTTTCCATAATTTTCACTAGTCTAGCCTTATTCCTCAACAAAGGTTTCAAGTCTTTGATGATTCCCTCCCTTTCTTGTATTAGGAGAATAGGTAACATGTCTTCAATGGCCTTATTCCTTATATTCTCATCCTTAGACTATGCTAACTATTTTATTATTTCTAACTTTCTATACAAGTCCTTAGGGATACTTCCTTCTATCTCTAACAAATTCTTCTTGGACCTTAACAAGTACTCCATTATTGTGTCCTTAATTATTTCTTGATTCTCAAGGTTATACCTTTCATAGTATCTCCTTATGGTCTTTAGATTCCTGGGTATGTGCAAGATCATGAGGGGCCAAACTATGCCCTTAAGTGGCAATGAAAAATCAGCAAATTAGGGTTAGTCAACTTGACATGAAACTTTCAACTAGCTATGAACCTAATATCAAAAAGTTATACCAATAGAATCTATAGAAAATTGAATGTAGTTTCTAAACTACTAGGCCTTTTTTGAGAAAAAGTTAGTATGATTGGTGAAAAGTATAGATTTCAATGCAGCAGTACAAAAATTTTAAGAAAAAAATAAGAAGTAGGTGTATGTCTGACCACCTTAATCATAATGAAATGATAATATTTTATTATAAGATTTTATATATAAGTAGTAGACTCATGCCTGAATGTGACGCATATTTTTTTGCAATTTTATTTGAAAAAAATAATTAATTATGAATTTTTTTCTACAACATTTTTAGAATAAAAAAACTCCTGTGTCTGACCACCTTAACTCATTCAAAACTTTACAAAATTAAAATTTTATTTTTTTCCTTATAGTAGGCGAAGCATAGAATGTGACACATTTTTTAGATTTCAAAAATGTTATGCCGTTTGAAAGTTATAGTTGTTTTTCAATCAGTATATAAATCAGCAATTTAGAGGTAGGTCAATTAGAAAATAACTAATAATTACTTACCGAATTCAAAATTTGATAGCAATTATATCAATAGAAAGCTGATAATCTCCTTAACATACCCTTTTCATTTTATCAAATTTGGGTGAAAAAAAAGTGGTTAGCTACATTGTCAAAGTTTTGAACTAACATCACCACTTTTTGGCCCCTCATGATCTTGCACATACCCTCCCATCTCTTATCACTCTCTTTTGTAACATTTGAATGTCTAGATTCCACATATCTTGTGGTCTCTTCTGTGCTACTTTTTTTCTTCCTTCTCAATTACTTTTTCTTCTTTCTTCTTTGTTTTAGCTTCTACCTTTTTCTTCCCAGGGCTTCTTTGTTGGGTAGATCTTGTAGATCTTCTAGGTATGTTTGTAGGTACACAACTTCTTCTATAGTTTTCTCTGGAGTGACTGATAAATGTATCACACTAGAAATATAACCTTTTCTCTTCCCTACCTTAGAAGCATGAGGTGTATCAATTATGATGTTGGAAGATTCTTTTGTCATCTTTTTCCTTAGTTTCTTTATCTACTCCTTAGTGATTCCTACCGTTGTAGTAATATCCTCAACTATTTTGTCAATCTTTCTCTTCCTAGTCCTTTTATCTTGTTCTTCTCTAACTTTTTTATACTTTTCCCAATATATTCCACATATTTCGTCAGAAGTGTCTATCTTTGTTGCTAATGAGGAACACTACCTGAATACTCCTTCCACTAAAATGCTCATAACTGTAATGAATAAAAGAATTAGTTTATGCACTCTTAACATGATCTTCTAACACATCATAGAATAAGTCCTCAACATTGTATAGCTTCATCTTCAATATCCCAAGTGTGCTAACTCAAACATTTTCTGCTTCTCTGCTAATCTTCAGTAGATCACTGTGTTGACATTAATGATAGTCACAACCATGAATGCAACAACAACTACTATAGAATGACTACTAATACTCCACCATAGGATATATTCAACATTCATTCCTAAAAATCTCCCCCATTGTAATTTATGGCAACATAAATGAAAAAACATCCAAGTTCCCTAAATCCAACACTACAACACTATTGCTCTGAAAATACTTTCAAATCCTCTTCATCAATAAAATCTTGCTTCATTTTCCTATTCAATTCTCTTGAAAAGATGGTACAAATGGTTTTTCATGTACACTTCTCACCCATTGACATTAATGATAGAAATTTCATCATTATGTCAACAACAACTTCAATGTCGAAAGACACTATTTAGAAAATATATTCACTAGAGTCCTCATGACTCAACTCAGATACACATACTCCCTCATAGAGGAAGTACCAACATCTATTCTAGAAGAAAGACAGGGCTCATATATCACTAGATGGATGCAACAATCTACATCATTTCTCAAAAGTAGGCTAGGTCATAACTCCAAGCATACCTCTCAAATACTCAAATGTATCGTTAGGCAAAGGTTTTCTAAATATGTCTACTATTTTCTCCTTTGTGCTTATTTACTCAATTCTAACTTCTTTCTTAGCTACTTTCTCTCTTACTACATGATACTTTATCTCTATATGCTTTTTCTTAGAATCTAACATAGGGTTCTTTGATATACTAACTATACTCATGTTATCACAATGTATAACAATAGGTTTAACAAATTTTACTCCAATATCCTTCATCATTTGTTTCATCCAAATTATCTAGTTATAATTATTTTCTACTGCTACACACTTAGCTTCTGCTATGCTCTATGAGATATAACTCTACTTCTTACTTAGCCAAGAAACCAATCTTCCTCTAAGGAAAGATGCTCCCCCATTGGTACTCTTTTTATCATCAATACTACCTCCCCAATCAGTTTCTATATATGCACATAGCGTAAAATCATCAAATTTTTGATACCACAATCCATACTCAATTGTGTCTCTTAAGTACCTTAGTATCCTCTTTACTACTACATAATATGATTGTCTAGGTTTAGCTTGAAATATTGCTAGAATTCCAATTGAATGTGCTATATCAGGTCTTGTATAAGTCAAATACTACAATCCTCCAATCATAGATCTATACTTCTTTTGTTCCACTGCGGGAGTCTCATATGTGTTGGATAACTTATGTCCAGTTACCATAGGTGTTTCAACTAGTTTACAGTTCTCCATTCCAAATCTCTTCAATAAATCATTCAAGTAATTTTTTTGACTAACAAAGATACCATCATTGTTCTGTGTTATCTACAATCCTAAAATGTATTTCATTTCACCAATCATACTCATTTCAAATCCAATCTTCATTTCATCTACAAATTTATCATTGTATTCATCTTCTCCTCCAAAGATAATATCATCAACAAAAATAACTACATCCATGAAACCATTTTCAATTTCTTTAGTATATAGGTTGCTATTAGTTGTTCCTTTTGTAAATCCTAATTTCAACAAATACTTATCCAATCTCACATACCAAGTTCTAGGTATTTGCTTTCATCCATATAAAGCTTTCTTCAGTTTACATACCATGTCTCTTTCTTCAGTTAAATGAAAACCTTTAGGCTATTCAATGTAGACTTCTTCTTCAAAATCTCCATTCAAAAATGCTGACTTCACATGCATCTGATACACTTTGAATTTTTTGTAAGCTGCATAAGCCAAAAATATTCTTATTGCTTCAATTCTTGCTACTGGTGCAAAAGTTTCTTCATAGTCAATTCCTTCTTGCTGTGAGTATCCTTTACATACCAATCTTGCTTTCTTCCTTACTACTTCTCCTTTCTCATTCATCTTGTTTCTGAATACCCATTTTGTTCCAATAACATTCTTGTCCTTATGTCTAGCGACCAATTCCCATGTCTTGTTCTTTTCAATCTGATCTAGTTCTTCTTTCATAGCTTTAATCCAAAGTTCATCTTCACAAGCTTCACTAGTAGTTTTACGTTCAATTTGAGAAATTAAACATAACTTCTCTTGTACATTATTTTGAGTCTAAACTCCTCTAACTATGCTTCTAATAATCTTCTCAATAGGATGATTCCTTGATAAATGCTAGTTAGGTGTCACTATCTCAGATCTCACTTCACATGTTAGTTCTTCAATGATCTCACTATGGATTTCATTTAACAAATCACTATCAGTTTCATATAATAATTCAGTAGTCTCAATGTTAGGTCTAGGATGAGTTCCTTCATCTGATTCATAATCAAGCATTCTTTCCTAAATTTTGAACTTTTCATTAACTTTTACATTTGCAGTCTCAACAATAGTCTTAGTTCTCTTACTATAACATCTATAAGCTTTTCTCTTCAATGAATATCCAAGAAATATAGCTTCATCACTTCTACGAACAAACTTTCCAATGCCATCATCTCTCTTAATATAACATTTTCTTTTGAAAATTCTAAAATACTTAACTATAGCTGCATGTCCAAACCATAGTTCATAGGGTGTCTTGTGTATGTCTACTCTAATTTGTACTCTATTCATTGTATACATTATTGTGTTCACTACTTCTCTCTAGAATATATTTGCTAAGTCATTCTCAAATAACATAGCTCTTTCTGCTTCAGTCACTGATCCGTTTCTCCTTTTTGCAATACCATTTTGTTCATGTGTCCTAGGGGCTGAAAATTATCTCTTAATTCTGTTCACTTCACAAAAGTGTTAAATTATCTTGAAGTAAATTCTCCACCTCTATCTGATCTCAAACATTTAATCTTCATTCAGATTCATTCTCAACTTTATTCTTAATGATCTTAAACTTATCAAATGCTTTAGATTTCTCTTTAAGAAATGCAATCCACATCATTCTTATAAAGTAATCAACAAGAATCATAAAATACCTTTCTTCATAGAATCCTCTAGTTCTTGTAGGACCACTCAAGTCTATATGAACAATATCCAACTTCTCTGATATAGTAAACATCTTGCTAGGAAATGAGCTTCTTTTATGTTTAGCCATCACAAATTCCTTGCAAATTTTGTTAGTAGGCTTCATAATTTTAGGAAAATCTCTTCTTGCAAATGTAGTACTCACTTTCAAAATGTTATCAAATTTTATATGACAAAATATTATGTGTCATAACCAACTATCATCAATCTTAGTAATCAAACATGTCATCTTAGTAGGACTAAACTCAAATACATTATCTCTAGTTCTAGATCTAGTACCAATCAAATTACCATCCTTGTCTTTTATCACAAAAATTTTCTCAATAAAACAAACTTGATATGCCTTGTCAACTAATTTTCCAACACTCAAAATATTATGTTTCAAACCATCCACAAAGTAAACATCATCAGTATTAGTTTTTTCATCAAGAGTAATAGATCCTATACCTTTAATCAAGCAAGGTGCATTGTTTCCAACTCTAACAACTCCTCCATCATAATTGTTAAACTTTATGAACTTGTTCATATCTCTAGTCATATGATGTGAACAACCACTATCTATAATCCAATTAACTTTCTTTTCTACTTGAGAAACTAAAGCCTTTTCTTCCTTAACTTCAATTTCAGGATTTTCTTCTTTAATTACTACAAATCCTATATCATCATTATTCTCAGTATCACTTTCACTCAAAGATTTCTCCAAACTAGCTTCAAGTTCTTCATCATTTGCATAGTAACATTCTTTAGATCTTATAGGATTAAAGTTCTTCCTATACTTCTTCATTCTCTTAGGACATTTAGATGCAAAATGACCAAATTCTTGACAAGTCCAACATTTAAAAAATTTATTACTGTCTGGTTCTCTCTTCACAAGCAGGGCAATACCTTATTCAATCTTTTTGTCTTCTTCATTTCTAGATCTATAGTTGCTAGCATAATCTCTGCTCACAATTATGCTTCTTGATAAAATAGGGCAAATACTAAGAGCACTGGATGTTATCTCCCTTCTAGGTAGGTCTCCTGATAATCTCAAGTTCATTTCTAATACTTCCAATCTTCCAAGAAGAGTCTCTCTTGTAAATTTCATAGTACAAGGTATGACTTGTTCAATCATTTTTTTTGTCTTCTTAAATGCAGGAGTCAATGTTCTCATAATTTTTCATATCACTTCATTCTCTATCTTTGTTCCTCCACAAGATTTTATACTTACAACAATCTCTGACATTCTACCAATATAGCTTCTAAAAAATTCATCTTCAATGATTCTTATATCTTCAAATACACATATCCAATTATGTAATTTGACTTTCTTTGCATGTTCATCACCTTCAAAAGTAGAGTGTAAAGCTAACCAAATTTTATGAGATATTTTCAAATATTTTACATGACTGTACTCATTCTCTAGAAGGGCTGACAAAAGTGCTTCTCTAGTAAGTATGTTACACATGAATAGATCTTATTCCTCATTAGTACATGTTTCAATATTATCCTCATCAATGATAGTCTTCTCATTCTTTATAATCAACCAATAACCTAGTCCTAAACAAAGTAGGTGTGTCTTCTTCTTTTCTTTCCAGCTGTCAAAATTTACTCCATCAAACTTAGGGCTTTCTTTCTTAAAATTTACCAAAGATCTCCTTAAGCTGGTAAAATTTTCTTTCAAGGACCTGTCGCTCGAATACCAATTGTTAGAATGTAAAGTCCACCAAGATAACTTAGAGCGAGGGGTGAATTAGTTATCAAATAACTATAACATTTATCAACTTTAATAGATTTTAACCATGTAAGCAATATAGCCAACAACCATAGAAAGATATTCATACACAATAACACAATGACACAAGATATGTTTACTAGGGAGCCTCTTGATCAAAGAGTAAACCCCGGTGGGAATGATGCCCACAAAAGATGCACTAATATGAATATTCCTTATGAAAGGATGGACTTTGTGTTGGCATTAAGCAGAATTGCCACTAGTGACAACACTTATTTGCATTCTCAGTACAAATTGAGCAAACAGTGAAAACTGAGCAAATAGTGCAAACTGAGAAAATAGTGCAAACCGAGCAAACAGTGCAAACTGAGAAGACAGTACAAACTGAGCAAATAGTGCAAACCAAGCAAATAGTGCAAATTGAGCAAACAGTGCAAACCAAGCAAACAGTGCAAATCGAGCAGACAGTGCAAACTGAGCAGACAGTGAAAACCGAGCAGACAGTGCAAACCAAGGAAGTTAGTACAAACCGAACAGGACAGTGTAAACCGAGTAACATCATGTCTACTGAGTCACCAGTATTTACCGAGTTCAAAACCTACCGAGTGATCAGTATGAACTGTGCCTTCACTTCTACCGAGTGCATGACGATGCCGAGTAATGCAGTGGACGCCGAGTATCAGAAAGTCACCGAGTCAGTTTGTAGGAACCGTGTAACCATACTTGGGCCGACTTAGTAGCACTTATTTTTATTTGTCAAGCCGACTTTGTAATTGTAATTGTAATTAATTGTTTAAGACTTGTATATAAACAATGTTGTAAAAATGTGAAGATGTATGAAAGAAGAATATATGTAAAAGAGAAAGAAAGGCAGAGATAAGCGAATTACAAAAGGCTTCAGTAGTATAAGGAACAGCAAAGACAAATTCATCATAGAAGGTGATCAGTACATCAGCGAATCTCAATCAGCAATCCAGTTGCAAAGCAAGAGATCTACTGTTTCATTCTAACAGGTGAATCAGTACTAAATCCTTTAACCAGGTAGACTTAACAGTCTTTTGTAAAATCTCTTTACCGAGTGCATACTTCATTGTATGTTTGTAAATCCTTTAACAGGGTGGATTTAGCAATCCTTATTGCTCCTAACAGGGCAGATCATCAGAAGTGATCAAATTGTAAGCCTTAACCGGCCAACTTTATTCTACAGTATTAAAGCTTTGTGGGTTTCATCCCCACCCCAGTTTTACTTTCTTTTGGAAGGTTTCTGGGTAACCAAATCTATGTGTCATTATTGTGAATGCTTTTAAGTTTCATGCTTTCTGTATGCAAAAGGTTAAAAGTGAATTACATGTTAATACTTCTGTAATTTCAAGAAAATTTGGAGTTACTCATTCACCCCTCCCCTCTCAGTAACTCAGTTAATTCCTGAATATTTCCAACAATTGGTATCAGAGCAGCATTGGTTCTCAAGATAAAGCTTAACTAGCTTGAGCAAAGATCCAGGACAATGGAGGTATTCAAACTGAACAAGGTGATTGAAAATGAAAAGCTAGATCTGGAAATGGCCATAGCTAAACTCAAAGAAGCAAAAGAACATCTTTCCCAATCCCTAAGAAGAAGGAAGGAACTTGCAAATTAGATGAATGATCAGAATTACATTGAAGAAAAGATTGAAGATCTTTTTCCCTCAAATAACTCAGATGAAGCAAACAATGCTGTCAAAGAACTCCTAGAAAAGAATGGGTCTCTACAGGAAGAAGTGAGAAAATTGAAAAGAGAACAAGAACTACACTCTACAAGATTTTGTGAGATCTTGGAATAAAGAAACAAGTTGAAAGATGAATTAGATGGAAGAAACATTGAAGTCCAAAATAAAACCCTTCAGCTAGAAAACCTAATTGATCAGATCTCTCATACAAATGAGGAAATTCTGAATCTAAGATCAGAAATAGAAAGCACAAGAGAAGAACTAAGATCTGAAAAGGAAATCAATCTAAGATTGGTGGATGACCTAAATGCTGAAAAACAAATCAATGAAGGAATGCTGAAAAGTCAAGAAGACCTGAATCAGCTGTATGAGCGAAATCTTCATAGGCAAAAAGGAAAAGCAGGACTTGGATACAAAGGAGAAGGCAAATCTTCTAAGCAAGGTACTCAAAGAAATCAAAAACCTACTTGTAATCATTGTGGTAAAAGAGGACATACTTCAAATAAATGTTGGAATAATGAAAAAGCAAAATTCAATGGAAAATGTTACAACTGTAATCAACCTGGTCACAAAGCAAATGAATGCAGGGAAAAACCTAGATTCAGAGGTAATTGTCACAAGTGCAACAAACAAGGTCACAAGGCATCCGAGTGCAGATCCAAGACATTTAATCCAGCAGAACAAATTATGAAAGCAATGTTTGGATGGGACTACAACACCTGGTGCAGATGTCATTACTGTGGAGAATATGGACACATTGGCATGAATTGCATAAAACATCATCTAAGGAAAAGAGATACTACCGTAAGATGCTTCAAATGCACTAAACTTGGTCACATAGCCAGAAACTACATGAATGCTAGTGAAGTTGAAGATGGAAAGAAGAATGAAGCAACTAAGGTTAGGAAACAGGTAAGACAAAAATGGATTCCTAAAGCTACCAAGCAATCCAGTCCAAGTAATGGAATGGATGGCTCTACCGACTCAAACTAAATTTCCAAGAAAGCACTGGAATTGTATTCTCATAGACCAATTTCAAGTAGTTCCAGAACTGAATTAAAAGAAAGATCTAAATCAGCATGTAAGATGCAGTAAGATCACAGGAAGGTCAGTATCAGTCTTTACTGAGCAAGGTCGGTACCCATCTTTACCGAGCGAGGTCAGAGCAATATGAATTCCCGAGTTCACCGAGTTGCGAAGTCTTTACCGAGCAATTAATTCTTAGTGGGTGACAGTCTGTCAGAATTCATACCCTAATTTGAAATGAGCATTAATGACAGAGTTGTAAACAAAAAAGCAAGTAATCGAACTCATTCTTCACCGTGAACCTTTAGCACTTTGAGAGCAGAAAATTTCAAGAGCATCCCAGCGATTCAATACTTTTTCAAAAGGAATTTTTTGTGAGCTATCATGGCATCATCCAGCACTTCAGTGAAGAAAGGATCTGATATGTTAGTCCAAGGGGAATGGAAAGCACCAGATTTCAAGATCGTGCCCGCAATTGCAGCAGCCCTAGATCCGAATGGAGCTCAATCTCAGATTCCTCCTAAGGTACTGCTTATTAACGATATCCGCAATCATTTCAACTATTCTATTCATGAAATGGGGAACCTAGAACTAGATATTGTGTGTGAAGAACTATGTGTGGATGGTATTCTGAAACCCGAGCACAAACATCTGGAAGATAAAGGTTTAGTTCACATTGCACATCTACCTCGAAACTTTTGAGATAAATGGGTTAGATACATTCTCAGCCGAGTACATGATGGAAAGATTTGGCTTGAGCAACCTATTGAGATTACAAAGAAGATGATTCATCAAGTCACCGGTCTTCCCATGTTGAACAAAGCTAAAACTACCAAAACCCTAGGTTGGACGGAACTAGAGAAGAAAACCCTAGCCGAGTGGGACGGTAGAGGCATGAAAGTTAGCAGCATTACCGATGCTGAACTGAAGTTTGGTACACACATTATTGCCCATAAGATTTACAGTTCTAGTCGACAGAACAGTGTCTCCTGTGAAGCTATTGACCTAGCATACAAAGTGGTCAAGAATAACTTAACATTTGACCTAGCAGACTTATTGTTAAAGCAGTTTAACAAAAATATGGAAAGCATTAAAACTTCCAAAAACAATCCATGTAAGTTCGGATCCTTATTGGTCTGTTTATTCTTCTATGTTCTGAAATTCTTCCCTTCTAAAGGAAAAGTTGTATGGAGAAAAGATGTGCCAGTCCTCTATGAAATAAATGAATACATCTCAGAAATGGGTGAAAATTTTGAAAGCATCATGGACAATTATTTTGAGTCTTTCAAAAAGAAAATGAATGACAGATTCCGGATTCCATAGAAGTTGGTGGAAGATTACAAAGACGACATTTGTTTTATGGTGGATTGTGATAATGTATATATTCAAGAAGTTAAACCGAGGACTGTATATGTAAAACCTCTTCCTTATGAGGTAAATATTGATGAAACCAAGGATATCATTGAAGCTCTTCTTAATCAGCCTGTCAATCCCAAAGCTCCATATTTTGGAACATATGATGAAGCTAAGGTGAGAATTGAACTAAGCATAAAGCTTCCACAGGTGGTAAACAAAGGAAAAAAGAGGATAGCCAAAATGCAAATGATAACCGAGGACAAAGAAGAAAAAGATGAAGAAGAAGAGGAAAAGGATGAGAAAACAGAGGAACCAAAACCTGCAAAGAAGAAAGGAAAGGTATTTATCACTAAGGCACCTAAGCCTCCTACTGCTGTATTTACAAGAAGAAATACAAGAGGCAAGGCAGACAAGGCAGAAAAGGCAGATAAAGACATAGTATTCAAAAGGCCTCCTCTAAACCTTCAAGAAAAGCTCAAACTCTTTAGAGATGGATCAGGATCTGGAGTAAGTAACATAAAATCCTTAAGATACGAAACCAGATCGGAAACAGAACAAAAGGAAATAGAAGATGCTGTTATTGAGAAGATGGGACAGTGGAAATACTCTCCTGAAGAAATTGCCCCACAGGTTCCAGCAGTTCTATTGAATCCAATAAAAATGAGATGGAGCAATGCAAGGCAAACTGTGATAGACATATTTGATCAAAACCTGAGACAGTTGATGCCGAGCTTGAAAAATGATGAAGTAAAGAAAGCATTAAAAGAAAATGAAAATAAGATGACATTGAAGTTCAATACTTGTTTGATTTTGATCAACAATATTGAATCAGTTGTGAAGGCTGCAAATGCTACATGGAAGAACATATACCACCTTCACCAACTGAGTATTGAAACAGTCATAATAAAAGATATTGAAGATGACAGTGATGAACAAGAAGAAGACACTGAGGTAGATGATACTGTGAGGATAGTAGCAGAAGTCATTGCATCCCTTCCTACCTCTCCAGTAAAAGTTTCTACATCCAGCCCGGAGACACCTTCAAGCATGGTTGTGACAACTTCCACATTTGTCCAATCATCCCTAGCAACAACAGAAGCAGCTACCATTTCTTCTACCGAGCTACAGTCTCCTGCACCATCAAGTTTTCCAACAGTAAGTTTTCCAATTTTTGAATCTTCAAGTGTAAATATTTTAAGTTCTCCAGTAGAAAGTATGCCAGTCTCTATAGCCAGCCCTACTTTATCTACTGTCACTACTACCAAAGCATTAAGTACAGATAAGTCTAAGGCTCTACCGAGTATAAAATTTTTGGGTAAGAATATAGTAGAGGATATAGACCTAGATGAAGAGATAGAAATTCCTACATTAGATTTTGCAAATCTTTCAGCGGACCAAATGCAGAATATAGGTGAGATCCTCCAAAGGAAAGCAAAACAAAATAAGCTTAAAGAGGAGAGAGACAAGGAGTATCAAATCATCAAGGATGCTAAGGACATTTTGTCTGATGCATTAGGCATTAAAGTAGACTCCTCCGAACATGTTTTGTTACAGTTAGCATAAGCAGTTGAGAAATACAATGAGGATTCATCCGGGATAGAAAAGTTAGTTGAAAGAGCCGAAAAGAGATTCAACAATAAAGTGCTTGAGCACATGGCTTAGTACATAGCTATTAACCAAGTGGAATTGTCTTCAGTTTTGTCTAACATTGAATCTATCTATTCGAATGCTACCTCTCTTTTGGCCAGATTGTGCAATATTGCCGAGTTCACAAAGGATGTTAAGGATAAAATGAATAAAATGGATGAGGATATGAAGATTAGCATATAGAAGCTGAAACGTGAACCAAGTTCAAGCTCTGCTCATCACATAAAAATCTCACACCTATCAAATATGCAGTCTGATCTACTGAAAGAAGACACAGGGATCCGGTCCACACTGCTAGACATCCAACACATGATCCTTCCCATCATGAATACAATGTTTAAGCACATTGAACATTCCAAAACATTGATTCATGACAATCAGTTCTCTATAGTAGATCACATGATTGAACTCTCTGCGGAAGTCCAAATTGCTATACAAAGATGTAAGATTCTGCAAGAAAGTTGGGACAGAACCCTGGCACTAATAATGAAGGTACATTCTGATTTTCTATCAAATTTTGGATTCTCTCTGTAAATAACTTGTATACACACCTTTGGCATTATCATCAAAAAGGGGGAGATATGTATAGAAGGAGAGATATGTATAGAAGAAGATTTGTATAAGAAACAGTTAGCACATTGAAAGGGGGAGACAATGTATAAAGCCCTATAACAAAGACAAATTTTGAAAAATCAAAATAAAACTCAACATGATTCATGTTTATAAGTTTTGGCCAATAAGTGTTTTTGTCACTAATGCCAAAGGGGGAGATTGTTGGCATTAAGCAGAATTGCCACTAGTGACAACACTTATTTGCGTTCTCAATACAAACCGAGCAAACAGTGCAAACTGAGCAAATAGTGCAAACCGAGCAAACAGTGCAAACCAAGCAAATAGTGCAAACCGAGTAGACAGTACAAACTGAGAAAATAGTGCAAATCGAGCAAATAGTGCAAACTGAGCAAACAGTGCAAACCAAGAAAACAGTGCAAACCGAGCAGACAGTGCAAACCGAGCAGACAGTGCAAACTGAGAAGACAGTGCAAACCGAGGAAGTTAGTACAAACCGAACAGGACAGTGTAAACCGAGTAACATCATGTCTACCGAGTCACCAGTATTTACCGAGTTCAAAACCTACTGAGTGATCAGTATGAACCGTTCCTTCACTTCTACCGAGTGCATAACGATGCCGAGTAATGCAGTGGACGCCGAGTATCAGAAAGTCACCGAGTCAGTTTGCAGGAACCGTGTAACCATACTTGGGTCGACTTAGTAGCACTTATGTTTATTTGTCAAGCCAACTTTGTAATTGTAATTGTAATTAATTATTTAAGACTTGTATATAAACAATGTTGTAAAAATGTCAAGATGTATGAAAGAAGAATATATGTAAAAGAGAAAGAAAGGCAGAGATAAGCGAATTACAAAAGGCTTTAGCAGTATAAGGAACAACAAAGACAAATTCATCACAGAAGGTGATCAGTACATCAGCGAATCTCAATTAGCAATCCAGTTGCAAAGCAAGAGATCTACTGTTTCATTCTAACAGGTGAATTAGTACTAAATCCTTTAACCAGGTAGACTTAACAGTCTTTTGTAAAATCTCTTTACCGAGTGCATACTTCATTGTATGTTTGTAAATCCTTTAACAGGGTGGATTTAGCAATCCTTATTGCTCCTAACAGGGCAGATCATCAGAAGTGATCAAATTGTAAGCCTTAACTGGCCAACTTTATTCTACAGTATTAAAGCTTTGTGGGTTTCATCCCCACCCCAGTTTTACTTTCTTTTGGAAGGTTTCTAGGTAACCAAATCTATGTGTCATTATTGTGAATGCTTTTAAGTTTCATGCTTTCTGTATGCAAAAGGTTAAAAGTGAATTACATGTTAATACTTCTGTAATTTCAAGAAAATTTGGAGTTACTCATTCACCCCTCCCCTCTCAGTAACTCGATTAATTCCTGAATATTTTCAACACTTTGTTAGGAGTCTTATGAAATACATTCAGTACATATGAATCCTTATTAGGAGATTTTGAATCCATGTTAAAAGATTCTAAAAATGTTAGGAGTTATGGAAGACAAAAGGACCCATTGCCCAAATAGCTTTAGGGTAAGATCATTGAAATCACTATCCAACTAATCTTTTTATTACTCAACAAAATAATATTGAAATATTACTAACCTCAACAATCCAATACTACTTCTCTGATTGTGCCAAACTACACCAATTCCTTCTTCAGATCTCAATACTAGATCTTAGTACTTCACATATCCTCTTTCACAATCTAGCTTACATTCATCACATTTCATTACAACATTACACATTTCAATTGAGGAAAATATTCCTTCCTTTATACCACACTCAAGTAATTAGAAATGAGTCAGCATACAAATTACAAAATAAAAGTTTCCACATGTTACATCAAAATTACACAAAATTGTTAGCTTCCAATCACTATAATTCTTCACTCGTATGACCTTATATCTTGCACTTTCATCCATGACACTATAAAAATGTCTTCAAGTGGTCTATAACTATGCATAACCAGATTCCATCCTAATTAGGAGATATCATCCGATTTCCACAAACTGCTACTCAGGAACACTACCTGAATATTGCTTCCACTGAAATGCAAATAACTTCCATGAATAAAATAAGTACTATATATGCTCTTAACCATGATCTTATAACACATCATAGAATAAGTCCTCAAAATCTCATAGCTTCATCTTCAATATCCCAAGTGTGCTAACTCAAACATTGTCTTCTTCTCTGCTAATCTTCTGTAGATCAGTGTGTTGACATCAATGACAATCACAGTCATGAATGCAGCAAAAACTACTAAAGAATGACTTCTAATACTCTCCCATAGGATATATTCAGCATTCATTCCTAACATAAATTTGTAGGGTTAGTTTCTTCTTCACACCAAGGGAATGATCAGGACACTAATGTAGAGGTTCAAACTATTCATATGCATCTTGATGACTCCCTAGTTTAGGATATGTGTTGTGTCTTTGTTTTAAGACTTATACATTCCATTGTTATATGTTTGACATTTTGAGAGACATGTTTCAAGACATATACTAATATGGTCTAGACAAAGTCATAGATGTTAATATGATTTAGAACATTAGAGAGGAGGTGGGGGGGTGAATCAATTTTTCTTAGGTCTAGATGTATAAAAAACAAACTTTAAAACTCTTCAAAAAATCAAATCCAATAACCAACAACTACTCAGTAATTGTTGATTGTATAACAGAAACATATAATAGTGTAGTCCACTTATCCAATAGTATCTAACTTGGAAAACATAGAAATGTTCAAACCAAAACATTTAGATAAGTATTAACACCAGGATTTATAGTGAAAACCCAATTTGGGAAAAACCACTTTGTAACATGTTACTATTATGTTCACTCTTCTAAAGTGAGCTCAGTGAAAAGCCAACATTGTCAATGGTTACAAACACACTGTTAGGTTTGACTTGGTTAAAGAATTTAAACCTCTTTGTTAAAAGTGCACCTTGTTATAGGACTTACATACATTCTATTAGAATGCAACCTTATTCAAAGGATTTATACAAATGACTATTATATCAACCTTTGTTAAAAGGATTTTGACTAATACATTGGTTAGAAAGTAGCATTAGTATTGATCTAAAAAATATACAACTCACTTTGCAAATATCAGATCCAATTCCATACACATATGATGGCTTAGTGACTGTTAACCTTTACCATCACCATCATTAATCTGCTCAAAACTTTCTTCAAGCAATCACAACACTTCTCCTTCAACATTCTCTTCTTGTACAGTTAATAAGATCAAAAAAACTTCCAACATCCTCTCTCTCATTAACCTCATGCTTAGGTTCCCTTAATACTTCATCAATTAGGTCAATACATATTTTGTCACTTAATCTCCTTTGTAGATCATAGGGTTAGGATAGATTCATCAAATCCTTCCTACTTTATGTTATTCAGCTATCCTTCTAGAAATATCTCAAATCTCTTAATAGATTTACATTAAAACATTTTATATCATATTAAATGCTTTTGTACAATAAATAAATAAATAAAGTCAACATGTTTTACATAATCCAAGAATTCAACAATGTTGGCTAGAAATCTGAATTCTTCCTCAAATATAAATTACTGATGCTCAGTCAATACAAAGTTCAACTCCTCAGTCTTCATTAGAAATCTCAGTCACCTCAAAAAATATTTCCTTAGCTAATACTATCTTCCTCGACAATTAACTGATGTTCTATCAACACCAAATTTACTCGGCATATACTAGCTCTATCGAAACTAACATCACTCAGCTTAAACTAGATTTCTTCACTATTTCTCAGTTAAGCCTACCAATTTAGTCTTCATTCATACTTAGATAAACAATACGTTATCTTATCATTGTGCCACATAATCAAGTACTCATTGAAATATCAAGATAACTCAACCTTTCCTTAGGTGCTATTGTTACCAACCTTTCATTTCCCCTTCACAATAATCAAATAGATATAGTACTTTCCTAAGTAGCAACAGTCTTACCAGTTAAAGTTTGACATCAATGAAAATGCAATAATTGCTTCAATTGATGTTTCCAACAATCTCCCTCTTTGGCACTGATGGCAACACCATATGAATATGACATGACTTACCAACCAATCCAAAACTTATTTGTCTATCAAAAATATTTATAATATCATCAGCTTCATTCTGATACAAAATGAATTAGCCATGCTTGTGTGACCACCCACTGAATCTCTCCCTCTTACTTGATCTTCCATGAAAATTTGTTCTGTGTATTCATTTTGTGATCATCTCCCTCTTTGACAAAAATGCCAAAGTAGCAACTAAAACATACATCCTGTAGATGTAGATATCATCTTTTCAAATCAGTAATAGTATTTCTCCCTCTATCATCTTTTCTTATGACTTATTTTGGCTTTTCTATATTTTTTACAACTCTAGACTACTCCTAAAGTGTGACTTATCTCTCCATCAACTTGTTAGATAATCTTTGCAAAAAATTTGATGCAGTGTTCCTAGCTTTACTAGGTAGCCTCAGTTAGGGGAAGGACCCCTAATTGATTGCTCAAATATTCATGAGCTTCTCTAGGTAAGGCTTTAGTGAATATGTTTTCTAGTTGTTCCTTTATATTCACATATTCCATTCATACCTCTTTATCTTGTACCAATTCTCTCAAGTAATGATACTTGATTGCAATGTATTTGGTCTTTGTGTGCATCACTAGATTCTTAGACATGTTGATAGCACTTGTATTATCACAGAAAATGAAAATGGGTTCAGTGATCTCTTCTTTCATGCCTACCAACAATTATTTTATCCATACCAAGTTTGAGTAGTTCACAACTATAGCCACATACTCAGCTTCAAAAGTAGATTGGGAAATGCAATTATGTTTCTTGCTTGTCTAGGAAACTAATCCTTGTCCAAGAAAGAAAGCTCCACCACTAGTACTCTTTTTTTCATCCACATTTCTTTCCTAATCAACATCAGTATACACTTTAAGTTCAAACTTGTCATGCCTCTTGTAGTGCAATCCATAGTCAGTAGTCCCTTTCAAATATCTCATTATCCTTTTGACAACCATCATGTGTGTTTCCTTAGGATTGGAAGAGAATCTTGCCACAATCCCAACAACTAAAGAAATACTTGGTCTGCCATGTACAACATACTATAGCTTTCCAATCATAGATCTATACGAAGTCTAGTTTACTTATGTAGCATCATCATTTTTAGACAAATTTTTTCTAGTAGCCATGGGAGTACTTATTGGCCTTGACTCTTCCATGCCAAAGGTTTTCATGATCTCATGAACATATTTAGACTAGGCGATGAAAATTCATTTCTCCGTCTGATATACTTGTAAAACAACCAAAAATTTGATCTCCCCAAACATACTCATTTCAAATTAAGTTTTTATTTCATTTGAAAATTTCTTCCACGAGGCATCTTGTCCACCAAATATAATATCATCTACAAAAATATTAGCTAACAGGATTCCTTTACCTTCTTCATCTTTCATATATATATTGCTTGTGTAATTTTTCCTTGTGAATCCAATCTATATTAGGTAGTTGTTTAGTCTCTCATACCATGCTCTAGGAGATTGTTTTAGTCCATAGAATGCTTTATTCAATTTGCAAACCATGTGTCTTTTGTTTGGATCAACAAATCCTTCTAGCAGTTCAATATACACTTCTTCCAATATACCATTTAAAAATGCAAACTTAATATCCATTTGGTATACCTTAAAAATTTTATAAGCAACATATACAAGTAGGGTTCTTTCTCCTTCCAATCTAGCTACAGGGGAAAATGTCTCCCCATAATCTATTCCTTCTTCTTGTGTGTAGCCTTTGCATAGTATCCTAGCTTTGTTTCTTTTGATTTGACCATGCCCATTCAACTTATTTTGGAATACCCACTTTGTCCAGATGACATTTTTATTTTCTGGTCTCAGCATTAGAGTCCAGGTATCATTCTTCTCTATCCAATCTATCTCTTCATTCATTGCTTGTATGCTACCTTCATTTTCTAATTCCTCCTTTGTTGTCTTAGGCTCAAATTCACATAGTAGACATGTTGGATCTCTTATCTTGCTTCTAGTTAGAACTATAGTATCTTTGTCTCCAATTATCTATTTAGGCTTGTGATGTCTCCTTACATATTGTGCTATAATAGGTTATGCTCTCCTTTTATTTATCTCTTTAGGTTCACCAACAAGATTGTCAAATTCAGCTTTTGAATGTTCAACAACCTCTCCCTAATACTCGATAGTTTCTTCCTATTGCTCGACACATTCTTCTTCTCTTTCAACATTATTTTCTTGATGCTCAGCATTGCTTACCCATGACTTAGCATCAGGTGCAAGTCTGTTATGTTAGCCCATTTTCATGTCATGGAGAGAAACCCTCAGAAAATGTTCTATCTCTAAAAAATTTTCATGGCTATATTCAATTTTCTCTGGTTTTTGCAAATATTTTTCATGTTTCTGGCTCAAACCCTAGGTTAAAATTCATAATTCTAGCCATTGCATGTAAAAAACCCTAATTTAGTCTCAACATGTTCTAATTCTTCATTACCTTTTTCAGCCACTTAAGTTCCCCTTTGTGCACATGATTTATTTTCCCCTTTGTGTTCGCTAAATTGCGTAGTCTTCTTTCATGCCCTTAAGATATTCAGCGAACCTGAAAATTTATGTTTCGATTTGTCACTTATTCTCTAAGTTCCTAGTAGTTATGTCTTAACATTTGGTGACTCCATGAGTGGCTTGTATCATTCCTTTAGTCACTAATTTATGAAATGGTAGGCCCTCTTCATAGAGGTGATACATGTGGACCGGGTGTCAGAGTGGATGTTGAGGTGTTAATTGGTTGTTGGTCAAGAGCAATGACTTGTATCTTATCAGCGGGGCCTGATTTTCAATTTCAATGAGATCTAAGGTGGGTGCATGATCTCAAGGAATCTTTTGAGCCCTTGAGATTATGTGCCAGCCATCTGATCTTCTAGTTTATTAAGGCCAAATAAAGGTGGGTCCAATGTGCCACGTAGTGCTAACATGCTCTTTCTTGATTGGTCCAGGTGTTGATGATTTGGAAAGTGTCAGTGGGGCCTGGTTGCCGGTGTGTCCTTGAGGGTCTTAACATCTACAGAAGATCTATGGTTAGCATAAGTTCTCATGGGTTTTCTCAGAGCTATGAGATCTTACGCCAACCATCAATTTTTCCTTTTTCTCAAGTGACAAACAAAGGGTGGGTCCTCTGACAGTTGGAGTTGACATGCATGATTTTCATTACCAGAAAGGATAATGATGTAGTGGGACTATGTTACCAGGTGTGTAGATTTGTCTTATTTTGATTTGTCAGCTGGTCGATGATTGGGATGGTGTCAATAGGGCCTGTTTCCTAGATGGTTAAAGTAAAACAAGATCTTGTGGTTGTTATCATATCGTTAAGATGAGATGCATGAAGTTTAGCATCGTAGTATAGTGACAACCATCTAATGCAAAGGTGGATGAGATAGTATGAAGTGTGTCCTCCAGCACTGACATGCATTGTTTTGATTAGCTAAGTGGGAAGGGGATGAGGGCATGTTAGTGGGCTTGAATCTTTCAAAGGGTGACAGTGTGGCAGGATCTATGGGTGTCGCATGAGTGCATGGAATCTTCTGAGCTCATGCGATCTTACGTCAACCGTCTAATTAAAGGCTTATATTTAGTGGGTCCAGTGTGCTACGTGACACTGATGTGCTAACTTTTCATTGGTTGTTGACTACTAGTGTGGTTCGAGACTTTTCAAAGGGTTCGTGACTATTATGGGGATTAATGTGAACCGCTCGATTTGTTGGGAAATAATTGGATCAATGGTCACATTTTAAACTTGATCCTGTAGCCATTTTCTTTCAAATTAAAATCTTCTACAAAGTTTTTGCTAGGGTTTCAAGTAGTAAGCCATATAGGACAATGTGGTGGTTTAGATTTAATTGCACCAGGACATTTGTAGTTGGAGAATGATGTAGAGGATCTAGATGGCCACTGTGATCTAATTTTTCCTGCCTGGGGTGCCATGCTATTTTAAATGCTAAGGACTATTATGTGACTACAGGCAACTTGGGTCTGGTGTTTCTTAGAGATTTCCATCACTTGTACATGTAAGATTTTCTAGTGTTGGCTCTGGCATTAATTTTTATTTCTTGCAACAAGAAATCAGTTGAATTTCTATCTACAGCTAACCTTGAATATGAAACCAATGTAGTTGTACATCAGATTTGATCTAATTTTCTAGGGTTTCAAGGTCTATCTACATTCTTTATTTCTTGTTATACTAGTTGTTACAGACGTAATTTTTCCCTAAATGATCCATAGATTGTTGCAATCCTTGTTCCTATAAAAGGATTTTCAAGATCATTTCGAAGGGTTCGCAGTTTTTGGTCCTAAGTTTTTGGTTCCAGAGCTCATTCCATGAATGTGCTGCCCTATAAATATTTCCCTCTTCTATGCATACAGGGTGTTCCCTCTTTCATTTCTAGCTATGAGAATATAAAGAAGTTGTAGCAAATGTCTTATGTATGAGATTTCAATATATTTGTGATGTTATCAGATTGTCTACATTTGGATTTTAGACTTATTGATTATAGCATTAAGGGTGTTGTAGTCTTTCTACTTGCATTTCCAGTGAGTGTCTGTAGTAGAGTTCTTTTTGCAAAAGCAACTAGGTCTAGGACTGGTCTTCAGATGTGTATGAGTTGGGTTATCAAGGGTATCTCATGCTTGTCTTCTAGTGGATGTTGGTTAATGTATTGCTCGTTCCTAGGTCTTCCTTTGAATAGGTGATAGCATATCTAGGTACACAGGTGGTTTGGTAATGTATGATCTCATTTGGGGTAGATGTATTGTCTTCTTGTTTCATAGCTCTATTGTAATGAGGTTTTTGACTCTGGTGCCCATTGGATAAGGCACTAGTCTATGAGAGACTTAGGGTATTTTAGGGGTCCATTCAACCCAACATTAAAATCATTGAAATGAAATTCCTTTTCGCTTCATGTTGGTAGTAGTAGTAGGAAGTCCATTCTAGTCTTCAAATTCATTCTATGCAAATAGGGCTATTACATATAAAATGATTTCATTAGGGTACAAGATACCTAAAGGAGTTTGAAAACTATTCCATAGTAATCTATCTGCTTGCCTTTTGTTTATCAAGAAGAGTCATGAGTGTCCAAATAAGGCAATACCCGCCTGAGTGATGTGGAGCTCAAAGAACAAGGAGGATTCCTTTCAATCCTCATTAATTGGACTGTTTCTTGTCAAACTTGAGTGCATAATCTTAGAGTTAAGCCCACATATTTATTCAAGTTTGGTCCTGCAAGGAAAAGCTCCAACAAAATGAAGACTCTACTAGGGAGAACATAACAAAGATACATCTATTAGAATCTCTAGTTACAAACTACAAATTTTCATATCTTATTAACCAGATTGGTTTTCCCATCCGAGTCACCAAAAAAATGGTGACTGTACTTGGGAGGCCATAATAAAGAGTCAAAAATAAAAACAAAGCATTTGTAAAATCTTCTCACTAAGTGTTGAGTGGTGCCTCTGAGTTCTTTGTTTGATCAGTGTAGTCCTTGATAAATAGTGTGTAAAATCTTGGTAAGGTTTTGGTTGATTAGAAGAAGAAACAAAGGTGCAATATTTTCCTCTTCAAGGAGGTGGTGACTCTACATAAAAAAGAATCTGATGGAGCTACATGGTGAGCTCTAGATCTGCCCTGCCTTCCAATCAACAAGTTCTTGATGCAGAACTTCTAGGTATTTTGGTTTTCATATGTCTCCTTTTTATGAAAATTAGTTGTAAAGAAAATATTTCCCTATCAAGTATTAAGCACTATTGTAAAGGGATAAGTAGTAGTGGGTAGTTCCTTATGGAGGAATATAGGCCCTTTTGTTTTGATGGCATTGAAGGTGCCCCTAATGAGTTCTCTACTAAGGATGGTGAGTGCTTGCCTAGATTCATGGTTGATGGATCTATTTCAGCAAACCATCATATAGATGATGTCATGGGTCTTTTTGGTGAAATGGATATTGAACATGAAGATGTTACTATGAGATTGCTTGTGCAGACATTTACTGATGGTGTAATGAATTGGTTCATGTCCTTGCCTTCATGTTCAATCCCTTCTTGGGATGTATTGAGAGAAAATTTTATAGAGAATTTTAATGAGGTTTCTACTCTCAAGAAGGAAATAGCAAACAGAAAGATTTAGATCTAGTAGTTAAAGGTGGACAAGAGATTGTGTAGACTGGTGGTTCCTTATGTTGATCATGTAGAGGCTAGTGTTTCTGATGTTGATTCTCATTATGTAGAGAGTGTTGATTATGAAGTTGACATTGAGGTCAATGCATATGAGGATGTTGATGATTATTCTAAGGCTTACAATATTTCCAGTTTGTTTGTAGATTTTTATTCTATTCAGCAGGAGAAGGAAACTTTCTTATCCCAGTGTGATGATGTATTGTGTGAAGGGAAGAATGTTGGATATGATGTAGATGATGATTCCTTCAATGATTGTTTCACACAAGATGATCTAAGGCTAGAGATGTCTATTCTTGTCTTAGATAGGGATGATGTTTGTAGCACTAGGGGTGAGGTTGAGGAAAATGAAAACAAGGCCCAAAGTCCATTGAGTAGTGAAAAGATTTTAGCACTCTTGACTAAAGAATTTTAGAGGTGTGCACCTTGCTTGGATGTTGATTTGCAGCTTCTCTATGATATATCCTTTGACACTAATAATGAGGCTAGATTTCAAAGTGATCAGGAAGACCCATGTATACCAGAGTTCCCCTCATGTAGTGACTTTGCAAAAGAAGAGGTAGAGGGACATGACAGCGTGTTTGCCCGTCATAGAGATTGTAGTGATGAACAAGTTTCTTGTTCATATCCTTTTCCTTCTTTTTCCAAATATAATAGTGATGGTGATAGTGTTGAGGAATTTGTCTTCAATAATTGGGACATAAATTCTTTTGATGAAAATGATGATGCAGATCAGTTGTTCCCCTATCACAATATTTATGAAGAAGACCTTCACTTGGTTCATGATCTAGTTCATGAAGATATCATAGAGGAACCAAGTTGTTTACTGGTTGATGCAATGTATGAAGATAAATTTGAGGATCCAAGTCCTCCTCAGCCAGGTAATTATGTTGTAATGCATGGTGACCAATATGTTTTATTTTTTGATGCAATATTAAATGAATTTTTCTTTCCCAGTCATCAAGAAGAAGTAAATGATACCCCATACTTCTTGGAGTATGAGTATGACAATTGTTATTACTAGAAAGACATGGGTAGTGATCATTATAGTTGATGGAATATGGATGAAGTGACTGAGAGGGGGGGGGTGAATCAGTCAACCATAAAAACACTTCACAATTAATTCTTTGCAGATCCCTTAGGATATCTTAACAATGTTATCTGTTTTAGTACTCGGTAAATAGATTATAGTAAACTTGAAGATGCAGAAAGTATTAGCAATATTATCTTTAGGTATTCATCAGCACATGTATATGATTGAGGAAGCAATTAAGAACACAAGAGACACAAGATTTAACGTGGAAACCCAATATGGGAAAAACCACCAATGTATCTAGATACTGATTTTTACTTTTCTGAAGTGATGCCCGGTTAGAAGCCAACCCGGTAAAAGGTTACAAAACACACTGTTAGGTGTGACCTTGTTAGAGGATTTAAAACACCCTACTAGGAGTGCCCTGGTAAGAGGTCTTAAAAACAATTCAATGGAATTGTCACCTTGTTAGAGGATTTACAATATGGCTGTTAAACCAACTCGGTTAAGAGATTTAGAATTCACTGTTACAATGATAAGAAGGTAACAATGAAAGAGTGACCTGTATAATAATGCAACTATCTTGCTGATTACAGATCTCTATTCTGCATAAGTCTGATCCTTTCTGATCGAATAAATCTCTGCTGCTCCTCAAGGATATCTGAACATCCTTCACAAATTCGCATATACCTTTCCTTCTTTTCTTCTGTAAATCTTCTGCTGTGTTATTTTTATTTTTCACATTTGACCTTTTATTTATATGATTTTGGATTAGTCAAATCGACATTATTTAGTATAACAGTCGGCTGAATTAAGCAAACTCTATTTGCAAAAATCCTTCAAGGGCCGACAGTGCTCCGTGACCATAACTTTCTATAATCTTTCAGAGACCGAGGGAACTCGGTAAACACCGACAATCCTTTACCTTTGATAACCGACTGAACTCGGTAAACACTATCTTTTCTTCGATGACCGACTAAACTCGGTAAACACTATCTTTTCTTCAATGACCGACTGAACTCGGTAAACACTATCTTTTCTTCGATGATCGACTGAACTCAGTAAACACTATCTTTTCTTCGATGACCGACTGAACTCGGTAAACACTATCTTTTCTTCGATGACCGACTGAACTCGGTAAACACTATCTTTTCTTCGATGACTGACTGAACTCGATAGACACTACTTTTCTTCGATAACTGAGTGGACTCGGTAAGCACTAATATTCCTGTCTGGCAGACTGACAGAGCTCGGTAGAAACTGATTGTTGTGGACTATGACATTGTGTGACATCAAAGACAATACATAATTGAGTAGCAATTTCCTGCAGATAATTGTTTCCAACAATCTCCCTCTTTGGCATTGATGGCAACACAATATGTCATAGCATAAGAAATTTGAAAGAGTTAGCTCGGTTTGGATTCAAATCTTCAAATCTCCCTCTGTCAGCAAACTTCCTGTATCCTGAAAATTCTTCCTTCTGACTATTGAAAATTTCTTGAAGTGATAGCAAAGACATAGCAAACACTCCCTCTTTGACAACACATGCCAAAGATAATTCACATATTACCGGTGAAAATTAATGTACCTCAAGTACTGATTCATATGCAATGATTCCTTGAATATGCTGCATCAACAGGTTGATTTTCAATCATGTTCAGGTTGATGCATCACTAAAACTGTATTTAGTGAGCCTCGGATAGGGGAATGACCCCTAACTTACCTCTTAGATACACAAATGCATCCTTAGGTAATGGTTTGGTAAAAATGTCTGCAATCTGTTCTTTTGTATGAATATATTCTAATCTGATTTCCTTGTCCTGCACCAATTCTCTGACAAAGTGATATTTAATAGCAATGTGCTTGGTTTTGGAATGCATCACTGGATTCTTAGAAATGTTTATTGCACTGGTATTGTCACAAAATATAACAACTGGTTCTTTGATTTCAACCTTCATACCTTCTAATAGCTGTTTAAACCAAACAATATTTGAACAGTTTACTGCAGCAACAACATATTCTGCTTCGGCTGTGGATTGAGATGTACAATTCTGCTTTTTACTAGTCCAGGATACCAGTCTTTTTCCAAGAAAAAATGCTCCACCACTTGTGCTTTTTTTGTCATCAATGTTTCCTGCCCAATCAGCATCAGTAAACACTTTCAAGTCTAGATTGCCTCCAAATTTATACCACAAACCATACTCTTCAGTTCCTCTTAAGTATCTTAAGATTCTTTTGATTGCCATCATGTGATTTTCCTTAGGTTTTGCTGAGAATCTAGCTACTATACCGACTGCTAAGGCAATATCAAGTCTTGTATGTACTACATACTACAATTTTCCAATCATAGATCGGTATAGGGTCTGATCAACTTCTTTTGAATCATCATTTTTCGTAAGTTTCAGTCCAGTACACATGGGTGTACCAACTTGTTTTGAATCTTCCATACCAAACTTCTTAAGTATCTCCTTAATGTATTTGGATTGGGTAATGTATATACCATTCTTACTTTGCTGAATTTGAAGACCAACAAAGAATTTTATTAAACCAAACATAGACATTTCAAATTCTCTGTTCATTTGTTCTGAAAATTCTTTGCACTGATCCTCATTCCCTGTAAATATAGTATCATCCACAAATATTTCTGCTAATACAATTTTGTCATCCGGTCCTTCTTTAATATACAGATTGTTGTTATCATTAGCTCTTTTGAAATTAATCTGGATCAAATAGTTATGGAGTCTTTCATACCATGCTCTAGGAGCTTGTTTTAAACCATACAAAGCTTTGTGTAACCTGCAGACCATGTCCCTTTTATCTGGATCAACAAAACCTTCAGGTTGTTCAATGTAGACTTCTTCATCAAGAATTCCATTGAGAAATGCAGATTTTATATCCATCTGATATACCTTAAATCCTTTGTGTGCTGCATAAGCAAGTAGAGTTCTTACACCTTCTAATCTTGCAACAGGAGCAAAAGTTTCTCCATAATCTATACCTTCTTCTTGAGAATAACCTTTACATACTAGTCTAGCTTTGTTTCTAGATACTTGACCATCTTCATTCAATTTATTTCTGAATACCCATTTTGTTCCAATTACATTCTTATCTTTAGGTCTAGATACAAGAGTCCAAGTTTTGTTCTTTTGTATTTGTTCTAATTCTTCATTCATTGCTTCAATCCAACTTTCATTTTCCAATGCATCTTTGATATTTCTAGGTTCAAAATCAGTAAGTAGACATGTACCTTTTAGTTTGCTTCTTGTCGTAGTACCATCTGATTTGTTTCCAATGATTTGATCTAGTGTATGATGTCTTCTGACATATTTGGCTAGTATAGGTTCCTTGCCTTTTGAATGATTCATGCTGTTGTCTTCTAGGATCTCTTCTTCAGGTTGCTCAGGCTCGGTAGATATTTGCTCGGTAACTTCAGGCTGAGACTCAGTCTGAATTTCTTCCTGTGACTCGGTTTGAACTTCTTCCTGTGACTCGGTAACTGTACTCGGCTCGGTAGATATAGCTTCCTTATTGATAGTTGTGTGTCAATGTTTCAGGTTCAATGTAAACAAATCTTCTGTAGTTCTTAGGTTCCCTTTTGCTTTCTTCCTCAGTCTTTTCTGCAAACTCATCAAATTTTACATGTATACTTTCTATGACTTTGTGAGTAGATAAGTTCAGACATTTGTATGCCTTGCTTTTGCTAGAATATCCTAGGAATATTCCTTCATCACTTTTCACATCAAATTTATTTCTTCTAGATTCTTTTAAGATATAACACTTGCTACCAAATATTTTCATGTAACTTACATTAGGTTTATAGCCATACCATAATTCATAAGGAGTTTTGAATGTGTCTTTCTTCAGTTGTACTCGGTTCAAGGTATGAACTGCAGTGCTGATAGCTTCCTTCCAGTACTTTATAGCAATGTTCTTTTCTATCATTAGAGTCCTTGCACAATCCATAATAGATCTGTTTCTTCTTTCTGCTATTCCATTCTGCTCAGGAGTTCTAGGAGCTGATACCTGTCTTTTGATTCCTCTTTCAATGCAGAAGTTGTTAAAATCATGGGAGATGAATTCACCACCTCTGTCTGATCTTAAGCATTTCAATCTTTTCCCTGTTTCTTTTTCTACTCTTGCTAAGTACCATTTGAACTTTTCAAATGCCTCTGATTTTTCTCTTAAATACATAATAGTCATCATTCTAGAATAATCATCAATGAAAAGAATAAAGAATTTATCTCTAGTATAGCTTTGTATTCCAATAGGTCCACATAAATCAGTATGCACAATTTCCAAAATTTCTTTAGACTGATAGTTCTTACTCTTGAAACTAGTTTTACTCATTTTGCCAATCTGACAATTCTTACATAGACCAGTGTCAGGTTTCTTCAAAGTAGGAATGCCTCTAACCTTCTTGAATTTGCTTATTTTTATCATGTTATCAAAATTCACATGACATAACCTTTTGTGCCATAGCCAACTTTCTTCTATTTGAGCAATAAAGCATGAATATTCATTGAGATCAAGATAAAATAAGTTACCTTTTGTTTGTTTGCCTGATCCAATGATTTTTCCTTTTCCATCCAGCAGTCTTGCTTGACCATTCATGAATTCTGTTGGGTATCTTCTTAATTTTCAAAATTTCTTGTCCAACTTTCGGTTCTTGCTTTCTTGTTCTAATCTTGTGGTTGTAGCTGTCAGAATGTTCTCAAAATTTTGTCACAGACTTGTTAGGTTTTCTTGTCTTAGGTCTTGTTTTGAGAAGGCACAAATTCTTCAAAAGTGTAAAAACCCTAAGTTTGGCCTTTCTTTTTTTTAAGACCTAAGCCGTCCTCTTAACTTTCTATTTGAAGGTTACTTTTTGAAAGCCCACTTAAGTTCATGTTGAGAGCACGTGCCTTAAATATCCTTTTCTTTGAGTCAAGCAGCCTTCTGATTTAATTATTTTATCCTATGTCCTTGATGCTTAGAAATTTGGCAAAATGGCGGTGTTTTAAAGTCTTGTCGCATGGTCGCATAAGCTTGTTAAAGCCTTATGCGACTATGCGACTAAGTTATAATCTTGCGATTAATGAAGCGGCAAAGAGGTGGGACCATGGGTGAAGGTGCTCAGCAAATAATACCTAAACGGCTGGCGGTCTTCTAAGCGGATGGCGGTTTCTTAAAAGCTGGCGGTGTTTTTAAAATATAGTCGCATGATCGCATAAGCCTCCAAATAGCTTATGCGACCATGCGACTGAGCTTCGGGCTTAACTTTGAATGCTAGCGGATAAGGTGTGGAGGCTAGTCGCATGGTCGTGTTAAACCTCCAATAGCTTATGCGACCATGCGACCAGCATGTATTTGAAAAAGGGGTAACCGCTGAGGGATCACCGCCGGAAGGGATGTAACATTGAAGGCTAGTCGCATGGTCGTGTTAGCCTCCAATAAGCTTATGCGACCATGCGACTAAATTATACGATCGTCTGTCAAGAAAAATCTACAGCCAGATTTCAAATTGAAGGTGAAGTGGGTGGCGAGTCCAGGCTAGCAATAGTTTCATCTCCTGCAGAATTAATGACTAAATCATGCGAGGTAAAATGCTGAAATAATTGTGAAGTGATTGCAAATATTTCAGAATCTAGTTTCACTCAGAGAACTATAAGGACATAAGAGATTTGTAGAGAGCTCGGTGAATTGAGTTGTAGAAATTGATTCTCGTGTTCTTGGGTTGATAAAATAAGGTTGGTTACTTCTGGGTTTTCTTGTTTGATTAAAAAGAGTTGTTTGTCACCATTTTTCTTTTGCGCCAAAGTACATTGAAAGTTTCAAATCCCAAAATGCCACCAAGGAAAGAGCTCTCTGGTGAAACTGATTATTTGAAAAGGGGTCTTCATGAAGATTTGTTACAGATGTTTCCCAGTTCAAAAGTAAATTTGACCAGTGTAAAACAACTAACACCAAAAGAGCCTAGGGTGAAAGTGGTGGATGGGTTGTATGACACAGGAAATTACATTAAGGATGCTACAGTCGGTTTTCTTAATGCAAGTGGTGTTTCCGACTTTACTGGGCTCACTTTATTTACAGTTGGATTTAGTCAGAGAAATACTCCTGTTCCCGCTTGTAACATATGGGAAAATGACTTGGGTAAGCTTGTAGTGCCAGGAGTTTTTATGGATGTAGATTTAATGACTGAAATCGCTAAGAACTATGACCCTATCACGAAAGAGATTAGAGGTGTTAGAGGGCAAAAACTGTTAACAATTTCAGCTGATGAAATTAGAACTATTTTCAAATTGAAAGACCCTTCACCTATCTTGGAGCCGATTGATTTCAAAGAATTAGGCAAGGTTTATGAGGCACAGAAGCATGTCTTCAGAATTGGCTCGGTAAAGGATTTTTGTACCCGAATTGGAAGAATGATTGTCACAGGATTAGGTGCACAGGAGCCGTTTAAAACGGAGTATTTTGATGTTTTGGCAAGAGGTGCTTACTGGTCTTTGTGTCAAGTTTTTGGGGAAGATGCAAGTGAAAAAATGCCCCAACACTTGATGTATATGGTAATCCAGGTGTTGCACCCACATTTGTCAGTTACTTTTGATTATGCCCCTGTCATTGCTGATTTAATCCATGATGGATTAATAGGGATTCAAAAGGGTAAAGTTAGTAGATCCTTCTGCTGGTACTCTTTTATGATGTACATGTTTCTGTTTAAAGGTTCTGATTATTTTGAAAGGGAAATGGAATTATCTAAGCAGAGAAATGGAGAAGATATGCCTGTACAGTTGTGGAATTTAAACATGACATGGGACAGAAAGGATAGCAGCTACATACAATTTAACAAGTATTTTGCAGCTAGATTAAAATTATTCTTTGTGCATGACAGTCCTAGAGTCCCTGCTGCCCTAGCTGAAATTGTCAGGCCACTCCAATTTGCAAAGGACCTCAACATTGTGCATAATTGGGGTGATTTTATTTTCTATCCTTATTCAACTGTTTTCAGATTATATGGCTATAAAGGAACTCCTTTTATTTTGCCTTTCCAAGTTCCTCTCAAGATTGGTATTGCAGAATTTTTCAGGCAATTGGGGGATATTGAGGAAAATAGTATTGCTAAGGGTAGAGGGACTCTGTTCCCAAATATCACAATTGCCCATCAATTTATAATCACAAAAGGTGGATGGCTCAATATGCACAAGATCTTGGAGCCTTATCATTTGACTACTACAAGTACCAGGACAATAGACCCGGAGGGTTTTTTCAATGATATGTTTAGGAGAAAGGTCAGATGTTCAGCAGTGAACCACGTTTTCAATTTCCCTGAAGACATCATCAGGAATACCCCAGGATTACAAGATCAAGAAGTTAGGAAGGAAAAGTGGCTAGTATATAAGAAAAATTTTGATTTTGTAAAACAATTCGATCCTACATATGACCCTATAGGCAGTATAAGTCCTATGGGGAAGAGAATAGACACTTTAATGGGTTGTTTCCAAGATATTATTAAAACTCTGGAAGAAAAGAAGAGAAGAGCCATGGAGGAAAACCCTGAGAGGGCTAAGGCATTGTTGGGAAAAAATATATTTACAAAGAGTCTGCCTCCTGGCAAATACATGGTGCAAGAAAAGACTGGGTATGGTGTAGTTGTCCCTGAATCTGAAATAAAAGAGCAGAGGAAAGGAAAGGCAGATATCCCTTCTTCATCAAAGCAGGGTAAGAAAATTATAGACTTAACACAGGATCAACCAGATGAGGACATCTTGGATTTCTCACCTCCCACAAAGAAACAGAGGATAGAGGAGAGGCCACAGGATCCAGACGATCAATACTCTCCTTCACAATCGCCTTTAAGTATTAAAGATGATCGAGAAGTCATAGAGAAAATGCAACAAATGGGATCTCAGGGTCAAATATTCATGACTTATGATGAAATAAATGAAGGAATTCCTGAGCAACCAAAAGAGCCTGAATTAGGCTTAACAGTAGAGCAACTTGCAGGAACAGAGTTGGATCCCGTCATCAAGTTAGCATGTGAAGAATTTTTGGCTGATGATGCTTTTGTGAAATCCAGGGCCTTTTTGCAATTTTTATGGAAAATGAATATCAGTAAATTTGAAGAAACCTGTGAGAAGAGACATAAGGAGAACCCTGATGTTGATATTAAGGTTATTGAAGATGAAACCAGGAAAGAAATGACAGATAATTTTGAAAAGATTACTCCAGAACAGGGAAGAATAATGGTAAAAAATGCAGGAGTATTAGTCCTCCTTGAATGGGATATAGCTGATGCAATTGTCCTTGATGCAATCAGGAAACAAGTTACACTTGCATACCAAACCAGGGAAGAGGCAGAGCAGGCTGTCAAAGGAGTTGCATTCAGTAATGACCATCAAGCCTTGGTTATATGGTCACTGAAAAGGGATGAGGAAAATAAAGGAAAGCAATTGATTAAAGATAATGTTTCCGGTGGTCTTATAGTCAAGAGAGTAATGGATACTTCAGCAATAGAAGCATCAAAAATGGTTGTAGCAACAACTCATCTTGCGGAGAAGGTGGTTGAAAGAGAAGCTAAGGAGAAAGAAGAGTTAACAAGAAAATTTGAAGAAATAATGAGGGCATATGAAGAGCTGAGACAAAAAATATTTGAAAAGGACAAAATAATTGGTGACTTAAGGAAAAGGTTGGGTGAAGGAAGTCCAGTCCATATACAACAACAATTGTAAATTTCTTCCTCTGCTGCTGGTCCTTCCTCATCAAGTCCCATCATTGAATTTCCTATGTCTCCTCTTCCTCCTTCCTTAAGTGGCGATGATGCAGAGATGAAAGGACAGAAAAAGTTTGAGAAAAGAGTACAAGATACTATTCATCATCTTGTTAGAAATGTCAGACCCAAAGAAGTTTACAAGTGTGCAGAGCAATTGTCTGACATTTTTCTTTCTTTTGATAAAGAGGAGAATACAGTAGGCCAAATTTTGGATACATGGGTACCTAGGGAGAATGTTTTGAAAACTTTAATTAGATCAATTAAAGACCATGATTCCAAGTACCCCGAATTAGCTAGTACTTACAAAATTGTTAAGGCCCTCCTGGATTTTGAAGTAGAAAGAGAGGAGGTAAAAAGGAAGACAGCTCTTCTAAGGGTGAGATACTTTCAAAGTGATTTCCAGATATTTCCTGGTCTAGTTAGATCAGATGGAACATTGAAAGAGAAGGGAAAATGGTTTGAGCAAATTGAACATAAAATGTTGACCAAAATAGAAGATGCTATACACACTGAGGATACTCTTCCTTTTGTACAAACAATGGAAATGCTACAAGATGCTAGGGTACATTTTACCAAGGTAATGACTGAAGTACATCCAGTAGTGACTAAATGGAACAAAATCCTACCAAAAAGGGATGAAATTCTAGCTTTTGATTGACCTACTGAGGATATTTTTTCAGTTTGGGAAACAACACTTTTGTCAGAAGAAAATAGAGAAGAAGACACATCATCTGAGGATGCAATGGATGCCACCACTCCAGCTCTTTAAAGAAACAAGCATTTATGTAACATGTGGCAGAGGGCAAATAGTTTGGAAGTAATAACAAGAAAATATCCATTCTAGCATTTTGTCCTTTCAGAAAAAGAAGATGAGTAAGATGCAATTGGCCCCTGATCCAGAATATGAGGGAGAGCGTGTCCACACAAAGGATGATGTAGGTTAGCCTGTAATGGCGGTCATCATTCACGTAAGAAATTTAGTAACTGCTCTGAAGTATCTACAGACAAAGGGGCCACCTGTGAAAGTTGTTGAAGACAATTGGAAATGTGCCTTACAATTTTTGTCTTCTTTCTTTCTGTTTGTACTATTTTTTGTTTTTAGTACAAAGATCTTTTGAGATCCATCCGAAGCTTGTTGCATCCTTTCAAGGATTCCAGGATGGGTGATCAGTATATATAGGATTTCTTGCTCATTCTTACGGGGGGGAAAATATTTTGTAAAGGAGAGGTCTGAAACATAGAACCTAATTTTTCTGTGAAATCAAGGAAAATTGTACGAATGCATTTTGTCAATTAATACAGATACACTGGAGTTCTGTTACTACAATCTGATTGTCTTTGCATGTGGAATGATTTAGTTTCTTTATGCATTTAAATTGTAAGACAGTTTAAATACATCTTTCACAAGGTGAATGTAGGGGTTGAGCCTGAGTATCTTTCAAGGAAAGAGTAGAATCTTAGGGGAAGCCTCTGGGAATTGAATATCTATATGTAGATTTGATGACAGGTTTAGGAATGGAAACAATGATATGTTAGGCATGTTATTGGAGTTTCATTGTATTCATTTTAATAGATATATGTGAGGGTAGAGTTCGACTCTGATGCCCAGCGGATAAGGGACTGGTTTTAGATCCACTTACATTCGTTTACCATCCAGATATATAATTGATTAAAACTTTACTTTATATGCATAATTTCCAGACTTGAGTCATATTATGACAAGTTCATAAATATGTATTTCAGTGCTTTGTAGAAGCAATAAACGAGGTTAACCCTTCCCTGAGTTTAACTCTAAAAGGAAGAAGGATGAATATCCTTAAGCCATTGTATCGTGTTGTTGTTTTTATAGTCTATATCATGATGTTGTGTATCAGGATGATTTGGGCTATACTCAGAGTTTTAGCCACTTATTGATTTGGATTTTGAAGGTAGTAACAGAGCAGTGAAAGAGCTAATTCTCAATTCATAGCTCAGCTGAACGTCGAATTGATAGAGGTACACCCACCTGAGTATGTATTACTCGAAGTGAAGAAGGTTTTAACCTTAACACCTTAGTAGTTTGTAACTTGCTAGGTTACAGCCATTGGGATTATTTGAGTATTTGATTAATCTGCAAGTTCAAACACTAACAAAATTGGCGACTCTACTGGGGACTTATTTTGATAGCCTGCAATAGGTTAGTGCAAATCTTGTCTATTGTATGTTTGTAGACCAGTAAAAGTTCTTTTTATTCCCGCTTGAGTAGTGGGTGGAAACTCTAAAGAAATCTGTGTTACCAGTTGCTGTCATTTGCAAAATTTTGTAAACATTGTTGTCATTTACAATGAGTTGACCAAGGAACACTAGGTCATATTATAGGGATCATCCAGAAGATAATATAGGGGATGAACTCCACACACCAAGCAGAAAGCAATGGTCTAGGAGAGGCCAAAATAATGCTAGTTCCCAGGCTCATTCTCGAGAAAGATTTCGTGTCCCACTTCCTCATTAAACTTCTTCATCTTCTAGCGATCCTGAGCATGTCAAAAGGGTCGCACCAGAGGTCTATATGCAGAAAGAAGTAGTCACAGAAGTAGGTTTTTTCCCCGCTAGAGAAACCCTTGAACAACCTGATGAAACCTCTACTGCTGAAACAACTTCTTATGATTCTGAGAAGTTAAGAGAGGAAGTGATTGCTTTGAGAGAAAAGGAACGTGAGCAATTAGCAGAAATTGCTAATAGAACGAAGATAAGGGAACAGCAGCTTCGTGAATTGCTTCTGGAAAGGGAAGAACTCCTCAAAAGAACCAGGAGAAATGAGACCCATGTGAGTGATCTAAACCAGGATGTACAAGGTTTGGATAAAGAATTGTTTGGTGATATGCAAGCTTTGAGAAAGCAAGCTCAGGATACCAGGCCCAAACAAAGTGAATTTGAGGGAACAGGTCATGTCTTAAGACAACTGAATCCCTCTGAAATCAAAATAAATAAGGAGATTAAAATTGCTCCCAAGGAAATCCCTGATAAGGGAAAACAAAAGGTGGTGGGTGTTGCTATAAATGAACTGAAGAAGGTCGTGCCCATTCCTAATGTGCCTACTCAAGCTAGTGCAGATTTAGACAGAGCTAGGAAAGCAAAGGAGGATTTGGCTATACAACTTGAGAAACTTGAGTTGGAGGCTGCTGCAGATGAAATGAAAAGGAAGATTGCCTTCCTACATGCTAACATGAATACATCTGCTAGTAGTTCTGTCCCTATTACCATAGGAACAACTTCATCCAGTCAGCCTAACATTGCAATTCCAAATACTCAAGCCTTTCATTCTGGACAACTTCCTAGTCAAGTTCCCTTGGTTTCTCAGGGTACAGTGGGAACTATACCTTGTCAAAATATTGCAATTACCCCTTCAAATCAGCCAATTATCCAAAGACGACCAGTTCATTTGGATAGATATAGGCCCTTGTTTTTTGATGGTATTCCTGGCCAACCTAATGCCATTCCTAATGAAATCAGGAAGAAGATCCCATTATTTACTGGGAATAATGTTATTACTTGTGAAGAGCATTTGAAGTTTTTCACAGATAAAGTTAATGACTATGAGATTGAGCATGAAGATGTAATTATGAAACTTTTTGTTCAATCATTGATTGAAGATGCTAGGGATTGGTACAGAGGGTTACCTAAGAACAGTATTGCTTCATGGGATGAATTCATCAGGAGTTTTAAGGAGCAGTATGCTGAACATGTGAATTCTAGTTACATGCTCAATGAATTCAATAATATCAAGAAAAATTATAATGAGAGCATGTCAGAATTCAATAGCCGGTTTCAAAAGGCTATGTACAAATTGTTCCAGGTTTTGAGGTTGGATGATGCAGTTTGCATGACCACTTATTTCAATTCCATGGATGGCAAAATGTCTTATCTCTTAAGAGATAAAAATCCCCGCACCCTTAGGGATGCATTTAAGTTGGCAATTAATATTGAGAGTAACCGAAAGGCATCTGGCCAAATGTACAAGAGGGATGAGGGTAAATTGTGGAAAGAGACCAGACCACAACATTCAAGGCCTTTTAAAGAGGAGGATAAAGGACAGGGTGCTAACAAGGAGTTCCCAACAAGATTTGATAAAGGTGGCAGAAACTTTCAAGATGCAAGACCCCCTTATCAAAGGCAGGACAAGGCCCCTAATTTGAGAGACATGCCTTACAAAACTAATTGGAAGGATGGGAGACCTGTTCTTGACAGTAATGAGGTACAAAAGGGGAGAGATACCCCAGATCCCTTAAAGAAGAATACTACACACAATGTAGAAAACACTCCTTGGTGTGTAGCTTGTAATATGCCTCATTCACCTTTCCAGTGTGCTGTGGCCCAAGCCTTAGGAGAAGAGGCTGATAACTCATGTGCAGGAGATTATGAAGAATCTGAAAAGCCTTCCATTAACATGTTCACTACAGATCCAATAGAGGATTTTGTGTCCTCAGATGATGAAGCAAGTTGTCCAGATGTTGATCATAAGAGAAAGATTTTCTCTGATTATGAGCAACAAATATTTACTCAATCTGATCCTGAAGAATTTGATAATAATGATTATAAAACTCATATGGTGGGATCCAGATCAGATGAGAAGCAATGGAGGAAGCCCAGTGAAGAGGAAATCAAAAGCTTAACTGTGGCTGCCATAACACAAGCAAGATCCTCATACAATTTGAGGAACAGAAAGGTGGATAATGAACAGGGAATTCCTAGATCAGTATTCATCAAAGGTAGTCCTCAGGATAAGGGTTTCCCAAAGCCCAATGTTATAGATGGTAAGGATCAAGAACTTGTGGGTGAAAAGAAGAAAGGGGAGGAAGTTAGTGCTGACAAGATCAAAAAGAAAACTGGTAGGACAAAGGATCAATCTGATTCTCCTGCTGATTCCCCTGCATTTGATATGAGACATGTGTTGTCTCAGATGAAAGTGTCCATCCCTCTACTTGAAATGTTGAAAATAGAGGAGCACAAGACAGCAGCCTTGGCTCTTATAAATGAGTAGAGATTTGCTCCTACCAAACAAGAAGAAGGGAGTTCTATGAAAAGGCCTATTCCCATCTCAGATGTATGTGTTGGGACAATTGTAACACAAGAACCTTCTTCCATCAACCCCTTTTATGTCACTTTAATTGTGAATGACTTATTGTTAAAGAATTGTATGATCGACTCTGATGCCCAGCGGATAAGGGACTGGTTTTAGATCCACTTACATTCATTTACCATCCAGATATATAATTGATTAAAATTTTACTTTATATGCATAATTTCCAGACTTGAGTCATATTATGACAAGTTCATAAATATGTATTTCAGTGCTTTGTAGAAGCAATAAACGAGGTTAACCCTTCCCTGAGTTTAACTCTAAAAGGAAGAAGGATGAATATCCTTAAGCCATTGTATCGTGTTGTTGTTTTTATAGTCTATATCATGATGTTGTGTATCAGGATGATTTGGGCTATACTCAGAGTTTTAGCCACTTATTGATTTGGATTTTGAAGGCAGTAACAGAGTAGTGAAAGAGCTAATTCTCAATTCATAGCTCAGCTAAACGTCGAATTGATAGAGGTACACCCACCTGAGTATGTATTACTCGAAGTGAAGAAGGTTTTAACCTTAACACCTTAGTAGTTTGTAACTTGCTAGGTTACAGCCATTGGGATTATTTGAGTATTTGATTAATCTGCAGGTTCAAACACTAACAAATTCAACCTTGAAACCAGTGTTGATTAGTTGTGCTACACTTAGAAGATTATGTTTTAGTCCTTCAACCCAATAAGCATTATCACATATGAGTTCTTTGGTTAATGAGATTCTTCCTTTTCCTTTTATACAACAAGGTTCATTGTTTCCAAATCTTACATTACCATTGTCACAGTCTTCTAGATATTCAAATTTTGTCTTGTCACCAGTCATGTGGTGTGAACATCCGCTGTCTATTATCCATATATCATCTTTGCTTATATGAGAAATAAGTGTCATCTTATCTTCATCATCATCAGATTCATCTTTTATAGCAATAAAGACAATTTCTTCTTCACTATCATCAGAATCTTTAGCCATAAAACACGATTTCTTACCTTTATCCTTGTATGATTTGAAATTCTTTTTTCCATAGTACTTGTGACTTCTCTTTTCTTCTTTGACTTGCTTGTTTGGGCACCTAGCTGCAATATGTCCAATTTCTTCACATGAAAAATAGATTAAAGGAGTTTTTCCTTTATACTTACCTTTCCCTCTAGAGTACTTCTTTGCAAGTAATGCTTCTACAATTTCAAGATCACTATCAGAACTTTCTTCTAATTATTCTTCACTTTCTGACTAAACTTCTTTAATTTTCTTGTTCTTCTTTATTGACACCTTGGCCTCAAATGCTGATTTAATATTTTTGGAACTAGGAACATAGTTATCATAGTTGTCTAATTCAAAAGCTGTCAATCTTCCAACTAAAGCATCCAAAGTTATACTGTGGTTTGCTTCACATCTTCTTTCTTGAATAGCTGATACTCTTATTGCATAGATAGGGAGTAGTGTTCTGAGTACCTTACTTATAATAGTCTCATCTGAGATTGTTCCTCCAGAAGCTCTAATTGCACTTACACTTGCTTTGATTCTTTCAACATATTTTGCAATGTTTTCATCTTCCTTCATATTCATCTTGTCAAACTATCCTCTTAGGCTTTCTGCTTTGGCTCTTTTCACATTTGCATCACCACCATATATTTTCTTCAGTGCCACCCACATTTCATATGCAGTAGTGCAGTCTTTAATATCATCAAATTCTTCATAGCTGAGAGCAAATGCAATGTCTATCATCATGGTGTTGTGAGTCTTTTTATCTGCAATGTCTTCAACAGTTAATGCGCCATTAGGAATTGTGTACTCTTCATCAATGTATTTGCATCCTGAATCACCAATGGAAGCCAGATGAAGTTGCATGAGACCTTGCCATGTTGAAAAGTTATCTCTGTTAAGCTTTGGAATTTCCCTCTTGTAAGACATCCTGATCTTTAGCTTAGGTCTTTGAAACCCTTCCTGCAAGCACCAAAAGCTCTGATACCAATTGATGGAATATGGATGAAGTGATTGAGAGGGGGGGGGGGGGTGAATCAGTCAACCATAAAAACACTTCACAATTAATTCTTTGCAGATCCCTTAGGATATCTTAACAATGTTATCTGTTTTAGTACTCGGTAAATAGATTATAGTAAACTTGAAGATGCAGAAAGTATTAGCAATATTATCTTTAGGTATTCATCAGCACATGTATATGATTAAGGAAGCAATTAAGAACACAAGAGACACAAGATTTAACATGGAAACCCAATATGGGAAAAACCACCAATGTATCTAGATACTGATTTTCACTTTTCTGAAGTGATGCCCGGTTAGAAGCCAACCCGGTAAAAGGTTACAAAACACACTGTTAGGTGTGACCTTGTTAGAGGATTTAAAACACCCTGCTAGGAGTGGCCTGGTACGAGGTCTTAAAAACAATTCAATGGAATTGTCACCTTGTTAGAGGATTTACAATATGGCTGTTAAACCAACTCCGTTAAGAGATTTAGAATTCACTGTTACAATGATAAGAAGGTAACAATGAAAGAGTGACCTGTATAATAATGCAACTGTCTTGCTGATTACAGATCTCTGTTTTGCATAAGTCTGATCCTTTCTGATTGAATAAATCTCTGCTGCTCCTCAAGGATATCTGAACATCCTTCACAAATTCGCATATACCTTTCCTTCTTTTCTTCTGTAAATCTTCTGCTGTGTTATTTTTATTTTTCACATTTGACCTTTTATTTATATGATTTTGGATTAGTCAAAATTGACATTATTTAGTATAACAGTCGGCTAAATTAAGCAAACTCTATTTGCAAAAATCCTTCATGGGCCGACAGTGCTCGGTGACCATAACTTTCTATAATCTTTCAGAGACCGAGGGAACTCGGTAAACACCGACAATCCTTTACCTTCGATAACTGACTGAACTCGGTAAACACTATCTTTTCTTTGATGACCGACTAAACTCGGTAAACACTATCTTTTCTTCGATGACTGACTGAACTCGGTAAACACTATCTTTTCTTCGATGACCGACTGAACTTGGTAAACACTATCTTTTCTTTGATGACCGACTGAACTCGGTAAACACTATCTTTTCTTCGATGACCGACTAAACTCAGTAAACACTATCTTTTCTTCGATGACCGACTGAACTCGGTAGACACTTCTTTTCTTCGATAACCGAGTGGACTCGGTAAGCACTAATATTCCTGTCTGGCAAACCGACAGAGCTCGGTAGAAACTGATTGCTGCAGACTATGACATTGTGTGACATCAAAGACAATACATAATTGAGTAGCAATTTCCTTCAGACAATTGTTTCCAACAATAGTTTCATTTTTTCACCCATGAATATTCACATATGTTGGTAGCAAGGTGGTCAAGATAATTTTAGATGTTTGGTCACATATGTAGACAAAAATTAGATTTTTGATTCTAGAGGGTCACTGATTTTCTTCTGGTGGTGTGGGGCCACTAAATAAAATTGTAAAATTTTTGTAAATATTTGTAGATATTTTTCCTTTCCTATTTTTTTTTTCCCTTCCTGTGTACCTGGTTTGGTTGCTAGTTTTTGAGGTCCTTGTTTTTTTTTCCTATGGGTGGTTTGTTCTCCCAGAGATCTAAATTCTTGCCATGCCTACAAGAGGCATGCATCCCTAGATAGAACCATTATTATCCCATTTTCATGTCATAGAAAGAAACCCTCAGAAAATGGTCTATATCTAAAAAAATTTCATGGCTGCATTCAATTTTCCCTGGTCTCTACAAATATTTTCCATGTTTCTAGCTTAAACCCTAGGTTAAAATTCATAATTCTAGTCGTTGCATGTAAAAAACCCTAAGTCAATCTCAACATGTTCTAATTCTTCATTACCTTTTTCAGCCACTTAAGTTCCCCTTTATGCACGTGATTTATTTTCCCCTTTGTATTTGTTGAATCATGTAGTTTTCTTTCATGCCCTTAAGATATTCAATAAACCTGTGAATAGATGTTTCGATTTGTCGATTATTCTCTAAGTTCCTAGTGGTTATGTCTTAACATTTGGTGACTCCGTGAGAAGCTTGTATCATTCCTTTAGTCGCTAATTCACAAAATGGTAGGCCTTCTTCATAGAGGAGATACATGTGGACCGGGTGTCAGAGTGGATGCTGAGGTGTCAATTGGTTGTTGGTCAAGAGCAATGACTTGTATCTTATCAGCGGGGCCCAATTTTCAATTTTAATGAGATCTATGGTGAGCACATGATCTCAAGGAATCTTTTGAGCCCTTGAGATTATGCACCAACCATCTGATCTTTCAATGTATTAAGGAAAAATAAAGGTGGGTCCAATATGCCACGTAGTGTTGACATGCTCTTTCTTGATTGGTCAAAGTGCTAATGATTTGGCAAGTGTCAGTGGGACCTGGTTGCCAGCACATCCTTAAGGGTCTTGACATCTACAGAAGATCTATGGTTGGCATAAGTTCTTATGGGTTTTGTCAGAGCTACGAGATCTTACACCAGTCGTTGATTTTACCTTTTTCTCAGGTGACAAACAAAGGGTGGGTCCTCTAACAGTTGGAGCTGACATGCATGATTTTCATTGGTGAAAAGGATAACAATGCAGTGGGACCATGTTGCTAGGTGTGTAGATTTATCTTATTTTGATTGGTTGATTGGTTGATAACTAGGATGGTGTCAATAGGGCCTATTTCCCAGATGGTTAAAGTATACCAAGATCTTGTGGTTGTCATTATACCATTAAGATGAGATGCAAAAAGTTTAGCATCATGGTATAGCGACAACCATCTATTGCAAAGGTGGCTGAGATAGTATGAACTGGGTCCTCCAATGATGACATGTGTTGGTTTGATTGGATAAGTGGAAAGGTGTCAAGGACATGTTAGTGGGCCTAAATCTTTTGAAGGGTGACAGTGTGAAAGGATCTACGGGTGTCACATGAGCATATGGAATCTTCTTAGCTCATGCGATCTTACATCGGCCATCTGATTAAAGGCTTATATTCAATGGGTCCAGTGTGCTGCGTGATGCTGATGTGCTCACTTTTCGTTGGTTGTTGACTGCTAGTGTGGCTGGAGACTTTTCAAAGGGTTTGTGACTATTATGGGGATTAATGTGAACCACCTAATTTTCTAGGAAATAATTCGATTGAGGGTCATGTTTTAAAACTGATCCTGTAGCTATTTTCTTTCAAATTCAAATCTTCTATAGAGTTTTTGCTAGGGTTTGAAGCAGTAAACTAAATAGGATGATGTGGTGGTTCAGATTTAATTGGACCAGGACATTTGTAGCTAGAGAATGATGTAGAGGATCTGGATGGCCTTCATGACCTAATATTTCCTGCCTGGGGTGCCATGCTATTTTAAATGCTAAGGACTATTATGTGATTGTAGGCAACTTGGGTTTGGTGTTTGCCAAAGATTTCCATGACCTGTACATGCAAGATTTTCTAGTGTTGGCTCTGGCATTAATTTTTGTTTCTAGCAACAAGAAATCAGTTGAATTTCTATCTATAGTTAACCTTGAATATGAAACCAATGTAGTTGTACATCACATTTGATCTAATTTTCCAGGGTTTCAAGGTCTATCTACATTCCTTATTTCTTGTTGTACTAGTTGCTGTAGACCTAATTTTTCCCTAAATGATCTGTAGCTTGTTGCAATCCTTGTTCCTATAAAAGGATTTTCAAGGTCATTTGGAAGGGTTCATAGTTTTTGGTCCTAAGTTTCTAGTTCTAGAGTTGGTTCCATGAATGTTCTACCCTATAAATATTTCCCTCTTCTCTGCATATAGGGTGTTCCATCTTTCCTTTCTAGCTATGAGAATACAAAGAAGTTGTAATAGATGTCTTATGTATGAGATTTCAATATATTTGTGCTGTTATCAGATTATCTCCATTTGTGTTTTAGACTTATTGATTATAGCATCAAGGGTGTTGTAGTCTTTCTACTTGCATTTCCAGTGAGTGCCTGTAGTAGAGTTGTTTTCACAAAAGCAACTACGTTTAGGACTGGTCTTTAGATGTGTATGAGCTAGGGTATCAAGGGTATCTCATGCTTGTCTTCTAGTGGATGCTAGTTAATGTATTGCTTGTTCCTAGGTCTTCCTCTAAATAGGTGATAGCATATTTGGGTACACAGGTGGTTTGGTAATGTATGATCTAATTTGGGGTAGATGTATTATCTTCTTGTTTCATAGCTCTGTTGCAATGAGGTTTTTGACTCTGTTGCCCATTGGAGAAGGCACTGGTCTATGAGAGACCTAGGGTATTTTAGGGCTCCTTTAAACCCAACATTAAAATCATTGAAATGACATACCTTTTCCCTTCATGTTGGTAGTAGTAGTATGAGGTCCATTCTAGTCTTTAGATTTTTTATCACTCAGAAAAAATCTCTTTGCTTTGGCGCTTTTCTCCTAGTCGCTGGATTTGTTTTTAGGTCTCTACCTCAAACCCTTGGTTCAAATTTTTGAAAATATAGCCGTTGGTAAGAGAAACCCTTTGTAATACCCTGGCCTTGTTATAATTTCATGTTACTTTATTCAGGTCACTTCAAATCCCTTTATGAATGTACTAAATTGTTGTCCCATTTTTTGCATGATCGCGTGAACCTTTTTTATGTTGCACGATCTTGCAACCAAAGGTTTTATTCACTTAGTGGTCTTTAATTTTCCTTGGTCCCTTGCATTTAATATTTCCAAAGTATAAGTGGCTAAAAAATTAAATATTTCCTAAAGTCCTCAGCTCTATATTTTCCTCGGCCCAACTCTGACACCAACTTGATCCAAGGGTTGTTGCGAAAGCATAAAGGTTTTGCAATGACTATTGATTCTCTTTTATGATGTTGTCTTTCTTTGCAGATGGGTCCACTGCTACATGTACACAAATGGTGGATTTTCATTGGTTGAGGGTGATGATTTGGATATAACATGTTAGGTGGGCCCAATATCTCAATCAACTAAGATTCCAGATTGACGGTTTGTGTGTAAATGCATAGAATCTTTTGAACCTTTAAGATCTTGCACCAGCCATCTGTGCTTATAGGTGGTATAATGTTCTTAGTGGGTCCAAAATAAAATGTAAGCATAGTTGGTGGTCTCTGATTGATCTATGTAATAACACAGTGGAAGTTGTCAGTGGGACCTAGTTTCTAGGTGTGTTAGAGGGTCCTGACATTGTCAGAAAATCAATGACAGGTGCATGATCTTATGGGATATGTCAGAGGCTTATGATCATGCATCAATCATCAATTATACTTTCTTAGAGGGGATAAAATGTGGTGGGTCCACATGCTAGGTGTGCCAATTTGGCAGTATTTGATTGGTCTACATAGAGTGACTGGGCATGCTGCCAGTGGGGCTAGATTTTTTGAGGTTTAGTGGGTTTTGACACAAGTAGAGCATCGACGGTTGGCGTGTAATCTAAATGGTTTTTTATAACACTTGCCATCTTAAGACAACCATTGATTTCATATCTTTTCAGAGGGTTGTTAGGGCAAGGTAAGATTCTACATTTGACAATGTTCTCATGATCTGAAAGAATCTTGAAGGCCTATGTGAAGATGTGACAATCATTGATCTTCTTGATGCAAGCCGAGTATATTTCCTCAGTCTTTTAGTGGTCCTGATAAAGTGTTTTGTGGTTCCAATATATTATAAGGGGTTTTCTTATTCACATGGAAAGGTGGTGGTACTCTAAATGTTTTAGCAGTTTGGTGAAAAAGTGTTTGTGTAATCACTAAAATTTTTGGCGGTATTATAAAGTGTTTCATGAACTGGTAGAAACCTTCAGTCGCTAGTTCACCAAATGTAGCTAGGATGAGTTAAGTTCCTTTGGTCTCTAGTTCGTGGGGTTAAGCAGTGAGTTAAAATTTTATTTCACGAATAGGATTTACCTTGTCGCATGGTCACTGAGTGTTGACTCGAGGGTGGTAGTTGAGTTAAGGACATAAAGATTGTGAAAAGGGAAAGACCTGATGGTCACAACTTAAAGATAGGTCAGGTTTAAATATCAATTGTTGATTCACTACTGGCACTATGAAACTGACTGTTTGATTTCAAATTCAAATTTTTGAGGGTTTCCTATGACCAGAAGGACTAAAATTGAATGCAGAAGTGACTGGAGCTGGTAAGAGATGATTTGTTTTCCATTTCAGTGTGGTCAAGGGTGTGCCATGATCATCTACAAGGGGTTATACTATGTTCTTTATGCTTCAGATGTGTTGTAGGTGGCCGAACAGGTTTACATTTTGGGCATTTTTGTGATTCTCAGTACCTTCTCAATGAGATCTGTCATAATTGGAATCACTCTGGGATTTTCTTTCTCTTGGTTGCCTAGGTTTCTTCCCCTGTAATAAATTTGTGACCATTTCTAGTGGGTTTAGTGGGTGAAACCCTAACCCTAGTCATCCATAGCTTGTTGCAACCTATTTAGGGTTTCCAAGATGACTAGGGGGTATATATTGCAAAATTTTTGATGTAGTATGGGTTCCAAAACTTTGTTTTTGGTCCCTGGTTGTTGTTGATGGTATTATACTAAGCAAGGAGAGCCTAGATTTTGGGTCTTTTCTTTGGTATTTTTTTGTTTGGTAATGTATTGATTCTAAAAATTAATGAGAATACACTTGAATTCCTATCTCAAATCTCTAATTGTCTTCATTTTCTAATTGTGGATTCATATATGTTAAGGTCACAAAGTGGATTAGCATATGGTAAACAAAGAGTATTGTGAGATCAGCTTGGAGTTCCTAGCAAAGCTAGGATTAAAGCCTTTAGGGTGATTTCAATGAGTTCATTGTTAGATTAGAATTTGATGATCATGTTTGGGAGTGAGGGTAGTAATAGGCAAAGCACTTACTCTAAGTTCATGTGTATTTGAGTTAAGGTTTTAGTTTGATATATGTTATTTATTGACTCTTTTCCATGGGATAAGGCACTGATCTATTCTTTGGAGGTAGTCCATCATCATCAATCACACACACATAAATTAAATGATTAAATCTTTTAATCAATTAGTAAGGGGTATAGTTGTATATTGTTTTGAGACTCCTTTGGAGAAGTGAGTCAAGGGTAGACCCACCTGAGCATATAGGCTCAAAGTGTAGGAGGATCTAATTGTTGATCCTTGTTAATTGGCCCTCTTCCTTGTAGACTTTGGAGTGGTGATAGAGTCAAAGTGTTATTAAAATTATCCATCAAAGTATAAATCTACAAGTTGAAGATCGAAGGGAACTCCCAACAAAATGGCAACTCTACTGGGGAGAGTCTAGAGATAAAAGTTTTCAAAGTGCACTCTTGTTTTCCTATTGTTTTTAGTTCAAAGGTTTTCCCATCTAGGTGGGTGATGACTCAAGAGGTTAGAACTAGTGTCATAATGTAAAAGATGGAAAAAAGGTGGAATACTAGGTCCTTTGTCAAAAAGAATATAGAGGTGACTCTAGAATAATTGGCTAGACATGAGAAGAAGAGTTGGATCAGAAGGAATGGCGAGTCTACTAGTGCTCCCATAAGAGAACAAATAAATACTAGAGGAAGAGTTCCACATGTTTCCTTAAGTGAGGAAGGTTCACATGAAAGAGTTTCTAGATTAGATGGTGGTCGCTCTGAAGATAGATTTTATGATACCCCAGAGGCTATATTTCAAGACAAGGGTCCATTGCCTATAGGTCAAGATGAACAAGCTAGAGAGATGGGTTTGGAGATTGATTTAGATCTTGATGAAGATAATTTTAGAAGGGAGCCTATGAGAACAAGGAAAGTCCATTTCCCATATAAAAATCTCACTGATATGGATGTGTCATTAGGTTTCGATGACATTATGATAGACCCAAATGATTTGAACTCACTAAGGTTACAATTGGCAAAGTAGGATGCCATACACAAAAGGTTACAAAAGGAGAGAGAAGTAGAAAAGGTGAATGCTCTAATAGAAAGATAGTCTCTCCTAAGAAAGATTAATGAAATGAAGGAGAGAAACAAGATGCTTGCTTCTGCTCCTAAGACTTTGCAACATGTTGTCTTTGGTGACCTTGAAGCTTTGAGGAGTGAGCAGGAGTGCTTACTACAAGATCATGAATTTGATAAGGAGGGCCCTATGGTTAGATAGGTTCAAAGTTATGCTTCCCTCCCTAAAGATAAAGATGGGCATGAGATCACTAGGCCTACTATTGCCACTGGTGAGAAAGGAAAGCAAAATATGGTGGGACATCAACCAAGTAGATCATTGATAATACCAAGGGTCCCACCACCCAATTCAAATAAGGACATAGAGATAGAAAGAATAAGAAACAAAGAAGAGGACCTTGCAAGAGAATTAGAAAAGGCTAAAATTGAAGCCTCTATTGTAGAGAAGAGAAGAAAGATCTAGTTCTTAAAGGCTTCATTTGCAAATGCTCTTGGTCCATCTGCTACTGAACTAGGTATGCCATCTATGACTACTACTATTCCACTTAGCAATGCTACTAGTTCAATTCCTTCTTCATTTGCTAGGATAGGTGCTGATCCAAGACAATAGTCAAATGCACAAGTAGATGGAAATGTAAATGCAAATGTTGATCCTAGAGTTAACACTAGTTCAAGTTTTTAGAGAAGACCTATGCAATTAGAAGGATATAGGAAAATTAGTTTTGATGAAATTCCTGGCTACCCAAATGCTTTTCCAAATGATATAAGAGATAAGGTACCTAAGTTTTCTAGTAATAATGCTATTAGTTGTGAGGAGCATCTTAGGTTATTTGTTGATATGCTTAATGATTATGAGGTAGAGCATGAGGATGTAGTCAAGAAATTATTTGTTCAATCTCTAATGGAGGATGCTAGAGATTGGTTTAAGAGACTTCCTAATAAATGTATTGATACTTGGGATTCTTTTGAGAGATGTTTTAAAGAGAAGTATAGTGATAGGCCTAATGCTAGTTTCATGTTTAATGAAGTGAATACCATAAGGAAAAATTAGAATGAGTCTACAACTGAATTCAACATGAGATTTCAGAAGGCTATGCATAAGTTGTTCCAAGTTATGCGGTTAGATGACAATGTTTGTCTGACCACATACTTCAATGCATTTGATGGAAAGATAGGATATTTGTTGAGGGAAAAAGAACCAAGCCCTTAGAGATGATTTCAGGATTGCTATCAATATTGAGAACAATATGAAGATATCAGGAAAATTGGGTGGGAAGAGAGATAACCCTAAGTTGTTTGGGGACAAAAAATACAAAAAAGAAAATGATAGGAATGTTGGAACTAGGAGGCAAGAGGAAGATAAATTGGATAAGGTGCTCAATGGATTGAAAGATTTGAAGGCACCTAAAAATAGGAACATCAGTGCTCATACCAATGAAAGGTCTTAGTTCAACAATAATTTCAATAAGTAGAATAGATTGTAGAACTACCCCTACAACACTCAATGGAAGGATGGAAAGCCAATTGTCCCTACTACAAGAGGAAACAATGAAAGAGGTGTCCCTAAACCTCTACAAAAAGCTTCAATAAATTTCATGGAGGACATGCCTTGGTGTGTTTCATGCCAGTCCCCTCATTCTGCAGAGCATTGTGTGGTTGCACATTCTATGGCTGCAAATCAAGGTTGTGACAATGAGGAGATAGATCAAGAAGAAAATCAAGATGATGTTAGATGCAACATGGCTACTTCATATCTAGGATATGAAGATGATTCTGATTTTGATGAAGAAGTAGATGTAAATGTGAAGAGACACAATCAGGCCCTTTTTCATCAAGTGGTTTTTTCTGATAGTGAAGACATTGATAAGAAGACATGTAACATGAACTCTTCTTCTGAGCTAGTAAAGTTAAGAAGACCTTTTGGAGAAGAGATGGATAGGATTACTGTAGAAATGATTTCTTAGGTGAAAACTAGAGGCATGGTGGCAAGGAATACAAATGAGAAAGCTACAAGAATGTTTCTAAAGAGTACTAACTTCAGAGAGCCTAATGCGAAGAAATCAAAGGGTGATCACATGGTGAAATTCAAGAATGTAAAAGGTAAGAATTGTGAGCCTAAGGGAGTTGGAGTTGAAAGATTTATTGGTGAGATTGAGAAGCCAATTAACACATTAGCTAAGAATGAAAAAATGAGGGTGGCCAATACACCTAATGTATCAAATAGGCAAAAGGATACTAAGGCTATGCAGATTGAGATTCCTTCCTCTACTCCTGTTGATATGTTATCCGTATTGTCCCAAATTACAGTTAAGGTTCCATTGTCAGAATTGTTGAGGATCCCTGAACACAAGGATAGAGCTATTGCATGGGTGGATAATGTTCATAACAATGATGTTGCATGCAATGGATCTTAGGATAAAGCTTTGAAAGGTGTTTCTTCTTAGGGAATTGTATCCCAAATTCCTCCTATATACTTGGATAGTTTTGTCAATGCTAGCCTTGAAAACATTTATCCATTCTTTATAAGTGTTCTTGTCAATGGAATGAAACTAAGAAATTGTATGATTGATAGTGGTACCTCTAATTCTATCATGCCTTTTAAGATCATGTTGAAGTTGGGCCTTAAACTTGATACAGTTCAAGGCATATGTTGTGCAATGGATCAGAGGGAGGTACCAGTTATTGGGACTATCAATGCAATGCCATATAGGCTGGTAGCATATCCAGAGAAAGAGTTAACAATGAGTGTTTTGGTGGTGGACATCCCTCCTCATTATGGGATGCTATTATCTAGAAGGTGGAGTGTTGCCATAGGTGGAATTTTACAGTGTGATCTGTCTTATGCCACTTTCAAGATTGATAATCAATTTGTCAAGATTGAGTCAGAACCAAGAGTATGCCACATGATTGAAAGGAATATTGATAATGAGACTAAATGTTTTGTGGATACTAATATTAATGCTTTTAGGGTAGAGATCCCTGGACTTGAGAATGAACCTATTTTGTCACCTATCTTTGTTGAGGTAAGTGTTATTTATGTGAAGGGTGATTTGTGGGTAATGTACTTTGATGGTGCAAATTGCAAGGATGGAGTAGGAGTAGGTATTTTACTTATTTCTTCTAATGGAAACACCTACAAGTTCCCTTTCAAATTGAATTTCTTTTGTACCAACAATATAGTAGAATATGAGCCATTTTTGTTAGGATTAAGGTTGGCACAAAAACATGGAATTAAGTGCTTAAGTGTTGTTGGTGATTTTGAGTTGGTGGTGTCCCAAGTTAGGTCAGTATATGCTTCCAAGAACAAAAGGTTAAAACAATATAGGAATGCAGTTTGGGATTTGATTGAACATTTTGATGCCTTCAATATTGAGTGGAAGGATAGGAGTAATAATAAGATGGCTGATTTGTTAGCCAATATTGCAATCAATCCCATTGATATTACATTTTCTGGTAGTTCTAAAGTTGAAATTTAGGCTAGGCCTAGAATACCAAACAATATTGAGAATTGGCAAGTTTTTGATGATCATAATGATATATTGAAGTTTATGGATTGTGAGGATTAGTATAATGGTCAATAATTTGATTTTTTAGCTTTGGTTGAGTCAGTAGAAGGAAAAGAGGTTTTCTTTGGCAATGAAGTTATTCAACTTAGAACTAACAAGGTGCCCAAGGGGCTTGTTGTTTTAGAGACTATCTTTGATAACCGGGATAGAGTTCAAAAGAATATCAAAAGAGAAGATCATGCTGATTTAGAGGAGATAAATCTTGGAACACATGAAGCACCTAAGAAGGTATACATTGGTAGGGACATGTCTCACAATGTGAAAAAATCTCTGATTAAGTTATAGAGGAAATTGAGGCATGTTTTTGCATGGTCATATGATGACTTGAAGGTTTATAGAGAAGACTTATTTCAGCATATTATTCCTTTAAAAGAAGATGATAAAACTTTCCGGAAAAAACAAAAGGCCTATTAATCCTACTTTGGCACCCAAGATGCAAGAAGAGTTAATGAAGCTAAGAGATGCTAGGATTATCAAGCCTATAAGGAATTCTTCTTGGGTGTCAAACCTTATTCCTATGAGAAAGAAAAATGGTGACATCAGGCTTTGTGTGGACTTTAGGAATTTGAACATCATCTCATTAAAGGATAACTATTGTTTGCCCAATATGGAAGCTATGCTGTAGAGAGTGACTGGATTAGAATTGATGTCTATGATGGATGGTTTCTCTGGTTACAATCAGGTCATTATCAAAGAATCAGAACAATTCAAGATAGCTTTCACAACACCTTGGGGGACATATGTTTATGTGAGAATGCCTTTTGCTGTAAAAAATGCCGGTGCTACTTTTCAAAGGGCAATGGATGTTGCCTTTTCAGATTTTATTAATGATTTCCTTGTTGTATATCAAGATGATTTAACTGCCTATTCCAAGAAGGAAGAAGATCACTATACACATTTAGAGAAAATATTTGTGAGGGCTTTGGAATATGGCATTTCATTAAACCCCAAGAAATGTGCATTTGGTGTCACTGAAGGTAAGTTGCTTGGCCACTTAGTTGGGAAGCAAGGAGTGAGAATTGACCCTAAAAGGGTAGTAGCTATTGAAAAGATTCAAAGACCAAAGAATGTTAAAGGAATTCAGTCCTTCTTTGGTCAAGTCAATTTCTTAAGGAGGTTTGTGACAAATTTTGTAGAGGTTACTAGACCTATTTCTAAGATGTTGAAGAAGGGATCTGCAATCAATTGGGAGGGTGAGCCTGATGAGGCTTTTAAAAATATCAAGCAAGATATCAAAGACACACCAGTGCTTAAGGCACCTAATTATAATGTCCCAATGCACATCTTTTCCTTTGCATCTTTTCACACTATTGTTGTAGTTTTGTTACAAAAGAATAAGGATGGTTTTGAGCAGCCTATTGCATTCTTCAGTAAATCTTTGTAGTATTTTGAATTGAAGTATGCCATGAATGAAAAAAAAGCATATGCACTTGTGAAGTTAATCAAGGCTTTTAGGTGCTACTTGATGGGGGAAATTGTGATTGCTTTTGTGCCAAGTGCAGCAGTGAAGGATATTTTCTCATAGCAAGAGGTGTCTGAAAGAAGATGCAAATGGATGAATAAGATCCAAGAATTCAATGTTGATGTCCAGATTACTAAATTGGTTAGAGGAAAAGGATTGGAAAAACTGATGGCTCAATCCAATCTTAATGCAAATCAAGTAAATCATTTTGAAGTTGATTATACGTGTGATATGGATGATTGTGTTTGGTATTTGGATATTATCTATTATCTAAGAAATATGAAATGTCCAACAAACATGGATGACAATAAGAAGAGGACATTGAAATTATAGGCCATCAAGTATGTAATTGTGAAGTTCAAATTGTATAGAAAGAATTTAGATTGCATACTTTTGAAATGTGTAGATGAAAATCAAGCTAACAAGTTGTTAAAGGAAATGCATGAGGGAGTTTGTGGTGGACATTACATGGGTAAAACAATTGCTCATAAAATCTTGAGAGCAGGATTTAGGTGGCCCATAATCTTCAAGGATGTAGAATAGTTGGTAAGGAGATGTGATGCTTGTCAAAGGTTCTCTGGTAAGCTTAAATTTTTAGGTAACATGCCATTAAAACTAGTAGAAGACATGCTCCTTTCCAACAATGGGGAAGTGATTTAATTGGGGAGATAGCAAACAAGTCAAGTAGAGGACACTCATGGATCTCAGTTGCCACTAATTACTTTACAAAGTGGGTAGAAGCTATACCTATAATAAATTCAACTAGCAAGTTGGTAACTGACTTTATTTTGAATAATATTATTACAAGGTTTGGTTTCCCTGAGAGAATAGTAAGTGATAATGCCATGTGCTTCAGGTCTACTGAATATAAAGACTTTTGCAAAGGTTTAGGAATTCAAACTTCTTATTCCTCACCTTATCATCCTCAAGGAAATGGTCAAGTAGAATCTACTAATAAGAGTTTGATTAAAATCCTAAAGAGGATTCTTGAAAAGAATAAGAGGGCATGGAATTCAAAGCTTCCATTAGCTTTATGGGTTGATAGGGTAACTATGAAAAGGGTAATTGGTTGTGCACCATTTGACTATTTATTGGAGATGTAAGAGTTTGTTTAGTTATATGATGATGACATTGATGATGAGATGCAATTGAGAATTGAAGACCTCATTAGGTTGGATGAGACTAGGAGAGAATCGATTGCAAGAAATGCCAGGTTGCAGTTGCAGATTAAGGATTTGTATGAAAAGAAAAATGTTGAAAGGAGGTTTGAACCTAGTGATTTGGTGTTAATTTGGAATGCCAGGTTGGAGGATAAAGGAAAACATGGTAAGTTTGATCCCATCGGGCTAGGGCCATATCAAATTCATGAAAAATGCGGCTAGGATTCTTATGTTGTGAAAAAACTAAATGGTGTTATTCAGGAATTGCTAGTTCATGGACAATTCTTGAAGAAATAATTTAATTGAAGGTATTTTATTTCCATGAATAGTAGTTAGGTTTGTACATTCTGTAGATTCTGTAAAAAGTTGCTTGCCCCTGTCCTATTTTTTCCTAGTCTGTATGGTTTTGGTCCTGTTGCTCTTTGTTGTCAAGTTTTTCCAGTTGGATGGTCTACTTTAACCAGTAATTCTAGATCCTTGCTATGCCTATAGGAGGCATACACCCCCAGACAGAATCACTATTATCACTTAGAAAAAATCTCATGGCTTTGGCCCTTTTCTCCTGGTCTTTGCATTTTTTTTTAGGTCTCTCCTTCAAACCCTTGGTTCAAATTTTTGAAAATATAACCGTTGGTAAGAGAAACCCTTTATAATACCATGGCCTTGTTATAAGTTCATGTTACTTTATTTAGGTCATTAAAATCCCTTTATGCACATGCTAAATTATTGTCCCCTTTGTCACATGATCACGTGAACCTTTTTTATGTTACACGATCTTGTGACAAAAGGTTTTATTCACCCGGTGGTCTTCAATTTTCCTTGGTCCCTTGCATTTAATATTTCCTAAGTCTAAGTGGCCAATGAATTAAATATTTCCTAAAGTCCTCAGCTCTATATTTTCCTGGGCCCAACTCTGACACCACCTGGATCCAATGGTTGTCGCAAAAGCACAAAGGTTTTGTCAAAGGCTTGCATTTTTGCGATGACCCTTGATTCTCTTTTATGATGTTGCCTTTCTTTGTATATGGGTCCACTACTATGTGTACATGAATGGAAAATTTTCATTGGTTGAGGGTAGTGAGTTGGATATAACATGTCAGGTGGGCCCGATATCTCAATCGGCTAAGATTCTAGATCGATGGTTACCCTGTAAGTGCATAGAATCTTTTGAGCCTTTAAGATCTTGCGCCAGGTGTCCAATCTTCCAGGTGGTATAATGTTCTCGGCGGGTCCAAAATAACACATAAGTATAGCTGGTGGTCTTTGATTGATCCATGTAATAAAAAAGTGGTAGTTGTCAGTGGGACCTAGTTTCTGGATCCGTCAGAGGGTCCTAACATTATCAGAAAATCAACGACGGATGCATGATCTTATGGGATCTGTCAGAGGCTTAAGATCATGCACTCACCATTGATTCTACTTTCTTAGAGGGGATAAAATGTGGTGGGTCCACATGCTAGGTGTGCTAATTTGGTGGTATTTGATTGGTCCACATAGAGTGACTAGGCATGTTGTTAGTGGGGCTAGATTTTTCAAGGTTCAGTGGGTTCTGACACCTATAGAGCATCAATGGTCGGTGTGTAATCTGAATGGTTTTTTCTGACACTTGTGATCTTAAGACAATGATTGATTTTATATCCTGTCAAAGGGTTGTTAGGGCAGGGTAAGATTCTACATCCGATGGTGGTCTCATGATCTAAAAGAATCTTGAAGGCCTATGCAAAGAGGTGACAACTGTCGATCTTCTTGATGTGGTCCTAGTATATTTCCTCAGTCTTTTGGTGGTCTTGATAAATTTTTTGGTAGTTCCGATATATTACAAGGGTTTTTCTTATTCACCTGGAAAGGTAGCGGTACTCTAAATGTTTTAGCGGTTCAGTGAACAAGCATTCGCATAATCACTAAAATTTTTGGTGGTATTATAAAGTGTTTTATGAACTAGCGGAAACCTTAAGTCACCAATTCACCAGATGTAATTGGGATGAGTTAAGTTCCTTTGGTTTCCAGTTTGCAAAGATAAGTAGTGAGTTAAAATTTTATTTCATGAATAGGATTGGCCTTCTTGCATGGTCGCTAAGTGTTGACCCAAGGGTGGCAGTTGAGTTAATGATATAAAGATCACAAAAAGGGGAAGATCTGATGGTCATGACTTAAAGATATCTCAGGTTTAAATATCGATTGCCGATTCACTGCTGGCACTATGAAATTGACCGTTTGATTTCAAATTCAAATTTCAAAGGGTTTCTTGCGACCAGAAGTACTAAAATTGAATGCAAAAGTGACTGGAGCTGGTAAGAGATGATTTTTTTTCCATTACAGTGTGGTCCAGGGTGTGCCATGATCATCTGCAGGGGGTTGTACTATGTTCTTTGTGCTTGAGACATGTTGTAGGTGGCCAAATAGGTTGACATTTTGGGCATTTTTGTGATTCTTAGTACCTTCTTAGTGAGATCTATCATAATTGGAATCACTCTAGGATTTTCTTTCTCTTGGTTACCTAGGTTTCTTCCCCTATAATAAATTTATGACTATTTCTAGTGGGTTTAGTGGGTGAAACCCTAACCCTTGTCATTTGTAGCTTGTTGCAACCTATTTTGGGTTTCCAAGATGACTAGGGGGTATATATTGTAGAATTTTTTATGTAGTATGGGATCCAAAACTTTCTTTTTGGTCCCTGGTTGTTGTTGATGGTATTATACTAAGCAAGGAGAGCCTGGATTTTGGGTCTTTTCTTTGGTATTTTTTTGTTTGGTAATGTATTGATTCTAAAAAATAATGAGAATACACTTGAATTCCTGTCTCAAATCTTTGATTATCTTCTTTTCTGATTATGGATTCATATATGTTAAGGTCACAAAGTGGATTAGCATATGGTAAACAAAGAGTATTGTGAGATCAGCTTGGAGTTCCTAACAAAGTTAGGATTAAAGCCTTTAGGGTGATTTCACTGTGTTCATTGTTAGATTGGAATTTGATGATCATGTTTGGGATTGAGGGGAGTAATAGGAAAAGCAATTACTCTAAGTTCATGTGTATTTGAGTTAAGGTTTTAGGTTGATATATGTTATTTAGTGACTCTTTGCCCTGGGATAAGGCACTAATCTATTCTTTGGAGGTAGTCCATCATCATCAATCACACACACATAAATTAAATGATAAAATCTTTCAATCAATTAGTAAGGGGTATAGTTGTATATTGTTTTGAGACTCCTTTGGAGAAGTGAGTTAAGGGTACACCCACCTGAGCATTTAGGCTCAAAGTGTAGGAGGATCTAATTGTTGATTCTTGTTAATTGGCCCTCTTCCTTGTAGACTTTGGAGTGGTGATAGAGTCAAAGTGTTATTAAAATTATCCATCAAAGTATAAATCTACAAGTTGAAGATCAAAGGGAACTCCCAACAAGATTCATTCTATGAAAATATGGCTATTGCATATGACATAATATCATTAGTGTACAGGATACCTAAAGGAGTCTGAAAACTATTCCACAGTAATCTATCTACAGGCCTTTCATTTATCAAGAAGAGTCATTAGTGTGCAGATAAGGCAATACCCGCCTGAGTGATGTGGAGCTCAAAGAAGAAGGAGGATTCCTATCAATCCTTATCAATTGGACTGTTTCTTGTCAAACTTGAGTGCATAATCTAAGAGTCAAGCCCACATATTTATTCAAGTTTGGTCCTATAAGGAAAAGCTCCAACATGTTACTTGCCTCTCCTTCCTCTATATACATAAAATATTTTTAATCTTCTGGTTCTCTTTTACTGTTAGCTTCTTTTTTCTCTGCATACTCATCAACTTTGACATTCACACTTTCCACAATTTTTTTAGTGTTAGAGTTCAAACACTTATAAGTTTTACTCTTTGTGGAATAGCCTAGGAATATACATTCATCACTTTTAGCATCAAATTTACCATTCCTATTATCCTTTAGTATGTAGCATTTACTTCCAAAAATTCTAAAGTATTTTACATTAGGTGCATACCCATGCCATAACTCATAAGGTGTCAGATTTGTACCTTTTTTGATTTATACTCAGTTAAGTGTATAAACAACTGTACTTATAGCTTCTTTCCAATAATTTTGTGCAACATTAGCTTCAATCATTAATGTCCTTGCACAATCCAAGATAGATATATTCCTTCTCTTTGCTATACCATTTTGTGGAGGATTTCTAGGTGCAAACTTTTGTCTCTTGATCCCTTTATCATTAAAAAATAGATTATATTCATTGGATATAAATTCTCCACCTTAGTCAGATCTAAGACACCTCAGGTTCCTACATGTCTCCTTTTCAACCTTAGCCAAATACCACTTAAAATATTGAAAAGCATCAAATTTTTCCTTTAAGAACATTACATGAATCATTCTAGTATAATCATCAACAAAAAGGATAAAATATCTAGCACCACAATATCTTTGTACACCCATTGGTCCACAAAGGTCGGTATGAACCAAATCTAAGGTATTCTTAGACATAATAGTCTTTCTCTTGAAACTAGATTTTGTCATCTTACCGACTCACATTCTTTGCACATTACATTCTCAAGTTTCTTCAATCTAGGTAGACCTCTCACTTTCTTTTTCTTACTAATTTCTACCAGATTATCAAAATTAACATGACATAGCCACTTATGCCATAACTAGATATCATCAAGTTGTGTAATCATACATGTTTCTTCAGATAGGTCTAGATAGAACAAATTAGCTCTTGTCTATTTTCCACTTCTAATCAATTCACCAAATGCATAAAATATTTTGGCCTTCCTATGATGAAATTCCACTCAGTAGCCAGTGCAATTAAGTTGTGCAACACCTAGCAGATTATAGTTAAGACCCTCAACCCAATAAGCATTTTCAAAAGTGATCTTATCAATCAGCTTAATTAATTATTTTCCTCTAATAGGACATGGTGCATCATTACCAAATTTCACACTCCTACCTTTATAATGATCTAAGGTATCAAACATACTCTTTTCACCAGTCATGTGATGTGAACAACCACTGTCAATAATCTATTTATTATTTTTTTTCACATAAGATATCAATATAATTTTCTCATCCTCATCAGATTCATCTTTCATTACAACATAGACAACCTCAATTTCCATATCATCACTACCAGTGTTAGTCTCTTCTTCGACAATATATTAGGATTTCTTACCTTTTCCTTTGTAGTCCTTGTACCTTTGGTAACCTCTATCTTCTCTTTTATCTTTATTGTTGATGTCTCTTTCTTCATCCTTATCATCCTTATCAAGACATCTAGTAGCTATATGACCAAATTTATCACATGAAAAACATATAATAGGGAGTTTACCTTTGTACTTTCCTTTTCTCCTTTTCAGTCTTCTAGCCATAAGAGCTTCTAGATCCTCAAGTTCTTCATCAAATGTGTCACTATCACTTTCACTTTCACTTTCACTGATGCATCTTTTTTTTTCCTTCTTTGACTTACTCAGAACCATTTGTGACTTAAAAGAAGACTCAATATTACCAACACTGAAGTTATCATAGTTAGAAAGTTCAAAAGTAGTTAGTTTACCAACCAAACTTTCCAAAGTAAGACCATTTTTAGGGTTACATCTAGATTCCTAGATTGCTGAAATTTTGATGGCATAGATAGGATGCAGAGTTCTTAGTACTTTTCCAATTATAGTTTCATCATCAATAGTTCCCATTTCTCCTCTAATAGCATTTAAAACTTCTTTTATTCTACTATAATATTGTGCAATATTCTCACCTTCTTGCATTCTCATTTCATCAAACTTACCTCTTAGGCTCTTGGATTTTTCTTGTAATACATTTATGTCACCACCATAGATGTTTGCAAGGGTCTCCCACATTTTCTTTTCATTACTATAGTCTTTGATGTCTTCAAATTTTAGATAACTTAGGGCAGATGCAATCTCCAACATTGCTTGGTTGTGTTCTTGTTTAGCTCTCATTTCCTCAGCAATTAGAGGTGCAGCAGGTGTGACATAGTCATGCTCAATGTAATATTTTGCAGAATCACCAATACCACCTAGATGTAGCTTCATCAAGCTTTTCCATGCAGGGAATTTCTCCTTATTCAGCTTCAGTACCTCCTTATACATCTTGATCATTTGCTTCAAGTACCCTAAAACTTGTTCTATGTAAGCACCAATATCTCTGATACCAATTGTTAATATGATTTAGAACAATAGAGAAGGGAGGGGGGTGAATCAGTTGTTCTCAGGTCTAGATGTATAAAATACAAAATTTAAAACTCTTCAAAAAATCAAATCCAATAAACAACAACTACTTGGTCATCCCTGATTGTATAATAGAAACATATAACAATGTACTCCAGTTATCCAATAGTGTCTAACTTGTAAAACACAGAAATTTTCAAACCAAAACATTCACACAAGTATTAACAATAGGATTTCTAGTGGAAACACAATTTGGGAAAAACCACTTTGTAACATGTTACTATTATGTGTAATCTTCTGAAGTGAGCTCGGTGAAAAGCTAACCCTGTCAAAGGTTACAAACACACTATCAGGTGTGACCTGGTTAAAAGATTCAAACCACACTATTAAAAGTGCACCTTGTTATAGGACTTACATACATTCCATTAGAATGCAACCTTGTTCAAAGGATTTATACAAATGACTATTAGGTCAACCTCTATTAAAAGAATTTTGACTACAAAAATGGTTAGAAAGTAGCAGTAGTATTGATCTGAAAAACATATAACTCACTTTGTAAATATCAAATCCAATTCCATACACATGTGTTGGTTTACTGATTGTTAACCTTTACCATCACCATCATTGATCTTCTCAAAAATTTCTTCAAGCAATCACAACACTTCTCCTTCAGCCTTCTCTACTTGTATAGTCAATAACATCAACAACACTTCCAACATCCTCTCTCTCATTAACCTCATGCTTAGGTTCCCTTGATACTTCCTTAATTAGGTCAATACATCTTTTGTCGCTTAATCTCCTTTGTAGATCATAGGGTTAGGTCAGATTCATCTAATCCTTCCTACTTTATGTTCTTCATCTATCCTTCTAGAAATATCTCAAATCTCTTAATAGATTTACAATAAAATGTATTATAGTGCATTAAATGATTTTGTACAATAAATAAACAAATTCAACACATTTTACATAATCCAAGAATTCAATGATGTTGGCTGGAAATCTGAATTCTTCCTCAAGTATAAATTACTAACACTCAATCAATATAGTGTTTAGCACCTTAGTCTTCATTAGAAAGCTCGGTCACATCAAAAACTATTTCCTTGGATAATAATATCTTCCTCAGCAATTAACTCATGTTTAGTCAACACTGAATTTACTCGGCATATACTAGCTCAGTCAACACTAACATCACTTGGCTTAAACTAGATTTCTTCACTTTTGCTAGGTTAAGCCTACCAATTTAGTCTTCATTCATACTTAGATAAACAAAAAATTATCTTATCATTGTGCCATATAATCAAGTACTCATTAAAATATCAAGATAACTCAACCTTTCCTTAGGTGCTATTGTTACCAACCTTTCTTTTCACCTTCACAACAATCAAATAGATATAGTACTTTCCTAAGTAGTAATAGTCTTAGCAGTTAAGGTTTGACATCAATGACAATACAACAATTTCTTCAATTACAATTGCCAACAATAGATAGTTTAGGTGTTACATTTATGACTTTGCATTATATATAGATTTATGATTGACATCTTGATGATTGATTCATGTTTTTTATAATTTGACATATATAGATTTATATATTTTTGACATATGTACTTAGGTATCAATTAATGTTTTTATGCATGACATCTAAATAATTTATTTATTTATGTTTGACATAGATTGATGTACATGATTAAATCTTGATAAGGGTGCTCCCCTTAATACCACAAACACATAACAAAAAAAGAGAAATAACAACAATTTGCAAGAATAGAAAAAAGGCTTCTTATTTTATCTACAAATGTGGAATTATAAATTTTAGAATTACAATATGAAAAGCCACATGGGAATTTCCCTTACAATATTCTATCAGACAAAGCCTTGAAGTATTAATTAGAACTACTCCCAACTACCCTAAACAAAACTACGGGTCTTCCTTATACAAGCAATTTTCCACCACCTAGGAAGGCTCCAGAAATTTAGCCATTAAGGCTGACCAAACTTAGAATTATTTTATTTTTCATTTTATTACATCATATTCAGTTCAAAATAACTTTTGAAACCTAAACAAAATTTTTGAAGGAAACTTCTTTTCTGCCATTTAAGGTGCCCCAACTTCTAGAGACCATAAGTCATCACTCATTGACCCAATTGACTATTATGATCCCATTTTAGAAAGGGCATGAAGTGCTCTACAACATTTGAGCCAAGAAATTTTCATTCAACCAAATTTTTGACCTCATCTGAGGCCTATTGTAATACCCTCTCCTATGGTGATACTTAGACTTTCTGATTTGGACATTCTATTGTGATGGTTAGAACTATATAGTTACATAGGTGTTCATTAGATGATTGATATGCTCATTTATGGTTATCATTTATATGTTCATGAAATTAGAAAACCATCTATCTTTATATGTTTTATGGAAGTAACCCAAGGATTTGAATCTAACCATTATCACGATGTTTTATGTTTCATATATATGTGTCTGATGTGTCTTCATGACTCAGGACAAAGTCATAGTTACTCACTTAGTTGAGGTCCACATGATGTATTGATCCTATTCATCTATTTTCATATATTTGATTTGTATGTATATCCATATGTATACATGTATCTCTCATTGGTGATGTAGGATTGTAGGTACTAGGTATCCTCTCCACCTAGTTTCACAGGTTTGAGTGATCCCTCAAAATCCTCAATCATTGTTGTTGTTACAGAGATATCACCAAGTTCAACATGAAGGAACTCTACCTCTGATCCTGTTATGTTCCTTAGGGTGGGGAGTCCCTAAGTTAGTCCTTGTGTTGGTGATATGCTATTGTGTCAGCTTGTTGCTTGTTTCATGCATTTATTGATTTGGTGATGTTATGAATGGTAACTCTAGTTCCTTTGTATAGAATATTCTATCATTTGTTAGAAGTTATCTTATATGGATTATTGTATCTTTTATGAAGTATGATCTAGTGCTTGATTAAATAAATGTATTTATATGTCAATAATAGTCATATGTTCTATAATATTGATAATAATGTGATGGTGATATTAATAATAATAATAATATGCTTGTTGTATAATACATGCGATGGTATATGTACACATAGACATATGGGTGCAGACGTATGCATATGGATACATATATTTATAATTAATTGTGAAATATGAATTATTGTATTAAATTATATATATATATATATATATATATATATATATATATATATATATATATATATATACATATTTGTTTGTGGATAGTAAATTATTGTATACGTAGATAATAAGTACTATTATCTATATGGAATAGAAATTAAATAAATAGTAATTATGTTTAAAAATAGAAATTACTATTGGTCTTCCTTAAATAAAGGATATATGAGAAGAAATTATTACTATTATTATAAATATCTCTTCCTGGGAATGGTTATTGTTATTGGATAAATTAATCATAAACTATTAACCAACCATTAGTTTTGAATGGTTGCATCGGTTGGTTTTTCCCATGCAACCACTTCCTTAGTTTATTAATAGGAAAAATCCCTATGAGAAAGGGAGTTGGTAGGTTGCTAGAATAATTTCTCAAGAAGTTTTATTATAGTTTTAAGATATCATATTCAGATTTTAGGTGGTTGGAGATTTGTCTCAGGGGATTTTTATCATAGTTTTTGGAAGGAGTTCGAAGAAGTGCATGAGGAAGGCTAAGACAATTGGATCCACCTTCATGAATAGTATCTCCACAAGACACTAGGTAGGATCTATCCCAGGAGATGATCCTCAATTTGAGTGTTTCCTTGTTTGAGTGCTATTATGTTTATCTACTTGTTTTCTTATGTGAATCTATAAGTTAGTGAATGGTTATGTTATTGTACTAAGTCTGTATTATTGCAAAATAACATTAGAAAAGAGGATAATATTGATATAGTGGTGCATAAATAAGTGTATATTCCCTATGTGAGTTGACTTTATTTTGTTATTTTCTTGTTCGATGAAGGTAGAATGGAAAAATTGGAGTTGGATTATGCTATTATTGTTTGTGAAATGGAATAGTTGGGACTTGAATTTTTATAGATGCATTATTGTGATCAAAGGAATGCTTAATCAATTAGGAGTCTATTGGTTTTCTTTTTTGGAATTGGATGAAGTCTGAGAACTTCTTAAGATGCTTGTGACATTCTCCCATATGTCTCAGGGGTCTCTAGGAACTACCAGACCTTGAGATTGTTTTAGTGACCCTCATAGTTTAGGTCTATCATAGGAACCTATTTTATTTCTCCAATTCTAAAGTAGGCTTAGATGGCTGGTAATCCTTGTTGAAGGGTTGTTCTTGTATGGAAACTAGGATATCTCAAATGGGTCTTTCCCAAATTCGGCATCCCTAGTCCCCACAATGCTCGATTTTTCCTGCAAGTCAGATTTGTCAGTCATTTTTTTTTTAATTTTCTACCATTCAGCACAAAGGTGCAACTACCTTTAACATATGTGTAGTTTCCTAAAACAATTGTGTAGACACCTTAATCATATGCGCAACTCTGTTAAATAGTTACGTAGTAACCTAACCTGAATGCGCAGTTATCTTGTACAAATGTGCATGAACATTGAACAAATGTGCAGTTACATGAAATTGATGTGCATGACTGAAAAAAAAATGTCCAGTCACATTAAACCAATGTGCAAGACTGCAAAACAAATGCACAGTTTGATCCCAGGTTAGGGTTTAGGTAGGATCTATACAAGTATAACATTTAAGTATAAATTAATTTGTTATACTTTAAGTTATACTTGTATAAAGGAATTAGGTACCTTCTGGGATGATTGAGATAGGTTTTAGCTTCATAGGAGTTAAGATGCAACTTCTAATTTTGACATTTCTTAAAAATTCAGACTTAGCCAAATTGCAGGCATATGGAATTTTGTATAAACTACATAGAAGTTTGTGTAAAATTCATATATAATCACTTCTTATATAATGAAATTTATATGGTGCATTTAGATGTCTTAATAGGTTTAGGATGTGTGTAGGGAATAGGGTTAGGGTTTAGGATTGTCTGGCAGATCAAGACTATCCTAGGGTTCCCTAAACCACTCCTAATTTTCCTAAACATCCCTAAACTATCCTATTCTTTGTTGTTCCTTGATGTAAGTTTTCAAAAGTGTTTATGATGTGTTATATTGCATGTATGATGTATTTTTGATATGTGGGTTAAGGGTAGAAAACCTAAGAACACTAAGTGAGTGGCTCTTAGTGTGGGGCTGGGGTCCTAAGTGGCTAGTACTAGGATAACCGACTGAAGAGTTATCTAATAAGTGAAAATTTAATTAAACTTATGGAAATGGGTTCAAACACTAAAAATATTAATGTATGCCTCACCCATGCCATTAGCACTAGTAAAGGTTATGGATGGAAGTGGGAGAAGGTACCTATGCGTAGGTATGATTGAATGTCACTTGTTTATATGAAAGGCATTTGATCTCACATGTGCCTACTTGGGGGCCAGGGCCTAGAGTGGCTGGTACCAAGATAACCCAAGGAGTGAGGGCTATGCGATGACACTCACTTAGCCTATTGCTTAGAGTTTCTACCAAGCCTTAGAACATTTTGGAAAAATATTTATAATTTGATCTTCTTTTCATTTTCTATTTGGGAAAGGTTACCCAACCCTAGGTATGGCCTAGATATTCCTTCTTTGTGGACCTTGGTGTTTATCTCCTAGCATAGGGGAGTGGGCCTTTTGGGTATCCACGTGGTTGGGTGGTAAATCTTTTTATCGAGGTATATTTTGTGGATGCAATGTTTGAAGATTCATGCTTGCTTATGTACCAGTTTTTGAAGAATAAAGGCTTTGTAATTATCTTTCATGATGTAAAATTATTGTTACCTCCCAAGAGGAGATGAATGTAATATGATCATTGATGTAATTCAAAATGATGTATTTGGAATGGGTAGATTTAGGAAAAGGGAAAAGGGAGACATGAACCTTATGTATAAGATGTATGTTGGAAAGAAAAAAAAGAGTTTGTAACATTTCATGTAAAGTAGTATGTTTCTTATTATTGATTAAGTGAAAAGGCTATTGAAAAAAAAATGTATTATTTGCAATGTATCAAATGATTTAAATGATTCTATTTGATTTAAAAGTTATATTGTTCATAAAGGATACTTAGGAATATAGATGATTTTAAATGGAAAATTGAAATGAAAATACTTTGTAGTTCTTAATAAAGAATCTTATAATGATATGATGAAGTTTTCTTTGTGAAGTAAATTTTGTTGTTAGCTCACTTAATGGACTTAAATGAATCATACATTTAATAAGAAGGGAACCTAGGAGGAATTGAAGTTAATCTATTTTTTGTTTATTTAATTCTTTTTAAAATTCAAAATTTTTCATAAATCTCTACTTAGGTTTTCTTTTATAAAGAGAATCTTTGTTCTCTTCCCCAGTTCCCTTGTGGGGTATGACACCTCTAAAGTCTTCAAAACCAAGTTCAAAGTTTCTATACCCTACTGCCAATACCAAAAAAATTTAATATCTTCAAAACTAGACTTGATTTGGCAATGAAACTTTACTCGCAAGGTAATATGACAAAAAATGAACCTCCAGGAAAGAAAATAGACAATTCTGAACTTGAATGGAAAACTTACTAAAAATAGTAACTTTCCAAAAATAGAATCTCTACACAAGATAGCCCTTATTGAAAAGAAACCAAAAATATTTCTGGGTGATGCAGGATTGCTCTTACACCCAGTATGCTCTTGTATAAGACACCTGGGGTAATTTGAGAAGTGACCCTGTCATGACTTTGATGTGCAGTGGAAAACCAAGATGGTTAACCTCCTCCCTTGTCATCCATGATAAATCTTCAATATGTCATCCTTTCCATTTGACTAGATATTCTTCATATGTCTTGTTCCTTGTGCTTCTGCCAACACAACTATCTAGTATGTCTTCAATCTCCTTGGTAGCTGAAATAGTTGCTGGAATACTCCACTATGTTTCTCTGATCTCATCTTAAAAACCTTCATGATACTGTGTCAAATCTAAAATGTTAAACACTGGTGAAATATTCAGCTCAATAGGAAATTCTACCTCATAGGCATTTCTTGAATCATGTTTCTTTAGTATCTTACATGGCCCAAATTTCTTCATTTCCAACTTGTTATATGTACCAACTAGAAATCACTCCTTTCACAAATGAACCATGACTTCATCTCCAACCTAAAATTCCTTATGTCTCCTTTTCTCATCTACTTTAGCCTTATACTATGTGTTCATCTTGGTAATATGCTTCCTCACCTCCTCATGGATGGTCTTCAAGTGTTCTACAAAACCCTCACCTTAAGGACTACTTATCTCTCCTTTATCTTTCTTCCTCAACTCTACAGAATTTCTAGGACTACTTCCATATACAATCTAGAATGATGATTTACTAGTGCTCCTATTAACATAATTATTATAAGAAAATTTTTCATGTGGTAAAATCAAATACCATCTTGTTGGCTTGTCTCCAACCAAACATCTCAAAAAATCCCCCAACCTCCTATTCACCACTTATGTCTATCCATTAGTCTATGGATGAGGTGATGAAAAGAACTTAAAATCTATTTTCAACTTCTTCCATAATGTACACTAGAAATATTCAACAAACTTAGTGTCTCAATCTGAAACTATGGTCTTTGGAAAACTATGTAGTCTCACCACTTCTCTAAAAACCAATTCTGCTACATGAGAAACATCATTAGGCTTCTTGCAAGAAATGAAATGTGTCATCTTTAAAAAATTTTCAACCACCACAAAATTTGAATCATGTCCTTGTTGAGTCCTTGGCAAACCAAGAACAAAATCCACACTGATATCCTCCCAAGGTTTCTCTGGTATAGGTAATGGATGATACAACCTTGTATTTTGTGTTACTCCTTTCACCATCTGACATAATCTACAAACCTATACAAAATTCTTGACATCTTTCTGCAACTATGGAAAATAATAATTTTCATTAACCAAAGAAAGGGTTTTATCACAACTAAAATGTTTAGCCAATATTTTTCTATGCTTCTCCTTGATGAGATTCTCCCTCATAGAACTTCATGAAATGCACAACTAACTCTCTTTGAATAGTATATCATCCTGGATGATGAAATCCAACCACTTCATTCTATCTAGAGTAATAGGTTCTTTAAAAGGTTTCCAAGCTTCAAAAAAATTAGTATCCTCTAGATACAAATTCTTGAGTTCCTTGAACCCAAGCACCTCAATTTGCATTTCTATTAGCAAAATTTGCCTTCTTCTAAGCGCATATGAAAATCTATTAGACTTTCCACTTCCGTGTTTCAAAAAAAATGTATAACTCTCCAAAAACTCAACCCATTTCAAATTCCTTTGATTCAAATTTCCTTGACTAATCAAATATTGCAAATCTTGATGATCAGTATATAAAACAAACTCCTTAGGAAGAAGATAATGTCTCCACTTCTTCAATGCCTGAACTATAGCATAAAATTCTTGATCATAAACATAATATTTTCTCTTGGCATCATTTAACTTCTCATTGAAATAAGAAATAGGTTTACCTTGGCTCATAATAGCTCCTATTTTAGTACAACTAGCCTCATAGTCTACTTGAAACACCTTATTAAAATATGGAAGTGCTAAAATAGGTTTTTCTGTAACTTTTTGTTTTAATAGTTTAAAACTCTTATCTACCCCATTAGTCCACTTGAACATTTTTCTATCCCCTCTCATTGTTTCAGTCAAGGGTCCAAAAATACTACTAAAATTTCTCATAATTTTTTTGTAAAAACTAGCCAAACCATAAAAAGATCTTACCTCAGTAGCACTCCTTGGAGTAGGCTAGTCAAGGATAACCTACACTTTCTCTAGGTCTATTTTTAGACCTTTTGCTAAAACTACAAATCCTAGATACACTAACTGATGCAGTTAATGATGGAGAATCCAATTAAGGACTATCTGACCTTGAAGCTAAACCATTACATAGTGCAATTACACAACCTAACCACAAGATCTAATATAGAACTGGAATCTTTATTCATAAATTTATTGATTACATGCAATGTGTTGGGCTATAAGGCCTTCCCGATTATAGACAATTATAAAGCAAGTAATAGTCTACAAGATATCACTAGATCCAAATCTTTTACAAAACTTTACCACTCAGCTAGCCTAGGTCTACAATACAATAGGACACTGGTAGGAATCCTAGGAAAGATCTAAACTTGTACTCACAACTTCCAAGAAATCTTCATGTTCCTAAGCTTACAGGCTACTAACTCTCCTTCCATATTTTTTGCCCCCTAAACAACTACCCAACCATTCTATAAATACTCATCCTCAACCAAAAGTTAGCTAGATGAAACAATTAACTCCTACGAACAATTATTAAATGCCAAAACATCAGTCAACTTACAAATAACCTTACAATAAATATATTCTTAAAGATGGCCCCAAACAGTCATCAAATCCATATAGAAGAATTTAACACACCAGATTAAGGTCCTCTCATGTCCAATGGTCAATCCATAACTCAAGGAGCATGACCCAAATTAAATGTACCAGTCATCCAAGAAAGAACACTAGTTGGTAGAACTGATTACTGAGCAGTAGAGAAGTAATCGAGCACCAATGAACCAACCAACCCAAGCATCAATGAGCAATGTAGTTATCATCAAGCACCAAAAATAATTGATGCCTTTAGTTATCAAGAGTTCTTCAGAGACTGAGCAACCTAGTAAACACTGAAAGTGATAAACCAAACTCCAAAATAGAGAAAAAATACTTCACTAACTAAGATTAAATCAAACATATTTTGGGTGATACATGATTTCCAAGAATCCTAGGATGCTCCTACATTAGAGACCCTAGGTAAAGAAGATTTTCTCATCAAGGACATCTTAAGGGAATCAGAACAGGTATGCCAAATCTACTCTTAACCCATATCACTTCTCATCCTTCATTCAAAGTTGTCATTACTTCATTCATTGTTCCCCACAACAAGCCTTCCTACTTCTTATCTTTCCTATCTGTAACTGATAGCAACTAACTCTGACTATCACTTCTACTACCAATCACATTAATACCTTTGTAAATACCATCCTTTTCAGAATCCATAATCAGCTCAGTATCATCAGCATCACTCTATGTCATAAATGTCATCATCTATTGTATTATTTCTATTAGAAAGACCATTTTCCTCTTTATCTCAACATACTCATCAAATAGATCATTCTCCTTCTCTTTCAAACTAGACTTTGCAGGAATAGGTTCATTAACCTTGTACTCTTGAGGCTTGTCATGGTCACTTGGAAAACACTTGATAACTCGGCATTCCTTAGTCCATGTTTCTTGTAAAGGTATGAGCTTATGTTGGGGTCCTTTATGCCTAACCACATATGTGTTTTCACAACCATCAAACAAAACATTTCTATCAAATTTCCAAGGTCTGTTGGTAATTAGGCTAAGTTAGATACTTATATTTTATCATTATGGAAATATATGATCTACATGAAGATCGCACATGACAGAGAGCAAGTATGACAAAGCTCAAAGAAAAATTGTCTAAGTATGAGACAATGTTTGTTCTAGTGTACTTGATGATAATTTTGATTAGTGATGATGATTGGAGTAATTTTAGTGCTTTCACACTTGAACATAGATACTATGATGACTATAGAAGACTCACCTAAGAGTGCAAGTCAATATGACATGTACGAAAGAAATTATGACAATTTTACTAGAGACAGTGTTAAGCCAGCAGGGCAGAATATGAAGACAGAATTGGTAAAGAGTTAAGGGATTATTTTGTTTATCCAAATAATGTCTTAACAATATAAAGGGATGACATCCTAGATGTTAACCATTGAGTAAAAATATATTTTTTATAATGCTTATGTCAAGCTGACTGTAAGAGTTATTATTCTTAATAACTTGTATAAAGAGATGTAATGAATAAATATATAGAAGTAGTAGCATATGAAAGTGAAAATAAAGAAAAGAGATATTGATGTGAAGTTTTTCAAGAAGTATAAGGTTATGTACCTTGACATATTTTAATTAGTAAATATTGTAAATTAATTGTTTGGGTAGTGGGCTCATCTAGTAATCCTATTTTGTACTACCAACTCTTAGTAGGGTTGAGGCTTCTAACAAGGCCTAAAGTCCCTTAATCAGGACTGAGACACTATATTCATGTAATAGGCTCCTAATAGGGTCAACATCCTTAACATGATACTTTTGATTAGTGGATCATTGTGGGTACCATCCCCACCAGGGTTTTCCCTTGGCCAGGGTTTCCTTGATAACAAATAATGTGTTATGAGTTCATTTGTTTTACTGCTATGCATGTTCTTTAGTTTACTATATTATGCATTCATTAAGATAATATGTTATATCCATAATTGGGAAAAAGTAAAATTTTTAGAATACTAATTCACCCCCCTCTTAGTATTCCCTATTTCTGACAAGTAGTATTAGAGCTTAGTTACTTAAAAAAAAATCATTCAAGGAAAGCCTAACAGCTTGAGTAAGATCTCTTTGGATATGGATCAATTACATAAGAATCTTGAAGAAGCCCTTGAAAAAATTGATATGCTTACTGAAGAAAGAGATTCTTTGAAAGAAAAAAATGATGATGCAAAGAACCTCATTGAGAAACTGAAAAACAAGTTGGAAGATCTGAAATCAGAAAAGGAATCTACAATTCAAATTGAAGATTGTGATGACAATCTAGAAAAAGAAAATGAGATCCTTAAACATGAATTGAAGATAGAAAATCTGAAGTTAAGTTCAAAATATGGAAATAGAAAGAATGAAGCAAGTCTGAAATCTAAGATTGAAAACTTGAAGTTTGATAATGAAGATCTAAAATCTAAACTTGGTAAAGTAAAATTTGAACTTGAGAAAAACAAATTGCAATATGCTAAACTTCAGAAGTACAATACAATTGTGAAAGGTGAGCTGACTCAATCTAAGCAACAAATTGAGATATTATATTCAACTAGTGAGAATATTGATGAACAAATGTCTTATCAAAAACTATTCTATGATAAAACTGGTCTTGGATTTAACTTATCTAAAGTAAATGAAGAAAGCAATGAACTGGATCTGAAAATGTTTGAAAGCATAGATGAAAATAAATCTGATGAAGTTGACAAATCTAAAGATACACCTAAAGAAGAAGAACCATTCAAGCAAGAGGAGTCACCTAAATGAAAAGATAATTTAAAGGTAGATGCTTTATTTGTAATACTTTTCGTCATATGAAGAAAGATTGTAAAGGTAAGCAATTTAAACCTCTTAATGATTATTGTTATAATTGTCATTGTTTTGGACATAGTGCTATTAAATGTAGAAAACCCAAATTTGTTGAGAATAATAATAGTGGTAGAAGGTTTAGGAATACTAAGCATGTAGATAAGAGACCTACTAAAGACATGGATAGGAAAAATGAAGTAGTATGTTATAGATGCAACAAAGTTGGACACATTGCCTAAAATTGCAGATCACAAATAAACCAGTCAGGACCAAGATATGGAAATAATGGAATAGTCTATCAGATATGTAACATGATTGTACATACAACAAGATTTTGTAGAATGAATAATAGGATTCCTTACGCTAACCCTAGAAGTCATGCAAGGAGAAATAAAAATGCAAGTAACAGTCAAAAGGGATGTTGTAGCAATTTAGAAAAAAGTGAAGTTTGTTAAAGCCACAAATCAAGGAGACATATTTAGCACTAAGGGTAATCAAAAAGGTGAAGTATCAAGTGGTTAGAATGAATCTCTACCTGACCCATCTCAAAGTACTTAATTCATGAAAAATATAGTAGAATAGGAACTTAGGATAGTATAGAAGTTAGTATAGGATGAATTGATTCTTGCATAGTTAATGAAAGGTAGTATATGAGGTATTGATGCTATGCCTAAGAGCGCATAAGATAATATTATGTTATGCAAGATCACAAGAAGTTTTATGTTTTACAGGTAATAAGAAATAGCTTTTCAGAAAGAAGCGACAAAGGAATTGAATGCAATGTCAGATTTATGTGAGATTGAAAGGATAAAAGGTTATGATCAGTATTATTTGATCATTAAGATGATTAAAAGTGCTAAGAAGATCAAATAGGAGTGATTGAAAGTAGTTTTACAAGGATTTGGTGAAGGATATTCGTGTCAAATCTACACAAGCCCTAAATCATAGAATCAAGGTATTTTAATTAGCAGATCTATAAATCAGTTAAATTATTTGTAGAAGTCATGGATGTTTCATTAATTCATAATGTAAGAGATAAGAATAGATCTAAGATCAAAAGGGAGCCAGTAGAACCCTTGCAGGAAGACCCTAAGTTAGCTTTATCATCCATAGCAGACAAAGTTCTACACTTAGAGAATGTTAGAAACTATTTGGGATGAAATCTTGAAACTCTTAGTGATAGTAACTTTACAAAAGAATATGAAAAGCTTTACAATCAATATATTTTATTGAAAGTAGGGTTTGAACACTTGAAAGATAATGAGATCATAAAGTATTCTCTATAGTATGAATTTGATTATGAAGGATGTACTAAGATAATCTTTAGCATAATTCACAATGGGAAGTTTTGGTTAGATGATAGAGTGATAGAAATCACAACTAACCTAATTCATGAGGTAACTGGTCTATCTAAAATTGGAGCCATACCTTTACAAGAGAAGAACATGAGAAAAATAGTTATAGACAACACAAAATCATCTTACAATGGTAGAGGTATAGTGATTAGCAAGATACAATAGGATGATGTTAGGTATTTATGCAAGATCCTTATAGGTAAGTTTTTTTTCAAACTCAAGAGAAGATGACATGTTAGAAGGAATGATACATGTAGCCTACTTAATGTGTGTTGATAATGTTCAAGTTGACATGTGTGAAATTTTGAGAATTCAGTTGTTTGAGAACTTGTTCAAGATAAAGAAGATTAAGAACTCTTAGTTTAGATTCTCATCATTGATTACTTATATGTTTTTCCATTTGCTAAGAAGATTCCCTTACACTATTGGCAATGATTAGAATGATGGTAAAACTACAATGGAAAGGATTAAGAATGTATACATGAGACATCTTATTGACAAGGTCAATGAGAGTGCAATATTGGTAATCAAAACATTTCATAATTTAATTAGAACTAGATCAAGGATTCCATAGTTTTTAGTTGAAAAATATAAGAATGAGATATGTTTCATGGTTGAAAATGACTTTACATTCATTGAAGTAGTATAACCTATAGTAGAATTCATAGACCCTCTTGGCTATAAAATTTATGAAACTGAAATAGAAGAGTATGTGAATAGATTGCTTAAAAGCAAGTTGGACATTCAGAGTAATAGATTTGAGACTTTTGAGGAGAACTTCAACTTTGTAAAGTCTATCATACAAGAAAAATAGTCTAAGAAGAGAGTAGAAAGTACAATAAAGAAAATATTGAAGGACACAGGGATGATAGAACAAGAATTTTTGATAGCTAAGTAGACAATAGCATCAATCAAAGACATAAGACAAAATGAATTTTTATTTTTTCCACCTCTATCATTAGTTGCAGAGTAGCCAGAAGGCATTTAGATTAAGATAAAAGTGGAGGAAGTTGAGAAAGATTGAGAAGTCAGAAAATCCACTAGATCATCCTCTTCTACACTAGGTAAAAGAGTGAAAGAGATTGCTACTGGACCAAGCAAAAGGTAGAAAACTTTAGTGCCACTAGTACAAAGGAAAATTAAAGAAATAAAAGATGATGAAGAGACCCTAGTGAAGAAGAAAACATGGAAACCAAAGATAGAAAAAGTGAATGAATAGATCATACAAGATGGAGACTTTTAAAAATGAACAAGTATTATGACCTCTACAACTATTTAAAGAGACTAAATCTTGAAAATGTAGTGGTGAGACATAGATAGTGTCTGATAAGAATTTTGACATAATTCAAGGAAAGATACTTGATGATCTGTATGAGAAGTTGGTGAACATAAAGAAAAGAGCAATAGAAGAAGACAACAAAATTAGATAAAATATTGTAGGAAAATTATGTGATGTTAAAAATACAGAACATTTCAAGGGAATCAGCCACATGTTTGTCATTTCTATTCACCTCTTGGATTCCTGCAAAAGAAACACCATTTACCCAATTCAAGGCCTTGACCTTATGTTCTTCTATTCTCATCATTTCCAAAAGTGGAACCTTGACAGTGATCTTTGAAAGCAATTTGGACATATCAATTGGAACATACTTTTGGTTGTTCATGTCTTCTTCAAAGATAGTGACAAATTTATCCTTTGTGAAACTAGATTTGTCTTTGAGAGGAAATTCCTCTCCCTTCTGAGGAATGGGAACAACTACCTTTGTTGTATTTTCTTTATTCTTAGGTGATGCAATAGGTACAATTTTCCTTTTTACCTTCACTTGGTTAGTATCATCGGCACCCCTACCCTTTTCTCCATGTTGTTGTGTACCATTTTCTATCTCCTTGATAAACATACTACCTGGCTTACCAGTTGCATTTACAACTATCCTATTCCTCAAGTTATAATTTCTTCTAGCTTGAGTAACCATGTGTACAGTGATTTGAGCAATTTCTTCATTTGATGGTCTTCTTAAAGAAACATTCTCCTCACCCCTCACAATACCACATCCAATATCATCAAACTCTTCATCTTCTTCATCAAAATCATTCTCATCCTCTACATGTGCAGAAGTCATTCCACAACCACTCTTGTCATATTACTCCTCTTGTTCTTGATTCTCTTGTAAGTTTAAAGCAATGACATAATGCTTAGGGTCATGAGGAGACTAACAAGCAGCACACCATGGGATATCTTTAGTCATATTTACTGAATTTCTATGCAAGGGATTAGGGATCCTTCCATCAGGCCTTTCTTGCTTGGTTGGGAAAATGGGCTTGCCATCTTTCCACTGAGTGTTGTAAGGGTAATTTTGCATTCTTAGTTGTCTGCTAAAATTGTTTGGAGCTGACCTCTCGATAGTCATAGCTCTATTGTTTCCCTTTTCACCAAGCTTTAGACCTTCTAAAACCTTCAAGATTTATTTTAGGTTGTCATCCTCTTTGGGTTTAAAGTCAGCAGACCTTCCCATTTCTTTCTTAGTCTGCATTTGAGGCCTGCAATCATCTCTTCTTCCTATCTTTCCTCATATTCTTCTATTTCTCTCTATGTTTATGGCCAATTTGTAAGCTTCCCCAAGATTTCTAGGGTTCTTTTCCCTCAAGAGGTATCCCATTTTTTCATCAAAGGCATTCAAGTATGTCACAAGACATACCCTGTCATCTAGTCTGATAACCTGCAAGAGCCTATGCATAGCCTTTTGGAATCTTATATTAAATTCAAGGACCTCTTCATTCTAATTCTTCCCTATTTTATTGAATTCATTCAAGATAAAACCCTCATTTGTTTTATCTCCATAGTGTTCCTTGAAACAATTCTTGAATTCATTCCATGACCCTATACTAGCATGGGGTAACCCTCTAAACCAATCCCTAGCATCCTTAATCAGGGATTGCACAAATAGCTTCATTATAACATCATCAGGTTCTACATTATAATCATCTATTAAATCTATGAAAATTTTTAGATGTTCTTCAGATGTGATGACATTATTTCCAGTAAATTTAGGAAGCTTCTTTCTAATTTCACCAGGGTTTACATTAGGATAACCAGGAATACCAAAGAAGACAAGTTGTTTGTACCTTTCATGAATAGGAGCTCCATGCAGTGGATCCATTCCTTGAGATGTAGATTTCCTTATGTTTGAACCATTAGGAACTCTAGCAGCACCCAATACATGATTTTCTTGAGCTGCATTGTTACCATGAGTTCCACCTTGTCCTAAAAAGGAAGCAACAACATTTGAAGGTCCTAAAGTATGCTTGAGAAAATCAATCTTTTTCCTAATTTCTACATCAGAAGCCTCCAACTCTACTTTCTCTATTTCTTTATCAAATATTTCTTTCTTCTTTCTAGCTATCTCCAAATTTGAATCTAATCTCAACCCTAGATCTGATGTCCTATCCTCAATAACTTGTTCATTGATTTGAATCCCAATAGCCTTCTATTTGCCTTTATCTCTTGTTCTAGTTTCTTCACATATTTTTTGAACAATAGGCTGTTCCTCTACTCTTTCAGGTTCTGGGACAAAATTAATTACCTCCAAATCTAGTAACTACCTCTTTAGCTAATCAGCCCTTATCATGGCTTGTCTTACTTTATCTTCTTTGTCCTTTTCTCTTTGCTGCCTAATGGCAAGCTGTTCTTGAACTCTTCTTTCTAGTTTATAGACCTCCCCAAAGATCTATTCTGATTCAGGGAGAGTGGTCTTAGAGTTATCATCTCCCACTTGAGTTTCATCCTCATATTGGTTCAATCCCAAATCAACAGCCTCTTCATATTCTGGATTATTTTCTTCTTGACTAGGCCTGGCTTGGGTTTCTTGTCTAGTATCTTTCTTGTTTCTCCAAGTATGAGAAACACCTCTTCTCTTCTTTCCTCCCCTTGTCTGACCAGGCCTAGAAGTGTTTGGAATGCCTTTTTCCATTATATCTTTAGGATGCTCCTTTCTCTAAGACCTAGTACCTGTATAACTCATCTTGCAAAATAAATATTGACTAGCACTACTTCAGAGATGTTTGAGTCACCACCCAAGTGTATTGGGAATATCAAAATATAGTTTCTTCACTCTAGAAATACTCAAATGAGTTAGAGAGACAAGGGACAAGAACAACCCTATTTCTTCCAATGATGACCTACTGGTTAGGATGAGCATGTATAAAACTTCCCTAGTAGAGTCACCATCTTGTTGGTCTTCAAAATGATGCTTATGCTCTTTAGGCTGCCAATATACCCTCAGATGGATTTTAGGAATGGTTAATTCCAAAATGTTATGAGGTCTTAGGGTAACTGGACCAACTATAGGGACAAGACTGCCCTCTTCTACTTCTGGCTCTGCAAAACCAAGGCAAGTGAACCTAACCCAATATAAATTATACTTCACACACCAAAAATTGGGTTTGAATAACAGATGAAAGGATAGTAAGAAAGTACTAAATGATAACCACACATTCATTGAATCTCCATTACTATGGGGTAGAACCTCACACAACCAAATATTGAAAACTTAGGAATGGTTCTTAATTTATAAGTTTGAATCATAACAACTTCAATCAAGATATGTCAACAAAGAAATACTCATCTAGGCCAGTGCCTCATCCATTAGGCAAGGCTTCTTGGACAAACTACACACACACACCAAATATATTTGAGATTCAAAGCCATAAACACATTTACAATCTCCTCTACTACTTACATAATATCCTTACATAGACAAGAGATAAATCTATGTCCCATTTGGAGCATCATTTAATCTAATCCTGGATTAGAACTCAAGAATGAAGACCTATACATAAATTGTTATGCAATGAACTAGAAAGTTCAAAATTCATCTACGTTGACACAAGGGAGAGATAAGAATCATGCACTTGTATTAAGTATGAAGAATCCTCAAGTGTATATAATCAATCCAAAGGAACCATGCTTGCAAACTACAACTTAGACCTGCAATTTTCTTTCTATTGTCAAAATATATCAAAACAGGTCATTACAATTCAGACTGGGTAGAAGACTCACAACCAGAAAAGTTTGAAAACATAACTCCCAATGACCTTGAATGATCATAAAAAATCCCTTTATAGTAGGGTTATAATGCAAGCACAATGATCATTTCAAACTCAAAAATCAAATCGACCTAACCCCACCGAGGAGTTAACACAAACAAGACAGGGATCAAGTCGCAGCATGCTAGCCCAAACAGTCCATTTCAATAGCCAACTAGCCCTGTACTAGTCCAAGTATCATATTATCATCAAACCCTAAGAAATTCAGCCAAAAATATCTCTGCAACACACTTCAGGGTACTATTTCATTTACTCCCCTATGGCAAGACACTCCTCTGCAACTATCATGGTAGCCTAGACCACTCCACAGCATTTGACAACCCATTCTACCCACTCTGGCCACTCAAGAATTGAATTTTTGGTACCTCTATCATTGCACACCCTTTGTAGAATTCAAATTTAAAATTAAACAGTCACCTTATGGCCTCAGCAGTAAATCGGTGGCTAACATTTAAATCTTAGAATAGTCACGGGCCCCTCAAAAAGTCAATAGCTAGTCAAAAACTAGCACATCAATTACATAGACAACATGGACCCACCCAACTCTGCAATCATGACACCAACAGTGGTCGTATGATCACATAGCCAAAAACTATGCTATGTGAACATGCGATAAGTCTCCATGCCAATGCCACCCTATCACCCACCAGCTAATCGAGAATGCCCATGTCACTGAAAACACTGGCCCCACTGACAAAAATCCAAATCACCACCTCATAGCCACTAGAACCCTACCACCTTAGCATCTAGAGGATTCCACTTCACCACCCACCATCAGGACCATAGGACACATGGCACCCTTAATGCATGATTGCATAGCTGAAAAGTGGCCCTTGTGAACATACGACAAGGCCAAAAGACTGCCACTGCATCCTCCAAGTCCAACAACAGGACCACAACACTCTAACACTAAAGGGACAGGTGTCAACTGGTTGCATGATCACATGTCAAAAAACTCTAACACGTGATCATGTGATAGCCAACCACAGGCTGCCACATAACCACTATCAGGACCACTGCCATTTCTCCAATGGGCCCCACACGCAAGGAAGGAACCTTGTCGCATGGTCACGTGTCAGAAATGTTTGACATGTGATCATGTGACAACCAATCATTTTAAAAACTTTGAAAACCTGGGCCCACCATTACATAATCACATGACTAAGGCAAAGTAAACCACCGGCCAAGTCGCTAGATGTTAAGGGCCTAACCGCCAAGAATCAATGACCAAGAGATAACCGCGAGTTGCTAGATCGCGGAAAGAAAAACTTAACCACTAGGAAGCTCAACATCACTAAAAACTATGACCCACATGGACAGGTGGCAAGTGGTTGCATGATTGCATGTCAAAAAAGTCTGACATGTGGCCATGCGACAACCAATCAAGAAGAGCCTGCAAACCTAGACCCACTTAACGCCCATACAAGAAAATTGAATGACTTTCGCAAAAGTGTAAAGGATAAACATTGTGCATCTTCACCATGTGAACATGCGACAACCACTGATTCTATTTGAACTTTAACCACACCAGGCAACTGAGAAGAACTGGGTCCCACCAACCAATTGCACTTGTGCAGTTAAGACCGAGGTCAAAAACACACAAAGTTTTCGACATAGTGAAATACTGAAAACACATAGAGTTTTTGATGCTAGAAGATAAGTGCACAAAAGTGGGATGGCATAAGGTTGAAAACAATGAAGGTTTTCACACAGACCAAAAACAACATGGATTTTCAATAACATTGTGGGTTTTTGACACTTAGGTAGATTTTAAAATTTGTTTCCTATAGACCTTAAAACTTTAATAACTCCCTGGGTTTTGTAATTCAAGAGATGCGATCTAAACTGGAGTAAGGTGACAACATGAAATAGACAGGGCCAAGGGCACACACCATGAAACATTATGGATTTTCTTCACAAGATAAAACTATGACTGGAGGTCGAGCAGGACAACTTAACAAAGCTTGCAGGGAAAAGGTCATTTTCCTGGGATTGTTGCATGAACCAGAAAATGGACTAACAATTCCATTACGAGATTTTATTGGAGATTTTCTAGCAAGCCAGTGCTAACTATATCTTTGTCATGGATGACAACATATGGTAAGTATCATGTATGGAAGACTTATGCAGTAAGCTTTGAGTATAAGTAGCATAGACATGTTATCAGCATGATATCATGGATGTAGAGGTTAATTGTTAGTATAGACAATTATGCAACAACTTGTGTCAGGAGTGTTCTTGATAGAGTTACAAATAGTGTTCTATGAGTGAATGTCCATATAGTCATCATCAAGCCTTGTGCATTTGGATATGTGATGGAGATATGTTAGTTATGTTACATTCATGGATGGAGAGTCTAATGATTAGTAGAAGTGAAGTTATGCAGTCACTATTCACCAGTTACAATTTCCTATGTTTATTCAAAAGAGATGACAAAGATTATGTTGGTACAAAATTTACACCTATCATTACAGTATGCACCCTTGGATTAGTGATTGGAGAAGAGTTAATAATTTTTTATTAAGAGCACATGATGTAATTCTTCTTGAGGAGTAAGTTTCAAATAATTTGATAGAGCCTATTAGCATCTACAATAAAATTCATGGCTATGTAGTTTCTTCCTGGTCTCTGTAGTGGTTTTCTCTGTCTCTAGCCCTTAAACACTAGTTCAATTTTCAATTTTCTAGTTGTTGGAGGAAAAAATCCTTATTTGTCTTGGCTAGGTTCTATTCTATTATTTCTTTTTGGATCACTTAAGTCTCCCTTATTGCACATGATTATTTCCATCATGCATTCGTTGAATTGCACAATGTATTTCCTTTATCCCAAGTTATTCAGCGAACTGGTGACTATGGTGGTCCTTTGGTCAAGTTTTCCTTTGGTTTCTGAATCTCCTAACTCATGTCACAATTAATCTAAGTTTTCAATGATTCAATGACTATGTTGTCTCCTGTTCACTTAATATCTGGTGGTCTCATGTTAGCATCCGATGACTTGGCAAACATAATTATCTTTCCCTTTAGTGACTCAATCTCTCAATTCAAATAGAATATTCCTTTCTATTTAGTGACTTTGAGAATTTCTTTGGTCATGCAGTCTCTCAAAGCTTAAATAATATTCCATCTCCTTCTAGTGACTGGGTGGGCGGTTCCCTTTTTCTTCAGTCGCATGATCGCTAAGTGTCTAGCAGTTTAAGGTCAGGAAGTAGTTAAAGCTTGAAAAGGATCTATGGTTGTCATTATACCATTGATGAAAGATGCATGGAAGTTAAGCTTGTTCTTTAGCAATGACCATCTGATGCTATATGGTGCATGAAATGATAGGTGGGGCCTTTAGTTACCATGATGGTATGACATGTATGAGGTGTCCATTTCCTATTGGTTGATAATAGATGACTTGTAAATTGTTAGCGGGGCCTGACATTCAGTCTTCTCTTAATCCTATGATTGTCACATGATCATAGGGAATATTCTTCCCCCTTCTGATCATGTGATGACCATTGATTCTTTTCTAAGTCATAGGCCGACTGGTGGTGGGTCCATGTTGATAGGTGTGTGGTTGTGGTGTCCTGATTGGTCAGTGTGGATAGTGACAAGGATATGTTAGTGGGACCAGTGTCAGAGGAATCTACAAGGTTACCAATAATGTAGGTAGATCTAGGGCTATCATATGATCTCATGGAATCTTCTAAGCCCATGAGCTCATTCACCCACCATTTGATTTGAAAGCTTCTAAGTTCTGGGACCGTTTGCTAGGTATTGTGGATTTGTCTTATTTTGATTGGATGGGCCTGGTTGGTGATGGGGATGTTGTCAGTGGGGCTAGTATTTTGGGCCTTCAAGCATGATTAATGCTCTATTGGATCTTGTGGCTGTTGTTACACCGCTGGGTGAAGATCCATGATTTTTAAATGTCACAATGTAGCGATAGTCGTTGATCTGATCATAGAGATGGGGACCACTTGGTGGGTGCTTTGTTGCTGATTCATTATGCAAATGGAAAATGGTTTGGTGCCATGTGGATCTGGGTGGGCCTAAGCTTTCTCTTTAGTCACATGGTCTTTAATTGTAACTATGGTTAGTATTGACGTCTATCATTTTCATGACCAAGGGATAAATGTAAACCAAGATTTCTACTAAGGTTAAATCTGAGATGCGCGGGTAAAATGTGACAATCTAATGGTGATGTTTTAAAGTTGATCTCAATTTGAATTCTGATCATCAATGTTTTGTCTCACACCTTGATGTAGCTATTTTCTTTCAAATTCAAATCTCTCTAAGGTTTTCTCTATAGGGTTTGAAGCAGTGAGTCATATGCGATAGATGGGTTATTCAAAATTGATTTTCCAGGATGGTTGCAGTTGGAAAATGATGCAAGGATTTAGGTGGCCAGCTTGATTTGATTTTTCCATCCTAGGGTGCCATGTTGAGTAAATGCAAAGGATTTTTGTTTGACACAAGTGGCTAAGGTTTTGATTGATGTTAGAGATCTCCATGTTATGTACACACAAGATCTATTGCTAGGTCTGGGATTAATTTTTGTTTTTTACGCTACAAGAAATCAGTTCAATTTGTTTATGAAGTAAGCCTTGAATATGAAGCCAAATATTTGTACAATCAAATTTGATCTGATTCTCCCAGATTTATAGGCTTTTCTTGCACTCTTTCATTTCTTATTCAATCTAGTTGTTGAGGTTGTTGCAGACCTAATTTTTTCCCTAAATGATCCTTTGCTTGTTGCAATCCTTGTTCCTATAAAAGGATTTTCAAGATCATTTAGAAGGGTTTAGAGTTTTTGGTTCCAAAGTTTCTGATTCCAGAGCTAGTTCCATGAATGTTCTACCCTCTAAATATTTCCTTCTTCTCTGCATAAGGGTGTTCCCTCTTTCTTTTCTGGCTATGAGAATATAAAGAAGTTGTAATAGATGTCTTATTTATGAGATTTGAATACATTTGTGCTATTATTAGATTATCTCCATTTGGGTTTTAGACTTATTGATTATAGCATCAAGGGTTTTGTAGTCTTTCTACTTGCATTTCCAGTGAGTGTCCATAGTAGAGTTGTTTTCATAGAAGCAACTAGGTTTAGGACTAGTTTTCAGATGTGTATGAGTTGGGGTATCAAAGATATCTCATGCTTGTCTTCCAGTGGATGTTGGTTAATATATTTATTGTTCCTAGGTCTTCCTCTGATTGTGTGATAGCATATCTACATACACAGGTGGTTTGGTAATGTATGATCTGATCAGTGGTGGATGTTTATCTTCTTATTTCATAGCTTTTTTGCAATGAGGCATTTGACTTTGTTTCCCATTGGATAAGGCACTGGTCTATGAGAGACTTAGGGTGTTTCAGGGGTCCATTCAACCCAACATCAAATCACTCAAATGAAGTATTTTCCTTTTATGTTGGTAGTAGTGCTAGGAGTTCCTTTCTAGTTTTTAGATTCATTCTATGGAAATAGGGCTATTACATGAGACATGATATCATTGGGGTATAGGATACCTAGGGGAGTTTGAAGGCTATTCCACAATAATCTATTTGTAGTCATTTGGTTTATCAAGAAGAGTTATGAGTGTGTAAATAAGGCAATACCCACCTGAGTGATGTGGAGTTCAAAGAAGAAGGAGGATTCCTTTCAATCTTCATCAATTAGACTATTTCTTGTCAAACTTGAGTGCACAATCTGAAAATCAAGCCCATTTATTTATTCAAGTTTGGTCCTGCAAGAAAAAGCTCTAATAGAGTTGACAATGTGTAGCATGTGTCTACACTTATTGATTTGGATAGGTCCAAGTTTGTGATGCATGCTTATTAGAGCTGACATAATTATTATTGGAGTACATTATAGTTTCTTTAATATGATTTCAAGGTGGTTCTAATAGACTGACTGGATTATATCATTTATAGGAAAGATATTGATAGGCAGTCATTTTATGATTGCTAAGGTATGGTTCAGAGTTGATTGTGAAGAGCAGAGCAGAGTGTGTGAAGTGTTGAGCCATCAAAAGAAGGTCTATGTGACTAAGTAAAGAGTTTGTGCTATACATTTGAACTAATCCAAAGAGAAGGTCAAAGCACAGTTCACCAAGATCTAGATATAGTGTGTATCTCTTGATAAGAAGGCTGTAGCCTTCAACCCTTTGAGTAGTGTGCTCTTGGATAGTGTGTCCTCACCCCTAACAGGGTTAATTGTAAAAGAATCCTATGAGGGTCTGACCCTTAACCATATCACTATACTAAATGCATTGTAAAGACAACTCCAAATAGGGTCAATGATCTTCTAACAAGGATCATAATACACTAGTGCAAATTATTAGTGGGTGTCAATTTCCATCAGGGTTTTTACCTATTTATGTTTCCCCATAACCAAAATATTGGTCTTGTGTTCAAGTGTTCTTTCATTAGTTTTATGCTTTTATGTTTAAGTATACTTAATTGGATAAATAATTAAAACTTGTAGATAACTAATTCAGCCCCCCTTCTCATTTATCTCTTAGGACTATTCCTAAAAATTTGTATCAGAGCCAAGTACCTTGGAGAGAAATTTTAATAGCTTGAGGTTGATCAGATGGAATTCCTTAGAAAATAAAGTCTTAAGTTTGATGGAGAAAATTATCTTAACTGGAAGAACAAGATGGGGACACAGTTTCAATTCATTTCTTTTGAATTTTTTGAAGTGACTATTAAGGAAGTCAAGATCCCTACTTTAGTAGACCTTGCAAATGATTATGCTACTGACAAGCATAAGAAATTGTTCCATCAAAATGCAATAGCTAAAGAGGCCATTATCAGTGCCCTATCTGATAGTGAGTTTTCAAAGATAAAGAAATTAGACACAACCCACAAGATATGGAAGCACCTAGAAGACTTATTTGAAGGAGATAAACAAGAAATGGATGTGCATAGAAAAACATGGAAGAAAATATACAATGCATTAGAGATGCCACCTAAAGAAAACATCTCATCTTAAAACCAAAGGATTAATGAAGCCATTGCAGGAATCAGGAACAATGGTGGAGAGATCTTGGAAGAAGACATTATGAATAAGTTGATGACTACTATCACTATAAAGTATGAAAACAAGATCAACATCCTTAATGAGACCATGTAGCTTACATCAAATTTCAAAATAGAGACCTTGATCAACAAAATTTCAGCTTTTGAGATTTAAAGATTGAACACTGAACCTAAAAGTGAGACAACCTTCAAAGCATCAATCCATGGTAAGAAATCTGCAAACACTTCTGGTAATTTTGATGATGATGATGAAGAGAAAGCACTAGATGATTTCATTTCTATGATTTATAAAAGAGAAAAGAAAGGAAAAGGTAAATATGAAGGTCAATTGCCATTTAAATTCTTTTCATGTAATAAGATTGGTCACTTTGCATCTAAGTGTCCTACTAGAGCTAAAAAGTTCAAAAATGATTGCAAGCCTAAGTATTCAAAGGAATGTTACTATGTTGGAGATGGAGTATTAGATGATGATTTAGCTAAAGATGAAATTGGATTCATTTCTATCATAGAGAAAATGAATAATGAAATGGATCATAAAGATGAGAAAAAGGAAGAAAAGTTAACATTAATTTCACAAGCAGACATAAGGATAGATTGGATCATAGATAGTTGTTGTTCACATCACATGATAGGTGATAAAGACAAATTTGTTGATCTAGAAAAATACAATGGTGGCATGGTTAGATTTGGAGATAACACTCCTAAACCTATCATTGGAAGAGGAGCTATCACATTGGATAGAAAGAAAAAAACTGATAATGTTCTCTATGTAGATGGTTTGAAACATAACCTTCTTAGTGTTGGGCAGTTACTTGAAAAAGGTTATCAGCTAAAGCTCAAAGATAATAAATGCATCATTAAAACAAGGATGGTTTTATGATTGTAGCAGGTTAAAAGACTAAAGGTAATGTTTTTCAACTTAATTTAGAGGCAATTTATTTTGTTGCTAAAGTTGATGAAAGTTGGATATGACACAAAAAACTATGTCATATCAATTTTGATAACATAGTAAAGATAAGTAATGTAAAGGTAGTTAGAGACCTGCCTAGCATAGAAAAGCTAGTTGATACTATTTGTAGGGAATGTGTAATAGAAAAGCATGTGAGAAATTCATTCAGGAGCAAGCATAACTCAACAAAGGAAAAGATGGATTTGATACATAAAGACCTATGTGGACCAACTCAAACAAGATAATACTATGGTGAAAGGTATTTCATTTTGTTTGTTGATGGTTATACTATAATGATGTAGGTTTCATTCTTGAAAGATAAGTCAGAAGCATTTGAGTAGTTCAAAATATTCAAAGGTAAGCTTGAGGATAAATCTAGACTAAAGATAAAATGTCTAAGATCAGACAGAGGAGGAGAATTCACCTCTGACAAATTCTATGATTACTATGAAGAACATGACATAAAAAGATAGTTGAGTGCACCTAGAACCTCTCAGTAGAATAGGATTGTAGAAAGAAGGAATAGGATGATCCTTGACACAATGTACACCATCATGATTGAGGGAAAAGTAGCATACAACTATTGGAGAGATGCGGTCATTGTAGTAGTATACACCATCAATAGATTACAATTGAGGCTAGGAATAGATAAGACACCTTACAAGCCATGGTTTGGTAATGTTCCCATAGTCAAATACTTTAGAATCTTTGGAAGAAAGTACTACATCAAGAGGGATTTAGCAATAGGTAATTTTGATACTAGAAGTGATGAAGGAATTTTCCTTGGTTACTCTACTAAAAGAAAAGCTTATATATGTTTCAATTTGAGATTAAAGAAGATCATTGAAAGTTCCCATGTTAAGATGGATGAAAATTTTATGGTTCAAGAACATATCATGATTATTCACCTATGATTAAAGAAGAACCTAGACCTTCCACTAGTGAGATAGTTGTTGAAGAGATGTTTGACTACATTCATGTATTGTTCAATGACTCTGAAACAAGTGAAGAAGAAATTGAGAAGGTAGATGAGATAGTATTGTTGGCAATTTGGATGAGGTATGTACATAGATATTGTCATTATGGCAACATATGTTCTCTATGAAGATCACATAAGCTAGAAAGTAAGTATGGAAGATCGCAGACAAAAATTGTCTAGGTATGAAATAGTGTTTTTGACAGAGCACCTGATACAGTTTGTTTTGGCGACGTTCACTAGAGCATGATCAGAGTTTTCATAGTTGAACTTAGGCTCTATGGTGTCTAAGGATACCTTGTCTCAGTCTGCAATAGAGTATGGATAGTATAGACAAAGTTATGATTGTTTTACCGATGATAAAGTATAGCTGACAGAGCAATTTTGAAGATAGAATTAGTAAATGAATTAAGGGATTATTTTTCTTGTCAAAATAATGAATTAATATTATAAAGAGATGACATCCTTGATGTTTAATCTTGGATAAAGATATGCAAGTTGACAAGAGAAAGATATTATGTTTCTATCTTGTATAAATAAAGATGTACCAAACATACTTGTAATGTAACATGTAATATATGTAACTTGTGATAGCAGTGAAAGTTGTTGATGTGAAGTTGTAAGCAGTACCTTATTGTAATCAGTTAACATTTGCATTACTTGTTTGGGCAGTGAGCTCATCTGGTAATCAAGTTTTGTATCTACAACTCCTAATAGGGTTGAGGCTTCTAACCAGGCCTATAGTCCCTTAACCAGGACTAATACACTATATGATTGTAATAGGCTCCTAACAGGGTCAACATCCTTAACCTGATATCTTTTGATTAGTTGATCTTTATGGGTACCATCCCCACCAAGGTTTTCCCTTGTCCAAGGTTTCCTTGAGAACATATGATGTGTTATGAGTTCTTTACATTTACTATTGTGTATGCTATTTAGTTTCTTATGCTTTGTATGCACCAAAGTAATCTATTATATCCATAAGTGGGAAAAAGTAAAAGTTTGTGAAATACTAATTCACCCCCCCCTCTCATTATTTCCTATTTCTAACAATTGGTATCAAAGCTTAGTTACTCTAAAAAGAAACATTCAAGAAAATCCTAGCAGCTTGAGTAAGATCTCTATGGATATGGATCAATTGCAGAAGAATCTTGAAGAAGCTGTTGAGAAAATTGATATGCTTACTGATGAAAGAAACACCTTGAAAAGAAAGTATGATGATACAAAGAGTCTCATTAACAAATTGAAAGGTAAGATAGAAGATCTAAAATCTGAGAAGGAATCTGAAATTCTAGTTGAAGATTGTGATGATTTAGAAAAACAAAATGTGATCCTTAAACATGAATTGAAGATAGAAAATTTGAAGCTTAGCTTGAAAGATGGAAATGACAATTTAAGATTTGAGAATGAAAAAACTGGTCTTGGATTTAACATATTGAAGATAGTTAGTGAAAGCAAGAAAATAGATCTGAATGAATGTGTAAGTAGTGAAGAAAAGAAGTTAGATGAGAACAAATCAAAAGAATCACCAAAGCAAAAAGAATCCTCAAAGCAAGAAGAACCACTGAAGCAAGATGAATCATCCAAAGGTATGCAAAGAGAATTCAAAGGTAGATGTTTTTCTTGTAATACTATTGGTCATATGAAGAGAGATTGTACAGGTAAACAATTCAAACCTCTTAATGGTTATTGTTATAATTGTCATGGTTTTGGACATAGAGCTATTGAATGTAGAAGATCTAAAGTTATTGAATATAATTACAATAAAAGAATGTCTAGAAATACTAACAATGCAGATTAGAGATCAATTGAAGACATGAAAAGAGGAAATGGAATAGTATGTTTCAGATACAAAAAAATTGGACATATTGCTAGAAATTGTAGGACACAAATCAATTAGGAAACACCTAGATATGGAACCAATGGAATCACTTGTCAGATATCTAATAAGATTGGACACACAACAAGATTTTGCAGAATGAACAATGGAGGTTATCATCATAACCCTAACCCTAGAAACTATGCACGAAGGAATGAAAATGCAGGAAAAAAAGAGAAAGGTTGTTGTAGCAATGAAGGTGAAGTAAAATTTGTTAAAGGCACAAATCAAGGAGGTATATTCAGCATTGAAGGTAATTAGGAAGGTAATGTATCTGATGGTAAGAATGAGTCCTTACCTAACCCTTCTTTAAGCACTTAAATTATGTAAAGTTTTGTATTTTAGGAACTTAGAATTAGTATAGAATTAGATTTTGAATGAGTTAAGTTTTTCATAGTTAGATGAAGGTTTTTTATGTTATACTAATGCTATGGTTAAGTGCAAAAAAAGAAATATTGTATTTTGCAAGGTCGCAAGAAGATTTATGGTTGCAGGTTTACAGAATAAGCTTTTTGGCATTTTAGCGGCAAAATAATTGAATGCAATGTCAGATAGAGTAAATGCTAAGTAATAAAAGATTGAAATCAAAGTTAATATGATTATCAAGTGATTAGAAGTGATTTGGAAGTGAAGAAAGAAGTTTGGAAGTGATTTGTAGAAGTTTGAAGCGTTGATCTAGTGAAATCCCTAATTTTGTGAATTTAAGGTATTTATCCATCTATGATCTTGAATTAGCTTAAGTAATTAGATATAATCATGGATGTGTCATTGATTCACAACATTAAGGATAAGAATAGACCTAGAACTAAGAAAGATCTAGTTGAACCCTTAGAAAAAGATGCTAGTTTAGCCCTATCATCTATACCAGATGGAGTTCTTCATTTACAAAATGTTAAAAGTTATCTTCGATGTAAGTATGAAACCCTAAGGGAGAGTGATTTTAATGGTGAATATAAGAAGCTATACAAATCAGATATGTCAGTGAAACAAGGTTATGAACATCTAGAAAACAATTAAATCATTGAGTACTCTATGAAATATGAATTTGATGATGAGGAGTGTACTAAGATCATTTTGAGTAGGATAAATAATGGTAAATTTTGGTTAGAAGATAGAGTTATAGACATTACTATAGACCTAATTCATGATGTGACTAGATTACCAAAATTTGGTGCAATTCCATTGAATGAGAAAAACATGAGAAAGATTGTGATTGAAAACACCAGTTCAGTATATAATGGAAGAGGTATAGTCATTAGTAAGATCAAGCAAGATGATGTAAAATACTTGTGTAAGATTTTGAAAAAAAAGTTCTGTGGAAGCTCTAGAGAAGATAATATGCCAATAGGTATGGTAAATGTTGCTTATTTGATGTGTATGGAGAAGAAGCCTATGGATATGTGTGAAATTCTAAGGATACAATTATTTGAGAACTTAGAAAAGATAAAGAAAGCTAAATACACTCACTTTAGATTTTCCTCATTGGTTACTTACATGTTCTTCCACTTGCTAAGAAGATTTCCTTACACTATTGAATGGAATGATGGTGAGAATACTATGGAAAGAATCAATAAAGTTTACATGAAACATCTTATTGAGAAGGTTAATGACAGTGTAAAGTTAGTATTGAAAACTTTTTAGAATATTGTGGTAAATAGATAAAGAATTCCTCCATCCCTAGTTGAGAAATACAAAGATGATATATGTTTTATGGTTGATACTAATTTCACCTATATTGAGGTAGTAGAAGCTAGACATGAATTCATAGACCCTCTTGGTTATGAAATCTCTAAAGTTGAAACTGAAGGATATGTTAGTAGATTGTTGAAAAGTGAAGTTGATGCTCATAGCAACATATTTGGAACATATGATGAAAAATTTGATTCAGCAAAGACACTTAAGGAAGAAAAACAATCAAAGAAGAGAGTGGAGTCTACAATAAAGAAAATTCTAAAAGAATTAGGTATGAGTGAGTAGGAATTTGATATTGCAAGAAAGACTATAGAAGAAATAAGGCAAAGTGAGACACTATCAGTCCCACCTTTGGCATCTAGTGTAGAACCTATTCAAGTTAAGGTAAAGGTTGAAGAACCTATGAAGGAACAAGAAATTAGTCAGACACCAAGAAAAAGAATGAAGGTAAGTGCTTCAGGACCAGGTAAAAGGCATAAAACAATTATTCCACTAGTACCTAGAAGAGTTGTAGAGTTAAAAGATGATGAAGTGACAATAAAGAAGAAATTATGGAAACCAAGGATAGAAAGAGTTAATGAAGATATAATGCAGCATGGAGACTTTACCAAAATGAACAAATAGTATGATTTATATGGATCTTCTAACAGATTAAATCTGGAGAATGTAATGGTTACACATATGATTTTGGCAAACAAGAAATTAGATACTATTCATGGAAAGATACTAGAAGATTTATACAATAGACTTGTGCAAAGGAAGATGAGAGCACAAGAAGAAGATACTAAAATAAGAGAGAATGTGATTAGATAGTTCTATGAGATAAGAGATGATGACCACCTTAAATAGATCCTCAAGCCACTTGAAACCCTATTAAGAACCAAAAGAAGAATTATACAAATAATAGGAGGTCAGTATGAACAAGAGAAGATTGAAACTGAACAAGTAGTTGTGCAAGTGCTAGCAAACTTGGTAGCAAGAAAACATAGCAAAGATCAATCAGTTGCAAAACCAGTAGAGAAATAGAGTTCAAAACAAGCAAAGGTAGTAGCAAAGGTAGTTGAAATTGAAGATATTCCTTCTTCTTCTATAAACATTGGCATAGAATCTATGGACATTGAAGGAAAAAAGGTTACTTTATATTCATATGATGTGGTACACAACATTTTGGACAACATTATTAACAATTTGGATTTGGGAGAGCAAGGAAAGAATATTGAAATAGAGACTACTTGAACTAAAGTGCAAATGGACACAAAGGCCCATACACCTGTTGAACCACAAGAAGACATTAGTCTTACTCCTAAGACTGTAAAAGAGAAAGGAATAGGTACATTGTTTGAAGATTTGAGCAAGGAAGTTGATGACAATGATCAATTGGAGTTGATCACTTCTTTGAACAAAATTGTTGGTAAGAATAAGAAAGTTAAGAATTTGGAAGGTAGTCTAAAAGATTTGATTGAGAAGCTACAAAGTGTGATATCTACAAAAGTCTTTGATTTAGATCCACTTGAAAGAGAAAAGATGGTAATAAAATCTTTTGATGTTGAGTTCACTAATTTGACTTATATTGCTAAGGTTAAGGCTCAGGTAGCTTATGAAGCTGAGATGTTGCAGAACATAAGTCAAAATATCAAAAATGACATTGATAGCCTTGACAGACACATTAAGAACTTAAGGAAACATCTTGAGTCTGGAAAATGTTTGTACATTCTGTGTACAAAATCTGAAAATATTTTACTTGAGGAAGAGAAGAAGATAAAAGAGAAGCAAGATGAAATTGTAGTAGAGACAAAATATTTGGCTAGCCTAAACATAAAGATCAGTTCAGTTGAGAAAAAGATCAGAAAATTATGTGATGAGATAAGGACTTTGAATGATGAGAAGAACAAGAAAATTATCAGAATAAACATCTTGAGAGAGCATGTCTCAATCAAGTCAACTATAATAGAAGAGCAGCTAGAAGAATGTCTTACTGCTAAGACATCATTTCAAAAATTCAATTTTGAATCCCTTCAAGCCTGTCATATTGTAGCATATGGATTGAGTACTTTACTCAATGTAGCAAAATTGATAGAGAAGGCATGGGAGAAAGTTTTTGAGACTTGGAAGATAGATTTTTCAGACTATTTTGTAAGCCTACCGGCTTTGCAATAGGATAGTAAGGTAAAAGTTTTGACACAATTTTGTATATCCCTTTCCACCCTTTATTTTGTCATTGTTGTCAAAGGGGGAGAGATGCTTAGAAAATTGTCTGTATGATAAGGAAGGATACTCATAGGGGGATTTCTATGAATTATTATGAAGTGTTATAGATTATGTGTATATTGAGGAGATATAAGGATAGTATGCTTATGTTATACTATGGCCACAATTTTGATACAAATTTTGAGATTTTGACTTGTACACTTAGCCAATTTTCTCATATGTTGCCACCAATGACAAAGGGGGAGATTGTTGGAAATTTGGCTGAGGTATGTACATAGATGTTGTCATTATGGAAACATATGTTCTCTATGAAGATCACATAAGCTGGAAAGTAAGTATGGAAGATTGCAAACAAAAATTGTCTAAGTATGAAATAGTGTTTTTGATAGAGCACCCGATACAGTTTGTTTTGGTGACGTTCACTGGAGCATGATCAGAGTTTGTGCAATTGAAATTAGGCTCTATGATGTCTAAGGATACCCTATCTTAGTGCACAAAAGAGTACAGATAGTACGGACAAAGTTATGACTATTTTACCAATGATAGAGTATAGCTGACAGAGCAGTTTTGAAGACAGAATTAGTAAATGAATTAAGGGATTATGTTGCTTGCCAAAATAATGACTTAATATTATAAAGAGATGACATCCTAGATTTTTACTCTTGGATAAAGATATGCAAGTTGACAAGAGAAAGATATTATGTTTGTATCTTGTATAAATAAAGATGTACCCAACATACTTGTAATGTAACATGTAATATATGTAACTTGTGATAGTAGTGAAATTTGTTGATGCGAAGTTGTAAGTAGTACCTTATTGTAATTAGTTAACATTTGCATTACTTTTTTGGGCAGTGAGCTCATCTGGTAATCAAGTTTTGTATCTACAACTCCTAATAGGGTTGAGGCTTCTAACAAGGCCTATAGTCCCTTATCTAGGACTGATACACTATATGATTGTAATAGGCTCCTAACAGGGTCAACATCCTTAACCGGATATCTTTTGATTAGTGGATCTTTGTGGGTACCATCCCCACTGGGGTTTTCCCTTGGCTAGGGTTTCCTCAAGAACATATGATGTGTTATGAGTTCTTTACATTTACTGTTATGTATGCTATTTAGTTTCTTATGCTTTGTATGCACCAAAGTAATCTGTTATATCCATAAGTGGGCAAAAGTAAAAGTTTGTGAAATACTTATTCACCCCCCCCCCCCCCCCCCCTCTCAGTATTTCTTATTTATAACAAGTATCACCCAAAGTTCCAAAATTTACATCTAGATATCATTCTAAGGATGACATTATTGGAGATGAGACCAACAAAGTCAGAAAAAGATCAAAAGAAAAGAATTCAATAGGCAATGAGGCGATATGTTTACTATCTCAGATTGAACCTTTAAGTGCTGAAAATGCATGTAATGATTCAGATTGGCATGATGCTATGAAAGAATAACTAGATCAAATTATGAAGAATGATACTTGGGAACTGGTCGCAAGACCTATTAATAAGAATATAATTGGAACAAAGTGGATATTTAGAAACAAGATGAATAAAGATGGTACAATAGTAAGGAATAAAGAAAGGTTAGTATGTAAGGGATATGCACAAAGAGAAGGTATTGATTATTCAAACACTTTTTCACTAGTGAGAAGATTAGAATCCATTAAGTTGTTTCTAGATTATGAAACATTTAAAAACTTCAATGTTTATCAAATGGATGTTAAGTCAACATTCTTAAAACAAGAGCTAAAAGAAGATGTATACATTGAGTAGCTAGAAGGATTCACCCTATCAGATAAACCTGATATGGTATGTAGATTGAAGAAAGCCTTCTATGGACTTAAGCAAGACCCTAGAGCATGGTATGAGAGACTTGATGGATATCTAACAAAAATTGGATTCAAGAAAGGAGTAATAGATTGTAATCTATTCATAAGAGAAACATCTAAAGGCTTACTACTTATACCTATATTTGTTGATGACATTATCTTTTGGGGTAATGACAAACTTAGTGAAAAATTTGCTAAGGAGATGTAGATTGAGTTTGAGGTGAGCATGATTGGAGAAGAGTTAATAATGTTTGGTTAAGAGTGCATGATGTAGTTCATCTTGAGGAGAAATTTTCAGCTAATTTGATAGAATTGACAGTGTGTAGCATGCATCTACACTTATTGATTTGGACAGGTCCTAGTTGTGATGCGTGCTTAGTAGAGCTGACAGAATTATTATTGGAGTATGTTATGGTTTCTCTAATATTATGTCAAGGTGGTTCTAATAGGGTGGCTCAATTATATCATTTAGAAGAAATATATTTATAGGTAGTCATTTTTTGATTGCTAAGGTATGGTTCAAAGTTGATTTTGAAGAACATAACAGAGTGTGTGAAGTGTTGAGCCATCAGTAGAAGGTCTATGTGACCAAGTAAAGAGTTTATGCTATACATTGGAACTAATCTAGACACTAGGTCATATGTAGTTCACCAAAATCTAGATAGAGTGTGTATCTATTAATTAGAAGGTTGTAGCCTTCAACCCTTTGAACAATGTGCTCTCAGACAATGCATCCTCACCACTAACAGGGTTAATTGTAAGAGACTCCTAACATGGTCTGACCCTTGACCAGGTCACTATACTAAATGCATTGTAAAGACAACTCCTAACAAGGTTAAGGATCTTCTAACAAGGATCATAATACACTAGTGTAGATTATTAGTGGGTTTCAATTCCCACTGAGGTTTTTAACTATTCGGGTTTCCCTGTAACCAAAATATTAGTGTCGTGTTCAAGTGATCTTTCATTGTGTTTATGCTTTATGTTTAAGTATACTTAATTGGATAAAAAATTGAAACTTGTAGATAACTGATTCACCCCCCCACCTCTCAGTTATCTCTAAGGACTATTCCTAATAGATTCAATGACCAAGACATCTCCTAGTATCTATGATTTTAATTTAACTCATGCTTTTTCATGATATTTAGATACCACAACATTCTCATAGTCTCAAGACATTATCATTAACCCTAGTTTCATTTAGAGAATGAGAGATAACCTTTATCTCCAAGTCACTAGATATCTTACTTAACCTTAGAAAGTTCTTGAGATTAAGTGCTAGCCCTTGATCTTTCTTATCATCCATGGTCATTGCCAAATCTCCAGATGCTTCAAGATTTGACTATTACTTTATGAGAATAGGAGATAATCATCCACTTATTTACTTTAGGCCTTATCGTTGGATCTCTAAATGTTTTGTTATTAATCACCAACATCACAAGAATGAGAGATCACCTTATCCTCTAAGTCACCAAATGTTTATAGACTTAACAATTAGAACTAGAGAACAAGAGAAAACCCTTTTCACTAGATGGATAGATGCTAAGTCACCTACCATCAAAATTAAGAGATCAGGAGATAACTATCTTTACTAAATCAGTGAATCTTTCACTATAGGACCCCTCCATTTCCCTTATTTTGGTAAGAACACTCTGGTAAGCACTATTGTTATTTCTTTCAAAACTTTCCATAGATTTTATGCGAAGTTATTAGATATCTTTACTATAGTTCATCAACTTAATTAGAATAGACTTCATCTTCAAGTGAATTCATGGAATGTGTTAATTTAAGACACAGTTTTGAAGTAATATTACCTTTAGTTAACTATTGTGGTATTAGAACATGAAGGTGTAAACCTATGCTTACATGATAGAATTAATATTACTCTAAGATGCTTGGAAATTCCATCTAAAATTATAATAAGGGAGCTTATGTGGATTAGAATATTGCCCTAATGAAAAATAGAATGAGTCAATTTAACTAACATAGTTTTGAGACATTTTAAAATAAAGACAATCAATGGTAATTAGCAAGTGAATAGCAAACCTAATATAATCTTAAGTTGTTTGGCAACATTATATGTTATGATGCCTTAGCTTAGGTATGGATGATGCACACGCATAGATGGTTTGTAATGATCTCTAGAAGTGTAAAATTTATGTTAGAGTGATAGGTGTACACATCAAAATATAAATTTAGGAAGGCTTCAAATAAAAGTAATTTTTTGTGATAGAATTTAGCTATGCAATTTAATTGGCCCCTACCATTCTCCCTCTATGTGAGACACTTTTGTGGATAAGGTTGGGAGACCGTTAGTCTTTAAGCCTTGTTGAGCCCTACCAGAACATATTTCCTTGATGAGAATCCATGTATTGTGATTTTGGAAACCCCATTTTCTTACAAAAAAAACAAAAACAATATGTCCAAAGAGAATTATATTTCAATTTTGGTGATACATTTAGAACCTCAATGATGATAATGTTACCAAGGCAGAAATAATTCTAAGAATAGTTATTGGGAGAAATTCAAGATGAATAATTATGGTTAAGCTAGGAAATGATGTACAAATGAAACTCTTATTGTATTTTCATGTAATTATGGATTTAATAGTTAATTCAATTTGTTCAAATTTTAATATTGTAGAATTGGAACATCCTAAGAAATCAGATTAGACAATTAATTGCTATGAACTAGAGGTGAAACTACAATGAATAATTAGGTTACTTAACCTTGAGTTAAAATGTGAAGTTTGAAATAGCATTGATAACTATTTTACCATAGTCCCTAGTATACCTTGAGGTAGGATTAATAATGAAGGGTTGATAATTATGTGACTTTAACTTTAGGTCATGATGTTTATTCAAAATTAAATCTTACTTTTGGGAATTGAGAAGATTATAATTTCTTGATAGAATAAGATTGGTTCAATAAAGCAAATAGTGATGATTTCATAAATTGGAATTTTGGATCAATTGTAATTTGAAGCATTTTGAAATTCAGTATCATAAGAGAATTGATGGATTCCTTAGAGGATAACTTGTTACCTAACTTGAATGTGTATTGATAAAATGAAAGTTAAGTTTTTATTTTATTTTGATCATGCTCTGATTATTATGGGAATATTGATAATTACATTGAGTGTGCAGGACTAAAACCATGGAAAGGGGAAGTCAAGCTATTTTGTGTGTGCCTCCCATGACACCAAAATTAATGTCCTAAAGGGGGACTAGGCCTATTGTGATGTGTCTTATTTTTTTTGTGAAGAGAAAGGGGTTATGTGAATGTTTAATTTTATTATTTCTTTGTTTAATTGTGGACCTTGCCAAGTAGGAAAGTGATGTTTTTTTGAGGTGTCTATGAAACTTGTAATGTGAATTTAGTTGCATTTTAAATCTACTTGGTATTAAGGAAGTTATCACCATCCAACCCTAGTACGAATTGGTCTTCCCCATACCTCTACCTTGGTTAGGACACACATGGGAAGTCACATCTCCTTAAATCTCGAATTTCACTTTTAGGTTGGGTTTTGAGGGGTCAAATTGACCCCTAGGGAGTTTTTTTATACAAAAATAGAAGGCCCATGGGTTATACCTATGGGTAAGGGTCCTTTAAAACCATAGGACACCCTAGAGCCACCTTGGGAAGCCCTCCAAAAGTGGGCTTTTGTCAAATGGCGAAAATCAAACTCACATGTGAAACTTCATGAGTCAAAAAGTTTCCAAATCTCTTCCCCATTCACCTTTTGTAGTTCCACTTTAGGAAAGTTGTAAGGTTTTGGGTAGGTCACCCAATGGGAATCTCACAAATCTCCCAAGGGCATGGGAGAGTGTGAGAAGCCTATTTTAGTGGCAAACTTGGATTGTGTTGCCTAATCACCCACTCTCCAACTTTGGAGACAATCTAGGAGCTAGGAGAAAGTTAGAGAAGAAAAAGGGAAGAAAAGGGAAGACTCACTTGATCTATCTACCATAACTTTAGGTGAAGGTATGTGCACCTCAAGCTCCATTAATGGAGTTTATGCATTTTATGAGTTCATAAGAGTAGGAAGGTATTTCAGTTTGTATATGTGTGTTGTGAGTTGTTGTTATGCTTTATGTAAGTGCTTGAGTTCATTCATGAGAATATTGTGTGGGAAAAGTGTTTTGAATCTCTTGTGTCATAGTGATAAATGTGTATGTTAGGTGAGCTAGAGATGAACCATGGTTGTTTTTTCTTGAAGTTCTTATTTCCTTCTTTTTGAGTGGGTCTTAGTAGATCCTTGTTTGTGAATGGCCATGTAAGAAAAGTTTTTTTTGTAAATCCTTGTGTGAAGGCAAGAATGTTGTATATGTTGTTGTTTCATGAAGTAATGTGATGTGTGCAATATTTGAGGGTTGTATGGGTGTTCCCTGCTAGCTTGTTTTCCCCTTTCTCAGGGGTTGGCTAGGACCTATGAGGTCTCATGATGCCATATGGTAGGGAGGAGAGTATTCCATGGAAGAGTTGCTTTTCTTTCTTACAAGTTTTTCAAGATATCTTTGTTGGACTAGGCCAAGGCTATGAAAGAATGTAGTGTTTCTGAATCCCCTCAATGTGGTATTGGGTGTAAAGTGTACCTTGTAAAAATGTAATATAAGTCTTTGTCTCATCTATTTCTTCTTGTAAAATCTTGTAAGATAGAGTCTTCTTGTAAAGTTTTGTAGTGTGTGTAAGAAGTGACATGCTTCAAAGTTGTAATAAAAAAAGAAAATGTTTATTGATGTATCTCTTTGATTGTAGCTGTAACTTGTAGGAAGATTAATGTACTTTATTTATTTATTTTTCTTTGTGATAATCTATCTATACCTGTGCTTGTACTGCTATTGTAAAATGTGTTTAGAAGAATTCTTAGTAGGCTATACACTTTTAAGACACACACAAACACATATATATATATATATATATATATATATATATATATATATATATATATATATATATATATATATATATATATATATATATATATATATATATATATATATATATATATATATATATATATATATATATATATATATATATATATATATATATATATATATATATATATATATATATATATATATATATATATATATATATATATATATAGTTGTGTTTTTACCGAAGGAAATCTGGGCATTACATTCACTTAACCCAAAATTTATCTTGAGATTCAGTGAAAACCAATGATCAAGACTTGCATTAATGGTGGTCATTGAATCAATGAATATGAGAAGACTTATCCCCTACCTTGTGAGATTGGGAGAAAACCACTTTTCCAAGTCATTGGATGTTAAGACATCACCGATAAGAATTTGGAGATTTGGAGAGAGCTCCTTCGCTAAGTCACTGGATAAAATCACTAACTACCTGGGGCTTGGAGATTAACAGATAACCATTAAAACATTAGTCAATGTATTAATCTATGGATCTTTATACTTGGTTTTTGAATGTCCTGAGACTTGGAGAATGAATGAAAATAATAACCATGTGCTAAATAAAAAACTTAAGTGTCGTAGAAAAGTAACACAGAAAGACATTGGTTAGGTTTTTTCATTTAGGCAAGGCAAATTTCATGAAAATCTACAAAAAACAAGAAACCAATTCTCTCAAGCTAGGGAATTTTTAAAAGGTCTCCAAAACATGAAAATTTGGCTATCATGTTATTAGTGATAGCATAGTAGTATGTGAAAAGGGCTTTTATAAATTTTGGAACTATTAGGACTCATAAAATAAATTTGTTTTAGTCATGAATATATTAATGAGATATGTTGGATAAATAGTTAATTATTTATTTGATATTAAGAAAGTTAAGTTACTTCTTTGTTTTGGTAAGTTTTATATTATCCTTCTATATATTATTTTTATATTTTGTAGTAATATTTTAGTAATAAATTGTGACCATGACATTATGGAAGTATTAATTATGTAAAAATGATCTTACTAGTTAATAGGTCATCTATGTTTGATAATATTATAGACTTGGAAACTCTTGAATATTAAAAGGTGTTCTTAAATTAATATTGTCTTTGTAGTAATGAGAGAAGAAATATTTTTTTTATGATTATAGATGTTATATATGTTAAGATTATTTATGGTATTAATTTGATATCAAATAGGTGTTAAGATTAAATATTATCTATTTTTTATAGTAAAAGGGGACAAAAATAGAGGGTTGTCCCATTAAAACCATGAATATATTAACCACTATCAGAAAATAAATAGCTACATAAATGTTCTTCTATCAGAAACCATAAAACTACTAACCATATTAAAAATATAATCCTAAAGTCTACTAGAGTTCATGTGAATCTTATAAGAAACCATACTATGACACACAAGACTATAATAAATAGAGTCTAGAGTAAATGAACTGAGAGTAAACACATAAAAAGAAATACTAAGGACCAGAAGGCCACCAAAAAACCCAAAAGTTCACTAACTAGAAATCATCATTTATGTTTTTTGTTATGGCAGGGCTCAGAAAGCTTCATCCTTGTACAATATTTGGTGGGGAGCTTAAAGAGTTCTTTATAGTCACCCTATTAAATTAAATTTCCTTTTTGGACATTCTCCTATAGAAGAAAAAGGGAGTTTAGATATTACAATTAAACTCTAACCAAACAACTATACTTATACAAGAGTCTACTAAACTGATTCAACCTTTAGATCCATAATCAATGAAATGAATAGTCATATCTGGGACCACATGCTTCCCACTGATGTATAGCAGCATTAAATCTATGACCCAAAATAAATGCATAGGTTGGCCACAATGGAAACTCAAAATAAACTACTCGGTAAACAAGGATGACCTAGCAATAGACAAGCATCATCAAGTGCCAGTAAAACAACCGATCACCCAAGAGATAACCAACCATACTCAATAACCAAAGGAAACTAACCAACTACCTACCAACTCGGTCAAAGTAGGAACCAAGAAACACAGACAAACTCAGATATATTTTTGGTGACAGAGGATTGCCAAGGACCTGAGATGCTCCTACATCATAATTAGATCATACCTATTTATCTACATCTCAAACATTAACATGTCTAAATAAGCATGTAGATAAAGACATATAAATAATCATCTAATTAAATCATGAACTACATTTATAGATTTGATACAGGAGCATCCTAGGTGTAAGAGAAATCTTGCATCACCCAAAAATATTTATGGTCTCTTTTCAATAAGGGCTATCTAGTGTAAAGCTTCTATTTTTAGAAAGATATTATTTTTATTAAGTTTTTTGTTGGAGCTTAGAATGGTCTATTTTCTTTCTTGCAGGTTCATTTTTGTTATATCAGCCTACCAGTAAAGTTTCATTGCCAGATCATGTTAGAATAACTAAGAGGGGGTGAATCAATTATCCAGTGTCCCAAATCAAAATGTATAATCCCAAACAAATTCTTCTATTTCTACTGCTCGGTTAAAAAAGAAATGCATCCATGAACACAAGCTCAGTTAACACTATGCTTGGTATACACTACATTTAGTTGGTGTATACTAAAATGCTTTATTTACTGACAACACTGCTTTGTGTCTTTCAATTCTATTCTTCATCATAGATGAATGCAACATAATAAAGTTGATATCATCAAGTCATAGACTCATCAACAAGTTACTCATTATATTCCTTATCCTCATCTGGAATATACATCTTCCTCATGTAGATATTTATGTTCTTCATCTCTTTCTCCTTCCCTCATATGTGTCGGTATAGTAACTTACAAGATAAGTGTTGTCAAGCTAGTTGACATCAATGACAGCATAATACTGATTTAATCAGCTTGCATTATCTAATCATCAACTCCTTAGTAATCTCAAATTATAGATTCTTCATTCTAGTTCCAAATTAGTTGTAGTTCATCAATCTCTCCCTTTGGCATTGATGGAAACTCAAGTAATATGAAGTGTACTATACACATACCAAACATGTATTCTAAAACTATGTGATCAAATGTTGTGCAAGCTCTCCCTAGGTTAATATGTTTAATCACTATGTTACTCAATAGCATTATAAAATACAAAGTTGTCATTCTGTCTGTAGATATAACCTTTTCAGTTCTCAAGTTCCCTTCAGATTATCTCTCCCTTAGATAGTTCTCATCAGTGCATATCTCTCTTTTTCCTTTTCATATTATTTATTTCTCCCTTTGACAACAATGCCAAATAAATAAATAAATAATCAGATCTCTAGTAGTTAAGTAACTCTCTATTGTCCATTACTTCCTCTATATCTTAGTATACTAGTATATCAATCTATTTCAGTTCTTCAAACTTAATCACAACCTTGAACAATATCCAAAGTGTGAACTATGATGCATCAACATAAATGATCATCTGATAAAATTAGGCTAATGCAACATCCAAATCACATTAGTGACTGATAGATAGAGGATGGACCCCAAGTCTAGTCCTCAAATATTCAAATGTGTTCTTCGGTAGAGGTTTTGTAAAAATATCTTCAAGTTGTTCTTTAGATGTAACAAATTCTAATTTGACTTCCTTCTCTTGCACTTGTTCTCTTAAGTAATGATACTTAATTGATATATGCTTTGTCTTAGAGTGCATAATAGGATTCTTTGAAATATTAATGGCACTTGTGTTGTCATAGTATATAATCAATGGGTCGGTGATTACCTCATTCATTCCTTCCAATACTTGCTTGATATATGCAATATTTGAACAGTTAGTAGCAGCAACAACATACTCTGCTTCAGCTATCGATTAAGAAATACAAGCCTTCTTTTTACTTTTCCAAGTTACAAGTCTTTCACCAAAGAAAAATGCTCCTCCAGTGGTACTTTTTCTATCATCCACATTTCTAACCCAACCAACATCGGTGTAAACCTTTAGTTTAAACTTTCCTTCCTTAGGATACTATTAGAAAGTAAAGTCCACCAAGATAACTAAGAGGGGGGGGTGAATCAGTTCTTAGAAAATTATAAATTTTATCATCTTCAACAACATTAAACCATATAAGCAATATAATTACCAACCATAGAAAGATATTCATACACAATAACACAATGACATAAGATATGTTGACTAGGGAACCTCTTAATCAAAGAGTAAACCCTAGTAGGAATGATACCCAAAAAAGATGCACTAATATGAATATTCCTTGTGAAAGGATTGACTCTTTTAGGAGTCTTATGAAATACATTCAGTACATATGAATCCTTGTTAGGAGATTTTGAATCCCTATTAAAATATTCTAACCCTGTTAAGAGTTATGGAAGACAGAAGGACCCACTGCCCAAACAACTTTAGGGTAAGATCACTGAGCACACTTTCCAAATAATCTTTGCATTACTCAATAGAAAAATATGTTACATCTTCTCTAACTATTCCCAACCACACTCACTATTACATTAGTTCTCAATTTTAGATCTCTACACTTCACATGTCTTCCTTTATAAATTCACTTTCATACTTAGCTCTTTTCTTCACTTCATGCATACAACATATCACTCTAACCATATCAAAATTACATGAAAAATACATTCTACTAATCTCCAACATGAAAATACATTACTTCCTTTATACCACACTCAAATAATTACAAATGAGTCAGCATGCAATTACAAAATTAAAGTTTCCACATGCTACACCAAAATTACACAAAACTGTCAACTTCCAAATATAATAAATCTTCACTCGTGTGACCTCAAAGTTTATTTTGTCATCCAAATCACTATCCATGTGTCTTAAACTTCCCTTTAACTAGACAAAACTAGATTCCATCCCAATTAGGAGATATCATCCGATTTCCACAAACCGCTACTCAAGAACACTGCTTGAATATTGCTTCTACCAAAATGATCATATCTTCCGTGAATAAATGAATTACTATCTACACTCTTAACCATAGACATATAACATATAAAATATTATATCATCAACATCACATATCTCCAATTGTAATAACCCATGTGCGCTAATCCAAACTCTATCTACTTCTCTGCAAGTCTTCGATAAATCACTATGTTGACATCAATGACAATAATAGTCATGAATGCAAAAAAAACTACTATAGAATGGCTGCCAAACATTTAGCATTCATTCCTAATGATCTCCCCCATTGGTATTGATGGCAACATAGATTAAAAACATCCAATGTTCCAAAAATTCAATATTGCAACACTGCTTCTTCATATCCTCTGCATCAATCAAATCTCACTTCGTTATCCTATTCAGTTCTCTCCAATAGATGTTCTAGATTTTTTTTTATGTATACTTCTCCCCTATTGACATCAATGATATAAATTTCATCACTATGTCAACAACAACTCAATGTTAAAAGACACTTTTCAAAAAATACATTTACTAGAGTCCTCATGACTCAGCTCAGATACACATACTCCCCCATAGAGGAAGTACCAACATCCAGTCTAGAAGAAAGATAGGGCTCATATACCACTAGATAAATGCAACCAACTGCATCACTTCTCAAAAGTATGCTAGGGCATAACCCCAAGCATACCTCTCAGATACTCAAATCTATCCTTAGGAAAAGGCTTTGTGAATATATCTGCTATCTACTCCTTTGTACTTATGTACTCAAGTCTGACTTCTTTCTCAACAACTTTCTCTCTTACAACATGATACTTAATCTCTATATTCTTTGTCTTAGAATATAATAAAGGATTCTTAGATATACTAACTATACTAGTATTGTCACAATGTATGACAACAGGCTCAACAAATATTATTCCAATATCCTTCAACATTTGCTTCATCCAAATTATCTGGTTACAATTGTTTGTTGTTTCTACATATTCTTCTTCTACTATTCTTTGTGAGATACAATTCTACTTCTTTCTTAGCCAATAAACCAATCTTCCTCTAAGGGAAAATGCTCCAACACTAGTGCTTTTCTTATCATAAACACTACCTCCCCAATCAACATATGTATATGCACATAGGGTAAAATCATTAGATTTTTCATACCATAGTCCATAGTCCATTGTGCCTCTTAAATATCTCATTATCCTCTTTAATACTACATAATGTGATTTTCTAGGTTCAGCTTCAAATATTTCTACCATTCCAACTGAATGTACTATAGTAGGTCTTCTATGAGTCAAATACTACAATCTTCCAATCATAGATCTATAGTTCTTCTATTCCACTGCAGGTGTCTCATCTGTGCTAGATAACTTATGTCTAGTCACCATAGGTGTTCCAATAACATTCTTATCTTTAGGTCTAGGGGCCAATTCCCATGTCTTGTTCTTTTCAATCTGATCTAGTTCTTCTTTCATAGCATTAGTCCAACTTTCATCTTCACAAGCTTCACTAGTAGTCTTACGTTCAATTTGAGAAATCAAACATAACTATTCTTGTTCCTTATTTTGAGTTAGAACTCCTCTTTTGATGCTCCCAATAATATGTTCAAAAGGATGATTTCTTAAAAAAATCTTCCTAGGTGTCACTATCTTAGATCTCTCTTTAGATGTAGGTTCTTCAATAACTTCACTGTGGCTTTCATTCAACAAATCACTGTCAGTTTCATAGAACAATTTAGTAGATCCAGTGTTAGGATTAGGATGAGCTTCTTCATCAGATTCATAATCAAGCATTCTTTCCTGAATTTTAAACTTTTCATTAACTTTAACATTTGCACTTTCAACAAGTCTTAGTTCTTTTATTGAAACATCTATATGCTTTTCTTTTCAAAGAATATCCAAGAAATATACCTTCATTACTTCTAGGATCAAACTTTCCAATATCATCATCTCTCTATATATAACATTTGCTTCCAAAAATTCTCAAATACTTAGTTGAGCGTGCATGTCCAAACCATAATTCATACGATGTCTTGTCTATGTCTGCTTTGATTTGTACTCTATTCATTATATACACTACTATGTTCACTACTTCTCTCCAGAATATCTTTGCCAAATCATTTTCAAACAACATAGCTCTTGATACTTCAATCACTAATTTGTTCCTTCTCTCTATAATGCCATTTTGTTCAGGTGTTCTAGGGGCTAAATACCATCTTTTAATGCCATTTTCTTCACAAAAGTTGTTAAACTCTCTAGAAGTAAATTCTCCACCTCTATCAGATCTCAATCATTTAATCTTCATTCTAGATTCATTCTCAAATTTATTCTTAACAATCTTAAACTTATCAAATGCTTCAGATTTTTCTTCTAGAAATGAAATCCACATCATTCTTGTAAAATCATCAACAAGAATCATAAAATACCTTTCTCCATGGAATCCTCTAGTCCTGGTAAGACTGCTCAAATCTATATGAATAATATCTAACTTCTCTATAGATGTAAACTTCTTACTAGGAAAAGAACTTCTCTTGTATTTAGCCATTACACATTCTTTGCAAATCATGTTAGTAGGCTTCATAATTTTAGGTAAATCTCTTACTGCAAGTGTAGTGATTACTTTCACAATGTTATCAAAGTTTATATGAAAAAACCTTCTATGCCATAACCAACTATCATAAATCTTAGTAATCAAACATGTCATCTCAGTAGGATTCAATTGAAATACATTACCTCTAGTTCTAGATTTAGTTCCAATTAGATTTCCATCTTTATCCTTTATCACACAAGTTTTCTCAATAAACCAAACTTGATATCCCTTATCAACTAACTATCTAACACTCAAAAGATTATATTTCAATCCATCCACAAAATAAACATCATCAATATTAACCTTTCATTCAAGAGTAATAGATCCTATACCTTTAATCAAACAAGGTGCATTGTTTCCAACTCTAAGAATTCCTCCATCATATTCATTCAACTTTATGAAATTTTTCAAGTCTCCAGTCATATGATGTGAACAACCACTATCCATAATCAAATCATCTTTCTCTTCAACTTGAGAAACTAAGGCTTTTTCTTCCTTAACATCAGTTTCATGATTCTCTTCTTTAATTGCTACAAATCCTATGTCATCATTATTCTCAATATCACTTTCACTTAAAGTTCTCTCTATACTTGCTTTAAGATCATCATCATTAGCATAATAACATTCCTTAGATATTCTAGGTTTGAAATTTCTTCTATACTTTTTAACTCTCTTAGGACATTTAGATGCAAAATGACCATATTCTTGACAAGTCCAACATTTAAATATTTTCTTAAAATCTGGTTCTCTTTTCACAAGAAAGGCAATACCTTCTTCAATCTTCTTGTCTTCTTCATTTCTAGATTTGCTGCTACTAGCATAATCTCCACTCACACTGATGCTTCTTCACAATGTAGGGCAAACACTAAGAGCATAGAATGCTATCTCCATTCTAGGTAAGTCTCCTAATAATCTCAAGTTCATTTCTGTTGCTTCCAATCTTCCAAGAAGAGTCTCTTTTGTAAATTTTATTGAACAAGGTATCACTTGTTCAATCATCTGTATTGTCTGCTTAAATGTAGGAGTCAATGTCCTCAAAATTTTCCATATCACTTCATTCTCAGTCTTTGTTCCTCCACAAGATTTTATACCTATAATAATTTCTGACATTCTACCAATATAACTTCTAATAGATTCATCTTCCAACATTCTTATATCTTCAAATGCACATATCAAATTATGTAATCTAACTCTTTTTTCATGCTCATCACCTTCAAAAGTAGAGTGCAAAGCTTTTCAAATTTCATAAGACTTTTTCAAACATTTTACCTGATTGTATTTATTCTCCAGAAGTGCTATCAAAAGTGCTTCTCTTGCAAGTATGTTACACATTAATAGATCTCTCTCATTAGCAGTAAATGTTTCAAGATTTTCTTCTTCAATGACAGTCTTATCATTCTTTGTAATCAACCAATAACCTAGTCCTAAACATAGTAGGTGTTGGTTGTGGATTATTCCCTTTGATCTTCAACTTGCAGATTTACACTTTGATGGATAATGTAAATGAAACTCTGACTCTATCACCACTCCAAAGTTGACAAGGAAGATGGCCAACTGACAAGGATCAAAGGATCCTTCTACTCTTTGAGCCTCAATGCTTAGGCAGGTGTACCCTTGACTCACTTCTCTAAAGGAGTCTAAAACAATATTCCACTATATCTCATATAAGATTGTTAAAGATTTATCAAGTAATGTTTGTGTTTGTAGTTGTTAACCATGCATACCTCAAGAGGAAGAACTAGTGCCTTATCCCAGGGCTCAGAGTCACCTAACTGTATATCTTAGCTGAATACCTCAAACCAAACACAATAGAAGCCAGAGTAAGTGCTTTGCCTATTACCCCTTTCCCTCAAGCACAAGGGCATCAAATTCCAAACTTGGCTACAAACTCACTAAATTCACCTAAAAGGCTTTAATCCTAACTTTGTTAGAAACTTAGAGATGAATTCAAAATACTCTTTGTTTATCATACATTAGCACACTTTGTGAAACTAACATATATGAGCTCAGAGACAAGTAAGAAGACATACACAAGATGTAAGATTGGGATTCAAAATGTTCTCATTAACACAATCAGGATCAGCATACAATCAAAATAATACCAAGATTAGAAAAGTCACAAAATCAGACCTCTATCAACATATACAATCAAAAACTAAGGACCAAAAGCAACAATATTTTGGAACCAATCCAAAGTCAAAAATTCTACAACTTATACCCCCTAGTCATCTTGGAAATTTGCAACAAGCTACGGATGACTAGGGTTAGGGTTTCAACCACCCAACCTACTGGAAATGGTCAAAAAGTTATTACAGGGGTAGGAAACACATCAAAAATAGGAGAGAAGAAACTAGAATAGATCTGCCATTATGAAAATCTTCTCTGCAAGTTCAGGGATCATAAAACTAGGCTCAAAAGGACACCTTGCAACATGCCTTGAGCACAAAAACACCATGGTACAAGCTCTACAAATGATCCAATAGCACCCTAGACCACATCATAGAGGGAAAACCAGTCATATCTCACCTAACAGGGTCAATTCTGTAATAAAATCCATAAATTTTAGTACTTCCTATCGCTGCAAACCCCTCGGCAAATTTGAATTTGAAATCCAACAGCTACTTCTATGGCACTAACAAAGAACAATGACCCACATTCAAACCTCTATCAACTTTAAGTTGCAACTGTTAGATCTATCTCCCCTCGTGGGCTTTATGAATTTTCCTCTAAAAGTGGCCCCACCAGACTTAGTGAATTGGTGACAAGGAAACCTTGCTAATTCACTAAACACTTTTGCACCTTCACTAAAAACTTAGCAACCTCCCAACTACCATTCACACAATCACCAGATAAACAAGTGAATCCTCCTATCCGTCCGTGAATGTGCAACCACATGAAACTTTTTCAGCACCGCAAAACACTTATCAGGACCTCTGAATAGCATCAGACCCCACTCCTAACTCTACAACTGTGATGCCAATAAGGAACCTCCACCTACGCAAACAAGTCACACCAGACCCACTGCGGACAATAGACAACCTGATAAGATGGGATAAAATCGATGGATTGTGCATGATCTCAAAGGATGAGAATATTCCTTGAGATTATACATCAACCATTGATTAAAAGTCTATCACTACAGGCCCCTCTGACAAGCCAAGTCATCACCATCTGGATGAATGAAAACCCGCCAACCCAGATCACCGTGGCACATAAGAAATACCTGCAAACAGGACCCACCACACAAAATGCATGCCTCCACAACAAAAACCAATGAGCCCACCTAACAAGCCACATCACCACCATGGACACATGTTAATCAGTCACATGATCACATAGCCCAGAAACTAGGCTATGCGAACATGTGATGACCAATCACAAGCTACCACATCATCACCTCTGAGACCACTGCCAAAGAAGCCTCATCCCTTTAAAGGATGGGATGGTTGTCATGAAAGCACAAGAAATAAAACTCATGTATCTTCACCATGTGAACTTGCGACAACCATCAATCCTGTCTGAACTTTAACCATACTGGAAGCATAAGAAGATACAAACCACAATCAGCGACCACATGACTGTGGAAAACTTAACCACCAGCCAAGTTGCCAGATGTTAGAGACCTAACCATCAAGATGAAGAGATTTCATGACAACACAGTCACTAGATTACTCGATCCTAGCCACCTAACTACTAGAATTAGGAGATCAATAGATAACTTCTAGTCACCAAGTCACTAAATGAAGAATAAACTATTAGATAGTTGAACAAAGCAAAGAGCTGGAACCACGTGGACAGGTGGCAGGTGATCACATGATTGCATGTCAGAAAAGTCTGACATGTGGCCATATGATAGCCAATTAGAGAAGAGCTTTGAAAACTTGGGCCCACATGACATCACACTTGCCCACTTAGAGAAAAGCTGGTAGATAGGGAACTAGGAGGCCAAAAACACACAAAGCTTTCATGCAGCAAAGGATCAAAAACACACAAGGTTTTTGACATGTCAATAGATAAGTACACAAAGCAGAAAGGAAAAGGGTTGAAAACAATGCAGGTTATCAATGAAAGATTGAAAACATCATGGATTTTTGAAAACATTGTGGGTTTTCGACACTTAGGTAGATTCTAAAATTTTTTTTCCTATGGACCCTAAAATTTTAATAACTTACTGTGTTTTTCACATTAGGAGATGCAGATTGGACCAGAGCAAGCTGACACAGTGAAGAACATGGAGCCAAGAGACTTATCATGAAATTTGCAAGGAAGAGGCCATTTTCATAAGAATTTTGCAATGATAGGAAAATGGCCTAATAGTGGCTTTGTCTAGGGATGTATGCCTCCTACAGGCATAGCAAGGACTTAGAATCACTGGTTAAAGGAGACCATCCCATGAAAAAATTTGTAGGGAGCAAGGAGCAAGCAAGGCAAGACTAGGCAATAGGATAAAAAATTGATAGACCAGGGCAAAACAAGGTAGGGAAAAGCAACTTATATATAGAATTTACAAGATGTACAACCCTAACTACTATTCATGGAAAATAAAGTACTTCAAACAAAGTACTGCTTCAAGAATTGTCCATGAACTAGAAACTCCTGAATATCACCATTAAAATCCTTGATGATGGAAGAATCTTGGCCCCATTTCTCATGAATCAGATATGGCCCTAACTAGAGGGGATCAAATTTACCACATTTCCCCTTATCCTCCAATCTAGCATTCCAAACTAACACCAACTCACCAAGCTCAAACTTTCTATCGACAGTCTTTTTATCATATAAATTCTTAACCTACAACTATGATTTGGCATTCCTTGCAACTGATTCTCTTCTAGTTTCATCCAACCTAATGAGGTCCTCCATTCTTAGCTGCATCTCATTATCAACATCATCATCATACAACTGCACAAACTTGTACATCTCCAAAAAATTATTTTGAGGCATTCTAGCATGAATTCCATACACCAGGTCAAATGGTGCATAGCCAATTTCCCTTTTCATAGTTACCCTATCAGCCCATAAAGCTAATGGCAGCTTTGAATTCCATGCCCTCTTATTCTTCTCCAGAATTCTCTTCAAGATTTTAATCAAGCCCTTATTAGTAGATTATTCCTGACCATTTCCTTGTGGATGATAAGGTGAGGAATTAGAAATCTGAATTCCCAAACCTTTGCAAAAGTCCTTATATTCAGCAGACCTAAAGCACATAGCATTATCACTCACTATCCTCTCAGGGCACCCAGACCTTGTAACAATATTGTTCATCAAGAAATCAATTACCCTCCTACTAGTTGCATTCCTTATAGGTACAGCTTCTACCCACTTTGTAAAGTAATCAGTGGAAACTAAGATACATGAATGTCCTCCACTTGACTTATTTGGTATCTCCCCTATGAAATCAATTCCCCATTTTTGGAAAGGAGCCTAAACTTCTACTGGCCTTCATGGTACATTACCTAAAAACTTAAGCTTACCAGAGAACCTTTGAAAAGCATCACATCTCCTTACCAACTTTTCTGCATCCCTGAAGATTGTGGGCCACCAAAACCCTGCTCTCAAGATCTTATGAGTAGTTTTTTTACCCATATAATGTCCACCACAAACTCCCCCATGCATCTCCTTCAACAATAGATTAGCCTGATCCTCATCTGCACATTTCAATAGTATGCAATCTAGATTTCTTCTATACAACTTACATTTCACAATTACATTCTTGATGGCCTATAACTTCAATGTCCTCTTTTGATTATCATTCATACTATCTAGACACCTCATGTTTCTCAAATAGTAAATAATATCCTGATACCAAATATAATCATCCATATCACATGTATAATCAATTTCAGAATGATTTACCTGGTTTGCATCTAGATTGCATTGAGCCATCAACTTTGCCAATCCCTATCCTCTAAAAAATTTAGTGATCTGGATCTCAACATTGAATTCCTGGATCCTATTGATCCATCTGCATCTTCTTCCAGACACCTCTTGCTGTGAGAAAATATCCTTCATAGCTGCACTTGGCACAAAAGAAATCACAATTGCTCTCATCAAGTAACATCTAAAAGCCTTGATTGCCTTCACAAGTGCATAAGCTTGCTTCTCATTTATATCATACTTTAATTCTGTAGCATGCACATATTTACTGAAAAATACAATAGGTTGTTCAAAACCATCCTTATTCTTTTGTAACAAAATTGCAGCAATAGTATGGAAAGATGCAAAAGAAAAGATATGCATTGGGGCATTATAATCAGGTGCCTTTAGCACTAGTGCATCTTTGATAGCCTGCTTGATATTCTTGAAAGCCTCATCAGGTTCACCCTCCCAATTGATCATAGATCCCTTCTTCAACATCTTGGAAATAGGTCTAGTAACCTCTGCAAAGTTTGTCACAAACCTCCTTAGAAAATTGACCTGACCAAAGAAGGACTGAATCCCTTTAACATTCTTTGGCCTCTGAATTTTATCAATTGCTGCTACCCTCTCTGGGTCAATTCTCACTCCTTGCTTCCCAACCAAGTGGCCAAGCAACTTGCCTTCTGTGACACCAAAAGCACATTTCCTTGGGCTTAATGAAATGCCAAATTCTAAGGCCCTCATAAATATTTTCTCTAAATGAGCACAATGGTCCTCTTCCTTCTTGGAATAGGTAGTTAAATCATCCTGATACACAACAAGGAAATCATTAATGAAATCTGAAAAGGGAACATCCATTGCCCTCTGAAAACTAGCATGAGCATTTGTGAGACCAAAAGGCATTCTCACATAAACATATGTTCCCCAAGGTGTTGTAAAGGTTGTCTTGAATTGTTCTGATTCCTTAATAATGACTTGATTGTAGCTAGAGAAACCATCCATCATTAACATCAATTCTGACCCAGTTACTCTCTGCAACATAGCCTCCATATTGGGCAAACAATAATTATCTTTCAATGAGCTGATGTTCAAATTTCTAAAGTCCACATGAAGCCTGATGTCACCATTCTTTTTTCTTACAGGAACAAGGTTTGACACCCAAGAAGAATGCCTTATAGGCTTGATAATGCCAACAGCTCTCAACTTCATTAATTCTTCTTGCATCTTGGGTGCCAAAGTAGGATTAATAGGCCTTTTCTTTTGCCGGAAAGGTTTAGCATCTTCTTTCAAGGGAATAATATGCTGAAATAAATCCTCTCTATAAACCTTTAGTTCATCATATGACCATGCAAAAACATGCCTGAATTTCCTAAATAATTCAATCAAGGGCCTCCTCACCTTCTAAGCTATACCTCTACCAATGTATACTTTCTTAGGTGCCTCATGTGATCCAAGATTTATCTCCTCAAGATCAGCATGATCTTCTCCTTTGATATTCTTTTGAACTCTATCTTGGTTGTCAAAGATAGTCTCCAAAACAACAAGCCCCTTGGGTACCTTGTTAGTTCTAAGCTAAATGACCTCATTGCCTAAGACAACCTCCCTTCCTTCTATTGACTCAACCAAGGTGGAACAATCAAGTTCCTGACCATGATACTAATCCTTGCAATCCATAAACTTCAAAATGTCATTATCATCATCAAAAACTTGCCAATTCTCAATATTGTCTGGTATACTAGGCCTAGCCTAAATTTCAACTTTAGAAACACCAGAGAATGTAACATCATTAGGATTGATTGCAATATTGGCCAACAAGTCAGCCATCTTGTTATTACTCCTATCCTTCCACTCAATCTTGAAGGCATCAAAATGCTCAATCAAATCCCACACTGCATTCCTATATTTTTTCAACTTTCTATTCTTGGAAGCATACATTGACCTAACTTGGGACACCACCAACTCAGAATCACCAATAGCACTTATGCATTTTATACCATGTTTTTGTGCCAACCTCAGTCCTAACAACAAGGCCTCATATTCTACTATATTGTTGGTAAAAAAGAAATTCAATGTGAAAGAGAACTTGTAGGTGTTTCCATCAGGAGAAATAAGTAAAATACCTACTCCTACACCATCTTTGTAGTTTGCACCATCAAAGTACATGACCCACAAATCACCCTCCACAGAGTCAACACCTACCTCAGTAGAAATAGGTGACAAAACAAGCTCATTTTCAAATACAGGGATCTCTTCCCTAAAAGCATTTACATCAGTATCCACAAAACATCTAGTTTCATTATCTTTGTTTCTCTCAATCATGTGGCATACTCTTGGCTCTCATTCAATCTTGACAAACTGATCATCAATCTTGAAAGTTGCATAGGACAAATCACACTATAAACTTCCACCCATGGTAGCACTCCATCTCCTAGATAGAAACATCCCATAATGAGGAGAGATATCCACCACCAAAACACTAATTGTTAGCTCTTTCTCTAGATATGTTTCCAATCTATATGGCATTGCATTGATAGTCCCAATGACTGGTACCTCCCTTTGATCCATTGCACAACATCTGCACTGCACTGTGTCAACTTTAAGGCCCAATCTCTCCATGATTTTGAAAGGCATGATAGTATTAGAGGCACCACTATCAATCATACATTTCCTTAATTTCATCCCATTCACAAGAACACTTAATAAGAATGGGTCAATATTTTCAAGGCTGGCATTGACAGAACTATCCAAATATATTGGAGGAATTTGAGACACAATTACCTGAGCAATAACATCCTTCAAAGCTTCATCTTGAGATCCATTGCATGAAGTATCAATTTTGTGAGTATTACCAACCCATGCAATAGCCTTATCTTTATGTTTAGGGATCCTCAACAACTCTGACAATGGAACCTTAACTATAATTTGTGACAATACAGATAACATGTCAATAGGGGTAGAAGCAGGAATCTCAATTTGCACTACCTTAACATCCCTTTGCTTGTCTGACATATTAGGTGTATTGACCACCTTTATTTTTTCAATCTTAGCCACTGTGTTAACTGGCTTCTCAATCTCACTAGAGACCTTTTCAATTCCAACTCCCTTAGGCTCACAATGTTTACCTTTTACATTCTTTAATTTCACCATGTGATCAACCTTTGATTTGTTCTCATTAGGTTCTCCAGAGTTGGTACTCTTTATAAATATTCCTGTAGCTTTCTCATTTATGTTCCTTGCCACCATGCCTCTAGTTTGCACCTAAGCAATCATTTCTGTAGTAATCCTCTCCATCTCCTCTCTAGAAGGTCTTCTCAAATTCACTAGCTTTGGAGAAGAGTTCATGTTGCATATTTTCTAATCAATGCACTCACTATCAGAAAAAACCTCTTGATGATTAAGGGCCTGATTATGTCTCTTCATATTCACATCTACCTCTTCATCAATATCAGAGTCATCTTCATATCCTAGATATGAAGAAATCATGTTGTAACCAACATCATCTTGTTCTTCTTCTTGTTCTATCTCCTCATTGCTACAATCTTGATTTGTAGCAATAGATTGTGCAACCACACAATGCTCTACAGAATGAGGGGACTGGCATGCAACACACCAAGGTACATTTTCCATGAAATTTATTGAAGCTTTATGTAGAGGTTCAAGGACACCTTTGTCATTGTTTCCTCGTGCAATAGGGACAATAGGCTTGCCATCCCTCCATTGGGTGTTGTAGGGGTAATTTTGTAGTCTATTCTACTTACTGAAATTGTTGTTGAACTGAGGCCCTTCATCGGTAGGAACATTGATGTTCCTATTTACAGGTGCCTTCAAATCCTTCAATGCATTAAGCACCTTATCCAACTTATCTTCTTCCTACCTCCTAGATCCAACACCCTTATCATTTTCCTTTTTGTATTTCCTGTCCCCAAACAACTCTGGATCATCTCTCTTTCCACCCAGCTTTCCTGATATTTTCATGTTGTTCTCAATATTGATAGAAATCCTAAAAGCATCCCTAAGAGTTCTTAGTTCTTTATCCCTCAATAAATATCCCATCTTCCCATCAAATGCATTGAAGTATGTAGTTAGACAAAGATTGCCATCCAACCGCATAACTTGGAACAACTTGTGCATACCTTTCTAAAATCTCATGTTGAATTTAGCTGCAAACTCATTTTGATTTTTCCTTATGGTATTGAATTCATTCAATAAGAAGCTAGCATTAGGCCTATCACCATACTACTCTTTGAAACATTTCTCGAAAGAATCTCAAGTATCAATACACTTGTCAATAAGCCTCTTAAACCCATCTCTAGAATACTCCATTAGAGATTGAACAAACAATTTCATGACAACATCCTCATGCTCTACCTCATAATCATTAAGCATATCAACAAATAACCTAAGATGCTCCTCACAACTAATAGCATTATTACCAGAAAAATTAGGTACCTTATCTCAAATATCACTCGAAAAAGCATTTGGACAGCCAGGAATTCCATCAAAACTTATTTTCCTATAGCCTTCTAGTTGCATAGGTCTTCTTTGAAAGCTCAAACTAGTGTTAACCCTAGGATCAACATTAGCATCTATATTTATCTGTGCATTTGACTGCTACCTAGGATTTGCACCTATCCTAGCAGATGAAGAAGGAATAGAACTAGTAGCATTACTAAGTGGAATAGAAATAGTCATAAATGGCATACCTAGTTCAGTAGTAGATGGGCCAAGAACATTAGCTGAAGAAGCCCGCAAGAATTGGATCTTCCTTTTCTTTTCTGCAATGGTAGCATTAACCTTAGCTCTCTCTAGTTCTGTTGCAAGGTCCTCATCTTCTTTTCTCCTTCTCTCCATTTCAATGTCCTTATTTGAATCAGGTGGTAGGATCCCTGGTATTGTCACTGGTTTGTTTGCTTGGTCACCAACCATCTTCTGCTTTCCTTTCTCATTTATAATAACAATAGGTCTGGTAATCCTATGCCCATCCTTATCCTTAGGCAAAGGGACATAGCTTTCCACCTATCTAACCATAGGGCCCTCATTTTCAAATTCATGATCTTGAAGTAAGCACTCCTACTCACTCCTCAAGGCATTAAGATCACCAAACACATCATACTATAGTGTTTTAGGAGTAGAAGAAAGAATCTTGTTGCTCTCCTTCATTTCATTTATTTTTCTCAAAAGAGACTACCTCTCAATCAAAGCATTTACCTTTTCAGCCTCTCTCTCCTCTTGTAACCTTTTATGTATGACATCCTGCTCTACCAACTGCAACCTCAGTGCATTCAAATCATCAGGATCTACCATAATATCATCAAAACAGATGACACATCCATATCAAGAAGATTTTGATATGGGAAATGAACTTTCCTATGTCTCATGGGTTCCCTTCTAAAATGATCTTCTTCAAGATCCAAGTCAACCTCTAAACCCATATCTCTATTTTCTTCATTCTGACCTATAGGAAATGGACCTTTATCCTGAAATGTAGCCTTAGGGGTATCATAAAATCTCTCTTCAGAGTGACCACCTTCTGATCTAGAAACTCTATCTTGTGAACCATCCTCATTGAGGATACATGTGGTCTTCTGGCTCTTACATTTCATTTCTCTTTCATGGGAGCACTGGTAGACTCACCATTCCTTCTAATCTAGCTCTTGTTTCCCTATCTAGGTAATTTCTCTAGAGTAACCTCCAGATTCTTTCTAACATATGACCTAGTATTTCTCCTCTTATCCATGCTTCTTGATATTTTGCACTGGTTCAAAGCTCTGAGCCGCCACCCACCTAGATGGGAAATCCTTGAAAACAACAAGGAAAAAAAAACACACTTATACCTTTCTCTCTAGATTCTCCCTAGTAGAATCAATGACTCTTAACAAATGCATATCTTCATAGTTGTCCCCAGCAGAGTCACCATTTTGTTGGTTGTGGATTATTCCCTTTGATCTTCAACTTGTAGATTTACACTTTGATGGATAATGTAAATGAAACTTTGACTCTATCACCACTCCAAAGTCCATAAGAAAGACGGCCAACTGACAAGGATCAAAGGATCCTTCTACTCTTTGAGCCTCAATGCTCAGGTGGGTGTACCCTTGACTCACTTCTCTAAAGGAGCCTAAAAAAACATTCCACTATATCTCATATAAGATTGTTAAATATTTATCAAGTAATGTTTGTGTTTGTAGTTTTAAACAATGCATACCTCAAGAGGAAGGACTAGTGCCTTATCCCAGGGCTCAAAGTCACCTAACTATATATCTCAACTAAATACCTCAAATCAAACACAATAGAAGCTAGATTAAGTGCTTTTCCTATTACCCCTTTCCCTCAAGCACAAGGACATCAAATTCTAAACCTGGCTGCAAACTCACTAAATTCACCTAAAAGGCTTTAATGCTAACTTTGTTAGAAACTCAGAGATGAATTCAAAATACTCTTTTTTTAACATACATTAGAACACTTTATGAAGCTAACATATATGAGCTTAGAGACAAGCAAGAAGACATACACAAGATGCAAGATTAGGATTCAAAATATTCTCATTAACACAATCAGGATCAACATAAAATTAGAATAATACCAAGATAAGAAAAGTCAAAAAATTAGACCTCTATCAGCATATACAATAAAAAACCAAGGACCAAAAGAAACAATGTTTTGGAATCAATGCAAAGTCAAAAATTCTGCAACTTATACCCCCTATTCATCTTGGAAATTTGCAACAAGCTACGGATGACTAGGGTTAGGGTTTCAACCACCCAACCTATTGGAAATGGTCAAAAAGTTATTACAGGGGTGGGAAACACATCAAAAATAGGAGAGAAGAAACCAGAATAGATCTGCCATTATGAAAATCTTCTCTGCAAGTATAGGGATCATAAAATTGGGCTCAAAAGGACACTCTGCAACATGCCTTGAGCACACAAACACCATGGTACAAGCTCTACAAATGAGCCAATAGCACCCTGGACCACATCACAGATGGAAAACCAATCATATCTCATCGAAAAGGGTCAATTCTACAATAAAATCCATAAATTTTAGTACTTCCTGTCGCTGCAAACCCCTCAGCAAATTTGAATTTGAAATCCAATGGCTACTTCTATCATGCCAACAAAGAACAATGGCCCACATTCAAACCTCTATTAACTTTACGTCGCAGCTGTTAGCTCTATCTCTCCTCATGGGCTTTATGACTTTTCCTCTAAAAGAGGCCCCACCAGACTTAGCGAATTGGTGACAAAGGACCGTCGCCAATTTGCTAAATACTTTTGCACCTTCGCTAAAAACTTAGTGACCTCCCGACTACCATTCACACAATTTCTAGATAAACAAGTGAATCCTCCTATCCCTCCATGAATGTGCGACCACATCAAACTTTGTCAGCACTGCCAAACACTTATCAGGACCACCAAATAGCATTCGACCCCACTCCTAACTTTACAATTGCGATGCCAATAAGGAACCTCCACCTACGCAAACAAGTCACACCGAACCCACTACGGACAACAAAAAACCCAACAAGATGGGATAAAATTGACGGATGGCGCATGATCTCAAAGGCTGAGAATATTCCTTGATATTATACACTGACCATTGATTAAAAGTCAATCATTGTGGGCCCCTCTAACAAGCCAAGTCATCACCATGTAGATGAATGAAAACCCGCCAACCCAGATCACCATGGCACATAAGAAATACTTGGCAAACAGGACCCACCACACAAAATGCATGCCTCCACAAAAAAAAAACAACAGGCCCACCTCACAAGCCACATCACCACCATGGACACATGTCAATCAATCACATGATTGCATAGCCTAGAAACTGGGCTATGCGAACATGTGATGGCCAATCACAAGCTACCACATCATCACCTCTGGGACCACTGCCAAAGAAGCCTCATCCCTTCGGAGGATCGGATGGTTGTCGTGAAAGTATAAGAAATAAAACTAGTGTATCTTCACCATGCAAACTTGTGGCAACCATCAATCCTGTCTGAACTTTAACCATGCTAGAAGCATAAGAAGATACAAACTGCCAAGCATTTAGCGACCACACAACTATGGAAAACTTAACCACCAGCCAAGTCACTAGATGTTAGAGACCTAACCATCAGGATGAAGAGATTGTGTGACAACACAGTCACCAGATCACTAGATGCTAGCTTCCTAACCACCAGAATTAGGAGATCAATAGATAACTACTAGTCACCAAGTCACTAAATGAAGAATAAACCGTTAGACAACCAAAAAAAGCAAAGTACTGGGACCACGCAGACAAGTGGCAGGTGGTCGCATGATCACATGTCAGAAAATTCTGACATGTAGCCATGTGATAGCCAATTAGAATAGAGCTTTGAAAACCCAGGCCCACATGACATCGCACTTGTGCACTTAGAGAAAAGTTGACAGACAGGGTACTGGGAGGCCGAAAAAACACAAAGCTTTCACGATAGCAAAGGATCAAAAACACACAAGGTTTTTGACATGTCAATAGATAAGCGAACAAAGTAGAAAGGAAAAGGGTCAAAAACAACATGGATTTTTGAAAACAGTATGGGTTTTCGACACTTAGGCAGATTCTAAAAAATTGCTTCTTGCGGACCTTGAAATTTGAATAACTTACTGGGTTTTGCACATTAGGAGATGTAGATTGGACCAAAGCAAGGTGACACAGTGAAGAACATGGGGCCAAGAGACTTATCATGAAACTTGCAAGGAAGAGGTCATTTTCATAATAATTTTGCAATGATAGGAAAATGGCCTAACAATAGGTTTTCTTCATCATTTCTTTCCAACTATCAAAATTTATTCCATCAAAATTAGGTCTTTCTTTCCTGACATTCACCTTGGATCTCTTTAAGTTGTTAAACTTCTTTTTCAAGGACCTACCACTCTGATACCAATTGTTAGAAAGTAAAGTCCACCAAGATAACTGAGAGGGGGGGTGAATCAGTTGTTAGAAAATTATAACTTTATCATCTTCAACAACATTAAACCATATAAGCAATATAATTACCAACCATAGAAAGATATTCATACACAATAACACAATGGCACAAGATATGTTGACTAGGGAACCTCTTGATCAAAGAGTAAACCCCGGTGGGAATGATGACCAAAAAAGATGCACTAATATGAATACTCCTTGTGAAAGGATGGATTTTGTTAGGAGTCTTATGAAATACATTCAATACATATGAATCCCTATTAGGAGATTTTGAATCCCTATTAAAAGACTCTAACCCTGTTAAGATTTATGGAAGATAGAAGGACCCATTGCTCAAACAGCTTCAGGGTAAGATCACTAAACAAACTATCCAAATAATCTTTGCATTACTCAATAGAATAATATGTTACCTCTTCCTTGACTATGCCAAACCACACTCACTATTACATCAAATCTCAATTTCAGATCTCTGTACTTTGCATGTCTTCCTTCACAAATTCACTTTCATACTTAGCTCTTTTCTTCACCTCATGCATACATCATATCACTACAACCATACCAAAATTACATCATAAATACATGATACTACTCTCCAAAAAATAAATACATTCCTTCCTTTATACCACACTCAAATAATTACAAATGAGTCAGCATACAATTACAAAATAAAAGTTTCCACACGCTACACCAAAATTACACAAAACTGTCAGCTTTCAAATACAATAAATCTTCACTCAAGAGACCTCAAAGTCTGGGCTTTCATCCATGTCACTATCAATGTGTCTTCAACTTCTTTTTAACCACACAAAACTAGATTCCATCCTAATTAGGAGATATCATCCAATTTCCACAAACCACAATTTAGGAGCACTGCCTGAATACTGCTTCTACCAAAATGATCATAACTTCCATGAATAAATGAATTACTATCTGCACTCTTAACCACAGACATATAAGATATCAAAGATTATATCCTCAATGTCACATAGCTCCAATAGTAATAACCCACATGCGCTAATCCAAACTCTGTGTACTTCTCTACAAGTCTTTGATAAATCAATGTGTTGACATCATTGACAATCATAGTCATGAATGCAACAACAAATGCTATAGAATGGCTGCTAAACATTTAGCATTCATTCCTAATAGATACCACAAACCATAATCCTCTATCTTTTTTAGATATCTTATGATACTTTTAGTAGCAATCATTTGTGATTCTCTAGGATTAGCAGAATATCTAGCAACAATTCCCACAACATGCACTATATCTGGTCTATTGTGAACTACATACATGAGCTTACCAATCATGGATTGGTAAAGTGTCTAATTTACCTCTTTAGTTTCATCTTCCTTTTTCAATTTACTTCTATTAGCCATTAGTGTTCCAATAGGTTTAGCATCTTCCATGCCAAATGTCTTCAAGACTTATTTTATGTACTTAGACTGTGAGATAAATATCCCATCACTCTGCTGAATCACTTGTAGTCCTAGAAAGAATTTAATCTCTCTGAACATACAAATTTCAAACTCTTTTCTCATCTCATCAGAAAAATATTTACATACATCATCTTGACCTCCAAAAATAATATCATCAACAAAAATTTCAGCAATAATAATAGTGTCATTAGTATCACCTTTCATGTACAAATTGTTGTTCTCACTAGTTCTCACAAATCCAATACTTAACAAATAAGTATGCAGTCTTTCATACCATACTCTTAGTGCTTGTTTCAAACCATATAAAGCTTTTTGTAATCTACATACCATGTTTTTGTTGTCTGGATCAACAAATCCTTCAGGTTGTTCTATGTAGACCTCTTCTTCAAGTATACCATTCATAAATTATGACTTGACATCCATTTGATAAGCCTTAAATTTCTTGTGTGCAGCATATGTAAGTAGCATTCTAACTCCTTCCAATCTAGCAATAGGTGAAAATTTCTCACCATAGTCAATTCCTTCTTCCTATGCATATCCCTTGCATACCAATCTTTCTTTATTTCTTGTTACTTCACCATTTTCATTCAGCTTGTTTCTAAATATCTATTTAGTACCGATAACATTCTTATCTTTAGGTTTGGGTACTAAGGACCAAGTTTTGTTTTTCTCAATTTTTTCTATTTCCTCCTTCATTTCAATAACCTATTCTTCATTTTCTAATGCAAATTTCACATTCTTTGGTTCAAATTCACAAACTAAACATGTACCTTGTCTTGTTTTGCTTCTAGTCTCCATCAGAGCTTGTCTGTCTCCAATAATTTGTGTCTCAGGATGATGTCTTTGTTAGAAATGGGGAATACTAAGAGGGGGGGTGAATCAATATTCTACAAACCTTATCTTTTTCCCAATTATGGATATAACAGATTATCTTTATAGATGCATAACATAAGAAACTAAACAATATGCATAAAAATAAAGAACTCATTACACATGATATGTTCTCGAGGAAACCCTGGCCAAGGGAAAACCTTAGTGGGGATGGTACCCACAAAGATCCACTAATAAAAAGTATCTCGTTAAGGATGTTGACCCTATTAGGAGTCTATTACATATGTACAGTGTATCAGTCCTGGTTAAGGGACTATAGGCCTTGTTAGAAGCCTCAACCCTATTAGGATTTGTACATAAAAAAATCTAATTACAAGATGAGCCCACTACCAAAACAAGTAATATACAATGTAGGTCAAGGTACATAACCTTATTCTGCTTATATCAATATTCCTTTTCTGCTCTTATCTTTGCACCATCACTATTACATTCACTTTACAATTACATTCATTACATCACTTTTTCATTGCTACTTTTCTTTACAATTACAATTGCATATATACAAGATATTAAGGCTAATATCTTTACATAGTCGGCTTCCATATATCTTTATCTAAGGGTTAACTCTTTACCAATTTTGCCTTCATATTTTGTCCTGTCGGCTTCACACTATCTTTGGTAAAACTATCATAACTAATTTTGTACATGTCATACTGACTTGTGCTCTGAGATGGATCATCAGTAGCCATCATAGCATCCATTTTAAAGTATGCAAGCACTGAACTTTCTCCAGTCAACATCACAAACCAAAACTGTATCCTGGTACACTGTGGAAACACTGTCTCACACTTAGACAAATTTGCATTGTGATTTTCCATACTTGCTCTCTGACCTATGCACTCTTAATGTGGATCATATGTTTCCATAATGAAAAAATCTATGTACTCACTTCAACCAAATTTCCAACAATCTCCCCCTTTGTCATTGGTGGCAACATATGAGAAAATTGGCTAAGCATAGAAGTCAAAATCTCAAAAATTTATAACAAAATTTTGGCCATAGTATAGAATATGTATACTATCCTTATAACTCCTCAAAATATACTTTCTGATACAAAACTTCATACAATACTCCCTCTAAGAGTATCAATCCTCATATACATAACAATTTTCTGCTTTACTACAATCACTCTCCCTTTGACAATAATGACAAAATAAAGTAGGGAGGATTACAAAAATTATAACCCAAAAAAGATTATACCTCCATTTACTTATTACAAATCTGGTAGGCTTGCAACACAATTTGCAAAATTTACCTTCATGTCTTCAAACTCTTTCTCCCATGACTTTCTGATAGAATCAGCCACATTCAAAAGTGTGCTTAATCCAGAAGCTACTATCTGACAAGCTTGAGGGTTCTCAAAATTAAATTTTTGAAATGATGTCTTAGCAATAAGACATTCTTATAACTATTCCTCAATAATGCTCAACTTTATAGACATATGCTCTCTCAGAAGTTCAAATCTTCTCAATTTCCTATTCTTTTCATCTTGCAATGATCTTATTTCATCATAACACTTCGTAACTTTCTTCTCAACATCACTTACTTTTACATTGGGTCTAGAAAGAAGATTAGATTCATTCTGAATCTCAGCTTCCTTCACCTTGATTTTCTGCTCCTCTGCTACTGTCAAAATCTCAATTTTTGTACACTTTATGTAAAGAGCTTTTCCAATCTCCAAAAGTTTCCTGAAGTTCTTGATACAAACATCAAGACTAATAATATCATTTCTGATATTCTGACTTATGCTTAAAAGCATTTCAACTTCATAAGATGCTTGAGCTCTTACTTTAGCAATGTCTGGTAATTTGGTAAAGTCATCATCAAAAGTAATTAGTACCTTTTTGGCTCTCTCCAAAGGATCTACTTCTAAAATATGTTTAGTTACAATACTTTGCAACTTCTCTATTAGTTCCTTCAGACTGCCTTCTAGATTCTTTACCTTCTTATTCTTTCCAATAATTTTATTCAAAGAACTAATCAGCTCTAGCTGATCATCATCATCAAATTCTTTACCTAAGTCTTCAAAAAAAGTTCCAATTTCTTTCTTCTTTTCTTCAGGAGTGGGTACATGAATTTATGTCTCTTTAGGTTCATCACTCACCAATTCAATCTGCATTGCTTCTTTAGTTCTATACAGTTCATCAAGAGCTGAATTGTCAACAATGTTATCTAAATTCGTAAATACATTATCTTCCATGTCCAAGGTCACCTTAGTTCCTTCAATGTCCATTGTATCATCTTCAATGTTAATAGCTAAAGGAGAGGGAATATCCTCTGGTTCAGCATCAACTGCATGTCCTGCTCCAACTGAAGTTTCTCCAACAATTTCTGCCATTACTTTAATTATTTCTTGTTCTATTTCTATTCTCACTTGCTCATATTGTCCTACCATGATCTGAATGGTTCTCCTCTTAGTCCTCAAAAGAGTGTCAAGAGGATTCAAAATCTACTTCAAATGATCATCATCTTTCACTTCACAAAGCTTTCTCACAAGATTCTCTCTTATAGTTTTTCTTCCTCAAATGCTCTCCATTTTCTATTAATAAGTTTATTGTACAAATCATTAGGTATCTAACCTTGAATTGTATCAAACTTCTTGTTAGCTAGAATCATGTACTTAACAATAGAATTTTCAAGATTCAATCTTTCAGAATAGTTGTAAAGATCATAGTACTTACTCATCTTAGTAAAGTCTCCATCTTGTATGATTTCTTCATTCACTCTCTCAACTCTAGGTTTCCATGTTTTCTCCTTCATAGCAGATTCATCATCTTTAACTTCTATAATATTTCTTGGTACTAGTTGAACTATATTCTTCTATCTCTTTCCTGGTCCAGTAGAAATTTATTTCTTTCTCTTTCTCGGTGTTACTTATTCCTTTTCTGGTTCTTCTACTTTCACTTTAACTAGTGTAGGCTCTTTCTATACTTTTCTGGATAAAGGTGGTACACTCAAGACTTCTCCCTATCCAACATCTCTCAATGCTACTACTGTCTATTTAGATATCAAAAATTATCTTTATGTCATCCCTATGTCTTTCAATATTCTCTTTATGGTATTGTCAACTCTTTTCTTAGACTATTTCTCTTCAATTTTAGCTTTAACAAAATTAAAGTTGTCTTCATAAGTTCCAAACTTGCTACATTGGGTGTCCAATTTACTTCTTAGCAATCTTCCAACATAATCTTCTATTTCAATCTCAAAAATCTCATAGCCAAGAGGTTCTATGAATTCAACTCTAGGTTCTACTACTTCAATGTAAGTAAAGTTAGTGTCAACCATGAAACAAATATCATTCTTATATTTCTCCACAAGTGACTATGGAATCCTTGATCTGCTAGATACCAATCTCTAAAATGTCTTCAAAACTAACACAACACTCTCATTAACTTGATCAATAACATGACTTCTATAAACTTTGTTTATTCTTTCCATCGTAGACTATCCATCATTCCAATTATTTCCAATTGTGTAAGGAAATCCTCTCAAAAGGTGGAAAAACATATATGTAATCAAAGATGAGAATCTAAATTGTGCATATTTAGACCTCTTAATCTTCTCCAAATTCCCAAACAATTGAATTCTCAAAATCTCACACATATCAATAGAAACTTTGTCTACACACATCAAATAGGCAATGTGAATCATGCCACCTACCATGTCATCTTCTCTAGAATTAGCACAAAACTTTGTAGTCAAAATCTTACATAGATATCTTACATCATGTTGTCTAATCTTGTTGATAACAATACCTCTACCATTATAGGATGATCCAATGTTGTCAATGAAAATCTTCCTCATGTTTTTCTCATTTAAAGGGATAGCACAAAGTTTGGATAAACCGGTGACTTCATGAATTAGGTCAACTGTGATGTCAATCACTCTATCTTCTAAGAAAAATTTCCCATTGTGAATTCTACTTAAAATAATCTTTATGCACTCTTCATTATCGAATTCATACTGTAAACCATATGTGACGATTTCATTGTTTTTCAAATGTTCATAACTTTGCTTCAATGACATATCTTGGTTATATATATACTGATACTCACTTGTAAAATCATTTTCATTTACTATTTCCAGTTTACATCCAAGATAACTCTTTACATTTTCCAAATGCAAGACTCTGTTTGGTACGGATGATAAAGAAAACTCAGGGTCTACTTCTAAAGCTTCTACTAGTTCTTTCATCAATTTAGGTCTATTATTGTCTCTAATGTTGTGAATCAAAGATGTATCCATGTTCCTTTCCAATTATTTATACCAATTCAAAGATTTGTCAAGATAAATACCTTAAATTCATGATTCTAGGGTTTGCAAAGATTTAGCGCTTCAATCTTTCACAAAATCTCTGCAAACCACTTCCAATCTCTACTTTCTTCTCTTCAAACACTTCAATTCACTTTGATAGACAAATAACATCAATCATAACCTTTTATCACTTGAATCTCACTTAATTCTGACATCACATTCAATTCTTTTGCCTCTGCTTTCCAAAAAGTTATTTCTACTATCCTCCACAACTTAAAACTTCTTGCAATCTCACAAAATATAACATTTTCTTTTGTGCTCTTAACCATAGCATTAGTACATCATAAACTACCTTACATTAACTGTGCAAGACTTAATACATCATAAATCTACTTCTATACTAATTATAAGTTCCTAAACTACTACAATTTACATAATCTAAGTGCTTAAAGATAGGTTAGGTAAGGATTCATTCTTACTACTTAATACTTCACCTGTGTGATTACCTTCCATGTTGATTATGCCTTATTGATCTATGCCTTTAACAAACTTTACTTCATCTTCATTATTGCAACAACCTTTCTAACTATTTCTTGTACTTTAATTTCTTTTTGCATTATTTCTAGGGTTAGGGTTTGGATGATAAGTTCCATTGTTCATTTTGAAAAACCTTATTGTATGTCCAATCCTATTGCATATCTAACAAACAATTCCATTGTTCCCATATCTCTGTCCTTGCTGATTAATCTATGTCCTGCAATTTCTAGCAATGTGTCCAACTTTGTTGCATCTATAACACACTACTTCATTTCTTTTATTCATGTCTTCAGTAGGTCTCTTATCTTCATTGTTAGTATTCCTAAACATTCTATTATCATAATTATTCTCAATAACTTTAGGTCTTCTACATTCAATAGCTCTATGTCCAAAACCATGACAATTATAAAAATAACCATTTAGAGGTTTAAACTATTTACCTATGCAATCTCTTTTCATATGACCAATAGCATTACAAGAAAAACATCTACCATTGAATTCTCTTTGCATACCTTTGGGTGATTCCTCTTGCTTCGGTGATTCTTCTTCTTTAGGTGCATCTTCAGATTTGCTGATCTCATCAGGCTTCTTCTCATATATGCTTTCAGATGTCTTCAAATATAGTTTCTTGCTTTCATCATTTGTTTTGAATATATTAAATCCAAGTCCAGTCTTATCATAGGATGGTTTCCCAAAATAAACTTGTTCATCAATCTTCTCACTATTTGAATATAGCCTTTCAAGTTGTTCTTTGGATTGAGTCAGTTCACCTTGCACAATCTTATTATACTTCTCAAGTTCTGTATACTCCACATTTACTTTCTCAAATTCGGATGTCACTTTTTCAAGTTTAGATTTAAGTTCTTCATTTTCAATTTTTAGACTTTCATTCTTAGATTTCAGATTTACTTCATTTTTTCTATTTCCATCTCTCAAACTAAGCTTCAAATTCACTATCTTCAATTCATGCTTAAGGATCTCATTTTCTTTTTCCAAGTTTTTATCACAATCTTCAATAAGAATTTTGGATTCCTTTTCAGATCTCAGATCTTCTAAATTTTTTTTCAATTTCTCAATAAGGTTCTTTGCATCATCATATTTCCTTTTCAGAGTGTTTCTTTCATCAATAAGCATATCAATCTACTCAAGAGCTTCATCAAGATTCTTTTTTAGATGATCCATATCCATAGAGATCTTACTCAAGCTGCTAGGCTTTCCTTGAATGATTCTTCTCCAAGTAACTATGCTCTGATACCAATTGTTAGAAATAGGGAATACTAAGAGGGGGGGTGAATCAGTATTCTACAAACTTTATCTTTTTCCCAATTATGGATATAATAGATTATATTTATACATGCATAACATAAGAAACTAAACAATATGCATAACAATAAAGAACTCATAACACATGATATGTTCTTGAGGAAACCCTCACCAAGGGAAAACCCTGGTGGGGATGGTACCCACAAAGATCCACTAATAAAAAGTATCCTATTAAGGATGTTTACCGTGTTAGGATTCTATTACATATGTATAGTGTATCAGTCTTGGTTAAGGGACTATAGGCCTTTTTAGAAGCCTCAACCCTATTAGGAGTTGTAGATACAAAAATCTAATTACAAGATGAGCCCACTGCCCAAACAAGTAATATACAATGTAGGTCAAGGTACATAACCTTATTCTACTTGTATCAATATTTCTTTTCTACTCTTATCTTTGCATCATCACTATTACATTTGCTTTACAATTACATTCATTACATCACTTTTTCATCGCTACTTTTCTTTACAATTACAATTGCATATATACAAGTTATTAAGAATAATAACTTTACATGGTTGGCTTCCATATATCTTTATCTAAGGGTTAAAATCTAGGATGTCATCCCTTTATTTTGTTAAGTCATTATTTTGATAAACAAAATAATCCCTTAACTCTTTACCAATTCTGCCTTCATATTCTGTCCTATCGGCTTCACACTGTGTTCGCTAAAACTATCATAACTAATTCTGTACATGTTGTACTGACTTTCATTCTAAGATGGGTCATTAGTAGCCATCATAGCATCTATTTTCAAGTGTGAAAGCACTAAAATTTCTCCATTTAATGTCACAAACCAAAACTATATCCTGGTACATTGTGAAAACACTCTCTCACACTTAGACAAATTTGCATTATGATCTACCATACTTTCTCTTTGACCTATGCGCTCTTAATGTGGATCATATGTTTCCATAATGAAAACATCTATGTACTCACTTTAGCCAAATTGCCAACAGTCTTTTGACAAAACTAGCTAGTACTCAGTTTCTTCTCTCTTGTTCATCCTGTTCAAATTCATGTGCATGCTCAGTAGCACCATCTTGTTTGTCAGTTTCCCTTTCATGTTTCTCAAGGTTATTTTCCTACTGACCAATTATCATAGGCTATGAATTTAGTAGATAGTCAGGAAGTTCAATGTAAGTGAATCTACCATAGTCTTTTGTTTCTCTTCTACTTCTTTGTTCTTGTCATCAAACTCATCAACATGAACATTAGTACTTTCAATCATCTTATTTGTAACCTTATTCAGACATTTGTATGCTTTACTCTTAGTAGAATATACTAAGAATATTCCTTCATCACATTTAGAATCAAATTTATCATTTCTTTCATCTTTCAAAATAAAACATTTGCTTCCAAAAATCCTAAAATAACTGACAGTAGATTTGTGTCCAAACCATAGCTCATAAGGTGTCCACTTGGAGTCCTTTAGTTGTACTCGGTTAAGCACATAAATAGCTGCGTTGAAAGCTTCCCTCTAATATGTCTGAGCAACATTATTTTGTATCATTAGTGTTTTGGCACAGTCAATGATTGACCTATTCCTTCTTTACCTATTCCTTCTTTCAGCAATCCCATTCTACTGAGGTGTCCTCAGTGCAGAGACCTGTCTCTTAATACCATTCTCATTATAAAAATTAGTAAATTCATCAAAGATAAATTCACCTCCTGTATTAGATTTGAATCATTTTATTTCTTTTCCAGTCTCTTTTTCTACTTTTGCCTTATACCATTTAAACATCTTAAAAGCTTCAGATTTCTCTTTTAGGAACATAACAGTCATCAGTCTAGTATATTCATCAACAAAAAGAATAAAGTATCTATCACCATAGTAGCTCTGATTTCTCATATGACCACATAGGTCAGTATGAACGAACTCAAGTATCTTCTTTGTTGAGTAGTCTTTGCTCTTAAAATTGGACTTAGTCATCTTAGCTTTCTGACATTCATGGCACATAGCATGATCTAGTTTTGACAAGTTATGAAACCCTCTAACTCTTTTCTTCTTACTAATCTTGATCATGTTATCAAAATTTACATGACATAACTTCTTATGCCACAACCATGCATCTTCATCTTTCATTAATAAAAAAGAAGATTGATCAATATCAAGATAAAATAGATTACCTCTAGATTGTGTACCAGTTCCAACAAGTATTCCCCCATCATCATAGATTCTTACCTTTCTTCTCTCAAAAGAAAGTCAGTGGCCTGATTTATTCAACTAAGCCACACTTAACAAATTATAGTTTTGTCCATCTACCCAGTATGCATTCTCACATTTTATTCTATCATTAATCATTAGTGAACCTTTACCTCTCACCATACAAGGTGCATTATTTCCCATTCTAACAGATCCACCATCATATTCATCAAGTAGATCAAACTTCTTTATATCACTAGTCATATGATGTGTACAGCCACTGTCTATGATCCATGTATCATTTCTACTTACTTTAGAGATCAGTGATGTTTCTTCATGTTTCTCTTCTTCCTCTGAATCATCATTCATAGCAACAAATACTACTTCTAGATCATCATTAGTGTCAAATTTAGATTCAAATTCTTCTTCTATGTAACATACCTTTTTCCCTTTGTCATATCTATCTCGGTTGTCTCTATTTTTGTGTTGGTAGCCTCTGTTAACTTCTCCCATAGCTTCCTTTGGATCAGTCTTTGGATCTATCATCATATTTCTTATTCAAACATCTAGCAGCAATGTGGCCAACTTGTTTACAATTAAAACATGCAAGAGGTAACTTGCCTCTATACCTTCCCTTACCTTTGGGCAATCTTCTAGCCATAAGAGCTTCAAGCTCATCAAGTTCATCATCAGTATTACTGTCACTGTCATAATTCTTATTATTCCTACTACTAGACTTACCAATCTTCAAAGAAGACATGAAAGTGGATTAAATAGATGGTACACCACTATTGTCAAAGTTATTCAATTCAAAAGTTGTAAGCTTACCGATCAGAGTGTCAAGAGTGAGGTTGGATGTAGCCCTTGTTTCATGAATTGTAGAGATCCTGATCACATAAACTGGCAAGAAAGTTTTGAGAATCTTGCTAATCACTATTTCATCATCAATAAATCCATCTAATGCTCTAATATCATGTACAACCTCTTTTAGTCTATTTTTGTATTGCACAATGTTCTCACCTTCTTTCATCTCCATATCATCAAAAAGACCTCTTAGACTTTCTGCTTTGGCCCTTTTAACATTCAAATCTCCACTATATATTAGAGTTAGTTTGTCCCACATCTTCTTAGCTATATCACAATCCTTGATGTCTTCAAATTCAGCATTGGTTTAGGCAGCAGCAAGTTCCATCATAGTGATATTGTTTTCATGCCTATCCTTTAGTTGATCAAGAGTTAAGGGTCCAGTGGGTGATTCAATGTAGCCATTCTCCATCAGGTCTAGTATAGAATTCCCAATTCCAAATATGTGCAATTTCATCTAGCTTTTCCATAATATGAAGTTATCTTCATTCGGCTTTGGCACTTCCCTCTTATACATCTTGAGACCTTTGTATTGGATTCCTCAAAATTCTATTCTTAAGCAACCGTAGCTCTGATACAAATTGTTAGAATAACTGAGAGGGGGTGAATCAGTTATCCGATGTCTCAAATCAAAATGTATAATCCAAAACAAATTCTTCTATTTTTGCTACTCAATTAAAAAAGAAATGTGTCGGTGAACACAAGCTTGGTTAACACTGTGCTCAATATACACTACATTTTGTTAGTGTATACTAAAATGCTTTATTTATTGACAACATTGATTTGTGTCTTTCAATTCTATTCTTTATCATATATGAATGCAACATAATAAAGTTGATATCATCAAGTCATAGGCTCATCAACAAGTCACTCAGTGTATTCCTTATCCTTATTTGGCATATACATCTTCCTCATCTAGATATTTCTGTTATTCATCTCTTTCTCCTTCCCTTAGATGTGTCGATATAGTAACTTACAAGATAAGTGTTTTCAAGATAGTTGACATCAATGATAACATAATACTAATTTAATCATCTTGCATTATCTAACCATCAACTCCTGAGTAATCTCAAATTATAGATTCTTCATTCTCATTCCAAATCAGTTGTAGTTCATCAAATCAAGTCTAGTTTTGAAGATATTAAAAAATTTTGGTATTGGCAGTAGGGTACAAAAACTTTGAACTCAATTTTGAAGGCTTTAGAGGCCCTGAATGAGGTTGAAACTTTAGCTAAATGAAGTTTTCTTGATTCAAGTTTTGTAGATCACTTCATGCCCTTTCTGAAATGGGGTCATAATAGTCAATCAAGTCAATGGGTGATGACTTAGGGTCTCTAGAAGTTGACTAACCTGAAATGGAGGAAAAGAAATTTAGCTCAAAATTTTTATTTAGGTTTCAAAAGTTATTTTGAGCTGACTATGATGTAATAAAATGAAAAATAAAATAATTTTAATTTTGGTCGGCCTTCATGGCTAAATTTGTGGAACCATCCTAGGTGGTTGAAAATTGCCTATATAAGGTAGGCCCATAGTTTTGTCTAGGGTAGTTGGGAGCAGTTCAAAGTAGTTTTGTGTAGTAATTTGAGGCTTTATCTTACAGAATATTGTAAGCGAAATTCTCATGTGTCTTTGCATATTGCAATTCTAAAATTTTTAATTCCACATTTGTGGAGATAATCAGAAGCACATTTTTTTTTCTTGCAAATTATTTATGTTTCTCTATTTTTCTTATGTGTTTGTGGTATTAAGTAGAGCACCCTTCATCAAGTGGTATCAAAGTGGGAGTTATTGAGTGTGTAGATAGATAACCGACTATGAGGCAATTTTCATTAGGACCATAGTTTAGGGTTGCAGTGAGTAGCATGAAAATGCCTCCACAAAGGGAATGTGGTAGAAAAGCTACTAGTGTGACACCTAAGGTTAGAGTGCTCCAGAGACAAGTGCAAGCATTGCAAGATCAGATTTGCATAGGAATAAATCTTAATCTCTGAGAAAAAAGAGAGGATGAACCTGAATAAGGAAATTATGATCAAGAAAGAGAAGGAGAAATTATGAACCAAGAAGAAGAAAGGCTTTTTCAAGCCATTTCCAAGATCAGGAAAAGACCTCAAATTGAGGTTCTTGCATTTTCAAGAAATCTTAACCCAGAGGAGTTGATCGACTAGATCAATGAATTAGAAGAATATTTTGAGTATGAAGACATTGAAAATCCTAATCGAGTCAAGTTTGAGAAGGTCAAACTGAAGGGTCATGTGAAGATTTGGATGCAAGAGATTCAATTAGAGAGAAATAGAAGAGGAAAGGATAAAATAACAAGATGGGATCAGATGGTGGATACATTGAAATGAAAATTCATTCTTGTTGATTATGAGCTTGACCTACTAAATAAAATGAAACATTTGAAGCAAGTAGGAAGATCTATGTAGGAGTATACAGAGGAGTTCTATCGTATCCTCATCAAAACAAGCCATGCAGAAGTTGATAAGTAGAAAGTTGATAGTTACCTTAATGGGTTGAGGCCAAGCATTCAAGAGGAGTTTAATTTGGTTTGAATAAACAATATTGAAGAGGAATACTAGTTTTCCCTAAAAGTAGAGGAAATGTTGAACAAGAAGTTTGAGAGTAGACAAAATGGAAGAGGTCATGGTGGAAGATCTAGTGGATGGTCATAAGGAGGCCGAAATGAAGATCTAAAAAAGAAGGATGAGGCCAGTAGCAGTCATAATCAAAGAGTAAACAATTCAAATCATTTCCATGATAAAAATAATAGAGATCAAAGAGGAAGATGAAGAGAATGAGGATGAGGAAGAGGAGGCTTCCGTGGAACATGTTTTCACTATGGAGAAGAGGGTTTTAGGGCATATGAATGTCCTTAACACCAAGGAAGGACATATAGGATAACTCAAGGCTAGCCTAGAGTTTCACATGTAGATGAAGATGTCAAATCATCACATTCTAAAGATGTTGAAAGAGGAGAAACACTAATTAAGAGTAGAGTCTTGCTGAGTGGGGAGAATGGGCCTGAGCAAAGAAGAAGCATGTTTTGCACTAGGTGCAAGTGTGAAGGTAAATTTTGTGATGTGATTATCGATAGAGGAAGCACTAAAAATTTGGTGTTAGAAGAGATGGTGACAAAGTTGAAGCTAAAGAGAGAGAAACACCCACATCCATATCGGATTGCCTGGGTGTAGGATGACCACAAGGTCATGGTTAGTGAACAGTTCCTAGAAAAGTTCAAGATTGGTAGATACCATGATGAGGTACTATGTGATATCATACATATGGATGCATCTCATATGTTGTTGGGTAGATGATGATAGTTTGATAGGTGTGCTATACATGATGGTCATGCAAATACCTATTCCCTCACAAAGGATGGAGTGTGACATAAGCTAAAGCCATTGAAGGACATAGAAGAAAAGGTATGTGGTAATGCAAGATAACTTTTTTTGATGGAAGAAAATTCCTAGAGGGTATGACAGATGAGAATTTGTTTTTTTCTTTAATTAACAAAGTTGGTAAAGAGGAAGTAGAAGATGTACTTGTAGAAGATGAAGATTTGTTGAATGAGTTTCAGGATATTGTATTTGATAATGTACCTGATGGATTACCACTAGTAAGGAAGACCAATCCTTAGATTTGATTATGGGAGCTAGTTTTCCAAATAAGGCAGCACAAAGAATGACACTAGTAGAAAGTGAAGAGTTGAATAGACAAGTACATGAATTGTTATAGAAAGGGTTGATTTGAGAGAGCCTGAGTCAATGTGATCTATACCAAAAGTATTAGCACTAAAGAAGAATGGATAATGGAGGATGTGTAAAAAATCTAGAGAAATAAACAAGATCAAAATCGAGTAAACATTTCCATTTCCACAAATGGATGATATTATGGACTATTTGAGTGGAGTTGTGTCTTTTTCAAAGATAGATCTAAAAACTGGATATCACTAGATTCAGATTAGAGAAGGAGATGAATGGAAGACTATTTTCAAGATAAAGGAAGGACTATATGAGTGGTTAGTCATGCCTTTTGGGCTAACCAATGCACCGAGCACTTTCATGTGTTTCATGTGTTGGTTCTTGGATAGGATTTTACACTCCATGAGATACCAATATGCTTAGGATGGATGTTAAGAAATGTTTAGCTCCAAATATGGGAAATCTATAAGCAACTGGACCAACTATAGGGATAAGACTACCTTCTTCTTCTTCTGGCTCTACAAAACCAAGGCAGCTGCACCTGATCCAATACTCTTAACTCTGACAGATAGTTCTAACTCTACCCCTTATTTCTTTATTGGATCTTTCAAAAGATGAATATAGTGAGAAAGTACTAAACAACAACCTATTGTTAATTGACTCTCCATCACTAGATAGGACAATACATAAATGTAAATAAAAGTAAAGACTAGTAATGATTTAAATGATTGGGATTATAAGGTTTGAATCACTCTTCTCAACACAAAGATAGGAGAATATAGGCTAGTGCCTTATCTATTGGTAAAAATATCAAGGAAAAGGATGAATACAATGGTGTCTGAAATTGGTCTCTAGACATAAATACAAAATATCCCAACTCTTTCCTGCTTATGAAAATCCTTCAAATGAACTCTAAGAGCACATATCCCACTTTGAGCAATATTTTAATTTAACCCTAGGTTGGAACTCAAAGCATCAATACATTCACATAAACCTTTATACAAAGATTTAAAGATTCAAAGAATAGAGCAAAGGAGAGCAAAGATCTGATGTTTGTATTAAGTATAACCTTTCACCATGTGTATATAGTATCCTTAATAACAAGCTTGAAAAATAAGAACAACTTGTACTTCTTCTCTATTATTTGATAAAATGATATCAAAAATTACAATCCTTGACTGAAAGCTAGGGTTTTAGAAATTTCTATATTTTTAACACCTAAACTCCAATCCCTTAGAATGATCATGAAAAATCCCTTTATACCAAGGGATGCAGCAAGCAACCAATCATTCTAGGGCTACAAAAATTAACCTAAAAAACCTTTACAACAACCCCAAAGGGTTTACAATAACTAAACTACTGAAACATGTGAGATTTTTGCAATTAAGTCGACATGCTTTATGTTTTCAATGCTATCCTTGAATCCTTTTCAACAAATCTAATTTTATTATCTCACTGTCAAACTAAAATGAATTCCCTTCTACAATTATTCAACCATAATATTCATTTGGCTCAGCATCATAGGAACAAAAATCAGATTCTAGTAGTAGTATATGCCTTCTATATCCTTCCCCAACTGTAATCTGTACTAAAAAATTTAATTCCTAGCCACCACATCATTTTACATGACTCACTGGTTCAAAAAGCCTAGCAAAAACCCTATAGGATATTTGAATTTAAATATAAACAGTAACCAGCTCAACTTTAAAATGTGACAGTTGATCTATCTTATTCTCGGCAAATCAGGCAGCTCATAGAATCCTTCAACAGTCAACAAAAATCTTTAAAAATCACTTTTCCACCTCATAAAACCTCTGAAACAATGAAAATAGCCACATTAGTGATGAATTAGCACCTTTGACCCACTCTTCATAAGCTTTAAAATGAATGGTTGTCGTAAGTCTGCATAGCCTCAAAAGATTCTATGCGAACATCAGACAGCCATTAGATCTTCTATCTCTGCATCCTTTAGAATCTCTAGGGCCCACTGATGTGTCTTCACTTTTGAAATCCATGGCCAATCAAAACAAAACATCTCAACAACACATGGAAATTGGTCCCACTAAACATTTTGTCTGAGCTGCCAGAAATTAAAAAATACTTTATAACCCTAGGCCCACCTACAAACCGCCAGATGTCAACACACCATTCATCACCTCTACCCAGTCACCTCTGACACAAGACCCACTACAACCTAGAAAATTGAATGGTCATCATTATACCATGACTTTAAATATTGAACATCTTCATCCAATGGTATAATGAAAACCACATGATTAAACCATTCTTTAATCACTAGCACACTCTGCTACCAATCGGGCCTGCTTGACAACACATCTAACATATTTCCATGTGGACCAATAAGAAATGGCCAACTATGCACACCTGGCAGTGGACCCACTGAAAGAAAAGATTACATCATGAAGCAGAATCAACAGTTGTCACAAAACCACAAGCCTCTAACATATTCTATTAGATCTTACAACAATCGTTGGATCAACCTTTTATACTACTCTGATACATCCCCTGACACATAAAAGAATCAATGGCTGGTCTTATACCCTCATGTGTCAGAAATAATCCTTAAGATCATACACTAGCTGTCGATGCTCTACCATTCTTAGAACCACTGAACCTCCAAAATCATTTTCCCCACTGACAATATTCTGAGTCATTAATATGTGGACCAATGAGAAAGTGTTGACTAAGCACACCTAGCATGTGGACCCATTACATTGAAAAACCTTTTCTGTGAAAGAGAATCAATGGTTGGAAAAACTTCGCAACCCTCTGACACACTCCATAAGATCTTATGCCCATCATTGGATTGAGATGGTGTTAGAAAGCTAGGCTCAAGAAAGGATAAAGGATGAAACTTTAGGAAATATTTAGCATTGAGGCCTAGGAAAAGTTACTGTTGTCAGACTTTAGGAAAAATTAAAGCTGGGCACTTGGAGACTTAGGAAAATAAATCAAAGGGGGCCGACATCAAACCTTAGTCACATGATCACATAGCATGAAGATAGCCTATGCGAACATGTGACAAACTGCTCAACACATGAAAAGATGACTGAAGGGGGTGATAATTAGCACACATGTTAAAATACTTTTAAGTGGCCCAAAAAAGGTAACATGAAATTAGAATAGGGTTAGGGCACACTTAGGGTTTTTCTTACAAATGGCTAGATTGTTTTGAAATTTTGCCTAGGGTTTTAGTAGGGAAATGGGAAAAATAACTGTAGAGGCCCAATAAAAATGATAAAGCCATGGAATTTTTCACTTGTGCTAATAGTGGCTCATGCTCGGGGATGTGTATCTCTTGTAGATACAATGAGAAACTAGAATCTCATAGTATAGAAGACCAGAACAAAATTTGGAAACAAAAATAAGGAAATGCACACAAAAACTTAAAAACACAACTGTACAGAGACTGCCAAAACCTTTGGGAGAAATAGAACTTCAAAAATTGACTATGAACAAGCAGCTCTAAGAGCTCTCCTGTCAAACTCTTTAGAATGTAAGAACCTGCTCCCCATTTTTCTTCAATAATATATGGGCCTAACCATATGGGATCAAATTTCCCATGTTTTCCTTTTTCTTGCATTCTTACATTCCACATTAATACCATGTCTCCTTCTGCAAAATTTTTGTGAGTAGTCCTTCTATCATTCAGGACTTTTCACTAGGCCTGCAACTTCTCATTCTTGATGTGTGCAGCATTCCTTACCTCATTGAGTTGAATCAGATCATTCATTCTAACTATCATATCTTCTTCTACATCTTCATCATATTTTTGAATGAACTAGTATATCTGTAACAAATTATTTTGACATAATCTTGCATTTATTCCATACACTAAGTCAAAAGGGGCACACCCTATTGCTTTCTTTATTGTAACCCTATCAGCCCACAAGGCTTGTAGCAATTTGGAGTCCCAGGCCTTCTTGTTTTTGTCTAGAACTCTTTTCAAATCTTGATTAAACTCTTATTACTGGATTCTACCTAGCCATTGCCTTGTGGATGATAAGCAGAAGAATATGAAATTTTAATACCATTATGTCTATAGAAGTCAACAAACTCCTCTGACCTAAAACATAGTGCATTATCAACCACCATAGTTTCTGGGCAACCAAACCTTGTCAAGATATTCTGCATCATAAAATCTATTACCACCCTTCTAGTTTCTCTTCTTGTAGGGATTGCCTCAACCCACTTAGCGAAATAATATTTTTCCACTAAGATATAGGAATGTCCAACACTGGACTTATTAGGGATTTCACCAATGAAGTCCATACCCCACTTCTGAAAAGGGGCTTGAATAGAAATAGGTCTGAGAGGCAAATTCCCACTGAATTTCAATTTTCCAGCAAACCTTTGGTGAGGATCACACTTCTTGACAAACTAATGTGTATCTTTGAAAAGTGAAGGCTGCCAAAAACCTTCCCTAATAATCTTGTGGGCTATAGTATTTTCCATGTAGTGTCCTCCACAAATTCCACTGTGCATTTCATGCATCAAAAGTTGGGCCTTATCATGGTCTACACACCTAAGAAAAACACCTTCATTACTCCTCCACCAAAGCTCACCATTTATAATTGCATATCTCAAAGAGTGGAGTTTGACAGTTCTTCTCTTATTGTCATCCAATTCAAGGGATAAGACCATCTTTTGAAAATACTTGACAATATCCTTGTACTATTCACAACAATCTGTGTTACACATGTAAGGCCTTTGATCCTCTTCTAGCATACTGATCTGGTTTGCATTTAGATTACTTTGAGCCATCATCTTTTCTAGGCCTAAACCTCTAACCAACTTTGTAATGTGGATGTCAATGTTAAATTCTTGAATTCTGTTAATCCATCTACATCTTCTTCCTGAAACCTCTTGTTGGACCAAAATGTCGTCAACTACAGCACTTGGAACATAGGAAACCACTGTGGCTCCCACCAAATAACATCTAAATGTTTTAATGGCCTTGACTAAGGCATAAGATTGTTTCTCAATGATATCATAATTTAATTTTGCTGCTTGTAAAGTCTTGCTGAAAAACAAAATAGGTTGTTCAAAACCTTTAGCATTCTTTTGTAATAGCACTATAGCAATAGTATGGGCAGATGCAAAAGAAAAGATCTACATTGGTTTTCTATAATCTGGTGTCTTTAAGATCGAGGCATGCTTAATGTCCCTCTTAATGTCATTAAAGACTTGAACTACTTCAGTATTCCATTCCATTTTTTCTCCTTTCTTTAACATCCTTGATATGGGAATACTGATTTATGCAAAGTTTGTAATAAACCTTCTTAAAAAGTTGACCTATCCTAAAAAGGACTGAATTCCCATGATGTTCTTTGGTAAATTTAGTTTTTCAATAGCCTCCACTCTTTTAGGATATATCCTTACACCATCCTTTGAAATAATGTGCCACAAAATTTTCCCTTCTATCACACCAAAGGCACATTTCTTTGGGTTCAAAGAAACCCCATACTCTAATGCTCTGATAAAATTTTTCTCAAGATGTTGACAATGTTGTTCTTCTTTTGCTAAAAAGGTTGTCAAGTCATCCTAATATACCACCATAAATCTATCAATGAAATCTGCAAAGGCTACATCCATAGCACTCTAAAAAGTGGCACCTACATTAGTCAACCCAAATGGCATTCTTACATAAACATATGTTCCCCATGGAGTTGTAAATGCAGTCTTAAACTATTTTGTATCTTTGACTATAACCTGATTGTAACCAGAAAAACCATACATCATGGACATCAATTCTGATCCAGTGACCTTTTGCAACATGTTCTCCATATTGGGTAATCCATAATTATCCTTCAGAGAATTTATGTTAAGATTCCTAAAATCTACACATAATTTGACATCACCATTCTTTTTTTTGACAAGCACTAAATTTGAAACCCAAGTGGAATGCCTAATGGGTTTTATTATTCCATCATCCATCATCTTCTTGAGTTCACTCTACATTTTGGGTGCCAAGGTAGGGTTAACAGGTCTCAAATTTTGTTTGAGAGGCTTTGTTCCTTCTTTGAGTGGAACCTCATGTTGGAAAAGGTCTTCCCTATAAACTTTAAGGTCTTCACAAGACCAAGCAAAAACATGCCTAAATTTTCTGAGAAGGTCAATCAAATTTTTTCTAGTTCTTGGAGAGAGAGACTTGCCTATGTAAACTTTCATGGGAGCTATCCCTGTGCCCAAGTTTATCTCTTCAAGGTCATTGATTTTATTAGTACTAGTTGAGAAGGCCTTATCTTTTTTGTCAAATTCCCCTTCAAGAGAAACTAATCCTTTAGGAACCTTGTTTGATTTTAATTACAAAACTTATTTCCCAAAGATGACATCTTTGCCATTCACTATATTAACATAAGCACTAAAATCCATTTCTTTATCACCAAAGTGAGATTCACAATGGAGAAACCTTAATATATCTTGGTCATCAGAAAAAAAATTGCCAATTATCTAGATTGTCAGGGATGGAAGGTCTGGCTTGTACCTCTATATTAGAAACATCTACAAATGTAACATCTTCTGGTCTAAGGGCTATATTATCCAACAAATCTGCCATCCTGTTTTGACTTCTTTCCATCCAACAAATATTAAAAGAACTAAAGCTTTCAATCTCATCCCATACTACATTCCTATATTGTTTCAACTTATGATTCTTTGAAGCATATTTTGATCTAATTTGGGATATGACTAACTCAGAGTCACCTATAACTTTCAAACATTTTATACCATCCCTTGATGCTAATCTTAGACCAATTAATAGAGCCTCATACTCTACAACATTATTTGTGCATGAAAACAACAAAGTAAATGAGAACTTGAAAGTTTTACCATTTGGAGATATGAGCAATATTCCAGCTCTAGATCCTTCTTTTCTATTTTCTCCATCAAAATACATGGTCTAGAGATTATCAAGGTCAATCCACCCCTCCTAGATTTCTTATTTGTAGGGAGGCTCAACACCTTCCTTTTCTTCCTTATCTTGGACCTTGAAGGCATTAATATTAGTATCAAGGAAACAATTCATGTTGTCCTGCTCTTCTTCTTCAATCATATGAGGGGTCCTAGACTCCCTAGTGACCTTGATATTCTATCCCTCAAAATTAAAAGTGGAAAATGATAAGTCACATTGTATGCTACCTCCCATAGAGGCACTCTATTTTCTTGATAGTAACATTCCATACTGGGGAGGAATATCTACTACCAAAACACTCATGGTCAATTATTTGTTGGGGTATGTAGCCAATCTATAAGGCAAAGCCTTAATAGTACCAACAATTGGTACTTCTCTTGAATCCATAGCTTGGCACCTTCCATGGGGTGTATCCACCTTTAATCCCAATGACTTCATAACCTCAGTAGGCATAATAGTATTTGATGCTCCAAAATCAATCATGCAATTCTTTAGCAACTTTCCATTTATTTGCAGAGTCAAGAAAAAAGGATCAACTGATCCTACTGTAGTACCAACAACATTTGTGTCCAAATATATTTGAGGGATTTTAGAAACAATCTCCTCACTAAAATTTTCATCTTCTTCATCCACAATTGCTACTTGTTTCTCATTTTTTTCAATTTTTTGAGAATCAGTATGTACTACACTTTTTACCCATTTCAAGGCATTTTTCTTATGTTCTTCTATTCTCATAATCTCTAATAATGGAACTTTGATAATGATTTGAGACAAAAATTTACTCATGTCAACTGGAACATACTTTAAATTAGGTACATCTGGTTTTGAATTTGCAATCTCTTTATCAGCTTCTTCGGTGGATGTATCTATAGGTTTATCAGTTTGGGCCTTGTTTTTCTTTTGCAAAACTGGTACAACCTCATTAGTAGGCTTATTTTTTACCTTATAAACAATATTAGGCTTAGAAACTTTCTTTACCTTGACTTTATCAACATGATTAGCATCCTTGTCTATCTTCTTGATTAAAATACTAGCTGGCTTGGGATTTGCATCACCAACAACTCTATTCCTCAAGTTATAATTTGCCTTTGCCTGAGTAACCAAATTGGCTATTATCAAAGCAATTTCTTCATCAGAAGGTCTTCTCAAATTAGTTGTTTGTTCATCCTTTTGAACATTACACTGGATGTTGTCAGGCTCACTATCTTCATCATCTAAAAAAAGTTGTTGATGATATGATTCATTTCTAGTTTGGGAATGTGAAGCATCTTGATTTTCATCCTCTTTAGTAGAGTCTACCTCACTCAAAACATGAGAAGAGAACATCCCACATCCCTGGTCATCATAAGGCTATTTGTCATTGTACTCTTGCTCCTTTTGAGGAGAGACATTTTGGGATATGGCACAATAATCAGGATCATGCGGTGATTGACAAGAAATACACCATGGGACTTCTTCCACCATATTCATTGAATTTCTTTGTAATAGATCAGGGGTCCTATCATTTGGTTTATCTCTTTTCTTAGGAATAAAAGGCTTTCCATCTAACCCATTGAGTGTTGTAGGGGTAATTCTACATTCTTGGCAATTTGTTGAAATTATTAAAGGGGGGCTTGTCCCCTCCTGCAACTTTATTACCTTTATTTTCACTAGGCTTCAGATCTTTGATTTCCTTTAAGATCTTCTTTAAAATTTCATCATCCTTAGGCTTGATATTTGAAGGGTTCCCTGGATCCTTTCTATTCAATAATGGTGATCTGTCATCTTCCCTTCTTGCCAACTTTCCTAAGATTCTTAGGTTGCTTTCTATGTTCACAACTAGCTTGTAAGCTTCAACAAGACTCCTTGGATTTTTATCTCTTAAAAGGTAGCCCATCTTAGAACCAAAAGCATCTAGATATGTGACAAGGCACACCCTATCATCCAATCTAATAACCTACAACAATTTATGCATGGCCTTTTGAAATTTGACATTAAATTCAACAACATCCTCATTGAAATTCTTCTTTATATTATTGAACTCATTTAGTATAAAACCTTCATGTGTTTTATCACCATATTGTTCCTTGAAACAATATCTAAGCTAATCCCATGATCGTATGCTACCATGTGGCAAAGCCCTAAACCAATCCCTTCAATCTTCTATTAGGGATTGCATAAATAGTTTCATGATAACATCATTAGGCACAATATTATAATCATCAATTACATCAATGAATTTCATTAAATGCTCCTCAAAAGTAACAACATTGCTTCCTATGAATTTAGGAAGCTTCTTTATGATTTCTTTAGGGATGGGGTTAGGATAACTAGGGATACCAGTAAAAACCAACTGTTTATATCTTTCATGTATAATCCCTGAACTAGGAAAACCAACACCCTGAGATGTAGATGCATTATTATTTGTAGTGACAGCACCTTTAAAACCTCCTGGTGGAGGAACACCAGTTGTCTAATTTTCTAAATTTGTGACATTTGCTCCTTGTGTCATGGTAGAACTAGAAAAATTTGTAGGTCCTGCAAACCTTTTGAGAAAATCAATTTTCTTTCTCATTTCTAGTGTTGTAGCTTCTAGTTCTACCTTTTCAAGTTCTTTGGCTAGCAATTCCTTTTTTTTTTTGGCCTTTTCAAGTTCACCTTCCAATATTAAGGCTTGTTCTATAGGGATCTTAGGGGCTATAGGTTCTTTAATTCAAATGCCTATTTTCTTTTGTTTCCCTTTATTCTTTGGTTTCCTAGTCTCAAAAGTCTTATGGAAAATAGGCAGCTCATTTTTCTTTTCAGGAATGGGAACATGATTTATAGCCTCTAAATCTAACAGCTACCTTCTTAATTGGTTATCCCTGATCATGGCATGTCTGACCCTTTCTTCCTTCTCATTTTCTCTCTTTTTCCTAATGGCTACTTGTTCTTGAATTCTTCTTTCCAATTCATATACCTCCTCAAACATTTCCTCAGAATCAAGCAAAGTGGTTTTAGACTCATCCTATTGTGCTTGGGGCTCTTCTTGCTGATCCTAAGATTCATGGGGGCCTTGGGGTATTGATGAATCAAGGGTTAAAGGGGGAACATAATCCTATCCACCCCTGCTTTTGCTTCTAGACCTACTAAATTTCCCTGAAATCCTTCTATTTTGGGATGGTCTTTCACCCTCTCTTTCTATGGGGGAATAATAGTCTTCATACTGGTTCAGGCCAGAATCAACTACCTCCTCAGACTCTGAGGCATTTCCTTGCTAACTAGGAGGAGTAAGACCCTCCCATCCTAGGTTCCCCCTTTTCTTCCAGGTTAGAGATGTTGGAAATATTCAAGACTAGCCAAGTTACTGAGAGTGGAGGGGTGAATCAATAACTTCAAAACTTTTAACAAATTCAGATCTTAACCATATTCCAAATAACATTTAGATCAATAAGCTAACTGCATGCATGAGTAACAGAAAGAATAAAACATTCATAACACTTTGAACACAGAGATTTGGTGACCTAGAAACCTTCCAAATAGAAAGTAAAATTGGGGTGGGGATGATACCCACAAAACTTCAATACTGCAGTATAAAGTTTGCCAGTTAAGGCTTACAATGATCACTTCTGATGATCTACCTTGTTAGGAGCAATAAGGACTACTAGGTCCACCTTGTTAGAGGATTTACAAACATACAATGAAGTATGCACTTGGTTAAGAGATTTTGCAAAGACTGTTACGTCTACTTGATTAAAGGATTTGGGGCTAATTCACCTGTTAGGATGAAACAATAGATCTCTTACTTGCAATTGTACTTGATGATTGAGATTCTTTGATGTATTAATCACCTTCTGTGATGGATATATCTTTTCTACTCCTTATACTATTGTAGTTCTTTTTAATTCATTTATCTCTTCCTTTCTTCTCTTTTCCACACTTCTCACTTCTTCACACCTTGGATATGATATAAAACATTGTTTATATATCAATCCAAAACAATTACAAAATAATTACAAAGTTAGATCTTAAACAAGCTAACACAAATATTACTGAGTCAGCCCAAATATAGTTACTCATTTACTACAAACTAACTTGGTGACTTTTTGATACTCGGCATCCACTACGTTACTCAGCATCATCATGCTCTCGGTAGAAGTGGAGGCTCGATCCATACTAACCACTCGGTTGTAGTTTCAAACTAGGTATATACTGGAGACTCGGTAGATATAGTGTCACTCGGTAGAAATTGAATTCCTTGTTTACCATGCTGGCACTCGGTAAACACTGCTTGATAAACACTGTCCTATCTACTCGATAAACACTATCCTATCTACTTGGTAAACACTATCTTGTCTACTCGATAAACACTTAGAGTCTAAATAAGTGTTGTCACTAATGACAAACATACTTAATGCTAACAATCTCCCCCTTTGGCATTAGTGACAAAAACACTTATTGCCCAAAAAAACATGCTAAATCTATTTTTGATGTTTCAAAAATTTATCTTTGTCATACTATTGTATATACATTTCATGTCTCCCCCATACAGTATATATATACAAATATCTTATTTCACCTCATACTCATATTTCCTATTTCTCTCATATACTTTCTCCCCCTTTCATATCTCACATATCTTATATACTTTCTCCCCCTTTTTGACAATAATGCCAAAAGTGTATATACAAATATTTTACATAGAGATACCAAAATGTGAGAGAAAATCAAAATGTACCTTACTTATTAATGCTAGAGTTCTATCCCAATTCTCTTGCAGAATCTTGCATGTATGGAGTGCAACTTGGACTTTTGCAGAGAGTTCAATCATGTGATCTAGAATTGAAAACTAATTGTCATGGATAAATGTTTTTGAGTGTGCAATATTCTTCTACATTGTATCCATGATGGGAAGGATCATGTTCTGAATATCTATTAATGTTGACTTGATCCTTGCATCTTCCCTCAATAACTCTAACTGCTTATTAGATAGGACTTTGACTATCATATGATGTTTAGAGCTTGAACTAGGTTCAAGTTGCAACTTATGTGCATTGATCTTCAGATCCTTGCCAATCTTATTTATTTTTTCTTTAATGTCCTTTTCCCTCAGTTAACATTAGAGGTGTGCTAGATTGCATCTTGTCCATCCTCTTTCTGCCTTTGTTAACTGCCTATGGAAGCTTTATGCTTAGCTCAATTCTTACCTCAGCTTCATCATATGTTCCAAAGTATGGAGCCTTTGGATCAACAAGTTGATTTACTAGGGCTTCAATTATATCCTTTATCTCATAAATGTTTACCTCATAAGGAAGAGGTTTCACCCATACAATCCTAGGCCTTACTGCCTGAATGTATACTCTATCACAATCAACCATGAAACAAATATCATCTTTATAATCTTCCACCAACTTTTGTGGAATCTAGAATCTATTATTCATCTTTTCTTTAAAAGATTCAAAATAGTTATCCATTATGCTTGCAAAATTCTCACCCATTTCTATAATGTACTCATTTATCTGATAAAGATAGGAACATCCTTTCTCCATTTTACCATGCCTTTTGATGGGAAAAACTTTTGAGCATAGAAAAATAAATAAACCAACAGTGAGCCAAACTTACATGGATTGTTCTTTGAGGTTTGGATGCTCTCCATATTCTTGTTGAATTGTTTCAACAATAAATCTGCTAGGTCAAATGATAGATTATTCTTCACAATTTTATAAGCTAGGTCAACTGCTTCACATGAAACACTATTCTACCGACTTGAACTATATATCTTGTGAGCTATGACATATGTGCCAAATTTTAGTTCTACATCGGTAATACTATTTATTCTCATACCTCTACTATCCCATTCGACTAGGGTTTTCTTTTCCATCTCTACTCAACCTAAGGTTTTTGTAGATTTAGCCTTGGCAAGCATGGGAAGACCAATGATTCGATGAATCATCTTCTTTGTTATTTCCACTAGTTTTTTAAGCTAAATTTTACCTTCATGCACTTGGCTTAGGATATATCTAATCCATTTAATCTAGAAACTCTGAGGCAAGTGGGTGATATGTGTCAAACCCTTATCTTCCAAATGTTTATGTTCCAATTTGAGAACACCATCAACACATAGTTCATCATGAACAACATCTATCTCTAGGGTTCCAAGCTCTTGAATTGTACCTTTAAAATGACTATGAATGTCATTTACAAGAAGTACCTTTGGAGGAATCTATGATTGAGCTCCACTCAGATCTAGGGTTTCTACAATCATGGGCACGAGTTTGAAATCCAGTGCTTTCCATTCTCCTTGAACTAACATTTCTGAACCTTTCTCTACTTTGGTGTTGGATGATGCCATGGTAGCTCAGTAGAAAAAGAAAAAATTCTTTGAAAATTTTTTGCTGCAAAATTTTTCTTTGAATCGCTTGATCACACTAGAAATTTTGTCTTCTCAATATGCTAATATTCATGGTGAAGAATGAACTCGATTTCATGCTTTTTTGTTAAAATTTTTTCATTAATTCTCCATAGGAATTAGGGTATTGAACTCAATAGACTGTCATCCACTATGCATTAATTTCTCGGTGAAGATTCTGCAACTTGGAGAACATACGAATTCATGCTGCTCTGACCTTACTCGGCAACCATATGAAATTAGGTTACTCCCGACCTTTCTTGGTGGTAACTAATACTGACCTTCTTGTGATCCTATTGTATCTTGCATATTGATTTGGATCTTTCTTCCTTTCAATTTTGGAACTATTTGGAATATGTCTATGAAGATAAAGTTCCAGTGCTTTCTTAGAGACTTAGTTAGAATTGATAGAGCCACCCTCTTCATGAGTGACTTCATTACTTGGACTGGTTTGCTTGGTAGGTTTAGGAATCCACTATTGTCTCATCTACTTCCTGATGCTATCTACTTTTTCTTTCTTTTCATCTTCAACTTTGCCTAAATTCATGCAATTTTTAGCTATGTGACCAAGCTTAGTGCATTTGTAACATCTTATGGTAGTTTCCCTTTTTCTCAAGGGATTCCTTACACGATTCATGCCAATGTGTCCATATTCTCTAGAGTAATTACACCTACACCAAGTGTTGTAATCCCAACCAAATATTGCTTTCACAATTTGTTCTGTTGGATTGGGTGTTTTAGTTCTACATTCAGATGCCTTGTGACCTTGTTTGTTACATTTGTGACATTTTCCTTTAAATCTTGGTTTCTCCTTGCATTCATTTTCTTTATGATCATTCTGATTGCAATTGTAGCATTTTCCATTGAATTTTGCTTTTCCATTGCTCCAACATTTGTTTGAAGTATGACCAATTTTTCCACAGTGATTACAAGTGGGTTTTTTATTCTTTTGAGTACCTTGTTTGGAGGATTCACCTTCCTCTTTGTATCCAAGTCTTGATTTTCCTTTTTTCTTACGAAGGTTTCATTCATACACCTAATTCATATCTTCTTGAGATTTCAACATTCTCTCATTGATTTGCTTTTCAGATCTTAGCTCCTCTCTTATATTTTCATTTTCTGATCTCAGAGTCAAGATTTCTTCATTTGCATTCGAGACTTGATCAATAAGGTTTTCTAGCTGAAAAGTTTGATTCTGGATTTCATTGTTCTTTCCACCTATTTCATCTTTCATCTTGTTTCTTTGTTCCAAGATTTCACAAAATCTTGTTGACTGAATTTCCTATTCTCTTTTCAATTTTCTTACTTCTTCTTGCAGAGATCCATTCTTTTCTAGAAGTTCTTTGATTGCATTGTTTACTTCATCTGAGTTGCTTGAAGGGAAAAAGTGTTCAATCTTTTCTTCAACATACTGGTGGTCATTCATCTAATTTGCAAGTTCCTTCCTTCTTTTTAGGGATTGGGAAAGATTCTCTTTTTCTTCCTTGCGTTGAGCTATGGCCATTTCCAGATCTAGCTTTGCATTCTCAAATACTTTGTTAAGTCTGAATATCTCCATTGTCCTGAATCTTTTCTCAAGCTATCAAACTTTATCTTGAGAACCACAAAGATTTGATACCAATTGTTGGAAATATTCAAGACTAGCCAAGTTACTAAGAGGGGAGGGGTGAATCAGTAACTTCAAAAATTTTAACAAATTCAGATCTTAACCATATTCCAAATAACATTTAGATCAATAAGCTAACTGCATGCATGAGTAATAGAAAGAATAAAACATTCATAACACTTTGAACACAGAGATTTGGTGACCCAGAAACCTTCTAAATAGAAAGTAAAACTGGGGTGGGGATGATACCCACAAAACTTCAATACTATAGTATAAATTTTGCTGGTTAAGGCTTACAATGATCACTTCTAATGATCTTCCCTATTAGGAGCAATAAGGACTACTAGGTCCACCTTGTTAGAGGATTTACAAACATACAATGAAGTATGCACTCGGTTAAGAGATTTTACAAAGATTGTTAAGTCTACTCGGTTAAAGGATTTGGGTTTGATTCACCTGTTAGGATGAAATAGTAGATCTCTTACTTGCAACTGTACTTACCGATTGAGATTCTTTGATGTACTGATCACCTTCTATGATGGATATATCTTTTCTGCTCCTTATACTCCTGTAGCCCTTTGTAATTCTCTTATCTCTGCCTTTCTTCTCTTTTTCACACTTCTTGCTTCTTCACACCTTGGATATGATACAAAACATTCTTTATATATCAATCCAAAATAATTACAAAATAATTACAAAGTCTACTCTTAAACAAGCTAACACAAATATTATTGAGTTGGCCCAAATATAGTTACTCGGTTACTGCAAACTAACTCAGTGACTTTTTGATACTTGGCATCCACTGCGTTACTCGGCATTGTCATGCTCTTGGTAGAAGTTGAGGCTTGGTCCATACTAACCACTCAATTGTAGTTTTGAACTCGGTATATACTGGAGACTCAGTAGATATAGTGTCACTCAGTAGAAATAGAATTCCCTATTTACCATGCTAGCACTTGGTAAACACTACTCGGTAAACACTATCCTATCTGCTTAGTAAACACTCTCCTATCTACTAGGTAAACACTGTCCTATTTGCTCGGTGAACACTATCTTGTCTACTTAGTAAACACTCGATGTCTAAATAAGTGTTGTCACTAATGACAAACATACTTAATGCCAACAAGAGACATATCATTAACACTTTTTTCTTTCCTAACTTGAGTTCTTCTTCATGTGGTGGGAAGCCCACCCTACAAGCTTTCTTCTAGGTGCTCCTTCCTCCAAGAACTTGTGATTTTGAAACTCATTGTAATATATTACTTAAAGTACTAGTTATAGAGATTCTCAGAGTCACCACTCACAAAATGTGAGATAATTTGAAACCTTACTGAAATTGACTCTTATACTCTTTAATGAAGACCACTTGATAAATGATAAGCTGGCCAGGATTCTAAGCTTAACTTGTACCTACATTATCTATGCTAATTTGTAACACTAGAGATATCAAATAATTGAAACAGGTAGGTCAGGAGTCAAGCTCAACTTGAAACCTACACTATTTTCTCTTGACATTATTTCTCTATTCTCTAGTAGTATCACTAATTTGATGGTGACTTGGAAGGGTTGAATCAATTCTAACACTTGATTTATGAATGCAAAACCAAAAATTCTGATTTCTTTAACAAGATTTTTCTATCTACTCCCTAGCAGAGTCACCAATTTGTTGGTTCCTGGATAGGATTTTACACTCCATGAGATACCAATATGCTTATGATGGATGTTAAAGAATGGTTAGCTCCAAATATGGGCAATCTATAAGCAACTAGACCAACTATAGGGATAAGACTACCCTCTTCTGCTTCTGGCTCTGGAAAACCAAGGTGGGTGCACCTGATCCAATAGTATTAACTCTGACTAATAGTTCTAACTCTACCCCTTATTTTTTTATTGGATCTTTCAACAAATGAATATAGTGAGAAAGTACTAAACAACAACCTATTGTTAATTGACTCTCCATCACTAGATAGGACAATACATAAATGTAAATAAAAGTAAAGACTGGTAATGATTTAAATGATTGGGATTATAAGGTTTGAATCACTCTTCTCAACACAAAGATAGGAGAATATAGGCTAGTGCCTTATCTATTGGTAAAAATATCAAGGAAAAGGATGAATACAATGGTGTCTGAAATTGGTCTCTAGACATAAATAAAAAATATCCCAACTCTTTCCGGAATATGAAAATCCTTCAAATAAATTCTAAGAACACATATCCCACTTTGAGCAATATTTTAATCTAACCCTAGGTTGGAACTCAAAGCATCAATACATTCACATAAACCTTTATACAAAGATTTAAAGGTTAAAAGAATAGAGAAAAGGAAAGAAAAGATATGAGGTTTGTATTAAGTATAACCTTTCACCATGTGCATACAGTATCCTCAATAACAAGCTTGCAAAATAAGAACAACCTATACTTCTTCTCTATTGTTTGATAAAATGATATCAAAAATTACAATCCTTGACTGAAAGCTAGGGTTTCAAAAATTTCTATCTTTTTAACACCTAAACACCAATCCCTTAGAATGATCATGAAAAATCCCTTTATACCAAGGGATGCAACAAGCAACCAATCATTCTAGGGTTACAAAAATTAACCTAAAAAACCTTTACAATAACCCCAAAGGGTTTACAATAACTACACTACTGAAATAGGTGAGATATTTGCAATTGAGTCGACATGCTTTATGTTTTCAATGCTATCCTTGGCTCCTATTCAACAAATATAATTTTATTATCTCACTATCAAACTATGATGAATGTCCTTCTATAATTATTCAACCATAATATTCATTTGGCTTGGCATCATAGGAACAAAAATTAGATTCTAGCAGTAATATATGCCTTTTGTATCCTTCCCCAACTGCAATCTGTACTGAAAAATTCAATTCCTAGCCACCATATCATTTTACATGACTCACTAGTTCAAAAAAACTAGCAAAAAACCTGTAGGATATTTGAATTTAAATATAAATGGTAATCGGCTCAACTTTAAAATGTGACTGTTGATCTATCTTATTCCCAACAGATCAGGCGGCTTGTAGAATCCTTCAACAGTCAACAAAAATCTTTAAAAATTGGTTTTCCACCTCATAAAACATCCAAACCAATGAAAATAGAGGACGTCAGTGTTGAATCAGCACCTTGGACCCACTCTTCATAAGCTTTAAAATGAATGGCTATCGTAAGTTTGCATAGCCTCAAAAGATTCTATGCGAACATTAGACAGGCATTAGATCTTCTATCTCTGCATCCTTTAGAATCTCTCAAGCCCACTAACATGTCTTCACTTCTGAAATCCATGGCCAATCAAAACCTGACATCTTAGCAACACATGGTAATCGGTCCCACTAATCATTTTGTCTGAGCCACAAGAAATTAAAAAATACTTTATAACCCTGGGCTCGCGTACAAACGGCCAGATGTCAACACACCATTCATCACCTCCACCTAGTCACCTCTGACATAGGACCCACTACAAGCTAGAAAATTGAATGCTCATTGTTATACCATGACTTTAAATATCTAACATCTTCATCCAGTGATATAATGAAAACCCCATGATTAAACCATTCTTTAATCACCAGGACACTCTGCTACCAACCGAGCCCACCTAACAACACATCTAACATATTTCCATGTGGACCAATAAGAAATGGCCAATTGTGCACACCTGGTAGTGGACCTAGTAAAAGAAAAGATTATGTCATGAAGTAGAATCAATGATTGTCATAAAACCGCAAGCCTCTGACATATTCTATTAGATCTTATGACAATCATTGGATCAACCTTTTATACTGCTCTGGCAGATCCCCTGACACAAAAAAGAATCAATGGCTGGTCTTATAGCTTCATGTGTCAGAAATAACCCTTAAGATCATATGTTGGCTGTCGATGCTCTACCACTATTAGAACCACTAAACCTACAAAATTTTTGGCCCCACTGACAATATTCTGAGTCATTAATATGTGGACCGATGAGAAAGTGTTGACTAAGCACACCTGGCATGTGGACCCATTAAATTGAAAAACCTTTGCCATGAAAGAGAATCAATGGTTGGCACAACTTTGCAACCCTCTGACACACTCCATAAGATCTTACACCCATCATTAGATTGAGATGGTGTTAGAAAGTCAGGCCCAGGAAAGGATAAAGGCCAAAAATTTAGGAAATATTTAGCATTGAGGCCTAGGAAAAATTATTGTTGCTGAACTTAAGGAAAAATTAAAGTTGGGTGCTTGGAGACTTAGGAAAATAAATCAAAGGGGGCTAACATCAAACCTTAGTCGCATGATTGCATAGCATGAAGATAGCCTATGAGAACATGCGATAAACCACTCAACACATGAAAATATGACTGAAGGGGGTGATAATTAGCACACGTGTTAAAAGACTTTTAAGTGGCCCAAAAAAGGTAACATGAAATTAGAACAGGGTTAGGGCACACTTAGGGTTTTTCTTACAAATGGCTAGATGTTTTTGAAATTTTGCCTAGGGTTTTAGTAGGGAAATAGGAAAAATAACTATAGAGGCCCAATAAAAATGTTAAAGCCATGGAATTTTTCACTTATGCTAACATCATGAATGAGGTTCTGAAAGAATTTCTTAGTAAGTTTTTTATTGTTTACCTAGATGATATTTTGATCTTTAGTAAGACATTGTAGAAGCATATGATGCATATTTGTATGGTGTTTGAGAATTTAAGCAAAGAGAAATTATTTATTAATTTGAAGAAGTGCATTTTTGTGAAGGATTTCATGATGTAGGAGCATCCTAGGATTCTTGGCAATCCTGTATCACCCAAAATATGTTTGATTTGATCTTAGTTAGTGAAGTATTTTTTCTCAATTTTGGAGTCTAGTTTCTCAATTTTAGTGTTTACCAGGTTTCTCAATCTCTAAAGAACTCTTGGTAACTAAAGGCATTACTTAGTTTTGGCACTTGGTGATAACTGCATTTCTCAGTGATGCTTAGCTTGGTTGGTTCATTGGCACTTAGTTACTTCTTTGCTGCTCGGTAATTGGTCTTACCGACTGGTGTTCTTTCTTTTCTGACTGGTGCATTTAATTTGGGTCACATTCCTCAAGTTATGGATTGACCATTGGATGTGATAGGACCTAGATCTAGTGTGTTGCATTTATTGTAAGGTTATTTGTAAGATGAGTGATGTTTTGGAATTTAATAATTGCTTATAGGAGTTAATTATTTCATCTAGCTAACTTGTGGCTAAGGATGATTATTTATAGGATGTTTGGGTAGTTATTTAGGGGGCAAAAAATCTAGAAGGAGAGTTAGTAGCCTACAATATTAGGAATAGGAAGATTGCTTTGAAGTTGTGGGTACAAGTTTAGATCTTTCCTGGGATTCCTACCAGTGTCCTGTTATGTTGTAGACCTGGGCTAGTTCAGTGGTAAATTTGTGTAAGAGATTTGGATCCTATGAGATCTTGTAGACTGTTGCTATCTTTTTAATTGGTCCTAACTGGGAAGGCCTTATAGCCCAACACACTGCATGTAATCAGTGAATTTATGAATAAAGATTCTAGTTTTATATCAGATCTTGCATTTAAGTTGTGTAATTCCACTATGTAATGGTTTGGTTACAAGGTTAGATATTCCTTAATTGGATTCTCCATCCCTGATTGCATCAAGTGGTATCAGAGAAAGTTAGAACTAGATCTAGGTGTGGATCTAGGTTTATCAAAGTGAAGTTTAACCAAGCAAGGCTGATCTTGTGAAGTTGATCTAGTTAGCGAAGTTAAGTTTGGATTGAAGATGCCTCTGAGAAGAGCTCATGAGAATTTAGAAGAAGAAGCTATTGGAGAGTTTAGTGTTGATGATTTTAGGGCTTTACAGAAACAAATGCAAGACCTACAAGAGGAATTGAGAAAGAAGAAGACTACCTTGAAAGAGGATAGTGATGATGAATCTGAGGAGGAAGATCATTTTGAAGAAGTTGTAGAAGAATATTGAGATCTAGATGAAAATAGAATTTTGAAAGCTATGTCTAAAATTAGGAAAAGACCTAACATTAAAGTTTCTACATATTCTAGAAGCCTTAGGCCAAAATAATTGATTGATTAGATCAATGAGATTGATGAATACTTTAAGTATGAAGAAATAGAAGATCTTGATAGAGTTAGATTTGCAAAGACTAAGTTGAAAGGTCATGCAAATATTTGGTGGAGAGAACTTTAGTTGGAAAGAAGTAGGAGAGGAAAGGAAAAGATCACTAAGTGGAACTAAATGGTTAACAAGTTGAAGAAGAAATTCATTCCATTGGATTATGAATTGGACATGTTTAAGAAGATGCAAGCCTTGAAGCAGACTAAAAAATTAGTATAGGAGTATATTGAGGAGTTTTACAAAATCCTGATTAGGACTCGTCATTTTGAAGCTGACAAAGAGAAGGTTGCTAGGTATGTTTATGTTTTGAGACCTAGTATTCAAGAAGATTTATTTACTATTTGGATGACAACAATAGGAGATGCTTATAAGATGGAATTGAAAATTGAAGATAATATGAATAAGAAGTTTGATGGGAGACAAAAAAAAATAGGAACAAAGGTGGTAAAATTGGTGAAATAGTTACTGAAAGTAATGTGGTAGAGATTCCTACGAAGACTGATATGGGATCTAGCAGTGGTCAAGGTACTAATAATTTCAACAGTGGATAGAGAGGAAGGTGGAAAAATGAGTTCATTGGTACTTGTTATAACTGTGGTGAAGAAGGTCACATAAGTTTTCATTGTCCTAAGAAAAGAGTTTCACTGACTGCTTAAGAAGACATTGTGAATGTTGCAGAAAAAGGTGAGTCTCTCATTACTAGGAGGTTAGCTGCATGTGTCCATGAATAGGTATAAAGAAGAAATCTATTCACAACTAGATTTAAGTGTAAGAATAAGGTATGTAATGTCATAGTTGATGGTGGTAGTTCTAAAAACTTTTTTTCAGAAGAGATGGTTAGTAAATTGAATTTGGAAACATGGAAATACCCTAATCCTTATCAGGTTAGTTAGATACAAGATGTATCTAAGGTTAGAGTTGAAGAAAAATTCTCAGTTAATTTTCAGATTAGATCTTATCATGATGAGATATTGTGTGATATATTGCCTATGGATGCTTGTCATCTATTCCTCAGTAGACCTTGTTAGAAATAGGAAATACTGAGAGGGGGGATGACTCGGTATTCTTAAAAATTTTACTTTTGCCTAATTATGGATATAACAGATTATCTCAATTCATGCATAACATAGTAAACTAAAGAACATGCATAGCAGTAAAACAAATGAACTCATAACACATTATTTTTTCTCGAGGAAACCCTGGCCAAGGGAAAACCCCGGTGGGGATGGTACCCACAAAGATCCACTAATCAAAAGTATCTTGTTAAGGATATTGACCCTATTAGGGGCCTTTTACATGCATGTAGTGTCTTAGTCCTGATTAAGGGACCTTAGGCCTTGTTAGAAGCCTCAACCCTACTAAGAGTTGGTAGTACAAAATAGGATTACTAGATGAGCCCACTGCCCAAACAAGTAATGTACAATATTTACTAATTACAATATGTGAAGTTATATAACTTTATACTACTTTCAAAACTTCACATCAATATCTCTTTTCTTTCTTTTCACTTTTATATGCTACTACTTCTATATATTTATTCATTACATCATTACATCTCTTTATACAAGTTATTAAGACTAATAACTCTTACAGTCGGCTTGACATAAGCATTATAAAAAATATATCTTTACTCAAGGGTTAACATCTAGCATGTCATCCCTTTATATTGTTGAGACATTATTTTGATAAAAAAAATAATCCCTTAACTCTTTACCAATTCTATCTTCATATTCCATCATGTCAGCTTAACACTATCTCTAGTAAAACTGTCATAACTTATTTTGTACATGTCGTACTAACTTGTGCTCTCAAGTGATTCTTTTATAGTCATCATAGTATCTATGTTCAGGTGTGCAAGCACTGAACTTACTACAATCATCATTGCTAATCAAAACTATCATTGAGTACACTGGAACAAACACTATCTCATACTTAGATAATTTTGTTTTGCGCTCTGTCATACTTGCTCTCTATCATGTGTGATCTTCATGTAGATCATATGTTTCAATAATGAAAACATATAAGTATCTAACTCAGCCAAATTTCCAACAATCTCCCCCTTTTTCATTGGTGGCAACATATGAGAAAATTGGCTAAGTCATAACACTTCAAAAATCTCAAAATTGTGGCCAAAACAAAAATATATACTCACTATCCTTATAACTCCATATATCTTATCTATGTACTATACTCCCTCTTAGAATATACATCCTTATTATATATATATATATATATATATATATATATATATATATATATATATATATATATATATATATATATATATATATATATATATATATATATATATATATATATATATATATATATATATATATATATATATATATATATATATATATATATATATATATATATATATGTCAATTTTATACTATATATCTCTCTCCCCCTTTGACAACAATGACAAAAAGAGAGGGTGCCAAAACTAAGTTCAATAAAAAATGTGTATACCTTGATTCAATATTGGAGAGCTGGCAGGCTTGCAAAACAATTTGCAAACTTTATCTTGATGTTTTCTATCTCCTTCTCTAATGCCTTCTTGATGGAGTCTGCAACACTGAGTAGTGCACACAATCTATAAGATGCTATCTCACAGGCTTGAAGGTTTGCAAAACTGAACTTTTGAAAATATCTCTTTGATGAAAGACATTCATTGAACTATCCTCCAATAATTCTTAACTTAATTGAAATATTCTCTCTTAGAAGAGTGAATCTTTTTAGTTTTCTATCATTGTCATCATGTAGAATCCTTATTTCATCATTAATCTTGTATATTTTCTTCTCAATGTCCAATATCTTCACATTGGGGCTAGCAAGAAGATTTACCTCTCTTTGAATCTCTACTTCTTTTGCCTTAATCTTCTAACTTTCTTCTGATATAAGGTTCTCAAATTTTGTACACTAAGTGTGACATAGGGGCAAGGTAGACACAAGCAAAATCAAGCAAAATTGACTCCACTAGAATCAACACAAAGCCCTACTCAGAGTTACACAATAGAAAAAATATAAATATCACATGAAATCAATGAAATCAAAATTGATATGAGACAATCAATTGGTAGCAACAACAATGAATTTATATTATTTCTTTCAACATGCCTAGCTGTGAGGCCTTCCAGGTTTCAACCTTATAGAATGAAAATTATGAAATCAAAAGTATAGCTTGCATCCTATCTTTCTCTCCAATGTTGTATCTTGATAATCCTTCCTATATCTACCTCTTGATTCCATATTACATCAATCTAGACTCCTTATATAGCCAGCTAAGCCACAAGTTGGCTAGTCAGGCATTTAATTACAATATAGGTCCAGTCTGGAAGATTTACACCAAAAATAATGAAAGAGTGATCACCACTTGATGTTCCTTTGGATTTAGTTCCTCACATGACTCAATAACATTCATTTAACTATTCAAGGCCCCATTTGATCACATGGAATTGGGCAAGAAGAAACACTCCACGTTTCACATGAAAACAGGTAGAAAATAGGTCCCTAAGAAAAATGGGCATAACTATTTATTCATAATGAATTAGGACTTTTGCACTTGGTAAATGATATTATTTTATGTCCTCTTAACATCCTTAAGAGAAAAAAGTCTGATTCCTTAAGAATCAATGTCACCACTATGCGCAATCAGCACCAAAACTGTAGGAAAGTACTGCTCCGACGACAAGGAAAACAACTATAACATTGAAACAATCCATCCAATATTTATGTGCTCATAGGAGAAAGATCCCAAATAGGTCCTAAAAATTATGTAAGAATCTCACAACATGAAACCATCAAATGAAAATATTATTAAGAAAACAAAAGAAAATAGGTACAAAAATCAAGAAATGTTTTTGGTTGATGCAAGATTGCTCAAAGACCCAAGATGCTCCTGCATTTGATACCTAGGGTAAATAAAGAACTATATTCTAACCTAAATCATAAATATCTAGCTTAGCTTGTGTAATCCATGAACTATCTTCAATTGGCTTGTCTTTCCACTGAACTAGATATTCCATGTAGTCTTTTCCTCTTGTACTCTTCCTCACTCTGTTATTCAAGATCTTCTCAATGTTGTCTGTATTCTTCTTAGGATAATCCATATCATCTTCAATCTCATCATTTGATTCAAAGTACTTGAAGATATAAAAAATTTCAAATATAGGTGATATATCCATGTCCTCTAGTAATTCTACTTCATAAGCATTTCCACTGTCAAATTTCTTCAGAATCTTACAAGGTCTGAACTTCTTCATTTTCATCTTATTGTAGGTACCAAGAGGAAAGCTATTCTTTTTCAAATGAATCATATCCTCATCTCAAACTTCAAAATATCTATGTCTCCTTCTATTGTCTGCTCTCTATTTATATTCTAGATTATTATCCTCCAAATTCCTTTTGACTTCATCATGCAAAGTTCTCATGAATACTACAAAATCCTCAGCTTCAATACTTCTTGTCTTAGTAGATAGATCTTTAATCTCTATGGTTCCCTTAGGATGAAATCTAGTAACAATCTCAAATGTTGTTCTCTTAGTACTTCTATTCACTGAATTATTATATGAAAACTCTTCTTATGCCAAGATCAAATCCCAATTAGCAAGCTTATCTCCAACTAAACATCTCAACAAGTTTCCCAAAATTTTGTTCACAACTTCAATCTATCCATCTGTCTGAGGGTGAAATGTAGAACTAAACTTCAATTCTATATTCATGTTTTTCCAAAGTGTTCTCCAAAAGTAACTAGTAAACTTAGTATCTCTGTCTGAAACAATAGATTTAGGTAAACCATGCAATCTTACCACTTCCTTGAAGAATAATTCAGCTCCATGCAATGCATCAGATGTCTTCTTATAAGGTATGAAATGGGCCATCTTAGAAAATCTAACAACAAGTACCAAAATGGAATCATTACCTCTTTGAGTTCTAGGCAACTGAAGAACAAAGTCCATACTCAATTCTTCCTAAGGTCTATCAGGTATAGGAAAAGGTGTATACAATCCTAAATTTTGACTAGTTCCTTTTGCTACTTGAAAAATTTTGCAACCTCTGACCATTCTTTGTACATCTCTATAAATTTGTGGCCAAAAGTATCTTTCTGAAATCAAATTCACAGTCTTATCAATCCCAAAATTTCATGCAAGTCCACAACTGAACTCCTTTAAACAATATGTCTTCTTGAATGAAATAATCAGTCCACTTATCACTCACTATGTGTTCCTTACAAGATTTCCAAGGTTCTACAAAATCAATGCTAGTCTCATTCAAAAACTTCAAATCATCAAAACCAAGTACCTCAACTCTCATCTCTGTCAGAAAACTTCTTCTCTAGCTCAAGGCATCAACAACCTTATTTGACTGTCCACTTTTATACTTTAATGAAAAGAAAATATTCTATTCTTTCATTTCTATTGCAAATGTTTTACCATCAAACAAGCATACTCTGACTATAGTACAATGACTTTCATCAAACTTCTCTATCAAAGGAAATAACACTTGTTTCTTTCCATCCATCCAAATAGTATATTGATTCAATCTACCATCATGAAAAGCTTTCCTATTATACTACCAAGGTCTACCCAAAAGAATATGACAATAATCCATAGGCATAATATCACATGAGACTTCATCGTGATAATTCCCAATTTTGAATTTAACAAGGCATTGTTCACTTACAAGTAGTTTATGCTCCTTCTAGATCCAAGAAATATGGTAAGGCTTAGGATGTCTCAATCTCTACAACTCTAACTTGTTAACCAGCTCTTCAGATGCCAAATTATCATAACTTCCACTATCAATGATTACCTTGAAACATTTATCAGTGATCTTACATCTAGTTCTGAACAAAATTTTCCTCAAAATAGGTTCCTCATCAACTTCTTCATTCCACAAGATCCTTCTTAGCATCAAGTTATCACCATGTTTAGGTTCATTAGGCATTTCTTCAACTTCTTCATAAGACAAATTATTTCTACCATAACCTCCAGACTTCTTTCTAGAGTTAGTGCATTCAAAAGCTCTATGTCCTTCTTCACCACATTTGTAACAAGTTCCTTTAAACCAAGATTTCTCTTTGCTTTTCCCATTATTGTTATTCCTAGAGTAACCAGTATAGCTACCTCTAGAGTAATTACCTCTTTTAGCAGGTTCATCTTTTCATCCTTTATCTTGTGCTGCATTATCAGATCTGCTACTTTCTCTATAAGATCTTCCTCTACTTCTCTGAAATCTACCACCTCTTCCTCTTTGTCTTTGTTCATGTCTCTTTGTCAATCTCTCTTCTACCTTCAAAGAAAATTGATATGCTTCTTCCACACTTTATATCTTCACATAACTAATCTCATCTTGAATTGATGTCCTTAGGCTATTCAGATATCTAGCCACTTTCTCAGCTTCATCATCCACATGTCCAGATCTAATATCCAATTTGTAAAATTCCTCAGTATATTCTTTCACGCTCATGTCATTTTGTCTTAGATTTTTCTTTTTTCTCATCAAAATAACTTGGTAATTAGCTGCAAGAAACTTCTTCTTCATCTTTCCAAGCATCTTCATCCATGTCTTGATATTTTCCTTTCCTCTCTTTTGTCTCTTAGTTTGAAAATGATCCCACCATAGAGATGCATGACCTTTCAACTTTGTGACTACTATCTTAACCTTCTTATTATCAGGATTACCTTCATACTCAAAGTATTTATCCATCTTAGAGATCCAATCCAAAAGTGTATCGGTCTCAAGTCTTCCATCATAGCAAGAAACTTCAACTGCAGGTCTAGAGTTAGCCTTAGAAAAAACTCTGAAAAGTCTTTCCTCATCTTGTTCAACTTTAGGTTCAGCATTAGGTGTTGCTTCTTCTTCTTCATCACTAACATCTTCAAGATGTCCTCCTCTTCTCTGGGCTATCTCTATAGCTTCAAGCCTAGTTGCAATCTACCTCAACATATCCATGATAGCATTATCATTTCCTCTACCATGAACCATCTTGACAATTAGGTTCTAGAAAGATCGTAAGCTTCTAAAAGTTATAGGTCAAATCTAAAATCTACCACCCTACAACCAATCCAATAAGGTTCTCCATGATCCAATCCACAAGAAAGAACCTGGCTTTGATACCACTTGATGTAGGGGCAGGGTAGACACAAGTAGAATCAAGTAAAATTGACTCCACTTGAATCAACAACAAGCCCTACTCAGATTCACACAATGGAAGCAATATAAATATCACATGAAATCAATGAAATCACAATTCATATGAGACAATCAACTGGTAGCAACAACAAATAATTTATCTTATTTCTTTCAACATGTCCGGCTATGAGGCCTTTCAGGTTTTGACCTTATACAATGAAAATTATGAAATTAGAATTAAAAATTGCATCCTATGTTTGTCTCCAATGTTGTATCTTGATAATCCTTCCTAGATCTAGCTCTTGATGCCCTACTACATCAATCTAGACTTCTTTTATAGCAAGCCAAGCCACAAGTTGGCTAGTCAGGCATTTAATTACAATATAGGTCCAGTCTAGAAGATTTATACCAAAACTAATGAAAGAGTGATCACCACTTGATGCACCTTTGGATTTAGGTCCTCAGATGACCCAAGAAAATTCCTTTAACTATGCAAGGCCCCATTTTATCACATGGAACCATGCAAGAAGAAACACTCCATGTTTCACATGAAAATAGGCAAATAATAGGTTCCTAAGAAAAATCAGCATACATTTTTAATAATAATGAATTAGGACTTGTGTACTTGGTAAATGATATTACTATAGGTCCTATTAAATTACTTAAGACCACAAAGGCTGATTCCTTAAGAATCAATGTTACCACTATGCACATTCAGCACCAAAATTGCAAGAAAATATGGCTCCGATGATAAGGAAATCAACTGTAACATTGAAACAGTCCATCCAATCTTTATGTGCTCATAGGAGAAGGTTCCCAAATATTCCCTTAACATCATGTAAGAATTGCACAACATTAAACCATAAAATGCAAAGAATATTAAGAAAACAATAAAAATTAGGTAGAAAAATTAGGAAATGTTTTTGGTTGATGCAAGATTTCTCAAAGACCAAAGATGCTCCTACATCAGAGTGTACAAGGTTATACCTCTATCAAAGTTCCTTGTCCAGTATTTTATATAGATATTAATACTATTGATGTCATTCCTAATATTCTAGCTTATGTATAGAAGTAATTTGGCTTCATAGGCTGCTTGTTCCTTCACTTTAGCTATATTAGATAAGTTTTTAAACTCATCATCAAATACATTCATAACTTTCTTTTCTCTTTCAAGTGGGTCTGCCTTTGCTATCTATGTGGTCACAATGCTTTTCAACTTCTCTATTAATTCCTTTAGTGATCCTTCAAGGATTTTTACATTTTTCTTTTTCACAATTATCTTATTCCGAGATTTGATATGTTCCATCTATTCATCATCATCAACTTCTTTTCCCAAGCTTTCAAATATAGAGCCTATTTGAGATTTCTTAGCAGTCTCAGGTGTAAGACTAATTTATTCTTGACTAGGGGCTGCTACTTGCTTCTCTATTTCCTTTCCTTCTTCAATCCTTGAATCTCTCTTCTCTTCTTCTCTAGCATTGTCCTGCTCTTCAAAAGCTGAATTGTCAACAATGTTCTCAAGATTCTGAAAAGGGTTATCATCATTGTCTAAAGTGATCTTAGTTCCTTCCACATGCATTGACTCATCTTCAATATTTATATCTGGTGGAGAGGAGATTATCTGATGTTCCACTTCCTTATCTTACTCTTTTGGTCCTAATGCACTAGATTGTCTTTGAACACTAGATGTCATCACTTTGACTATTGCTTGCTCTTTTTCTCTGTTGATATCTTCATAGTTTCCTCCCATAATTTGAATGGTTCTTTTTTTTTTCTTAGATGGGTGTTTAGTTATTTCTCCTTGGAAGACACACTTGACAGTAAGAGTGAAGAAATTGTTTCTAAGATCCCTCAAATCTTCTTGGATACAAATATTGTAAATAATGTAGTAGGGACAGTTGATCCTTTCTTCTTGTCTCTTGTTATTAATGGTAAAATGTTGAAGAACTGCATGATTGATTCTGGAGCATCAAACACTGTCATGCCTATAGAGATCATGAAATCATTAGGACTAAAGGTTGATACACCTCATGGGAGATGCCAAGCTATGGACTCAAGAGAAGTGCCAGTTATTGGTACCATTAAGGCTTTGCCTTATAAATTAGCTGCATTTCCTAACAAACAGTTGACTATGAGTGTTCCTGTAGTTGACATTCCTCCTCAATATGGAATGTTGTTATCTAGAAAGTGGAGTGCCTCCATGGGAGGAAGTATTTAGTGTGACTTGTCCTTTGCCACTTTTGACATTGAAGGAGAGAGTGTGAAGGTGTCAAGGGAAGCCAGGACTCTACATATGATTGAGGAAAATGAAAAGGATAGCATGAATTGTTTTGTTGACACTCACATTGGCTCATTCCAAGTCCAGAGGAATGAGATGTAGGAAAAGGTCAAGATTATCCTTTTGGTTGATGATGAGAGTAACAAGACAAAAGATAGTGTCTTGTGGACATTATATTTTGATGGAGCAAGTTTTAGAGAAGGTGCTAGATCAGGAGTGTTATTGATGTCCCCAAGTGGTAATAATTTTAAGTTTTCTTTCACTCTCTTGTTTCCTTGCACAAACAATGTTGCAGAATATGAAGCCCTATTGATTGGTTTGAGACAAGCATCAAAACATGGGATCAAACATTTTAGGGTGATCGGTGATTCTGAGTTAATAGTTTCTTAGATTAGATCAAAGTATGCATCCAAGAATCAAAGGCTGAAAAAATATAGAAATGCTATATGGGATGAAATTGAGGGTTTCAATGCCTTTGGTATTGATTGGGTGGATAGAAGCCAAAACAGGATGACAGATTTACTAGAAAACATAGCCTTAAGGCTAGAGGATATTACCTTTGTAGGGATATCTAGAATTGAGTGTAAGCCCAGGCCTTCTATCCCAGATAATGTTAAGAATTGGCAAGTATTTTCTGATGATCGAGATATATTGAGATTCTTGCAGTGTGAATCTCATTTTGATGGTCAAGAAATGGGTTTTAGCACCTATGTTGACATCAGAGATGGAAAAGAAAGTGTTCTTGGGAAGGAAGTTTTGCAACTAAAGTCAAATAGGATCCCTAGGGGATTGGTTTCCCTTGAAAGGACATTTTATGATAAGGAGAGGGCTTGTGTTGCTAGAATTGTTGACAAGAAAAATGATTTGGAGGAAGTGAATCTAGGAACAAGCCAAGAACCAAAAAATATTTACATAGGTAAATGCTCATGTCAAAGAACTAGAAGAAATTTGATTGATCTTCCCACAAAATTTAGACATGTTTTTGCATGGTCTTATGATGATTTGAAGGCATATAGAGAAGATTTCTTTCAACATGAGATACCATTAAAGGAAGGAACTAAACCTTTTAGGTAGAAATTAAGGCCTATGAACCCTACTTTGGCACCAAAAATGCAAGATGAACCTAAAAATATGATGGATGCTGGCATTATCAAGCCTGTCAGACATTTTACTTGGGTGTCAAATTTGGTACCAGTCAAAAAAAAGAATGGTGACATTAGGTTATGTGTTGATTTTAGGAATTTGAATGTCAATTCTTTAAAGGATAATTATGGTCTGCCTAACATGGAAAATATGTTGCAAAGGGTTACTATATCAGAGTTAATGTCCATGATGGATGGCTTCTTTGGATATAATTAGGTCATGGTCAAGGAGTCAGAACAATTTAAGACTGCATTCACTACCCCTTGGGGAACACATGTTCATTTTAGAATGCCTTTTGGTTTGACAAATGCAGGAGCTACTTTCCAAAGAGCTATGGACATGGCCTTTGCTGATTTCATAAACAAGTTTTTAGTGGTATATCAAGATGATCTCATGGCATATTCAAAGAAGGAGGATTAGCATTGTGAACATCTTGAAAAGATCTTTATCAGAGCTCTGGAGTATGGAATCTCTTTAAATCCAAAGAAGTGTTCTTTTGGTGTTGTGGAAGGCAAGCTCTTCGGACACATTGTGTCCAAGGATGGAGTGAGAATTGATCCTGAAAGGGTTATGGCAATAGACAAGATTTCACCACCAAGGAGTGTCAAAGGAGTACAATCTTTCTTTGGGCAAGTAAATTTTCTAAGAAGATTTGTTACAAATTTTGTAAAAATTTGTATTCCTATCTCTAGGATGTTGAAAAAAGATGCAAAGATAGAGTGGAATGAAGAAGTAGATAAATCTTTCAGAAGTATCAAAAAGGCCATTAAAGATGCCCCTATTTTGAGGACCCCTGATTATGGTAAGCCCATGCAGATTTTCTCTTTTGCTTCTTATCATACGGTTGCAATAGTTTTATTACAAAAGAACTCGGATGGGTATGAGCAACCTATATCATTTTTTATCAAGTCTTTACATGTAGAAGAATTTAAATATGATATCACTGAGAAATAGGCTTATGCCCTAGTCAAAGCAGTCAAGGCTTTTAGGTGTTATCTTGTGGGAGATAGGGTGGTTGCTTATATCCCTAGTGCTATCATTAAGGATATTTTGGTGCAACAAGAGGTATCAAGAAAAAGATGTAGATGGATCAACAGGATCCAAGAATTCAATATAGATATTTAGATTACAAAATTGGTAAGAGGCCTTGGTCTTGCAAAGTTGATGGCACAGAGTAATCTGGTTGCAAATCATGTGAATATGTTAGAGGAAGAAGAGAGGCCATATATTTGTGATATGGATTATTGTGATTGGTATAAAGATGTCATCAATTACTTGTAGAAGTTGGTCCTTCCCCTTAGATGAATGAGAGTAAGAGGAGGACTGTCAAGTTACAGTCAACAAGGTATGTCATTATACATGGTGAGTTGTGGTGGAGAAGCAGTGAAGGAGTATTGCTAAAGTGTGTTGATCATGAAAGATCTAAGACTCTCCTAGAGGAAATGCATCAAGGTGTATGTGGAGGACACTATATGGAAAAAACCACAGGCCACAAGATCCTTAGATCTAGATTTTGGTGGCCTACAATTTCTAAAGATACACATCAGTTTGTGAGGAAGTGTGATGCTTGCCAAAGATTTGTAGGAAGGATGAAATTCAATGAGAATTTTCCACTCAGACCTGTTTCAGTTCAAGCTCCTTTCCAGAAGTGGGGTATTGATTTCATTGGTGAGATTCCAAACAAGTCTAGTGGTGGACATTCATACATACTAGTGGCAACAGACTATTTTACCAAGTGGGTTGAAGCTATCCCTACTAGGAGGGCTACTAGTAAAGTGGTAACTGATTTTATAATGTAGAATATCCTCACTAGATTTGGTTGCCCAGAGACAATTGTGGTTGATAATGCAATGTGCTTTAGATCACAGTAGTTTGGTGATTTTTTTTATCAATATGGGATACACATTTCATTTTCTTCCCCATATCATCCACAAGGAAATGGCCAAGTAGAATCCAGTAATAAAAGCCTTATTAGGATTCTCATGAGGGTGTTGGATAGAAATAAGAAAGCTTGGGACTCAAAGTTATGGTGGACATTGTGGGCTGATAGAGTAACTATAAAGAAAGCCATAGGTTGTGCCCCTTTTGACCTAGTTTATGGAATAAGTGCTAGATTACCTCAGAACAATTTGTTGCAAATGTACAGGTTCATCCAGGCATATGATGAAGATTTGAATGATGAGATGAGAATGATAATGGATGAATTGATCCAATTAGAGGAAGTAAGGAGGGATGCACATGAGAGAAATGAGACATTGCAGAGGTAGTGTAAAAATTTGTTTGATAAGAGGACAAATCAAAGGAGTTTTGAAACTAATGATCTGGTCTTGATGTAGATTGCAAGGTTGGAAGATAAGGGAAGGCATGGAAAGTTTGATCCTATATGGTTGGGCCCTTATCTTATTGAGGGAAAGTGAGGAACAAATTCATATATCTTGAATGATTTAATTGGTGGTGTAGACTAGGCTAGCTGAATCTGTTTTGAAAGGCTAAGATAAGAAAACATTAGGTTTTAATCTAACATTATATCAATTCAAAACAAAAACATCTAAGCTAAGCCACCTCATATTGAGCTTAAACAGGTGCACCCAAGCACTATTTGATTTGCTCTTGCTTAGGGGATGTGGGTGTGCTCTCTAAGCACTTGGAGCATATTCTAATGTATACTAAGATGGATTGAGATCCATGAAAAACCCATAAATGAAACAAAAAAAGTATAGAACACCTGATTTTCCCCTAAGGCCTCAAGGATCCAAATGATGCTGAAATGAAGATTAAGCTACATGATGTTTATGCTAAGATTGATTTTAGACCAACTGAGATGTGGTATGATGCTATATGATATGCAAAACAATGAAAGAAACTATGTTAATCCATTATTGCTAAGCTATGATGTACTAGAAAGCTTGAAAAAAACAATGAAATCTAACAATTAGGATTGATTATGCTAAAGCTAGAGGTAAAAGAGGATGATAACAATGCATGAGAATGAAAGACTAAGCTAATAATTTGCTCTTGGAAGGAGGATTATTTATAGGATTTGGGAAGGGCTTGGGTTAGGAGGATGAGTTAGAGTTTTGGGTAAGGTTAGGGGTTGAGTCAAGGGGATAAGGATGAAGACTTTCTAGAAGAGTCTAGGCTTTGGATGAGGATAAAGACTTTATAGAAAAGTCTAGGCTTTCTAAGGATAAATAAGGATTTTAAGAAATAAATAAAGTTTTATTTATCTCAAAGGCTTTAATGAGTTTGAGGCTCATTAGGGGAAGGGTTTGACTAGGAGTCAAAGGAGACTTAGATTAGCGTAGGGAAAGTAGGTAATTTCCCCTAAATGGGTTTAGGGAAGGATTAGGAAAGTTCTAGAAGAGTCTAGAGTTTTCCTAGGGTAAATTAGGAATGGAGGATTAATATTTAATCTTAATTAAATATTTTGAGTTGGGATTAGGATTAGGAAATGATGGGATTAGCCTTTAATCAAAATTAAAGAAGGATTAGAAGATTCTGGAAGAGGTTAGTGGTCTTAAGAAAATTGGCCAAGTTTTGGGCAAAAAATAAATAAATTATTTATTTTGGGATTTTTGGTCAATTTATTAATTAAATAATTAATAAATAGGGGAATAATGTTTAAATAAGATTTAAACACTTTTGGGAGGGATTTCTTAATTAAATATTTTTAATTAAGGTAAAGGGATTTAATGACATAAAAATAAATATATTAATTAAATAAATAAATAATTAATAAATGATGATGTCATCAGGGATTTTTCAAAAAATAAAACTATTTTATTTTCTAAAGGATTTTTAGGTGTCTATAGGTGGTACTTTGGAATTTCCTGTTCATGGACAATTCTTAAAGTTTTACTTCTCTTGAAGTATCTCTTCCATGAATAGTAGTTTAGGTTCCCTTGTTTTTGTCTGCTCTATGTTTTTGAGTCAATTTTTTTTTGAGTTGGTCTGCTCTCCTAGTGATTCTGAATCCTTGCCATGCCCGCAATAGAAATTCATCCCCTAGTATGAGCCACTGTTAGTCCATTTTCTGGTTCATGCAAAAATCCTAGGAAAATGGCCTTTTCCCTGCAAGCTTTGTTAAGTTGTCCTGCTCGACCTGCAGTCATAGTTTTATCTTGGAAAGAAAATTCATAATGTTTCATGTTGTGCACCCTTGGCCCTATGTGCTTCATGTTGTCACCTTGCTCCAGTTCAGATCACATCTCCTAAATCACAAAACCCAAGGAGTTATTAAAGTTTTAAGGTCTATAGGAAATAATTTTTAAAATTTGCCTAAGTGTTGAAAATCCATAATGTTTTTGAAAATCCATGATGTTTTTAGTCTGTATGAAAACCTTCATTGTTTTCAACCTTATGCTTTCCCACTTTTGTGCACTTATCTTCTGGCATCGAAAACTCTATGTATTTTCAGTCTTTCGCTGTGTCGAAAACTTTGTGTGTTTTTGACCTCGGTCTTAACTGCACAAGTGTGATCGGTTGGTGGGACCTAGTTCTTCTTAGTTGCCCGGTGTGGTTAAATTTCAGACAAAATTGGTGGTTGTTGCATGTTCATATGGTGAAGATGCATGATGTTTATCCTTTACACTTTTGCGACAACTGTTTGATTTTCTTGTATGGGCGTGAAGTGGGTCCAGGTCTGTAGGCTCTTCCTGATTGGTTGTTACATGGCCACATGTCAGACTTTTCTGACATGCGATCATGGAACTGCTTGCCACTTGTTTGTGTGGGTCCCAGTTCTTAGTGATGTTCAGCTGCCTGGCGGTTAAGTTTTTCTTTCTGTGATCTGGTGACTCGTGGTTATCTCTTGGTCACTGATTCTTAGCGGTTAGGCCCTTAACATCTGGTGACTTGGTTGGTGGTTTACTTTATCTTAGTCATGCAATCGCGTAATGGTGGGCCCGGGTTTTCAAATTTTTTAAAATGATTGGTTATCGCATTATCGCATGTCAAAAATTTCTAACATGCGATCATGTGACAAGGTTCCTTCCTTGCATGTGGGGCCCATTGGTGGAATGGCAGTGGTCCCGCTAGTGGTTATGTGGTGGCCTATGGTTAGCTATCGCATGATCGCATGTTAGAGATTTTTGACATGCGATCATGTGACCAGTTGACACCTATCCCTTTGGTGTTGGAGTATTGTGGTCCCACTGTCAGACTTGGAGGATGCGATGGCAGTCTTTTGGCCTTGTTGCATGTTCGCAAGGGCCACTTTCTAGCTATGTAATCATGCGGTAAGTGTGCCATGTGTCCTATGGTCCCAATGGTGGGTGGTGAAGTGGCATCCTCTAGATGCTGAGGTGGCATGGTTCTAGTGGTTGTTAGGTGGTGATTTAGATTTTTGTCAGTGGGGCCGATGTTTTCAGTGAGATGGGCATTCTCGATTGGCTGGCAGATAACAATGTGGCATTGGCATGGAGACTTGTCACGTGTTCACATAGCCCCATTTTTGGCTATGCAATCATGCGACCACTGCTAGCGTCATGGTTGCAGAGTTGAGCAGGTCCACGGTGCCTGTGTTGTTGACGTGCTAGTTTTTTACTGGCTATTGACTTTTTGAGGGGCCCATGATTGTTATGAGATTTAAATGTTAGCCATTGATTTACCACTGAGGCCATAAGGTGATTGTTTAATTTTAAATTCAAATTCTATAAAGGGTGTGCAATGACAGAGGTACCAAAAATTCAATTCTTGAGTGGCTAGAGTGGGTAGAATGGGTTGTCAAACAATGTGGAGTGGTCCAGGCTACCATGATAGTTGTAGAGGAGTGTCTTGCCATAGGGGAGTAAATGAAATAGTACCTTGAAGTGTGTTTCAGAGATCTTTTTCACCAAATTTCTTAGGGTTTGATGATAATTTGGTACTTGGACCAATACAGGGCTAGTTGGCTATTGAAATGGACAGTTTGGGTTAGCATGCTACGGCTTGATCCCTATCTTGTTTGTGTTAAATCCTTGGTGGGGTTAGGTGGATTTGATTTTTGAGTTTGAAATGATCATTGTGCTTGCATTGTAACCCTAGTATAAAGGGATTTTTATGATCATTTGAGGTCATTGGGAGTTAGGTTTTCAAACTTTTTTGGTTGTGAGTCTTCTGCCCACTCTGAATTGTAATGACCTTTTTTGATATATTTTGATAATAGAAAGAAAATTGCAGGTCTAAGCTATAGTTTGCAAGCATGGTTCCTTTGGATTGATTGTATACACTTGAGGATTCTTCATACTTAATACAGGAGCATGATTCTTATCTCTCCCTTGTGTCAACGTAGATGAATTTTGAACTTTCTAGTTCATTGCATAACAATTTATGTAGAGGTCTTCATTCTTGAGTTCTAATCCAAGATTAGATTAAATGATGCTCCAGATGGGACATAGATTTATCTCTTATCTATGTAAGGATATTCTATAAGTAGTAGAGGAGATTGTAAATGTGTTTATGGCTTTGAATCTCAGATATATTCTGGTGTGTGTGTAGTTTGTCCAAGAAGTCTTTCCCAATGGATGAGGCATTGGCCTAGATGAGTATTTCTTTGTTGACATATCCTGATTGAGGTTGTTATGATTCAAACTTATAAATTAAGAACCATTCCTAAGTTTTCAATATTTGGTTGTGTGAGGTTCTACCCCATAGTAATGGAGAGTTAATGAATGTGTGGTTATCATTTAGCACTTTCTTACTATCCTTTCATCTATTATTCAAACCCATTCTTTGGTGTGTGAAGCATAATTTATACTAGGTTAGGTGCAGCCGCCTAAATTTTGCAAAGCTAGAAGCAAAAGAGGGCATTCTTGTCCCTATAGTTGGTCCAGTTACCCTAACACCTCATAACATTTTGGAGTTAACCATTCCTAAAATCCATCTGAGGGTATATTGGTAGCCTAAAGAGCATAAGCATCATTTTGAACACCAACAAGAACTAAGGTTATGATATTGTGAGACTTGTCTTATTTTCTTGTTTTTGGGATAGAACCACAGTTAAGAAAAGTTCTTAGAGATCATGAGATTATATTTTTCACATGATCTCTAGATAAATCCTAGTTAAGTTCTCATGAGCGATAAAGGAAAAAGGTGATTCTAACATTGAAAAGGTACCGTACCAAGATGGAAAAAGTAATGTGCTAGCCAATCATATTTCAAGTGAGGGTTTTTGACATTTTTTGAGGGATTTTAAAGAAATACAATAGTAATAATTGGTTTTTTTCTTTCTTTCCAAGAATTGAATGTAGCCTGTCAACTTCACACCTTATGGATAGCTTGGATTTGAATTTGGTTTCATGTCAAGGTGAAATTTGAGGTTACTTAGGGAATATTTCTATGATTTTGGAAATTTCCATGCATTCATTTCTCGAATATATATAGATAAGACACTCCTATATTTACACTTATCAATTTTTAGAGAGAAAATGTGAAAGTAGAGTTGTTGCAGTGTGCAATTTTGAAGAGCCAATTTATGGAGCATAGCATAATTCATAGAAAAAAGATGAGTCAACCAGAGTCTAGCTATGCTTCATCTAATGAGGGAGCAAGAGAACAAGGTGAAGAACATAAGGGGAAGATTAATTGCTCTTAAGAATTCTTTACCCTTCTTCTAGGATCCACACACAAAAAAAGAAGGTTAGTGCTGAGACCTCCACTGATTCCGTGGCTAATTGTAGGGACCCTATTACTCCTTCTATCTCAAGTTATCATATTTTCAATCATTTTTATAGAAACTAGGGTAAGAAGATTCTAGTGTGTAAGGCTTGGAAATTGGATTTGGGAAATCTTATGGTCCCTGATGTCTTCCTTGATGTCAAACTTTTGATAGAATTAGCCAGAAACTATGACCCAATTTCCAAGTCTATTAGGAGAAGTGACTAGTCTACCCTTATCACCCTAGATAGACATTCTTTCATGAAGATTTAAAATTCTACACCTCTTCTTCAATAGAGATTGACTTGAATAAGGAGAGAGAGAAATGTGTGAGTCAAATTGAGCTTGTGAAATCCCAAATTGTCCACCACATGTCTAAGAGTGGAAACTATGTTTCCCTCTCCCAAACCACATGAAGGCTCCTTATGAATTCAAAGCTCTCCATTTCTAAATGAAGTACCTTGCATACAGGTTGTGTCAAGTCTTAGGAATTTATGTTGATGCAGATAGAATGCCTATAGATTTACTAATGATCATCATGGGCCTGCAAAACTCCCATGTGAATATAGACTATGATTACATCTACTATGTAGTGGATAGGATGCATGAAGGCTTGGTTTCAATCATGGAAATAAATAAGGGATCCAAGTTCATGCATTATTCTTTACTGATGCATTTGATCATTTTTTACAATATTGAGTACATGGCCAAAATATGCTAAGACCAAGGAAGATGTCTAATGGCGAATGAGACCTAGTGAAACTCTGGCTGATGGTTTGGAATTACACTTCCAATGAGACTAAGTTTTGTGGATTGAAAAATTGGATAGTCAATGTAATTCTAAAAATGATGGGAAAAAATGTCACAAGGCTTCTAATTAAAGTGATTAGGCTTCTAAGGCCTAGAGACTATGTTGACAAGTGTTCAATTGATCACAATTGGGGAGATTTTTACCTGGGCCAAACTTTGACATTGATCAGGGTATATGGATGTCCATAACCTCTACAAATTCCTCCCAAATATGTACTACTAAGGGTTTCCATGATTAAAATCATTTGGCAATTAATATGGATTGATAAGGAGAACTTGACTCCACATAGGAAAGGAACATTTACTCCCTAGTTGTTTAAGATAATAAATTTTACAATTGGAAAAAGAGCTCTACCATAACTCAGTTTATGGTTAAATCTTTTTAAAATGGCTTCAACTGCATATAGGTATGTAGACCCAGAGGATTTTAAAAGAAGAGACTCATGGCTAGTATTTGTACTATCAAGGAGAATGAGGGATGTGGTCTGGGGGATATTATATGAAGTATCCTTGATGAGGATGAAATTGAGAAGAGATTAGGCAAGATTCATGACTTGCCAGATCTTGAGGCATAATTGAAAAAGGAAGGGATTTCTTTTGGGGGTTTCTTGTCAAACCTACCTTATATTCCCAAGATCAAGATGATAATTGATATGTATGACATCTTGTATAATCAATTGGATTCCCAATTGGATGTGAATCTATAGCATGATAAGGCATATTGATCCTCAAAGTATGAAACTAACACTACGAACTCATATGAGGAGGATTATCTTCCTCAAAATGTATATGATCATATTCAAGCACAAGTGACTGATACTCTAGAGGAAGGGGATATACATGAGCCTCCTCAAAAGAGACTAAGATTAGAGGTAGGGGAATATAAAGAGTATAAAGTGTTGTTAAAAAGAGTGACAGGGTTGCTGCTTTAGTGAAGGAAAAAAAGTGGAAACACAAGAGGAGGTTGAGCTTCCCCTATTTGTGTTCAAAGATGAAAGATAAAAGTATCAAGAAGAGCTCATAAGTGAAGATTATTTCATCAAGAGTGATGAATTCAAAAAATTCTTGATTTGGAGAAAGAAATAAGAGGTTTACAGCTAGGTGATTGATGGTGCAGAGCCAAGTAGTAAGGCAATACAAGTCATAGCCCCATATGATCCCACTTCAGAAAATATATCTATTAAGGAGGCTAGGAATATGGTTAAATTAAGTGGGATGTTGTTAGTTTTGGGGTGGGAATTGACTTCTTCTTTCATAATTGACTAGATAAGGAGACAACTACAAGGTGGTTTGTCATATGAAGCTCAAATTGGGGAGATGATAAGAGCATGTCGATATGATCCAAGATCCCAAACTTTGGAAATGTGGTCTTTACACCTAAGACTCAAAAGCCTTCTCTTGTTAGTTTTGATGAGAAGATGGATGGAGATAAGATCATTTGGATAGTGTAGAACACTAGTGATCTTGAGGTTTCAAAGCAAGTGACTCATTTTTCTCACTTGAATGAGGCCAAGATTGCACAACTCTCGAACAAGTATGGAGAGTTGTTTGATGAATCCATTCTATTGGCTAAGGATAGAGAAAAGGGGCCTATAAAAATCAAGATGCTGGAAGATGAGCTTGAGGAGATGAAGATCAAACTTGATGAAGCATCCAAGGTCATCCCTCCTCATGGCCTAGAAATTGAAGTAGTAGTGCTTCAAATGGTAGAGGTACCTAATGTGGCAACTGACATGTTAGATACAGATAAGCTGGAGGTGGCCCTCAATGCCCTATTTGACATTTTGCAACATAAGTTTGAAGTAATAAAGGGAAAGATGGAATTAGTCCATAATTCATATATAATGTTGCAAAAGACAAATGAAAATGTAGAAGATGCTATGGCTACTTTGGAGCCATTTTTTAGCATGTGGTCTAGAAGAGGTGCACTTTTTGAAAAAGTTGAGATACTACAGCCACATAGAGCTGATATCCATGAATCACTTGAAGAAGTGGGAGAAACAATTGAGCTCATTGGTACTACTTGGGCCTTTTTCAAAGGTATAGCCAATCAAGTCAGAGCTAAGATGGATATTTTTGACCCCAATTCTAGAAATTTTATGCCTCTAAATCATAAGGATGATGGAAAAATCATAGGTGTTGAGGAGTGGAAATCAAATATGGATTAGTTGCTGACAAGATAGGATGCATTCTTGAGTAATGATGTCACCTTGTACATGAGCTGATTCAACACCATTCTCAATGATGTTTTCAAGATGGAAAATTATTACACTAGGTTTGTAGCTGATGCCAAGGCTGGTGGATGTTGGCCAGCATCCCTCACAGGGTTTGTGACATGTCTTAACTACCTTCTATGTCTTCTATAACTCTAATGGTTGGATCATGCATTTTTTGTACAATGGAAGCCCTATCTTGTAACAAGTGGTACCAGAGCTTGGTCTTATGTTCAAATCCATTCAAGCCATGATGAGTGGCTCTAAGAAGGGGATTGTTGAAAGTGGTCCAACATCCCTCATAAGGTTCATGAAATTGCTTAACTTCCCCCCATGTCTTCTATAATTCTAGTGGTTGTATCAGGCATTAACATGTGAATCTTTTAGTGCAATGACAACCCTAGCTTGTAACAAAGGACATAACATATTTTAGGTGGGATAAGAAAGTGAAGTTACTAAAGAGTTTTAAAGACTACACCTAGTGTACTAACAAGGACTTTGCATCATGGGATAGAAGCAATAAGGCAAAGAAGAAGAATCCAATAGCCATTGATTTAGACACAATGGAGGAGGACTAGGCAATTTCTACCACCTGATCATTGAGCACAGGGAGGGTAGTTATCATGAAGAGGATAGTGTATGTTAGTTGGGTGGAAGTCACTCTCCATGTAATAGATTTTGAAACTACCTTGAACACATATAGACATAGGTGCCACCTATTGAAGATTTTAAATGATTGGAAAGATACTCCTCCAATTTGCTCTCCACTTTTTGTAATGATTGTAACTGATTTTTGTCTTCTAGTTCTTTTTCTTCTCTTATCCATTTGAATCCTTTTGCATCCTAATTCTTCTAGGATTCCAAGATGGCTAGTGAATTCTATTTATAGCTAGTTGTAATTTTTTTTTTAAGGATGGTGAAATTAGTATTTTAATAGAAAAATAATTTTGGTCTACAATTTTTGTTTTGGCACTATGTTAGGAATAGTCCTTAAAGATAACGAAGAGGGGGGTGAATCAGTTATCTACAAGATTCAATTCTTTATCCAATTAACTATAGAAGAATGTTAAGCATAAACACAACATAACAAAACTTAACACAACACCACAATTTTGGTTACGGGGAACCCAAATAGGTAAAAACCCTAGTGGGAATTGTGTGTGTGAAAATTGTACTTGATATGTAGACACAACACTTCAGTAAAACATTAGAGGTTAGCTATAATCAAAATCGTGCAAAATTGAAATCTAATCTAACCAAGTGATTTACTACCTTCTAATAGGTGTGAGATTGATGTTCTCAGATTGTAATCGAGATCAGTGACCTAGACGACACCTAAATGAAGGATTTGAATGCAATTGATCTAGATATGAATTGAATGCAATTAAGCTATTTTTTTTTTTGGATTTTATGATGCAATAAGGAATGAAAAATTGATATGAATCTATGCTAGATGAAATTGATATGCTATGAATGCTATTGAAAATTGATATGCAATGCTAATCTAACAATGATATGCAATATGAATGCAAAAATAAGATTGATCTCACAAAGATGTCGATTCGCAAGAGCTTTGATTCTCCCAATTCCAATTCTCCAACGTGATTATGCAAATTTGTGGATTGCTTGGATGCAAATTTGAGAGATGATTGAGAGATGAATTATGAAGAGCTGAGCGTTGTTTTTATAGAAATCTAGGGCTTTGGAGGTGCATGGAAAAAAGCCATAAATCACTCAAATAACTCAGGTTGATTTTTGAGTTATTTTCAAATAAAGGATAATTAACTCACAAAAACATGCAAAAGCTAAGCTTTAACTCAAAATAGAGTTTAGCTTTAATTGATAATTGATAGTTGTCTTCTTTTATGATTGTGCATGTTTTATTTATGAATTAATTTAATAATAAAGTGATTTATTTCCAACTTAACTGATTTTTGAAATAAAATAATTGATTTATGGGTTAATCAATTATTTAATCAAACTTTTATTAAAAACTATATTATTAAATAATGAAAACTTGCTTTAATTAATTAAATAAGAATTTAATCAATTATTCATATGATATTAGATTTATTGTCAAAATTAAATAATACAATTAATAATAGATAGAATTAAATTTAATTACATAGTTAAGTGGCAAATATTAAATCTAATTAATTAAATATGAAAATATTCAATTAATCAAACTTTAGGATAAATGTGATTTATTGCCAAATAATTATAAAATTAAAGATAATTATGATGATTAGGAATATTACTAGGAATATTCCCCGATGCAGAATTTAAGATAATCAATTATGATTCGATGATGTTTAGATGTGCCTTAGGTTAGGACTTTGATGTCGATTTTTTTTGATTTGTTGATGTAGGAGGTTAATGAACTTATAGCCCATTTTTGGGGTATTACATTTTGCCCCTCTTTGAATTACTGTGCAGAGTGTAGTGGTTCAAAGATAGTCTGTGTTTGATAAAGATATGAAACTAATTCAAAAGATAAACCGATCTCAAGATAGAAACCGATTGAAAGATATTGAGATAGGAGTTGATTGATATTGAATTGATATGGAGATAATAGGTCCTGAATGACCAAAGATAATATTCACTGTAGCAGAAAATGAACCTATGATTGTGAAAAAGTGTCAAAATACCTAATTCTAAACCTTAGGATTGATAAGAAGTGAGTGACCCATTCTAGACTCGATTGTCTTAGCAGAACTAGCAAGTATCACATCTAAATCCTTCAGTTGCCGAGGAACCAAGGAAAGAACACTATGATCCGATGGTTGAAAAAATTGATACAAATTACAAGATTAAGAGAATACCAGATTGATATGGATCGATGAATCTGATATGTCACAAGTGGTGATAGATTTGCCCTGAGCGATGAGGACTTTTGATGAATTAGCGACTAGATGTGATTGTTTGTCTTGATCACTAATGAAAGATATTGATAGAAATTGATTGATATAATTTGATTTACAGACTTTGAATGATGTGTAATACCATACCCCCTTTGGGATTAAAATTGAAATCTGACAAGAAAAGTCAGCGTTGAGAGCTCAGAAGCATGTTGATTGATGGGAAAAGTGGTTATACACATTCAAGAACATGTTTTGCATCGTTTGAAGGTCCTGGAGACTGAATTTGACTAGGTTTGACCATGATTTGACCATGGTTGACCAAGTTGAAATTTTGATAGTTTGATGTAAGATAATCAGTTAAGTTGAATACTAGATTTTTGTGATGATTGAAGGTTGATTATGCAAGCAATTAATAATACGAATGATCTCAGATTTGAATTTTGATCCTGAAAAAGGATTCTGCTTGCTATTTCATTGGAGGAACCTTCGTGTGAGATTTAGTTCTTGTTAGACTTGAAGAATTGATATGAAAAATTATTTAAGCTTTGAAGTTCATTTAGTCATTGTGAGATCATGCAAAGATGAAAAATGCAAAGAAGCATGCAATATGAAATGCAACCTAAGACCTAGGACCTAGTCACTGATCATATGTCGATTTGTTATCATCATTGAACTTTTAGGTAATTGGATAAATCAATACAATGCCCACTAGCCATGAAACCATAGACATATGAATATCAATTTGTATGCACAAGAATCAATACAACACCCACTGGTTATACAACCATGGACATATGAATATTGATTTGTTTTCAGAATGTTGGATTAGATATAAGCACCAAGGCACAAATGCCAGGATGACCTGAATATCATGTCCATTTTGATATAGCAATTTGTACAAGCATCAAAACATAAATGTCATGATGACCTGAGTATGCCTTGCGTTGAAAACACATCGAATAGTCAAGAGATCATTCTAAATCCAATGTGAATTACCCGTAGTGACCCTTTATCATTCACATCCTTAGGCAAGATTGCATTCCACAGTAGGAGAAAGAACTTACTCAAAAAGACAATAGTTAGATCAAATGTCCTTGAATTTTTCAGGTATCAATGGTCAAGGTATGCATGGCCATCCAATTCAAGATAGAGGCTCTTATAGTCGGACACCATTTCAATCCAAAATTTCCAAAGTTGTTAGATTTTCACATACAAGCAGAAGATAGAGAAAAGATTATGCCCCCAGTCATCACTCTCTAAATCCTATAAAGGACATCATTGAAGAGCTCAAAGGGACACAATATGCAAAAATCTCAATGCGAATCAGTAAGCATACAAGGAGATAAAAGCATGTAAAAAGCATAGATTGTTTTCAGTTGAGTTTTGATGTTTGATTGTGTTGTTGTAGATGCAAAATCCTTTCTGGAGACAAGACTGACTGACTGACTCACATGAAGCTTCAAAGGACTCTGACTAGATATGATCCATCTAAGATACATGGGAGACCATAGGATATGACATTGATTGCCCCTAAGTGTTAAACATTGATAGGATATAGACGCTTGAGCTGATTGGTGTACAGACCTGACTTATTGAAAACTAGAAATGCAGAAACAAACTGAGAGATATGTACAACTAAAGCAAGACTGAAAGCTGGGAAAGACCAAGATTGTGCTGATAGATGGAGCATTTGGAACAAGTGGCACCCATTTGCCAGGTTTTCACCATCTTGGTAGAGATTCTATTTTTGCTACCAAGGTGCCTGTTTCCAGGTTTTCACCAAGGCACTTTTTCTTTTTTCTTTTTTTTTCGTATTCTTCATTTTTTTCAATTTTTTTCAATTTTTTTTATTTTTTTGTGAATCATCAAGGCACCTATTGCTAGGTTTTCACCAAGATGTTCATTTTTTTAGGACTTTTTCTGATTTTTAAGATTTTTTTAGGACATTTACCAAGCACTGAATGCCTTAGGAGTAGAATTTCTTCAGATTGAGAACTTTGATTGGTTCTCGGAGCTGTTCTCCTTCAGTCATTGAGAGTTGATAGGCACCAGAGCCAAAAGTAGTAGTGATAACAAAGGGACCAGGCCAATTGGGTTCGAACTTCCCCTTGCGTTCTTGATGTGATTGATTTTTAGGATTTTCTCTCAACACTAGATCACCAACCTAAAATTCCCTGTGTCTGACTTTCTTGTTGTAGCCTCTAGACATTCTTTTTTGATACACTCTGAGATGATCATACGCTGCTTGTCTACGCTCATCTAGTAATTCCAGTTCTTGTAACCTAGACACTCTATAGTCTTCATCAGTGACAAGTCCATGCATTCTGATTCTGAGTGATGGGATTTCAACCTCAATAGGTAGTACTGCTTCAGACCCATAAACTAAAGTGAAATGTGTAGCCCCTGTAGGTGTTCTGATACTAGTCCTGTAGGCTCATTCTGATACTTGTTCTGATACTAGTTCTGATACTAGTTCTGATACTGATTCTGATACTGATTCTAATACTAATTCTGATAATTGTTTTGATACTGGTTCTGATACTGATTCTGATACTGGTTCTGATACTGATTCTGATAATTATTCTAATACTAGTTTTGATACTGATTCTGATACTGATTCTGATACTGATTCTGATAATTGTTCTGATACTGGTTCTGATACTGATTCTGATAATTATTCTGATACTAGATCTGATACTGGGTATACTTGATAGCATATTTTTCTATTGCAAACTCCCAAGCAAGATCATATCATGCAGTCCCAATGTCTAGCAAGGTGGAGAACAAGAGGGATTGGCAAGCTAGTGGAAGAGATGGAAGACAAGAGAATAAAAGATAATGAAGGGAAGAAATCCTCAAGGGCAAACTCCTCAAGAATACCCAAGCTATGGAAAAATTGTCATGTAAAGCATATTTGGATAAGTAGGGAAAGGCTAGTATAGGATAAGTCACAAAATCATAATGCAAGAGTAGGAAAGGATGCAATCCAAAGGAGTAGACATGTCAAGAGGCTTCATAGCACCATGTTTTACTCTTTCTTTCTTTTTTTATTAGATCAAGACCAAAGGGGAAAAGGATAGCGATAGGAGAAAATGAATGGAGGAAGATGGATATGAAGGCTAAACATGGAAGGAATGAAAGAAAGATCATCGTAAGATAGCTCACAAAATAGTCCAATGTTCGTGTATAGATCAACATTGTCAAGATCAAAGAGAGAAGATGAAATGGATGAAATATGTAGAAGAACTACGCATAATGCCTGATTGCCAGGTTTTCATCATGGTACTTACCCAAGGTGCCACAAGGGAGTGGTTTTCACCATAGGACAAATTTATTTCTCTTTACTTTTGCTACCAAGGTGCCTATTTCCAGGTTTTCACCAAGGCACATTTTTAATTTTTTTTTTTTTTAAATTATTTCTTTTTTTTTTTTTTTTGGAAGAAGGCAAGTTTTTTAGATAGTGCTCCTTGAAATGATAAACCATGATATGCCAAGGATTCGAAATGATACACTCAAAGATGCTGATAGGGAAAGGGAGATGGAAGAGAAAAATGGAGGATAAGGTTTTATGTAAAGCGAGTGAGGTTGGAAGATAGGAGGAATAGGCAAGTGACGAAAAATGATAAAAGGTAGAAGGTAATGAATAGAAGGATTGTGAAAGGGTAGATGGAAAGGAAGGCACGATCAATGTAAACACACACCTTGAAGGGTGGAAAGAGGGTGGAGGAAACATGAATGAAGGAATACATGAAGGAATATGGCGAATGGATAGAAGAGGTTGAGGTTTGGGCACATGAAATGGAAGAATATTTTTGGAAGGAGATGTAGTGGAAGCCTTTGGAAGCTTGAATGTCAATTTCACTTTTTGTTCAACACCAGACTCTTTCAAGAGAGACTTTGGAATCCATATAGTCATAGGCTTTTTATTTCCTTTTGATGATTTAGAGATATTATCTTCAATGATGGATTTTGGAACCCATAATTATCTTGTAGTTTTTTTTTTAGATATCTCTTTTGACTTTATGCCTCCATGTTGTTTAGAGGAGACATGGTGATCTTCTCTTTTTGATGGATTCTTGTATTGCTTCTTTTTCTTATATTGAACATTCAAGTTACTTCCAAAAGACTTAGGATTTGTGGAAGAGGGAGGATATGACTAGTTCAGATGGGTGGGTGGATGAAAAGGATTCAAGGGTATGCATCTATGTTGATCTTGAGGAAAGATGGGAGATGGAGGTATGTAAGGACCCAAGATGGCTAGCGAATTAGGAGAGTTAGGAGGGGAAAGTGAAGGGACATAAGGACCCAAGATGGAAGGAAGGCATGAAGCCCTTAGTAGTGGTGGAGGAGGTCCAAGGATGGACATAGAAGATACAAAAGGATAATCAATAAGTTCATCAACATCTATATGACGACCAAGGATATCAGCATCTTTAGAGTGAGCATTAGAATTTTCAATAGAATCATGGACATCTTGAATATGAGAACCTTCTTTGGTAGGATTGTTCAAAGCTTGCAAAGACTTAGGAAGAGTAGAAAGTGGAAGTGAACATGGAGTGGTAGAATAAGAAGATGGAAGACTTTGATCTTGACAAGGATCTTGGGATAGCACCAGCGCATAATTTGTCTCTTGATTTTCAATAGGCTTAACATTGGAAGTAACAACACTATTTTTACCAACCTTAATGGAAGTATCATCTTTGGAAAGCGCAAGTGTAGTAAGGTCATTTTGATTGTCAATAAGTTCAATAGTGTGAGTAGTAGCTTGATCTTGCTTAGGAGAAGACTTAAGACATGGTGGAATGCATGAAAAAGGATGTATAGGATCAAAAGAACCATGAAGCATATAAGAGACATTGGGAAAAGGAGTGGATGAAATGGAGGGTTCTTGATCTTGATCTTTCTTTATGTTCTTTTCTTCATCATTTTTGGAATCCTCTTGACATGGAGCCACTTATAAGGACAAGGAAGCATGTTGGGATTGTATGGAAGACTTTGGAAGATATGGTGGAGGACTAGCTGAAGTAGGGATTATAGCATATAAAGGCTTAGGCTCTTTAGGTTTATCATCATTGAAAGTATTTGCATCCAAGTGAAGGAGAGCTTGAGTTTCTTTAAGAGGTAGCCCTAGAGGATAACTATAAGGAACCACATGAAAAGTATCAGGGCTTGTGTCGAATGAAGGTTCTATGAAAGATTTGAAAGACTCAGAAGCTTTAGGAAATGTATGAGTATTGGAGGAAGTAGGGGATGGAAGGGAACCATCACAAGACAAAGGTCTAACATTAACATGATCTTGCTTGAGAGTGTAATCTTTATTTTCAGCCTGAGAGTTCTTAGAGGAGAGATCCTTATAGTATGGATGTTTCAAGCTAGCATGATGTATTTTATAGTCCTCAGCAGTAGTAGATGGATCATCATCAAGGTATTGTCCACAAAAGCCATCAAAATCTCTTTCAAAATTAAAATCATATGGATCACCATCATGATCTATCCAATGTGATAGTCCATTTGTAGTAAGTAGGAACAAACAATGAGGACTCTTAGGAATAGAGCTGTCATAGGTATCATTACATTGTCTGCCATCATAGTCATCATAGTCTCCAAAACTGGATGTGTCACTCTCTGTGGAAGAGGTATCATATTGCTCAAATTTTGGCTGGGGGCATGGTGACATGTACAAGTCTTTATCAAATGGAAAAGAGTATAGAGATTCCATGGAGAACTCTTTAGGTTCCTTTTCTTTCTCAAGTTTGTCAAGCTAGACTTGCATAGCATGTATCTGTTTCATCATAGCGGTGATCAGAATTTCTTCCTCATGTGTACTGATTCTTTGAGACATGTGTACTAATTCTTGATAGCTATTGATATGTTCTTGACACAGTGATTTTGTTTGATAGATTCTGGAACTAGGCTGAAAACATTAGATATCTTGCAATTTGATAATTTCTGACAACTCTCTCAAATTTTTCCAAATGACACTCTACAGAATCGTACGACACTGGGTAGTCTATGAAATGACAGTTGCTAAACTTGTACGATAGTTGGGTAGCAATGAAATGATAGTTGACAAAACTTGTACGACAGTTGCTAACAGGGTTTTGACTTTCTTGAATTTGCTGGTTTGAAAACTCGTACAACACTAGGTTCTCAATCGTACAACAGATGGGCAATACTGAAATGACACTTGACAAAAATCGTATAACTTTTGACTTCTTGAAATGACTTTTGACTCTAGAAAGATTTTATGTCAATTTTTGCAAAATTTAAGGTCTTCAGTTTTGGATTGTTTGCAAATTGTACTATCCATATTTTGAAGGTTATACTAGATTTGATCATTTTTAATAGCCAAGTAGATAAACAAGCACGCAGAATAGCAAGTGATTCCAAGCACGTCTGAAAACAATGAACAAGGGCAAAAGTAGCCTTGCACATGAACAATCAAGTGACCAAATTGTGCTAATCCCTGAGAGTACTAATTGTGTATGTTCTGAAAAGTTTTGCAATAACACACATATACCTAAAAGTGAAAAATTGGCCTCTCTAGGGTTTTTAGTAATGGTTTGACTCTGCAACTTTTATGATTCAAAGGGGTGAACTCCAATCCTGGCACACCAAGGTTTTGACACAGTCTGAGAACTTAATCTTCAAGAGCTGCCAGGGAGATCTAACAACCCAACAATGAACCATACCCATGGAGATTTCTTCCACAAGGACATTTATATAGCGGCTGTCACTACCATGGTGAAAATGGCTATTACCATTTGAGGTTCCATCAACGTAGTTTTCCCTGTGAAGGGATTGTCTGCTACGGTTAACCCTCCCTAAAGGTGACTCACAGATTTATACCACAAGGGGGCTTGGTTCCAGATTGAAGGTTTTGACACCTCTTCACTTTTAACCCAAACAAAGCAAGCAGATGAATCCGACATGCTAAGACAAAGTATGTTTCACCAAGGTTTGTGATATCAACTCCATGTGATCTATCAACCTCTCTAGGGAGAGAATGTATCAATCAATAAGAGAAGATGCACTAACCAATTTTGATTCACCAAAAGCTCATGATATCAACCCCACGTGATCTATCAACCTCTTCGGAGAGAGAATGTATCGATCAATAAGAGAAGATGCACTAACCAAGTTGAATGTGAAACGCACTAAGTATCCTCCCTACCTACAAGGATTCCATCATCAAGGAAAGATTTCGCTAGGAATCCAATCTCTCAAGAATCACGAATAGTGTTCATAGGGCCTAATTACTATGTGAGCACAGATATATTCCTGAAAGTAAATCTACCAAAAGTACCCAAAAAGCAGAAAGAGGAACACTTAACGCTTAAAGAAAATATGAGATAAGTCCACAAGGTGGAACACTTAACACCTCACACAAGCTAAAAATGAGTCCACAACTTAGAAAACAAGTGAGTTCCTAAAAGCACAAAAGGGTTGCCAAGTGGAACACTTAACGCTTCTGTCCTGTTGACCCCTCCCCTTTATGGCGCTGAGATTGCAACCATGGGGTGGAAATGAGAGGCTGATGGATTAGTGAGTCCAATAACCCAAGATAGCAATCAAGATCAATCACAAGTATTCTAAGACTACTTAATGAATCCTTAAGGGGTCACAACCTAGTATCAATTATGCAAGTGTGTAAAACAAAAGCGTGAAAAGAATCACCCAAGCTAGACACACGAGAGATTTATTTTAAGTCCAAATTGAAATGTTATTAGATGAAGGAGAATACCTGGGATCCTTGCAATGCACTTAGTAGATTTTACCTGATTTTTAGCAATTTTTGTTGAGCTTTACCATGCAAGCAAGCTACAAACTCTCCAACAAGCCAATAAGCAAACAAGATATGCAAGGTATATTCAACTTATGAAAACCCTAGGGTTAGATCTAAAAATCAATTGTTAAAAGTAATAATAACCAAAAATTAATCCAAATGACAACTCATATCATGCATTGAATCGTATGAAAAATAAGTGCATACCCATCACAAAATTTTAATTTTTTTGCACTGCATTTGACCTAGTCAACAAGATCTAATTTTTTTGATATGATTTTGGCTACAAAAATAGAAATTCAGAATAGAGATCCCTACTAAAAAATAGGGAGCTTTCCAAAAATGCAAAAATTTTAGAAAAATATCTTCATTTGTGCCCTAGAGACCCATTTTGTCAAAATGGACTAGTTTTTGCAAATTGACTATTTGAGCTATTAAATTGCATCCAAATTTAAAATACAAAGAATAGACCCCCTATAGAATTTAAAGAGATTTTTGAAAATGTAAAAATTTCCAAAACATATTTTGATTTGCAATGAAAATTAATTTTTTATGAAAAATAAAAAAAAAATTATTAAAAATTTAAACAAATTTAGAAATTTTTTTATCAAAGCTTCCCCGATATGTCACCAACTTGCAAAAAAAATTTTAGACCAAAAATCCAAGTCGTTTGAGAGATAAAATTAAATCTTTAAAACTTTGGGGTTTTAGCTCCCAAAAAAAATCAAAACCAGCATGCAAAGATGGGTTGCCCCACGGTGGGTGCCAAAAATGTGTGTGTAAAAATTGTACCTGATCTATAGACATAACACTTCAGTAAAACATTAGAGGTTAGCTATAATCAAAATCGTGCAAAATTGAAATCTAATCTAACCAAGTGATTTACTACCTTCTAATAGGTGCGAGATTGATGTTCTCAGATTGTAATCGAGATCAATGACCTAGACGACACCTAAATGAAAGATTTGAATGCAATTGATCTAGATATGAATTGAATGCAATTAAGCTATTTTTTTGGGGGGATTTTATGATGCAATAAGGAATGAAAACTTGATATGAATCTATGCTAGATGAAATTGATATGCTATGAATGCTATTGAAAATTGATATGCAATGCTAATCTAACAATGATATGCAATATGAATGCAAAAATAAGATTGATCTCACAAAGATTTCGATTCACAAGAGCTTTGATTCTCCCAATTCCAATTCTCCAACGTGATTGTGCAAATTTGTGGATTGCTTGGATGCAAATTTGAGAGATGATTGAGAGATGAATTATGAAGAGCTAAGCCTTGTTTTTATAGAAATCTAGGGCTTTGGAGGTGCATGGAAAAAAGCCATAAATCACTCAAATAACTCAGGTTGATTTTTGAGTTATTTTTAAATAAAGGATAATTAACTCACAAAAACATGCAAAAGCTAAGCTTTAACTCAAAATAGAGTTTAGCTTTAATTGATAATTGATAGTTGTCTGCTTTTATGATTATGCATGTTTTATTTATGAATTAATTTAATAATAAAGTGATTTATTTCCAACTTAACTGATTTTTGAAATAAGATAATTGATTTATGGGTTAATCAATTATTTAATCAAACTTTTATTAAAAACTATATTATTAAATAATGACAACTTGCTTTAATTAATTAAATAAGAATTTAATCAATTATTCATATGATATTAGATTTATTGTCAAAATTAAATAATACAATTAATAATAGATAGTATTAAATTTAATTACACAATTAAGTGGCAAATATTAAATCTAATTAATTAAATATGAAAAATATTCAATTAATCAAACTTTAGGATAAATGTGATTTATTGCCAAATAATTATAAAATTAAAGATAATTATGATGATTAGGAATATTACTAGGAATATTCCCTGATGCAGAATTTAAGATAATCAATTATGATTCGATGATGTTTAGATGTGCCTTAGGTTAGGACTTTGATGTCAATTTTTTTCGATTTGTCGATGTAGGAGGTTAATGAACTTATAGCCCATTTTTGGGGTATTACAGGAATTAGCACCCATTATAAAATCCACTAGTGTATAATGATCCATGTTAGAAGATATTAAAACCCTATTAGGAGTTGATCTTTACAATGCATTAAGTATAGTGACCTGGTCAAAGGTCAAACCATGTTAGGAGTCTTTTATAATTGACCCTATTAGGTGTGAGGACAAACTATCTAGGAGAACATAGCTTGAAGGGTGAAGGATGCAACCTTATGAATAACAGATACACACTATATCTGGATCTTGGTGAAATGTGAGGTAGACCTGCTATCTTGATTAGTTCCAATGAATATAACACACTCTCTACTTGGTCACATAGACCTTCTACTGATGGGATAATACTTCACACTTACTACTCTCCTCTTATGTTTTCTTTATTTCATCTTGTTGCCATGGTTATCAATAAAAACTGACTGATTATATATATCTTTTTCCATAATCAAGTCGACATGTTAGAACCTTCTTGAAATCAAATTAGAGAAATAATATAACTCTCTTACAACATATCAAATGGCTACAATAACCATGTAACACCAAAATGACTATGCAACTCCATATGAGTAGATGCGATGCTTCATGCTGTCAGCTCCACCAAATCAATTAAATCTTTCTTCTCAAATTGGATTATGATCTACACTCTTAAAAAAACATCCTTAACTCTTATCCAAACATAATACAAAGAACACATATCATAATGATAAGCACAACTATTACAAAAATATAAATAATGTTGGCTCTGTCAGATAAACTCAGAAAACTGTAACTAGCAATCTGGAAACATCATAACTTGACCTATACTACACAATTGACTCTACATCCATGAACATAGCTTCACTAACATGTTTCCAACATAAATATAAATGTGCAAGGCTCCATCACAACCATACTAAAAATCACATACAAAACTCTTCTTGGGACCTATTCACAAACACTATTCAAACAAACAACTATATAACTATTCTTCACTTAGAATCAACCTTTGTGCTTGTGATATCATGCTGATAACATATCTAGGAAACATATGCTCAATGTTCACTCCTTAATTCTTCCACAAACACTAATTACCATATGTATCATTAATGAAAAACATACAGTCAACACTAATCTATTGGCGAATCTCTAGCAATCTCCCCCTTTGGCATTGATGACAACATATGGAATGAAAAACACCACCAATCCAAAAGTACAATTATTTTATAACATTCTCCATTTCCTCAAAAAGACTCCCCCAAGGATTCATCCTCCAACTATTGCATCTTTTTACTGTATGCTCCCCCTTTCTTCATGCTCCTCCTATTTTCTTTCATTTTTTTTCATGACTATATACTCACTCTCCCTTTGACATCAATGGAAAAGGGTGCAAAAAATTATAAGCATTGGTACTATTCCTGAAGTAGATTAGTCAGCCATTCATGAGTCACTAAGGACTAATGCACTCCTACAAAGTCTAATTAGATTTAGGGAGTGGAATTACTCCCAGATTCTCCCTAAGATATTCAAAAGTATCCTTTGGTAAAGGCTTTGTGAATATGTCAGCTAACTGATCTTTTGTACTCACATAATCCAACTTTACTTCTTTCTATGCAACTTTCTCTCTTAGGAAGTGATATTTTATCTCAATGTGTTTTGTCTTTGCATGAATCACATGGTTCTTTGACATATTGATAGTCCTTGTATTATCACAATGAATAACAATAGGATAATCAATCTAAATTCCAAAATCTTTTATCATCTACTTGATCCACATAATTGTAGAACAATTTAATGCTACTACCATATACTCTGCTTTTACTATGGATTGAGAAATAGAATTATGCTTCATGCTTGTGAAAGTAACAAATATATCTCCAAGAAATACTGCTCCTCCTGATGGTCTCTTTCAATCATTAATGCATCCTACCCAATCTACATGAAGCTCTACATTTTATGAATTACAATACCAAAAACCATAGTCTATAGTTCCTTTCAAATATCTAACTATCCTCTTTATTAGCATGAGATGAATTTGTTTAGGTTATGTTGTGAATCTACCAACTATACCAATTGCATTAGAGATATATGGTCTAGATTGAGTAATATATATGAGTTTACCAATCATAGACTTATATAGGGTTATATCTACTATTGCTTAATCATCTTATTTTAAAAGTCATGAAGGGTCCTCCCTTTAATACCACAAACACATAATAGAAAAAGAGAAACAACAACAATTTGCAAGAATAGAAAATGGGCTTGTTATTATCTCCACAAGTGTGGAATTACAAATTTTAGAATTACAATATGCAAAGCCACATGGGCATTCCCCTTATAATATTCTATAGGAAAAAGCCTTGAATCATTACCCAGATCTACCTAGAACTGCACAAGACAACACTATGGGCCTTCTTTATATAGGCAATTTCCACCACCTGAGAAGGTTCCAAAAATTTAGTCCTTAGGGCCGACCAAGCTTAGAATCATTTTATTTTTCAATTTATTACATCAAAGTCAGATCAAAATAACTTTTGAAAATTGAACATAAATTTTGAAGAAAACTTATTTTCTTCCATTTCAAGTGGCCCGACTTCCAGAGACCATAAGTCATCACCAGTTGACCCAATTGACTATTATGACCCCATTTCAAAAAGTGCACAAGGAGCTCTATAGTTCCTGACTAGTGCAGCCTCTAGTGAGCTGAAGTTTTGACCTCATCTGAGGCATCTAAAGCCTTCAAAACTGAGTTCAAAGTTTTTGTACCCTGCTACCAATACCAAAAATATTTAATATCTTCAAAACTAGACCTGATCTAGCCATGAAACTTTACTGGCAAACTAATATGACTGAGATGAACCTCCACATGTGAAATCAAAACATTCTAAGATCATATGACCAACTTACTAAAAATTTTAATTTTCCATAAATAGAAGCTTTGCACAAGATATCGCTTATTTAAAATAAAACCAAAAATATTTTTGGGTGATGCAAGATTGCTCTTACACCTAGGATGCTCCTGCATAAGACACCCAGGGTAATTTGAGAAGTGACCCAGTCACAACTCAAGTGTGAAGAGGAAAAAAAAGACAGTTAACCTCCTCCCTAGTAAACCATGATGAATCTTCAACAGGTCATTCTTTCCATTTGACCAAATATTCTTCATATGTCTTGTTCTTTGTGCTTCTACCAACATGACTATACAGTATATCTTCAATCTCTTTGGTATCTGAACTACTTGTTGGAATAATCCATTGTGTCATTGTGATCTCATCTTCAACACCTACTACATGATACTCTATCAAATCTAAAATGTTAAACACTGGTCAAATATTTAGCTCACTAGGTAATTTTGCCTCATATGCATTTCCTGAATTATGCTTCTTTAGTATGTTGCATGGCCCAAACTTGTTCATTTTCAACTTGTTATATGTACAAATTAGGAATCACTCCTTCTGCAAATGAACCATGACTTCATCTCCAATCTAAAACTCCTTATGCCTCCTCTTTTCATCTGCCTTAGCCTTATACTATACATTCATCTTGGTAATATGCTTCCTCACCTCCTCATGGATGTTCTTCAAATGTTCTACAAAATCCTCAGCTTCAACACTACTTATTTCTCCTTTATCTATCTTCCTCAACTTAGATGCATTTCTGGGACTACTTCCATATACAATCTGGAAAGGTGATTTACCAGTGCTCCTATTGACAAAATTATTGTATGAAAATTCTACCTATGGTAGAATAAAATCCCATCTTGTTGGCTTATCTCCAACCAAAAATCTCAGCAAATTCCCCAAACTCCTATTCACCACCTCTATTTCTCCATCAGTCTATGGATGATGTGATGAACTAAACTTCAAATCTATCTTCAACTTCTTCCACAATGTACACCAGAAATATCCAATGAACTTGGGGTCCTAATATGAAACTATGGTCTTTGGAAAACCATGTAGTCTCACCACTTCTCTAAAAAATTTTTTTCTATATGAACAACATCATTAGTCTTCTTGTAGGGAATGAAATGTGCCATCTTTCAAAATCTATCAACTACAACAAAAATTGAATCATGTCCCCACTGTGTCCTCAACAAACCAAGAACAAAATCCATACTAATATCCTCCCATGGCTTCTCTGGTATAGGTAATGGCTAATACAATCCCATATTTTGCTTCACTCCTTTTTCCATCTGATATACTCTATAACTCTATACAAACATCTTGACATCTTGCTGCAACTATGGCCAATAATAGTTCGCACTAACAACAGCAATGGTTTTATCTTGACCAAAATGTCTAGCCAATCCTCCCCTATGCTTCTCCTTGATGAGATTATCCCTCATAGAACTTCATGGAATGCACAATTGACTCCCTTTGAATAGCATACCATCTTGTATGATGAAATCTAGCCACTTCATCCTGTCTAGAGTAATAGGTTTTGTACAAGCTTTCCAAGCTTCACCAAAATTAGGATCCTCTAGATACAAACTCTTGATTTCCTTGAACCCAACCATCTCAATCTATATCTCTATGAAAAAAAATTTCCTTCTACTAAGTGCATCTACAACCCTGTTAGACTTTCCACTCCTATGTTTCAAAACAAATGTATATCTTTGCAAAAACTCAACCCATTTCAAATGCCTCTAATTCAACTTTCCTTGACTATTCAAATATTGGAAAGCTTGGTGAAAAAGGAAATAAAAAGATGGTGGGACACCAAAAAAGAAAATCATTGACAATACCAAGGGTCCCAACACCCATTTCAAATAAGGATACAGAGATGGAAAGAAAAAGGAAAGAAGATGAGGACCTAGCAAGAGAATTACAAAAGGCTGAAATTGAAGCCTCCATTGTAGGAAAAAGAAGAAAGATCTAGTTCTTGAAGGCTTCATCTACAAGTACTCTTGTTCCATCCACTGCTAATGAACTAGGTATGCCATCTATAACTACTACTATTCCACTTAGTAATGCTACTACTAGTAATCTAATTCCTACTGCATCTACCAAATCAGTTGTTGACCCTAATAAATAGTCAAATATACAAATGGGTGGGAATGTAGATAAAAACATTGATCCTAAGGGGAACACTAGTTCAAGTTTTTGAAGAAGACCTATGCAACTAGAAGGCTATAGGAAAATTAGTTTTGATGGGATACCTGGCTATCCAAATGCTTTTCTGACTGATATAAGAGATAAGGTACCTAAGTTTTATGGTACAATGCCATTAGTTGTGAGGAACATCTTAGGTTATTTGTTGATATGCTAAATTATTATGAGATAGAGCATGAGGATGTAGTCATGAAATTATTTTTTCAATCTTTGGTGGAGGATGCTAGAGATTGGTTTAAGAGACTCCCTGACTGATGTATTGACACTTGGGATTCTTTTGAGAAATATTTCAAAAGTAGTATGGTGATAGGCCTAATGCTAGTTTCATGTTGAATGAGTTCAACACTATAAGAAAAAATCAGAATGAATTTGTACTTAAGTTCAATATGAGGTTTCAAAAGGGTATGCATAAGCTATTTCAAGTCATGAGGTTAGATGACAATGTTTGTTTGACCACATACTTCAATGTCTTTGATGGAAAAATGGGATATTTGTTGAGGGAAAAGGAACCAAGAACTCTCAGAGATGTTTTTAGGATTGCTATCAACATTGAAAACAATATGAAAATATTAGGAAAATTGGGTGGAAAGAGAGATGATCCAAAGTTGTTTGGAGATAAAAAAAATTTAAAGGGGATAATGAAAGGAATGTTGGAAACAAGAAACAAGAGGAAGACAAACTAGATAAGGTGTTGAATGCATAGAAGGATTTAAAAGCACCTGCTAATAGGAAAAATAATGCTCCTACTAATGAAAAGCCTCAATTCAACAATAATTTCAATATGTAGAACAGACTACAGAAATATCCCTACAATACCCAATGGAAGGATGGCAAGCCTATTGTCCTTGCTGCAAGAGGAAATAATGATAAAGTTATCCCTAATCCTTTGCAAAAATCCTCTGTAAATGTTATAGAGAATGCACCATGGTGCATAGAATGCCAATCCCCTCATTCTAAAAATCATTGTGTGGTTGCACAATCCATGTTAGCATATCAAGATGATAACAATGAGGAGTTAGATAAAGAAGAAAATCATGATGACATTGGATGCAACATGGAAATTTCATATTTAGGATATGAAGATGATTTTGATATTGATAAAGAAGTAGATGTGTGTTTGAAGAGACACAATAGGGAACTTTTCCATTAGGAGGTTTTTTCTGATAATGATGACATTGATGAAAAGACATGTAACATGATTTCTTCCTCAGAAATAATAAATTTGAGAAGACCTTCAAAGGAAGAAATGGATAGAATTACTATAGAGATGATAGCCCAAGTGAAAACTAGAGGCATGGTGGCAAGGGATCCAAATGGGAAAGCTACAAGAAATTTTATGAAGAACACCAACACTAGGGAACCCAGTGAAAATAAATCAAAGGATGATCATTTAGTAAGGTTCAAAAATATGAGAGGTAATAAGTGGGAACCTAGGGGAGTTGGAGCTGAGAAGATTCCTACTATTCAAGACAAAAATCATCAGAGTGAAGTGGAAATGCCAATTGACAAAATGGCTAAAGTTGACAAGGTAAAGGTCACAACTACAACCAATATATCAGATAAACAAAAGGACACTAAGGCAATGCAAATTGAAATTCCTCCCTCTACCCCTGTTGATATGTTGGCTATACTGTCTTAGATAACTATTAAGTTTCCTTTGTCAAAATTGTTGAGGATCCCTAAGCATAAGGATAGTGCTATTACATGGGTAGATAATGTTCATATTAATTATGTTGCATGTAATGAACCTTAGGACAAAGTTTTGAAAGAAGTGGAGGTTCAGGGATTGGTATCTCACATACCACCTATATATTTGGATAATTCTGTCAATGCTAGCCTTGAAAATATAGATCCATTCTTCTTGAGTATCCTTGTGAATGGAATGAAATTAAGAAATTTTATGATTGATTCTAGTGCCTCCAATACTATCATGCCTTTCAAAATTATGGAAAAATTAGGCCTTAAAGTTGATACAAATCAAGGAAGATGTTGTGCAATGGATCAAAGGGAAGTACCAATCATTGGGACTATAAGTGCAATGCCATACAAATTGGTAGCTTATCTAGAGAAAGAATTTACTATGAGTGTCTTGGTAGTAGAAATTCCACCCCATTATGGTATTTTATCTAGGAAATGGAGTGCTTCCATGGGTGGGTGTTTGCTGTGTGATCTTTCTTCTGCAACTTTCAATATTAATGATCAGTTTATTAGGATTGAAAGAGAACCAAGGGTAACTTATATGGTTGAAAAGAATATTGATAATGAGGTTACTTGATTTATAGATACTGATGTCAATGCTTTCAGATTTGAGGTCACTGTACTTGAAAAGGAGTAGGTATTGCCATGTATTGTTGAATAGATTAGTTCTAGGTCTGTGAAGGGTGATTTGTGGGTAATGTACTTTGATGGTGCTAGTTGTAGAGATGGAGCAAGAGCAGCTATTTTACTCATTTCCCCTTATGGAAATACCTAAAAATTCTCTTTCACATTGAATTTCATTTGTACCAATAATATAGCAGAATATGAAGCATTATTGCTAGGATTGAGATTGGCACAAAAGCATGGAATTAGATGTATAAAGGTTGTTGGGGATTCTGAATTAGTGGTGTCCCAACTAAGATCTATGTATGCTTCCAAGAACAAAAGGTTGAAGCAATACAAAAATGTTGTATGGGATTTGATTGAGTGTTTAGATGCCTTCAATATTGAGTGGAAGGATAGAAGTAATAACAAGATGGCTAATTTGCTAGCCAATATTGCAATCAATCCTGGCGATATTACTTTTGCTGGCATCTCCAAAGTTGAAATTCAAAATAGGCCTAGTATACAAGACAATGTTGAGAATTGGCAAGTTTTTGAAGATGACCAAGATATCTTGAGATTTATGAATTGTGAAGACCGGTATCATGGTCAGGAATTAGATTGTTCAGCCTTGATTGAGATTACAGAAGGAAAGGAGGTTGTCCTTGGTAATGAGGTCCTGCAACTTAAAACTAACAAAGTTGTATTTGATAACTAGGATATAGCTCAAAAAGATATTAAAAGGGAAGTTCATATGAATTTGGAAGATGTAAATCTTGGAACACAAGAAGCACCTAAGAAGGTGTACATTGGTAAGGATATGTCTCACAAGGTAAGGAAGTCCATGATTGAGCTATTAAGAAAATTTAGGCATGTATTTGCATGGTCATATGATGACCTAAAGGTTTATAGAGAAGACTTGTTCTAGCATGTTATTCCTTTAAAAGAAGATGCTAAACCCTTTAGGAAAAACCAGAGGCCTATAAATCCTACTTTGGCACCTAAAATGCAAGAAGAATTAATGAAGCTAAGAGATGCTAGAATCATCAAGCCCATTAGGCATTCTTCTTGGGTTTCAAATTTGGTCCCTATTAGGAAGAAGAATGGAGACATCAGACTATGTGTGGACTTCAAAAATCTAAATGTCTCTTTTCTAAAGGATAACTATTATCTGCCTAATATGGAGGGTATGCTACAAAGAGTGACCAGATCTAAATTAATGTCTATGATGGATGGTTTCTCTAGTTATAATTAGGTAATTGTAAAAGAATTAGAACAATTTAAGATAGCTTTTACTACACCTTGGGGAACTTATGTCTATGTGAGAGTGCCTTTTGGTCTCACAAATGCTGGTGTACCCTTTCAGAGGGAAATGGATGTTGCCTTTTCAGATTTCATAGATGATTTCCTTATTGTCTATCAAGATGATTTAACTTCCTATTCCAAGAAGGAAGAAGACCATTGTACTCATTTAGAAAAAATATTTGTGAGGGCTTTGGAATATGGCATTTCATTAAATCCAAGGAAATGTGCATTTGGTGTCACTAAGGGAAAGTTTGTAGACCACCTAGTTGGAAAGCAAGGAGTCAGAATTGATCTTGAAAGGGTGGCAGCTATTGAAAAGATTCAAAGACCAAAAAATGTTAAAGGAATTCAGTCCTTTGGTTAAGTGAATTTCTTGAGAAGATTTGTGTCAAACTTTGCTGAAGTCACTAGGCCTATATCTAAGATGTTGAAGAAAGGATCTAAGATCAAGTGGGAAGGTGAGCCTAATGAAGCTTTCAAGAATATCAAGTAGGCTATCAAAGATGCACCTGTGCTTAAGGCACCTGATTATAGTATCCCAATGCATGTCTTTTCCTTTGCATTTTTTCATACTATTGCTATAGTTTTATTGCAAAAAAATAATGAAGGCTATGAATAGCCTATTGCATTCTTTAGAAAATCTTTTTAGGTTGCTGAATTGAAATATGATATCAATGAGAAACATGCATATGCATTGGTGAAGGCTATCAAGGCTTTTAGGTGCTATTTGATGGGAGTAATTGTGATTGCTTTTGTACCAAGTGCTGCACTAAAAGATATTTTCTCATAGCAGGAGGTGCCTGGAAGGAGATGCAAATGGATAAATAGAATTCAAGAATTCAATATTGACATCCAAATTACCAAGTTGGTCAGAGGATAAGGATTGGCAAAACTGATGGCTCAATCCAATCTTGATGAAAACTAGATAAACTAGATTGAGATTGATTACACTTGTGATATGGATGATTGTATCTCGTATCAAGATATTATCTTATACCTAAGAAATATGAAGTGTCCAATAGAATTGGATGACAATAAGAAAAGGACATTGAAGTAACAAGCCATCAAGTATGTGATTGTAAAATTCAAATTATATAGGAAAAATTTGGATTGCAGACTTTTAAAATGTGTTGATGGAAGCCAGGCGGACAAGTTGTTAAAAGAAATGCATGAGGGAGTTTGTGGAGGACATTACATGGGTAAAACTACTACTCAAAAAATCTTGAGAGTAGGATTCTAGTGGCCCACAATCTTCAAGGATGTAGAGCAATTGGTAAGGAGGTGTGATGCTTGTCAAAGGTTCTCTGGTAAGCTTAAATTTTTAGGCAATGTGCCTTTAAGGCCAGTAGAAGTGCAAGCTCCTTTCCAATCATGGGGAATAGATTTTATAGGGCAAATAGAAAACAATTCTAGTGGAGGAAATTCTTGGATCTTAGTTGCTACTGATTATTTTACGAAGTGGGTAGAAGCTATCCCCACAAGGAATTCAACTAGTAAGGTGGTGACTAATTTCTTGTTGAATAATATTGTTACTAGGTTTGGTTTTCATGAGAGGATTGTCAGTGATAATGTAATGTGTTTTAGGTCTATTGAATACAAGGATTTCTGCAAAGGTCTAGGAATTCAGATGTCATACTCCTCACCCTATCATCTACAAGGGAATGGATAGGCATAATCAACAAATAAGAGCTTGATAAAAATCCTCAAGAGGATCCTTGATAAGAATAAAAGAGCATGGAGTTCAAAGTTACCATTAGCTATCTGGGCTGATAGGCTAACTATGAAGAAGGCAATTGGTTGTGCACCATTTGACTTAGTGTATGGGATACATGCAAGGATGCCTCAGAACAACTTATTGGAAATGTATAAGTTTGTTCAATTGTATGATGATGATATAGATGATGAAATGAAATTGAGGATTGAGGATCTCATCAGGTTGGATGAAACTAGAAGAGAATCAACCTCAAGAAATGCCAAGTTGCAGTTATAAGTTAAGAATCTATATGACAAGAGAGCTATTGAAAGGAAGTTAGAACCTGGTGACTTGGTATTAATTTGGAATGCTAGATTGGAAGATAAAGGGAAGCATGGAAAATTTGATCCAATATGGCTGGGGCCATATTTGATTCATGAAAATTGGGGCCAAGATTCTTATATTGTCAAAGAATTAAATGGTGATATTCAAGAATTGCTAGTTCATGGACAATTCTTAAAGAAATACTTCAATTAAAGGTATTTATCTTTCCATGAATAGTAGTTAGGTCTGTATATGTTGTACATTCTATATAGTGGTGCATTTCCTTCTTGTTCTTTTCATCTTAATTTGTAGGGTTTTGTCCTGTTGCTCTCTATTGTTCATGTTTTGTCCAGTAGGTGGTTTGCTTAACTTGAGATTCTAGATCCTTTCCATGCCTGGGAGAGGCATACATCCCTAGACATAGCCACTATTAGCACCTGCAAACATTTATGGCTATATAAAATTTTCCTTGGTCTCTACATGATTTTCCTTGTTTCTGGCCTGAAACCCTAGGTCTTTATTCATATTTCTAGCTGTTGGAAGGAAAAAACCCTAGATTGTCTTGGCCTGGTTCTATTTCGTCATTACCTTTTTCAAGCCACTTAAGTGTTTATAAAAGCATGTGCACTTTAATTTCTCCCTTTAGTCACTTAATCTCCTAAAGAGTTTGGCATTTTCCTTTTTATCTCATGACTTCATAAACCCTTCGATCGCTAAGTCTTCATATAGAAGTAGTGGTATTTTTATTTAGTCTCCAAGTCTCTTAATCTTGGTGGTTATCCCTTTGCGGTTAGCGACTCAGAGATTTCCTTTTTACTGCAAGGTCTCTAGATTTTATTCCAAGATTTCATGACCAATGTGTTAATATTTTCAAGATGGCCTTAGTCACCAGATCTCTAAGTCCTCTAGTAGTCAGTATTTTTATTCAGCGACTTAGAATTTTTTGAGTCGTGAGATCTCTTGATTTTAATAGTTAAGTCCAAAACCTTTAGCGACTCCACTGGCGGTTAGTCACTAGGTCTCTGAGTATATAGGTGGTTTGTATCTTCTCTTTAGTCACTAGTTTTCATAATGGTGGGCCTAACATCTCAGTCTTCTTTTGATCCTATAGTGAGCACATGATCTCATGGAATATTCTTCTTCTATAAGATCATGCGCCAGCCATTGATTTGGTATCACACCATAAGGGAAGGCAATGGGCCCACTCTGTGCAATGTGGTAGTTTATGATTCAATGGAGTGGCTGATGTAGTAGGGTGGGGCCAAGTTTTTATGACATCCCTTGTAGATTCAAGATCTACGGCTAGCATATGATCGCAAGGAATCTTTCCATGCTATGCGATCATACAACAGCCATTTGATTCTCTAGAAGACAAAAGGGCTTAGTGAGTCTAATGTTCTAGGTGGTACTAAGGTGCTCATGTTCATTGGTTTATGTGGATGATGATAAGGATGTGTCAATGGGCCTAAATATTTCAAGAGGAAAGGGAAGATCTATGGTCATCACTTGATCGCATGGAATCTTTCCAGGCCATGCGATCATGTGATCACCGTTCAATTTAAATGTTTACTAGGTGGGTCCTCTATCGCTAGGTCACCAGATAAAAGGTCAAAAAAATTACTGATAGTTAGCAGATTATAGTCACCAGATCTCATGATGAAATATTATGGTATAATATCTACTTAGTCACGTGTGTTGGTAGTGTTCTCTATTTTTCTTGTTCGCCCCCTGGAATTTTGAAGTTTTGGTGTTGAGTCCCTCTGTATATTATCATGTTTTTAGGTTGTAAACTCAGTCAAATTGTAGAAAACCCTAGGTGCTAGGTTGAAAACCCTTTGTAAGCCTTCAAAAAATCCAAAAACCCTTAAGTTTGATCCAAAACCCTAACCGGTCTTAAGTCCTGTTATATTTTCACGTTACCTTTTTGGCTCACTAAACTCTCAAAATCTATATGTGCCTTTTAAAATGTTCATGACATGTGTTTTGTGGTTAGAAAAGGTTGTTGAGACCCATTTAAATATTTCCTATCCTAAGCCTAGGTCCCCGTGGTAAATTTTTCCTAAGTAATAAATCATTTTAATATGTGGTTGTCATTGCACCGCAAGACTCCTAATTGTTAGAATCTCTGACATGCACTTTAGTGACATGGCACCACCTATCCAAGTGGACATGACTGATCATAAGGTATGATGGCATTTAAAGAATGAATGTATCCTATGGCTGTCGCTATATCTTGAGACCAAGATGATTTCCTTTTATGCATCGTAGTATGGCAACAACCGTTAGATCATCACTAAGGAATAAAGTCAGCAGTGGGCCCTAAGTGCCAATTCATGCTAATATATGAACTCATGATTGGTTAAAGTGAAATGAGGTGGTGGTTGATGGGACTTATTAATGTTTAAAATATTTCAAGAAAGGGCTCTCTCATTGGCGACATGGTAGTTTGTGATTCGATAGAGCAGGTGATGTGTTTAGTGGGACCTATTTCTTTGGATGATTAAGGTACTATAGGATCATGGGGTCATTGTTATATCATTTAAATAACATGCATGAGGTTTAGCATCATGGTGTAGCAACAACCATCTGATGCAAAGGATAGATGAGATGCTTTGCAGTGGGTCCTGATAGTGCTAGGTCATGTTGATATGTCAGTTTCTTATTGGTCAAGCTGGAGTCTTGGGTGGGGGTTGTCAGAATGTCTTGTGAGTGATAAAAGGTAGTGGGACCTATTGCCAAGTGTCATGACATGGATTTTCCTAAGTTTTCAATGGGTTTGATGATAGGGATGGTGTAGTGGGGCTTGTGTTTTTAGATGGTTAAAGAACGATGAGATCTCATGGTTGTCATTATAGCATTGAGATAAGATGCATGCTCTTTAACATTAGTGGTATGGTGATAATCATTGATTTGATCTTACTGATGGAGACCATCAGGTTGGTCCTCTAACAGGTGGAGCTTATTTATTGAGTTTTGATTGGTTGCTAGATCAATGACGAGGACATGTCATTGGGCCCGATTCTCTTCGAAGGTTTGCAGATTCTTAATCTACAATTGTCTTAAGATCTTATGGAATCTCTCTGGGTTATGAGATCTTAAGATAGCCATCTGATTTGACGGCTTATATCCAGTGGGTCCAATGTGCCATGAAATGCTAAGTTGCTCACTCCTGATTGGTCAGTGGATTTATGAATTGGTAGATTTTCTATGGGGCTAGTCTTTCGGTGTTTAGGCATATTTAAAGTTCTAACAAATCTTATGATTGTTGTTATACTATTTGGAGAAGATGCATGTTGTTTATGCATCATGGTATAGCGACAACTATCTAATTCTATTTATGAGATGCAATATGGGTTGACCATTGTCTTATTTTGGTGAACCATCCAATGTGCCATGACAAAGTGGATCAATGGCCATGTTTTGAAGATGGATCAAATGACCATTGCCACTAGTTTTCAAATGTTTCAAGAATTTCTATAGGGTTTGGAGATAGTGTGCTAAAAGGGCCATAATTTAGGACCATTTTTGGTCATTTCAATCTTGGTTGCAGGTGAGAATTTATGAGGATGATCCTGGTAGTCATTCCAATAGGATATTGCATCCTTGTGAGCATCTACCAAGGAAAGATTGATAGGTGGGACATGCATTCTCTATTGTATCTGGAATTAAATGGGCTTCTATGATGATTTTTTGTCCTTGGAGCTGGTACATGGTCAGCTCAGTTGTAAAGTTTGATGATTTTTTGATCTCACTAGCCATGCTCTTGGTGCCTGTCCATTTTGCATTTAATATTTGTTTGAGTTAGGTGATTTTGAATGATTACTTTGAATAATCATCAAGTGTTCATTTCAATCCTTGAGATAAAAGGATTTTTCATGGTCATTCAAAGGCATTGGGAGTTAGGTGTTCATAATCTCTTGCTTGGTGAGCTCTATTCTCAGTCAGGGTTGTAAGAACTTTGTTTCAATGCTTGTTAATGAGAGATAAAAAGTTGCAGGTCTAAGATGTAGTTTGCAAGCATTATTTGTTGTGACTGATTGTATGCACAAAAAGGATTCATCATACTTAATAAAAATATATGATTCTTCTCTCTCCTCTGTGTCAAGTCAGGTAGGCTTCGAGATTTCTAGTTTGTTACATATTGTTTTGTGTATGTATCTTCATTCTTGAGTTCTGATCTAGGATTGGATTAAATAATGCTCTAGATGGGATATGAGTTTACCCTTGTTCACATAAGGTTTCTTTGTAAGTAGTAAGGATTGTGGTAAATGTATTTATGGCTATGAATCTTAGATATTCTCTTGTATTTGTATCTCTTATGTCTAAGAAATCTTGCCCAAGGGATGGGGTAATAGCCTAAATGAATAATCTCTCTTGTTGACATATACTGATTGAAGTTGTTGCAATCCAAATCCTAAATTCAAGAGCCATTTTAAGTTTTAAATCTTTGGTTGTGTAGTTTTGTTACCCCATAGCAATGGAGAGCCAATGAATGTAAGGTTGGGATTTAGTACTTTCTTGCTATCATCTATTGTATAAACCCAGACTTTGGTGTGTAAGGTATATTTTTCACTAGGTTAGGTGCACCCGCTTGGTTTTGCAGAGCCAAAAGTGAAGAGGATAGTTTTGTCCCTATAGTTGGTCCAATTACCCTAAGATCCTTCTATATTTTGGAACTAACCACTCCTAAAATCTGTTTGAGGGTATATTGGTAGCCTAAGAGCATAAGCCATTTTGAAACACCAACAAGATGGTGACTCTACTAGGGAAATGTTACACAAGTCTATAATAACTAGTAGGTCATCATTGGAATCATAGGGTTATCTCTTGCCCCTTGTCCTATCAAACTCATTAGGATACTTGTTAGTGAGAAAATAGTGTTTTAAGATTCCCAATATACTTGGGTGGTGACTCAAACATCTCTACAGCAGTGCTAGTTAGCATATTTTTTATAAGATGAGTTATAAAGGTACTAGGTCTTAGAGAAAAGAGAATCCTAAAGATAGATTGGAAGAAGGTATTCCAAGAACTTCTAGGCCTAGTCAGGTAAGGGGGGGAAGGAAGAAAATAAATATGTCTCATACTTGGAGAGATAAAGAGGATACAAGGCAAGAAAATCAAATCAAGCCTGGTCAAGAAGAAAATGTCTCAGAATATGAAGAGGCTATTGATTTAGGGTTGAACTAGTATGAGAACAAATTTCAAGTAGGAGATGATGAATCTAAGACTACTCTCCCAAAATCAAAAGAAATCTTTGAAGAAGTTTATGAGTTGGAAAGAAGAATCCAAGAATAGGTTGCTATCAGATAGCAAAGAGAAAAAGATAAACAAGACAAAGTAAGATAGGCCATGATAAGGGCTGATCAGTTAAGAAGACAGCTCTCAAACCTAGAAGCTATAAATCATGTTCCTATGCCTGAACAAACAAGTGAACTGCTTGTTGTCCATCAAACATTTGAAAAAAGGAATCCTAGAGATAAAGGAAAACAAAGAACTGTTGGAGTTACAATCAATGAACATGTTAATGATGAGAACCCTTTAGATCAAGAGTTGAGATTAGATGCAAATCTTGAGAAGGCTAGAAAGGAGAAAGAAATAGGGGCAAAAGAACTTGAGAAAGTAGAATTGGAGGCTACTACTACAGAAATGAGGAAGAAGATTGAGTTTCTCAAGAATACTTCAAGACCTTCAAATGTTGTTGTTTCTTCTTTGGGGAAAGGTGGAAATCATGGTAACCTTGCAAATCAGACAAAAGGCATCCCATCATCAACTGCTGCTAAAATTTCTATTGTTTCAAACACAAAGACATCTACATCTCAAGGATTGGATCCACCTTGAGGAGGTCCTGCTCATGAAAGGTACAAACAACTTATCTTTTTTGTTATTCATGGTTATCCTAATGTAATTCCTAATGAAATTAGAAAGAAGCTCCCTAAATTTTCTAAAAACAATGTCATCACATGTGAGGAACATCTAAAGAATTTTATTGATGTAATAGATGATTATAATATTGAGCCTGATGATGTTGTAATGAAGTTATTTTTACAATCTCTGACCAAGGATGCCCGGGATTGGTTTAGAGGATTGCCCCATGCTAGTATAGGGTCTTGGAATGAATTTAAGAATTGTTTCAAGGAACATTATGGTGATAAAACAAATGAGGGTTTTATTTTGAATGAATTCATTAACATAAAGAAAAATTAGAATGAAGATGTTCTTGAATTTAATATAAGATTCCAAAAAGCTATGCATAGGCTCCTACAAGTTATCAAATTAGATGATAGGGTGTGTCTTGTGACATACTTAAATGATTTTGATGCAAAGATGGGGTATCTTTTAAGGGATAAGAACCCTAGAAATCTTGGGGAGGCTTACAAGTTGGCTATTAACATAGAGAGTAATAGAAGAATATTAGGAAAATTGGGGAGAAGAGATGATTCTAGGCCTCAAATACAAAATAAGAAAGAGATGGGAAGGTTGCAAGCTTTAAACCTAAAGAGGAGGATAATCTAAAATAGATTATAAATGCTTTAGAAGATCTGAGGCCTGATGAAAAAAGAAACAATAGGGTTGTGACTAATGACTGGTCAACTTCTAATAATTTTAGCAGATAGCCAAGAATACAAAATTACCCATACAATACTCAGTGGAAGGATGGAAAGCCCATTTTTCTAGCTAAGAGGGATACACCTGATGATAGGATTCTTGATCCTTTGTAGAGAAATTTAGTTAATATGAGTGATGATATCCCATGGTGTGCTGCTTGTCAATCTCCTCACAATCTAGAATACTATGTTATTTCCTTGAATCTTTCTGAGAACCAGGAACAAGATGAGCAATATGATAAGAATGGCTATGCAATGACTTCTTCACATGCATGGGATGAGGTTGAATCCATTGAAGAGGAGGAAGAATTTGATGATGTTGGATGTGGTGCAGTGAAGTGTGAGGAGCATGTTTCCTTAAGGCAACCTTCTGATGAGGAAATTGCTCAAATCACTGCAGACATGGTCATTCAAGCCAAGAGCAATTACAATTTGATAAATAGTATAGTTGGAAATACAAATGGTAAACTAGGAAGCATGTTTATCAAGGGATTAGAAAGGAGTACACAACAGCCTAAGGAAAAGGGGAAAGGTGCTGATATTGTTGGTCAAAAGAAAATAAAAAAAGAATATTGGGCCTATTGTAATACCTAAGGGTAAAGAAAGGACATCAGAATTAGTTGTTCCCATACCCCAGAAGGAAGATGAGTCCCTACACAAAGATAAATCTGACATGATTTTCCAAGTAGAGGATAAAGATGTCACTATTTTTAAGGGGACATGGATGACCAAAAATAAGTTCCTATTGATATGACTAAACTACTCTCACAAATGACTATCAAAGTTCCACTTTTGGAAATGATGAGGATAGAAGAGAATAAGGTGAAGGCTTTGGATTGGATAAATGGTGCCTCTTCTATAGAAGTCCAAGGGATGAGTAGAAGTGATAAGCATGTGGCTTCTTTAGATGACACACCTGATAGTAAAAATGAACAAATCATCTCTAAGATTCCTCAGATATATTTGGATGCTAATGTTGTTAATAATGCATCAGGGATGGTAGGTCCTTTCTTTTTGTCTCTTGTGATAAATGGAAAATTATTAAAGAATTGCATGATTGATTCTGGGGCATCAAATACTATCATGCCTATAGAGATCATGAAATCATTGGGACTGAAAGTTGATACACCTCATGGAAGATGCCAAGCTATGGACTCAAGAGAGGTGCTAGTTATTGGTACCATTAAGGCTTTACCTTATAAATTAGCATCATTTCCTCACAAGCAGCTAACTATGAGTGTTCTAGTGGTTGATATCCCTCCACAGTATGGGATGCTATTATCTAGGAGATGGAGTGCTTCTATGGGAGGAAGTATCCAATGTGACTTGTCTTTTGCTACTTTTGACATTGGAGGAGAAAGTGTGAAGGTGTCAAGGGAAACTAGAACTCCACATATGATTGAGGAGGATGAAGATGATAACAAGAAGTTTTTTGTGGACACTGACATTGGTTCTTTCCAAGTTCAGGAAAAAGGGGTGCAAGAAAAGGTTAGGCATGTCCCTTTGGCTAATGATAAGGATAAAATGGTAGAAGGTAATGTCTTATGGAGTTTATATTTTGATGGAGAATGTTCAAAGGAAGGTGTTGGGGTAGGAGTGCTATTGATATCCCCAAATGGTAAAACTTTTAAGTTTTCTTTCACTCTCTTGTTTCCTTGCACAAATAATGTTGTTGAATATGAGGCCCTACTGATTGGTTTGAGACTAGCATCAAGACATGGGATTAAACATCTTAGGATGATTGGTGATTTCGAGTTAGTAATCTATCAGATTAGATCAAAGTATGCATCAAAGAATCAAAGATTGAAACAATATAGAAATGTTGTTTGGGATGAAATTGAAGGATTTAGTGATTTTGGTATTGATTGGGTGGATATAAGACAAAATAGGATGGCTGATTTATTGAAAACATAGAACTAAGGCCAAAGGATATCACTTTTGTAGGGATATTTAAAATTGAGTTTATGTCCAGGCCTTCTATCATAGACAATGTTGTAAATTGGAAAGTATTTTCTGATGATCAGGATATACTAAGATTCTTGCAGTATGAGTCTCACTTTGGTGGTCAAGAGATGGATTTCAACACTTATGTTGACATTAGAAATGGGAAAGAAAATGTTCTTTGGAAAGAAGTTTTGTAGTTGAAATCAAATAGGGTCCCAAGGGGATTGGTTTCTCTTGAGAGGGAATTTGATAATAAATAAAGGGCTTGTTTTACTAAATTTGTTGATAAGATCAATGATTTAGAGGAAATAAATCTAGGTGTTGCCCAATTTTCCCTATCATTCATTTTCGGGCTGCAGTCCTTTTCCAAATTTCTATCTGTGCAACACAAACCATTGGAGTCCAGTTGATGGTTTTTGAGAACCACTAGTGGTCTGTTGCATGATCACATAGCCCCTTTTAGGCTATGCAAACATGTGAAAAATTGTTAGCCACATTGTTAAAAGCTTGCAGCTACTGGTGGGTCCATGGGAGGTGATGTGTTAGTTTCTTAGTGGTCAGCAAAGGTTGTTGCGGGCCCAGATCTTATGGCCCCATAGATTCAAGATCTAAAGTGGTCGCATGTTTGCATGGGATCTTTTGAGTCCATGTGACCATGTGACCATAGTAGGATCCTTCTGATGCTCCTAGGTAGTGTTGATGTGGGTCCAGCTGACATATGAGTTTCTTATTGATCCATGTTGTTTGACAAGTGTGATATTTTGTGGGGCAAAGCATCTATGTGGCAAGTGAAGGCTTTCTAAGTAGCTTGTTGCATGATTGCATGAAGCTTTTTTAGTTCATGTGATCATGTGACCAACATTATTTTAAAGCACTGGGCCCGAGGTCAATAAGCGGTAAGCGGTGCACTATTAAGAGTTTTCACGTGGTCGCTATATATGGACGAGGTTAAAGAAAAGGTTTAGGGGCTTGCGACTATTTTGGGGATGACCCAGATCGTTAGATTTTCTAGGGAAAACTTTGATCAATGACTGAGTTTTAAATGAAGAACTGGTAACTATTGGGGCCCAAATTTGAAGTTTTTTGCAAGGGGTTTTCACCAGGGTTGGATCCAGTTGACCTGTGTAGAGGTAGAGACAGGTTCTAAGTAGCTTGTCATATGATCACATGAGGCTTTTTGAGTTCATGCAATCATGCGACCAATACTATTTCAAGGGGCAAGTGACTATCTTCCACGGGTTTTCTTCTAGCGAGATATTTGCAGTGGCATAGTAGCTCAAAGAATTTATGTCACTAGGACATGCACAGTTAAGGGAAGATGATGAGAAAGAGTGGGCGGCTATCAGGGGTCATTTCTTGTCTTTGCAGGTTACCAGTCAGTGCATTCATGGTGAGGGGAGTAGATGAATCCATGTCTTTTGTCTACAGGAAGGATCAGTACAGAGATGGACACGCAAGGAGGATATATCTAAATTGGCATTGATATTTACAGAGCACAATTATGATCAGAAGTGACTGGTTTTAGGGTGGATTATTTTATGTATATCTGTGTAGCCCTAAAAGTTTGATTCCTGCCTGTGTGTAGGGGATGTATATATTGTTTTTTGGAGCTAGTAGTGCTCAAAATGGACATTTTGTAAAAGGAAAAGTCATTTTTTGGGGAAAATTATTTGTGGCATTTCTTCTTTCCCTCTGGTTTTTCACATCTTGTAAGTTTTCATTGATGAATTCAAACATTGCATAGATTTTGTGGCATTTCTCCTGTCCCTATGCTTTCTTGTCTAAGTTTGTCTCTTATTGGATTGAAGTTTATGAATGCTTTCAGTGATACTCAGCATTCTTGATCCCCTTTACTTTCAGCTCATATGTGCACTACTATGTTTGATGTGATTTGAGTGAGTTGTGGGTATTCTTCATCCCCTCTCATTCTATCTCATTCCTATGTCCTTTTACTGAAGAGAATGTCTGCTTGTAGGTCATAGGTTGTGTCTAATTTTTAGGCCCTCTTATGAAATACTTATGTAAGCCTATTCAGTAAGCTATGACCTCTAAGACCTAAGCCTCTCATTGGTTTCATCCCTCTATACTGAGATCCAAGCCCAAGTTTGGTGCATCACCTAGTAGGTAGATTTGCTTTTAGTCATTTACATTTCATGCACTCCTTCTACCCTTTTCCCCTCAAGTTTACTTTCCTGTTTAAGAGAAAATCTAGGTGACTATCCAAGAGGAACCAGCCTATAACCTAGAGGTCTCATCTTGGTTAGCAAAAGCTCCCACAACCTTGATATGATTCCCTTGTTATACTAAGTTATCAAGACTATGAGAGCTTGAACTAAGGGTGCAAATTCAGTGTATAACATTTTTGGCACACCCGATGGGACTAAAAAGAAGTTCATTTGTTGAAAATTGTGCTATCTCTGATATGCAAATTGCATAATACAGACCTTTAGAGGTTGTTCTATCAAGCATATCTGGTGACTCCACTAGTTTCAAAGATTCAGGCCAACCTTGTTTAAGGTTTATGAGAAAGATTGAGACTAGAAGCTCAAAGCATACTAAATTTTTAGAGTTGCCCTTGAAAAGAAGCTACAAAGGTAGGTCAACTCAGAGAGAATCTCCTACAAGAAGAGTCCAATCTACACCCAATGATAGTTTAGAGAGGAGACCTCCCCTCTTTCATTTCAAAAGAAGAGGCAGATCTCTGACTAGAGATCTAGAAGAAGAAGAAGATCCAGATCTAGCAAATATAGCTCATATAGTTGTTAATCTTTAGGTTACACCCCCTACAATGGTTAGAAATTTTTCCTTTGCACCTTTCAATTAGGGGAGCCCATTAAATTTTTCAATGCATCATTATGTGCCCTTGGTGGCATTAAAGAGTATACCTGATTTCACAGGGGAGGGACAGACAACGGCCTTTGAACACATAAGAGATGTGACCACCATCTACAACATACACAACATTACTCAAGAGGATGTGGCCACCAAATTGTTAGAAGCATCTCTAAAAGGTAAGGCTCTACAATGGTTTAGAACTTTAACTATTGGTTCTATTACTTCATGGGATGAATTAGGAGATGCATTAAGCAAGCATTTTGAGGATAAATCAGATAATTTGTCTTTGGTTGAGTAATTAACAACTATAAAGAGAGACCTTCAAGAGAAAATGATAGACTATAATAGTAGATTCCTTAAAACATAGAATAGAATCCTAGTCTCTGTAAGGCCATCAGCTAACCATGCCTTCTTGTACTACTTGCAAAGTTTGAATAGCCAAATTTCTATCATGATCTAGTCTATGGGTGGTACCACTTTACCCCAAGCCTTTGACACTACTGTTAGGGCCAAAACTTGTTTGAGCCAAGCAGACATGATACAAAGAAGACCTCCCATGCCTATCTTCCCTAGTCTTCAGCCCATTGCACCTACACAAGTACCCCCATTTACCCCTATTCCCATAATATCAGCACCTCAAGCTAGTACCAGTGGTCAAGAAGATGCTGCAACAAATTTCTCCCAAGAGTTTTAGGAGGTGAAGAGTAGTTAGCAAACTAGTATGCAATAAATGACAAGCTTGTTGCAGACTCTAACCAAAGAGGTCACAAACTTGAAGAAAGAAAACCAAGGCATCAGGCCACCCTTCCAATCACAAGGCCAAAGTCCTAATCAGCAATACCAAAGTCAAGGATAGCCTTATCAAAAAAATAGGCCACCATATCAAGGAGGCTATCAAGGGCAAAGACAAAGCCTTAGCCAAAGACCATTCCAACCATATAACCCTACACCTCTTAATTCTATAAATCTAGTCACGGATATGGTTCCTAGTCAAAACAACATGGCCATGGATAATGAATGGTGTTTCCCTTGCAATCAGCCCCACAACCAAGCTACGTGTTCTAATAGATGGATGAAGCAAGCACTAATGGTTCAAAATGCCTCACAAGCTCAAGCAGAGGCTCCTTCTAGTGGGACAATCCCTCAGCAAGAAACACAAGAGAATGAGACTGCTCTTTTCAGTTTGAAGAAACTAGATTTCAATGGAGTCAATGATGAAGCTTCTTTTGTTTCCCACAAAAGAGAAAAGAGAAGATCCAAAGACATGGAGAGAGTAGATTATGGTACTAAGGCCACTACATCTATAGAGCCACTACAGCAAGCTGCCCCTATCACATCCAAGGAGGCCCCTGTCGTCACAAGAAAAGAAAGCCAAGTTCCAAAAGAGGTAGAGCCCATCATGGTAAAAGCACAACAAAGGGTACACACTATGGCACCTTATAATATTGTAGACAACATGAAGAAGGTGAATGTCACCATGTCTATGTGGGACTCTTTATCTATTCTAGGACAACCTAAAATTTTGGAGAAGGCCATGAGAGAGACAGCAAATCTTCAACCTACAAAAGAAAATGCAAAACCAATGTTGGTCAACATTGATCAAGAAAAGGAGACTCCAACTAGCAACTCCAAGGATAGTACCATGCAAGGTAGGAATTTAAAGCCACCTCCCTTTTATGTATCTTTAATTATTGGGAAATCTTTAGTGCATAATTGTATGGTAGATAGTGGAGCTACTAGCACTGTGATGCCCAAGAAAGTGGTTGATCAATTAGGACTTAAATATGAACCCTTCCAAAAGAAGGTTACACAACTTGATGGATCCTTAGTCAGTACTATAGGTGTGGCCAAGGATACTAGTCTAATTATCCATGCTAGTCCTAATTTTTCCATTCTCCTTGACATATATATCATAGATCTCCTTGCATTGTTTGACATATGTCTCTCAAGGGAGTTCACAGCCAAGATAGGAGGTTATCTTTCTTCTGACTAGTCTCACATGCTCTTTCATACAAGGTATGGTACCAAAGTCACCATTAAATTAGAAGCCTTAGAATTACATCATATAGAGCCATATGTGTCCAATTCCATCAATACTAATTGTCCTATATTTGATGACAATGATTTCCCAACCATTAGTGAAGCAAACACCAAAATAGAAAATATCCCTGATATTATCCTAGATGAAAGATCCTCAGAGATCCAAGAGGGTCTTGTTTGGGATTTTGGTTTGGGGAGTTATCTGATTCAAGAAAGTGGAGCCATAGAACCAAGCCTTCTCAAAGAATACATTGATTCAGATAATCAGGATAGTTAGGTCTGGGAGCTATTTTTTGATGGAGCTAGAAGTAGACATGGTTCTAGTGGAGGTGCTATGCTAGTGTCCCCAAAAGGAGAAAGGTACTAAACTTCCTTTAGATTCAGTTTTTCCTGCACCAGCAACACTGTAGAGTATGAAAGTCCGGTTAATGGACTAGAATGGGCTAGAAAAAGGGGGCTTAAAGCATTAAAAGTATTTGGTGACAGTGAACTTGTTGTCAGCCAAGTAAGAGGGATGAGTGCAACCAAAAATGATGTCATGAAAGCATACAAACATAGATTTTTGGATGAAATTGAGGATTTCCATGCTTTCAATATCGTTGCTATCCCTAGAAAATTAAATCAAAATGCTGATAGGTTGGCTGCTATTGGATCTTAGTTTGACATTCCCAATAGTATTTCAAATGAGATAGATCAAAAACACATCAAGATTATTGTCAAAACTTCAATTCCAGATAATAATATTAATTGGCAAGTGTTTGACAATGATGAACAAATTTTGCAATTCTTGTTTGAAGAGGATGTCTTTTCAAGGCACAATAAAAAGAGGTTATCAATGAACTATGGTGATCAAGTGATAAAACTTAGATCTAATAAGATGCCTAAGGGTCTCATCACCTTAGAGACTATCTTCAACAAGGATGATGAAGTCAAGAAAAATAAAGCTGGCCTAGTAGTCCAAGAGGAACATTGTGCTAAATTAGAATTGGAACTAGGTATGAGCCTACAATTTGGAAAAGCAAACACTAATTTAGAAAAGCAAGCTTACACTGAATTATTCAGAGAATTCAGTGATGTTTTTGCATGGGGATATGAAGACCTCAAGGGTTTTGATCCTACCCTTGCTTATCACACTATTGAACTGGAGCCTAATGCTAAACCAGTAAGGCAAAAGCAAAGGCCTATTAATCCCAAGCTTGAACTGCTTATGCATAAGGAAGTACTTAAACTAATAGAAAGTGGCATCATCTATCCCATCAAACATACTAGTTGGGTTTCCAACCTTTTTCCTGTCAAGAAAAAGAATGGGGAGCTGAGGTTATGTGTTGATTTCAAGGATTTGAATAGAGCCTCATTAAAAGACCACCATCCACTACCTTCTATGGAACAAATTCTACAATGTGTCTTTGGATCCAAGAGATTCTCATTGTTGGATGGCTATTCAAGATACAATCAATCTTAGTGAAAGAAGAGGATCAATATAAGACTGCATTTACAACCAAGTGGGGAACCATGGCATATTAGAAGATGCCTTTTGGTTTGTCAAATGCAGGTGCTACATTTCAAAAGGCAATGGATATGGCCTTTATGAGCCTCATGTATAGGTTTTTGTTGGTCTACCTAGATGACATAACTATCTACTCAAAGCATGTAGTAGACCACATCAGACATTTGAGGAAGATTTTTGAAAGATGCAGAGAGTTTGGGATATCCCTTAATCCCAAAAAATGTGTGTTTGCAGTTCATGAAGGAAAACTATTGGGATATGTAGTATCCAAAGAAGGAATTATAGTGGACATTGAGAGAATTGTAGCCATCTTAGAACTACCATTACCACATCACAAGAAAGGTCTCCAATATTTCATAGGAAAGATTAACTTTGTTAGGAGATTCTTGCCTAACATTGTAGAGTTACTCAAGCCTTTGACAACCATGTTGAAGAAGAGTTTAGCCTTTAGTTGGACCAAATAAGGAAAAGTTAACTTCCAAGCTATTAAAGAAGCCTTAACAGAGGCTCTTGCTCTCCTAAACCCAAATTTCAATAAGGATTTTATCCTTTATGCTTATGGGGGTCATGATGCTATATCTACAATGTTGACTCAAGAAAATGCTGAAGGATTGGAGCAGCCTATTGCTTTCTTTAGCAAAGGTTTAGAAGAGTATGAACAAAGATACTCTTTTGTAGAAAAACATGTTCTTGTTGTGATAAAGAGCCTCAAAAAAATTGGACATTTGTTGACTCATGGCAAGGTGCATTTGATGGTTACTCATCCAAGTGTCAAGGAATTTTTTCTTTCTAAGGACCTAAATGAAAAAAAAGCTAGTTGGATCACTAAGGTGATGGAATATGACATAGATATTCAAACTACCAAGCAAGTTAGAGGAAGAGGTCTTTGTGAGCATCTGGCAGAGGATGGAAGTTCAAAAAAATTGGAATACATAGATGCATCTCTGGTGGTGCATTCTATAGGAGAGCAAGCCAAGGTAATGAGCTGGTTCCCTATATATGATCAATTATCTGAAGACAGGACAATGTCCTGCAAGCTTAGATTCAGCAAAAAGGAGGTATTATAGGTTACAATTTGTTCCTTTTGTGCTGATAGATGAAATTCTTTTTAGAAAGGATCACAATCGTGTCCCTTTAAGATGCATAGATTTAGAAAGGGTTGTAGATGTCTTATTTGAGTTTCATGATGGAGCTTCTAGTGGCCATTTCTCTCCTAGGACTAGAACTTTTAAGATCATGAGGGTTGGATACTATTGGCCATCTATCTTCAAAGATAGTCATGATTATGTTAGAAGATGCATCAAATGTGCTATTTTTGCAGGAAAAGAAAGACTTGCAGCTCTACCCCTACAGCCAGTCAAAACAGAGCAGCCCTTCATGAAGTGGGGTATAGATTTCATTGGCATGATTAACCCTCCATCTAGTGCAGGACACAAGTGGATAATCACTGCAACTGATTATTTCACTAGGTGGACAGAGGTAGTTGCTTTAAAAGAAGCTAATGAGAGTGTTGTTTTAAGTTTTTATGATGACATCATTCATAGATTTGGCATTCTAGATTCTATAGTTTCAGACAATGCATTAGCATTTATAGGCCTCAAAGTCTCAGAGTGGGCAGTCAAGAGGGTTATTTATCTGACTACAAGTTCCAATTACTATCCTCAGGGAAATGGTTTGGTAGAATCAACAAATAAGAATTTGATTAGAATAATCAAAAGGACCCTGCAAGACAGTCAGAGGGACTGGCATACTAAATTCAGATCTGCCTTGTGGTTAGATAGAATTACTCCAAAGAAAATCATTGGTAATTCCCCATAAATGTTGGTGTATGGTAGAGAGGCTAAGTTATCTATTTCAACTGAATTACTAGCTTTGGAATTGGCCACTCAGTATGCCTTGTTTGAGGAAAGTGATCCTATGCAAACTAGATATGCCCAGTTGATGGAGCTAGAAGAGATTAGAGATAAATCGATGTAAGATATGGCATTCCATCAAAGTCAAACAAAGAGAAGCTTTGATAAAAGAGCCAGGGGTAGAAACTTCAAGGTTGGAGATGTAGTTCTTAGATGGGATGAGTTCTGGTCAAAGCTTGGCAAGCACACAAAATTTGATTCCTTTTGGGGTGGACCATTTGTTATAATAGAGTGTAGAGGATCTAACGCTTTTCAGCTTTCAACCCTCGAAGGGGATGCCCTACCAATCTTAGTGAATGGTTTCCACTTGAAGCCTTGCTTTGAGGTTAATCCCTCTTTGTGAGTCCCTCTTGTAAAGTCTTGTAAATATGTTTATTTCCCTACTTTCTAGGTTAGTTTCCTATTTCCCAAGAAGTGCTTGTGCATAGGTTTATCTTGTGGGTTTAGTTTTGTCTCTCCCCAAGTTTTTGTGCTCAGTAGTGTCTCCACACCCAATGGATTGCTTTAGGGTCACTGGTCTATGTCTAGTAGGTTGACATCCCATAGAGGTCACCAAAATGTTGCCCAATTTTCCCTATCATTCATTATTGGGCCGCAGTCCTTTTCCAAATTTCTATCCACACAACACAAACCATTGGAGTCTAGTTGACAATTTTTGAGAACCACTGGCGGTCTATCACATGATCACATAGCCCCTTTTAGGCTATGTGAACATGCAAAAAACTATTAGCCACATTGTTAAAAGCTTACAGCTACTGGTGGGTCCATGGCAGGTGATGTGTCTATTTCTTAGCTGTCAGCAAAGATTGTTGCAGGCTTAGATCTTGTGGCCTCATAGATTCTAGATCTATGGTGGTCACATGTTTTCATGGGATCTTTTGAGTCCATGCAATCATGTGACTGCCATAGGATCCTTTTGATACTCCTAGGTGGTGTTGATGTGGGTCTGACTGACATACGGGTTTCTTGTTGATCCACGTGGTTTGATAGGTGTGATATTTTGTGGGTCCAAGCATCTATGTGGCAAGTGGAGGATTTCTAAGTAGCTTGTTGCATGATCACATGAAGCTTTTTTAGTTCATGTGATCATGCAACCAACATTATTTTAAAGTGGTGGGCCCGGGGTTAGTAAGCAGTAAGCGGTGTGTGGTTAAGAGTTTTTGTGTAGTCGCTGGATATGGCTGGAGTTAAAGAAAAGGTTTAGGGGCTTGTGACTATTTTGGGGATGACCCAAATTGTCTGATTTGCCAGGGAAAAGTGTGATCAATGGCCAAGTTTTAAATGAAGAACTGGTAACCGTTGGGGCCCAAATTTGAAGTATTCTACAAGGGGTTTTCACTAGGGTTGGATCCAGTTGACCTGTGTGAGGTAGAGATAGGTTCTAAGTAGTTTTTCACATGATCACATGAGGCTTTTTGAGTTCATATGATCATGTGAACAATACTATTTCAAGGGGTAGGTGACTATCTTCCATGGGTTTTCTTCCAGTGAGATGTTTGCAGTGGCACGGTAGCTCAAAGAATTTATGTCGCTAGGACATGCATAGTTAAGGGAAGATGATGAGAAAGAGTGGGTGGCTATCAGGGGTCATTTCTTATCTCTACAAGGTACTAGTCAGTGCATTCATGGTGAGGGGAGTAGTTGAATCTAGGTCTTTTGTCTGTAGGCAGGATCAATACAGAGATGGACATGCAAGGAGGATATATCTGAGTTGGCATTGATATTTAGAGAGCTCAATTATGATTAGAAGTGACTAGTTTTAGGGTGGATTATTTTATACATATCTGTGTAGCCTTAAAAGTTTGATTCCTGCCTACATGTAGGGGATGTATATATTGTTTTTTGGAGCTAATAGTGCTTAGAATGGACATTTTGTAAAAGGAAAAGTCACTTTTCTAGGAAAATTATCTGTGGCATTTCTTCTTGCCCTCTGGTTTTTCACATCTTGTAAGTTTTCATTGATGAATTCAAACATTGCAAAGTATTTTGTGGCATTTCTCCTGTCCCTATGCTTTCTTGTCTAAGTTTTTCTCTTATTGGATTGAATTTTATGAATGCTTTTAGTGATACTTAGGTTTCTTGATCCCCTTTACTTTCAGCTCATATGTGCACTACTATGTTTGATTTGATCTAAGTGAGTTGTGGGTATTCTTCAGCCCCTGTCATTCTATCTCATTCATGTGTCTTTTTGTAGAAGAGAATGTTTGCTTGTAGGTCATAGGTTGTGTCTAATTTTTAGGCCCTCTTATGAAATACTTATGCAAGCCTATTCAGTAAGCTGTGACCTCCAAGACCTAAGCCTCTCACTAGTTTCATCCCTCTATACTGAGATCCAAACCCAAGTTCGGTGCATCACCTAGTAGGTAGATTTTATTTCAGTCATTTACATTTCATGCACTCCTTCTACCCTTTTCCCCTCAAGTTTACTTTCCTTTTTAAGAGAAAATCTAGGTGACTATCCAAGAGGAACCAGCCTAGAACCTGGAGGTCTCATCTTGGTTAGAAAAAGGTCCCACAACCTTGAGATGATTCCCTTGTTATACTGAGTTATCAAGACTATGAGAGCTTGAACTAAGGGTGCAAATTCAGTGTATAACACTAGGAACAAGCCAAGTACCCAAAAATGTTTATATAGGTAGGTGTTTGTCCCCAAGAACTAGGAAAAATCTGATTGACCTTCTCAAAAAATTTACACATGTTTTTGCATGGTCTGATGATGATTTGAAAGCCTATAGAGAACATTTGTTCCAACATGAGATACCACTAAAATAAGGTACCAAACCTTTTAGGCAAAAATTAAGACCTATGAATCCTAATTTGGCACCAAAGATGCAAGATGAACTCAAAAAGATGATAGACATTGGGATCATCAAGCCTGCCAGACATTCTACTTGGGTGTCAAACTTGGTTTCAGTCAGAAAAAAGAATGGTGACATTAGGCTGTGTGTTGATTTTAGAAATTTGAATGTCAATTTTTTGAAAGATAATTATGGTTTGCCGAACATGGAAAATATGCTGCAGAGGGTTACTAGATCAAAGCTAATGTCCATGATGGATGGCTTCTCTGGATATAATTAGGTCATGGTCAAAGAGTCAAAATAGTTTAAGACTGTATTCACTACACCGTGGGGAACATATGTTTATGTTAGAATACCCTTTGGTTTGACAAATGCTGGAGCTACTTTTTAGAGAGCCATGGATGTGGCCTTTGCAAAATTTATAAAAAGGTTTGTGGTAGTATATTAGGATGATCTCATAGCATATTCAGAGAAGGAAAGTCAGCATCGTGAGCATCTTGAGAAGATTTTTATCAGAGCTTTGGAATATGGGGTTTCTTTGAATCCAAAGAAGTGTTCTATTGGTGTTGTGGAAGGAAAACTCTTGGGACATATTGTGTCTAAGGATGGAGTGAGGATTGACCTTGAGATGGTTATGGCTATAGATAGGCTTTCCCCAAATAGAAATATTAAAGGAATACAATCCTTCTTTGGGCAAGTCAACTTTCTAAGGAGATTTGTTACAAATTCTGTAGAAATCAGTATCTCCATCTCTAGAATGTTGAAAAAAGAGGCAAAGGTTGAATGGAATGAAGAAGAAGATGAATCTTTCAAAAGTATCAAAAAAGCCATCAAAGATGCTCCAGTTTTAAGAACACCTAATTATAGTAAGCCCAGGTAGATTTTTTCTTTTGCCTCTTGTCATATAGTTGCAACAATTTTATTGTAGAAGAATTTAGATGGATATGAACAACCCATATCATTTTTTAGAAAACCCCTACAAGAAGTAGAATTTAAATATGACATCACTAAGAAGTAGGCATATGCCCTAGTCAAAGTAGTCAAGGCTTTTAGATGTTACCTTGTTCTAAGGTGGTTGATTATGTTCCTAGTGCTACAGTTAAGGATATATTGGTACAACAAGAGGTTTTAGGGAAAAGATGTAGATGGATCAATAGGATCCAAGAATTCAACATTGATATCTAGGTTATAAATTTGATAAGAGGCTTAGGTCTTGCAAAGTTAATGGCATAGAGCAACTTAGTTGCCAATCATGTGAATATGTTAGAAGAAGAACAAAAGCCATATATTTGTGATATGGATTACTGTGACTGGTACAAGGATGTTATTGGTTACTTTCAAAAATTGGTCCTTCACCCTAAAATGGATGAAAACAAGAGGAGAACTATCAAGTTGCAATCTACAAGATATGCTATTATACATGGTGAGTTGTGGTGGAGAAGCAATGAAGGAGTGTTACTAAAATGCTTGGACCATGAGAGATCCAAGGCCTTGTTAGATGAAATGCACCAAGGTGTTTATGGAGGGAACTATATGGCAAAGACCATAGCTCACAAGATTCTTAGGTCTAGATTCTAGTGGCCTACAATTTTTAAGGATGCATATTAGTTTGTAAGAAAATGTGATGCATGTCAAATATTTTCTAGTAAGTTAAAATTTAATGGGAATTTTCCACTCAGGCCTGTTGCAGTTTAGGCTCCTTTCCAAAAGTGGGGTATAGATTTTGTTGGAGAGATTCCAAATAAGTCTAGCTCTAGACATTCTTATATACTGGTGGCAACAGACTATTTTACCAACTTTCCAAAAGTGGGGTATAGATTTTGTTAGAGAGATTCCAAATAAGTCTAGTGATGGACATTCTTATATAGTGGTGGCAACAGACTATTTTACCAAGTGGGTTGAAGCTATTCCTACTAGAAAGGCTACTAGAAAAGTTGTGATAGGTTTTGTAATGAAAAATATTCTTACTAGATTTGGTTTCCCAGAGGTAATTGTGGTTGATAATGGAATGTATTTTAGATCACAAGAATGTAGTGATTTTTGTTAGTAGTATGGGATACACATTTCATTCTCTTCCCCATATCATCCACAAGGAAATGGCCAGGTTGAGTCTAGTAACAAAAGTCTAATTAAGATTCTCAAGAGAGTATTGGATAAAAATAAGAAAGCTTGGGACTCAAAGTTATGGTTAGCATTGTTGGCTGACAGGGTAACTGTAAAGAAGGCCATAGGTTGTGCTCCCTTTGATTTAGTGTATGGGATAAATGCTAGATTGCCTCAAAATAATCTATTGTAGATGTATAAGTTTATCTAGGCTTATGATGAAGATTTAGATGATGAGATGAGGGTAAGAATGGATGAGTTGATCCATTTGGATGAGGTAAGGAGAGATGCACATGAAAGAAATGAAAGATTATAGAGGCAGTGTAAGAATCAATTTGATAAAAGGGCTACCCAGAGAAGTTTTGAAGTAGATGATCTTGTTATGATGTGGAATGCAAGATTAGAAGATAAAGGAAAGCATGGGAAGTTTGATCCTATTTGGTTGGGCCCTTATCTTATTGAAAGAAAATGGGGAATAGATTCTTATGTCCTGAAGGATTTGACTAGGGTACTTTGGAATTTCCTATTCATGGACAATTCCTAAAGTTTTACTTCTCCTAAAGTATCTTTTCCATGAGAAATAGTTTAGGGTTTTCCTTTGTATAGTCATCTTGTTTTTGGGTTGAAGTTTTAGTTTGGTCTGCTCTTCCAGGAGATTCTAGCTTTCTCATTGTATCCATAGGAGATACACGTCCCTAAGTATGAGCCACTATTGGTAGTGTTCTTTGTTTTTCCTATCCCCCCCCTAGAATTTTGAAGTTTTGGTGTCTTCCTAGTTTTGGTGTTGAGTCTCTCTGCATATTCTCATGTTTTTAGGTTGAAAACTCGGTCAAAAATTAGAAAACCCTAGGTGCTAGGGTGAAAACCCTTTGTAAGCCTTGAAAAAATCCAAAAAACCCTAAGTTTGATCCAAAAACCTAACTGGTCTTAAGTCTTGTTATATTTTTGTGTTACCTTTTTGGCTCACTAAAGTCTCAAAATCCACATGTGCCTTTTAAAATGTTCATGTCATGTGTTTTGTAGTTATAAAAGGTTGCTGGGACCCCTTTAAATATTTCCTATCCTAAGCCTAGGTCCCTGTCGTAAATTTTTCCTAAGTAATAAATCATTTTAATATGTGGTTGTCATTGCACCGCAAGACTCCCAGTTGTCAGAATCCCTGACATGTGCTTTAGTGACACAGTGCCACCTGTCCAAGTAGGCCCGACTGATTATAAGGTATGATGGTGTTTAAAGAATGAATATATCCTATGACTATCACTATATCTTGAGACGAAGATGATTGCCTTTTATGCATCACGATATGGCTATGACCGTTAGATCATCACTAAGGAATAAAGTGTACAGTGGGCCCTAAGTGCCAAGTCACACTGACATGTGCACTCTTGATTGGTTAAAGTGAAACGAGGTGGTGGTTGATGGGACTTATTAATGTTTAAAATATTTCAAGAAAGGCCCACTCATTGGCAATGTGGTAATTTGTGATTCGATAGAGCAGGTGATCTGTTCAGTGCAACCTATTTCTCTATATGATTAAAGTACTGTAGGATCATGTAGTCATCATTATACTATTTAAATAAAATGCACGAGGTTTAGCTTCATGATGTAGAGACAACCGTCTGATGCAAAGGATAGATGAGATGCTCTGCAGTGGGTCCTGATAGTGCCAGGTCATGTTGATATGTTAGTTTCTTATTGGTCGAGCTAGATTCTTAGGTGGAGGTTGTTAGAATGTCTTGTGAGTGATAAAAGGTAGTGGGACTTGTTGCTATGTGTCCTAATGTGGCTTTTCCTAATTTGTCAATGGGTTTGATGAAAGGGATGGTGTAGTGGGGCCTATGTTTTTAGATGGTTAAAGAACAATGAGATCTCACGGTTGAAATTATACCATTGAGATAAGATGCACACTCTTTAAAGTCAGCAATATGGCGACAACCATTGATTTGATCTTAGTGATGGAGATCATCAGGTGGGTCCTCTAATAGGTGGAGCTTATTTGTTGAGTTTTGATTGGTTGCTGGATTGATGATGAGGACATGTTAGTCTCTTCAGAGGTTTGCAGATTCTTAATCTACAATTGTCTAAAGATCTTATGGAATCTCTGTCAGTTATGAGCTCTTAAGATAACCATTTGATTTCATGGCTTATATCCAGTGGGTTTGATGTGCCATGAAATGCTAAGTTTCTCACTCCTCATTGGTCGGTCAATTTATGACTTGGCATATTTTTTGTGGGGCTAGTCTTGCAGCATCTAGGCATATTTAAAGTTTGGGAAATTCTTCCAGTTGTCATTATACCATTTGGAGAAGATGCATGCTATGTATGCATTGTGGTATAGCAACAAGCATCCAATTCTATTTATGAGATGTGATATGGGTTGACCATTGTCTTATTTTGGTGAACCGCCTAATGTGCTGGGAGGAAGTGGATTGATGACCATGTTTTAAAGATGGATCAAATGACCATTGCTGCTAGTTTTCAAATGTTTCAAGGGTTTCTAGAGGGTTTGGAGATAGTGTACCAAAATGGCCATAATGCAGGACCATTTTTGGTTGTTTCTAGCTTGGCTGTGGGTGATAATTTATGAGGATGATCCTAGTAGTCATTCCAGTAGGATATTGCATCCTTATGAGCATCTGTCGAGGAAAGATTGACAAGTGGGACATGCATTCTCTATTGCAGCCAAAATTAATGGGGCTTCTATGATGATTTTTTGTCCCTGTAGCTAGTACATGGTTAGCTCAGTTGCAAAGTTTGATGATTTTTTGATCTCACCAGCCATGTGCTTGGTGCCTGTCTTGTCTGCATTTACTATTTGTTTGAGTTAGGTCATTTTGAATGGTTTCTTTGAATGATCATCAAGTGTTGATTGCAATCCTTGAGATAAAATGATTTTTCATGGTCATTCCAAGGCATTGGGAGTTAGGTTTTCATAATCTCTTTCTTGGTGAGCTCTATTCTCAGTCAGGGTTGTAAGAACTTTGTTTTATTGCTTGTTAATGAGAGATAAAAAGTTGTAGGTCTAAGCTGTAGTTTGCAAGCATTATTTTTTATGACTGATTGTATGCATAGAAAGTATTCATCATACTTAATACAAATATATGATTCCTCTCTCTCCTCTATGTCAAGTCAGGTAGGCTTCAAGCTTTGTAGTTCATTACATATTATTTTGTGTATGTATCTTCATTCTTGAGTTTTGATCTAGGATTGGATTAAATAATGCTATAGATGGGATATGAGTTTACCCTTGTTCACATAAGGTTTCTTTGTAAGCAGTAAGGATTATGGTAAATGCATTTATGGCTATGAATCTTAGATATTCTCTAGTATGTGTATCTCTTGTTTCTAAGAAATCTTGCTCAATGGATGAGGTACTGGCCTAAATGAATAAGCTCTCTTGTTGACATATAGTGATTGAAGTTGTTGCAACCCAAATCGTAAATTCAAGAACCATTTTAAGTTTTAAATATTTGGTTGTGTAGTTTTGTTACCACCATAGCAATGGAGAGTCAATGAATTTAAGGTTGGAATTTAATACTTCTTGCTATCATCTATTGTATAAACCCAAACTTTGGTGTGTAAGGTATAGTTTTAACTGGGTTAGGAGCACCCACCTTGGTTTTGCAGAGCCAGAAGTGAAGAGGGTAGTCTTGTCCCTATAGTTGGTCCAATTACCCTAAGATCCTTCTACATTTTGGAACTAACCACTCCTAAAATTTGTATGAGGGTATATTGGTAGCCTAAGAGCATAAGCCATTTTGAAACACCAACAGCGTGATCTCGTAAAGAAAATTTTTTCTTCCACAACTAGATTAGACTATAGTCATTGGGTCGTGTGATGAGAACATTTGAATGTTCCTGTGGTTTCTAGATCAGGGAAAGAGGAAAAAGTATTCCATGATTGAGAATATGGTCTTAGTCATGTAATCTCAAGATGAAGTCAAAGGGTTTGATGGTGGTCTTTTTCCCTGTAGTTGGTTAGTCTTGTAATGATATCATGGTTAGTGTTTTTATCTGGCGACTGAGAATCTCTTCAGTTGTGTGATCTCTAAATAGTTTGGTAGTTAAGGAGATAACTACATGACTATGAGACTACGGTCACCCAATCACTAAGTATAAATAAGGTTAAATAAGATGCCTGGTGATCTTGCGACTAAAGGAAAATGAAACCTTGGAAAATTAAGGTGATTTGATGGTCATGATATAAAGTATATCTAAGTTTGAATGTTGTCCATTGATTCACTGACCGGTGCCATAAAGTAGTTATTTCTCCCAGATTTGAATATTTTTAATGGGTTTCTCAGTGACTAAGGATAGGAATTGAATGCTTGGGCGACTAGAGGTGGTAGATGTGACTTTGCCAACTATTGCAGAGTGGTCCAAGGAGTCTGATGATTAATTGCAAAGATTTGTACTATGAAGGAGTGGGTAATTGGACTGCTCAAGGCATGTTGCAGGTGGATAATCAGATTTATAAGCCTAGTAAATTCATGATCTTCAGTACACAACTCAGAGGTTATCATAAATGGAGATCATTTTTGGATCTATTTTCTCTAGGTTGCTTTGTTTTCCCTCCAGTGAATTAAATCCTGATTGAATCTGATTGGTTTGGTGGTTGAAACCTTTACCCTAGTCATCGGTAGCTTGTTGCATCCTAATTTTTGGGATTCCAAGATGACTAGTGGTATATATTTGAAAAGTTTTGATTTTTGTGGTGGTTGATTTTATGTTTAAAATCACTGTAAAAGACTGAACAAGGAGAGGCTAGATTTTGGGTTTGTTTCCTAGCAATTTGTTGCTTTGGTAATGTATTGATTCTGCAAAGTTTAATGAGAATACACTTGGATTCCATTCTCAAATTTATGTTTTTCTTCTTATTTTGATCTTGGGCTCATATATGTTAATGTCACAAACTGAGTTAGCATATGGTAAAAAAAGAGTATTGTGGAATTATCTTTGAGTTCCTAAAAAATTTAGGATTAAAGTCTTTAAGGTGATTTCAGTGAGTTCATGGTTCGATAGGAATTTGATGATCAGGTTTGGGAGTGAGAGGGATAATAGGAAAAGTGGTTATTCTAAGTTTAGGAGTATTTGATTTAGGATTTTTAGTTGATATGTGTTATTGGGTGACTCTATGCACTAGGTTAAGGCACTAATCCATTCTTTGGAAGTAGTTCATCATCATCAATCACACATTTAAATAATAAAATATTTAAAACCAATTTGTGAAGGGTATAGTTGTATAATATTTAGTGATTCCTTTCAAGAAGTGAATCAAAGGTACACCCACCTGAGCATCTAGGCTCAAAGTGTAGGAGGATCCTTGTTGATCCTTGTTAATTGGCCCTTTTCCTTGTAGACTTTGTAGTGGTGATAGAGTCAGTGACATTAGTTTGTCAATCATAGTGTAAACCTACAAGTAGAAAGAAAAGACAACCAACACATACCCTTACTAAGGAAACACTTCTAGATAAGCTATTTTGAGGTTCTAGATCTCCTTCTTCCAAAAGGTTATCAGAGAATTGACTATCTATAGATGGGCGCATAGTGCATACCAAAGCTTCTCCATATTCTCCAATTCTGTGCTTGGACCTTGATCATAGGTCACCATGGTCACATCAATCTCCTTTATATTCTGATTGAGAATGTCTAAGGAGGGTGCAAGAGCATTCCTCAACTAAGTTTATCTAGACCTTATCTTCTCCATTTCTTTCTCTTCCTTCTCAATTATGTCTAACTGACCTTGACAGACATTGTTACATATATTCACATCAGTGGATGTGTCTAGCATTGAATTCTTCACCTTTTCAATCATTTCCTCTACATTTTTAATCTTCTTAAGATGGGCATTAGTTAGCTTATCCTAATTCATGGATTCTACAATGATTTTCCTTCCTTGATTTGAAAATTCCTTCAATGATGCCTAACCAGACTTAAGAGAATTTAAGTCTAGTGCAAAATTACTCATTAGTTCAATAGGTCTCTTCTTTAAGTACTTCTCCTCTACTGCTATGGTTGTAGATTCTTCTAGGCTTGAGAAATTTTCTTTGAATTATGAGATGAATGTGCTCACATCACCAACTAAAGGTACATTCACTATCTTTTTATCCTTTGGCAGCAAACTATTTAAAATATTTACTGAATCTTGTTGGCATTAAGCAGAATTACCACTAGTGACAACACTTATTTGCATTCTGAGTGCAAACTGAGCAGAACAGTGCACACCGAGAAGAACAGTGAAAACCGAGCAGAACAGTGCAAACCGAGCAGAACAGTGCAAATCAAGCAGAATAGTGCAAACCGAGTAGAATAGTGCAAACTGAGCAGAACAGTGCAAATCAAGCAGAACAGTGCAAACCGAGCAGAACAGTGCAAACTGAGCAGAACAGTGCAAACCGAGCAAGACAGTGCAAACCGAGCAAGATAGTACAAACTAAACAAGATAGTGCAAACCGAGTAGGACAGTGTAAACCAAGTAACATTATGTCTACTGAGTCACTAGTATTTACCAAGTTCAAAACCTACCGAGTGGTTAGTATAAACCGTGCCTTCACTTCTACCAAGTGCATGATGATGCCGAGTAATGCAGTGGACGCTGAGTATCGGAAAGTCACTGAGTTAGTTTGCAGGAACTGTGTAACCATACTTGGGCTAACTTAGTGGCACTTATGTTTATTCGTCAAGCCAACTTTGTAATTGTAATTGTAATTAATTGTTTAGACTTGTATATAAACAATGTTGTAAAAATGTCAAGATGTAATAAAATGAGTATGAATGTGAAAAAGAAAGAAAGGTAGAGATAAGCGAATTACAAAGGGCTACAGCAGTATAAGGAACAACAAAGACAAATTCATCACAGAAGGTGATCAGTACATCAGCGAATCTCAATCAGCAATCTACTTGCAAAGCAAGAGATCTACTGTTTCATCCTAACAGGTGAATCAGTACTAAAATCCTTTAACCGGGTAGACTTAACAGTCTTTTGTAAAATCTCTTTACCGAGTGCATACTTCATTGTATGTTTGTAAATCCTTTAACAGGGTGGATTTAGCAATCATTATTGCTCCTAGCAGGGCAAATCATCAGAAGTGATCAATTGTAAGCCTTAATCGGCCAACTTTATACTGTAGTACTAAAGCTTTGTGGGTTTCATCCCCACCCCAGTTTTACTTTCTTTTTGGAAGGTTTCTGGGTAACCAAATCTATGTGTCATTGTTGTGAATGCTTTTAAGTTTCATTCTTTCTATATGCATAAGAAAAAAGGTGAACTATATGTTAATACATCTGTAATTGAAAGAAAATTTGGAGTTACTGATTCACCCCTCCCCTCTTAGTAACTTGGTTAATTCCTGAATATTTCCAACAATTGGTATCAGAGCTGTATTGGTTCTCAAGATAAAGCTTAACTAGCTTGAGCAAAGATCCAAGACAATGGAGGTATTCAAACTGAACAAGGTGATTGAAAATGAAAAGCTAGATCTGGAAATGGCCATAGCTAAACTTAAAGAAGCAAAAGAACATCTTTCCCAATCCCTAAGAAGAAGGAAGGAACTTGCAAATCAGATGAATCATCAAAATTACATTGAAGAAAAGATTGAAGATCTTTTTCCCTCAAATAGCTCAGATGAAGCAAACAATGCTGTCAAAGAACTCCTAGAAAAGAATGGGTCTCTACAGGAAGAAGTGAGAAAATTAAAAAGAGAACAAGAGCTACACTCAACAAGATTTTGTGAGATCTTAGAACAAAGAAACAAGTTGAAAGATGAATTAGATGGAAGGAACAATGAAGTCCAAAATAAAATCCTTTAGCTAGAAAACCTAATTGATCAAATCTCCCATACAAATGAGGAAATTCTAAATCTAAGATCAGAAATAGAAAGGACAAGAGAAGAACTAAGATCAGAAAAGGAAATCAATCTAAGATTGATGGATGACCTAAACACCGAAAAACAAATCAATGGAGGAATGCTAAAAAGCCAAGAAGACTTAAATCAGCTGTATGAGTGAAATCTTCATAGACAGAAAGGAAAAGCAGGACTTGGATATAAAGGAGAAGGTGAATCTTCTAAGCAAGGTACTCAAAGAAATCAGAAACCTACTTGTAATCATTGTGGAAAAAAAGGACATACTTCAAATAAATGTTGGAACAATGAAAAAGTAGAATTCAATGGAAAATGCTACAACTACAATCAACATGGTCACAAAGCAAATGAATGCAGGGAAAAACCAAGATTCAGAGGTAATTGTCACAAATGCAACAAACAAGGTCACAAGGCATCTGAGTGCAGATCCAAAACATTTAATCTAGCAGAACAAATTATGAAAGCAATGTTTGGATGGGACTACAACACCTGGTGTAGATATCATTACTGTGGAGAATATGGACACATTGGCATGAACTGCATAAAACATCATCTAAGGAAAAGAGATACTATCGTAAGATGCTTCAAATGCACTAAACTTGGTCACATAGCCAGAAACTACATGAATGCTAGTGAAATTGAAGATGGAAAGAAGAATGAAGCAACTAAGGTTAGGAAACAAGTGAGACAACAATGGGTTCCTAAATCTACTGAGCAAACCAGTCCAAGTAATGGAATGGGTGGCTCTACCAACTCAAACTAAATTTCCAAGAAAGCATTGGAACTGTATTCTCATAGACAAACTTCAAGCAGTTCCAGAACTGAATTAAAAGAAAGATCTAAATCAGCATACAAGATGTAGTAAGATCATAGGAAGGTCGGTATCAGTCTTTACTGAGCAAGGTCAGTACCAGTCTTTACCGAGTGAGGTCAGAGCAATATGAATTCTCGAGTTCACCAAGTTGTGAAGTCTTTATCGAGAAATTAATTCTTAGTGGGTGATAGTCTATCAGAATTCATACCCTAATTTGTACTGAGCATTAATGACAGAGTTGTAAACAAAAGGCAAGAAATCAAACTCATTCTTCACCGTGAACTTTAGCACTTTGAGAGAAGAAAATTTCAAGAGCAACCCAGCGATTCAAAAACTTTTGCGAAATGAATTTTCTGTGAGCTACCATGGCATCATCCAGCACTTTAGTGAAGAAAGGATCAGAAATTTTAGTCCAAGGGGAATGGAGAACACCAGATTTCAAGATCATGCCCGCAATTGCAGCAGCCCTAGATCCGAACAGAGCTCAATCTCAGATTCCTCCTAAGGTACTACTTATTAACGATATTCACAATCATTTCAACTATGCAATTCAAGAAATGGGAAACCTAGACCTAGATATTGTGCATGAGGAACTATGTGTGGATGGTATTCTAAAACCTGAGCACAAACATCTGGAAGATAAAGGATTAGTTCACATTGCACATTTACCTTGAAACTTTCAGGAGAAATGGGTTAGATACATTATTAGCCATGTACAAAATGGCAAGATTTGGCTTGAGCAACCCATAGAGATCACCAAGAAGATGATTCATCAAATCACCGGTCTTCCCATGTTAAATAAAGAAAAAACTACCAAAACCCTAGGTCAGCCGGAATTGGAGAAGAAAACCCTAACTGAGTGGGACGGTAGAGGCATGAAAGTTAGCAGCATTACTGATGCTGAACTGAAGTTTGGTACACACATAATTGCCCATAAAATATATAGTTCAAGTCAACAGAATAGTGTCTCCTATGAAGCTATTGACCTAGCATACAAAGTGGTCAAGAATAACTTATCATTTGACCTTGCAGATTTATTGTTAAAATAGTTTAACAAGAACATGGAAAGCATTCAAACTTCCAAAAACAATCCATGTAAGTTTGGATCTTTACTGGTTTGTTTATTCTTCTATGTTCAGAAATTCTTCCCTTCCAAAGGAAAAGTTGTATGGAGAAAAGATGTGCCAGTCCTTTATGAGATAAATGAATACATTTCAGAAATGGGTGAAAATTTTGAAAGCATCATGGATAGTTATTTTGAGTCTTTTAAAGAGAAGATGAATGATAGATTCCAGATTCCACAAAAGTTGGTTGAAGATTATAAGGATGACATTTGTTTCATGGTGGACTGTGACAATGTATATATTCAAGTAGCTAAACTGAGGATTGTACATGCAAAACCTCTTCCTTATGAGGTAAATATTGATGAAACCAAGAATATCATTGAAGCCCTTCTTAATCAGCCTGTCAATCCCAAAGCTCCATATTTTGGAACATATGATGAAGCAAAAGTAAGAATTTAATTAAGCATAAAGCTTCCATAGGTAGTAAACAAAGGAAAGAAGAGGATAGCCAAAATGCAAATGCTAACCGAGGACAAAGGAGAAAATGATGAAGAAGAAGAGGAAAAGGATGAGAAAATAGAGGAACCAGAACCTACAAAAAAGAAAGGAAAGGTATTCATCACTAAGGCACCTAAGCCTCCCACTGCTGTATTTACAAGGAGAAGTGCAAGAGGTAAGGCAGACAAGGAAGACAAAGATATAGTATTCAAAAGGCCTCCTCTAAACTTTCAAGAGAGGATCAAACTTTTTAGAGAAGGATCAGGATCTGGAGTAAATAACATAAAATCTTTTAAATATGAAACTAGATCAGAAACAGAACAGAAAGAAATAGAAGATGCTATTATTGAAAAGATGGGATAGTGGAAATACTCTCCTAATGAAATAGCCCCACAGGTTCCAGCAGTTCTATTAGATCCAATAAAAATGAGATGGAGCAATGCCAAGCAAACTTTAAAAGACATATTTGATCAAACCCTGAGACAGTTAATGCCAAGCTTGAAAAATGATGAAATAAAGAAGGCATTGAAGGAAAATGAAAATAAGATGACACTAAAGTTCAATACTTGTTTGATTCTGATCAATAATATTGAATCGGTTGTGAAGGCTACAAATGCCACATGGAAGAACATATACCATCTTCACCAACTGAGTATTGAAATAGTAATAATAAAAGACATTGAAGATGACAGTGATGAACAAGAAGAAGCCATTGAGGTAGATGATACTATGAGGATAGCGGCAGAAGTCATTGCATCACTTCCTACCTCTCCAGTAAAAGTTTCTACATCTAGCCCGGAGACACCTTCAAGAATGGTTGTGACAACTTCAACATTTGTCCAATCACCTATAGCAACAACAGAAGAAACCACCATTTCTTCTACCGAGTTGCAGTCTCCCACTTCATCAAGTTTTCTAGCAGTAAGTATTCTAGTTTTTGATTCTACAAGTGTAAATATTTTAAGTTCTCCAGTAGATAGTATGCCATTCTCTATAGCCAGTCCTACTATGTCTACTATCACTACTACTAAGGCATTAAGTACAGATAAGCCTAAGGCTCAACCGAGTATAAAATTTTTGTGTAAAAATATAGTAGAGGATATAGACCTAGATGAAGAAATAGAGATTCCAACATTAGATTTTGCAAATCTATCAGCGGACCAAATGCAAAATATAGGTGAAATCCTCCAAAGGAAAGCAAAGCAAAAGAAGCTTAAAGAGGAGAGAGACAAGGAATATCAAATCATTAAGGATGCTAAGGACATTTTGTCTGATGCATTAGGTATTAAAGTAGACTCCTCTCAACATGTTTTGCGACAATTAGCAGAAGCAGTAAATAAATACAATGAGGATTCATCTGGGATAAAAAAGTTAGTTGAAAGAGCCGAGAAGAGATTCAACAATAAAGTGCTTGAGCACATTGCTCAACACATAGCTATTAATCAAGTGGAATTGTCTTCAGTTTTGTCAAACATTGAATCTACCTATTCAAATATCACCTCTCTTTTGGCCTAACTATGCAATATTGCCGAGTTCACAAAGGATGTCAAGGACAAAATGAATAAAATGGATGAGGATATGAAGATTAGTATACAAAAGCTACAACTTGAACCAAGTTCAAGCTCTGCTCATCACATGAAAATCTCATACCTATCAAATATGTAGTTGGATCTACTGAAAGAAGACACAAGGATCCGGTCCACACTGCTAGACATCCAGAACATGATCCTTCCCATCATGAATACAATGTATAAGCACATTGAATAGTCCAAAACATTGATTCATGACAATCAGTTCTCTATAGCAGATCACATGATTGAACTCTCTGCAGAAGTCCAAATTGCAATCCAAACATGCAAGATTCTGTAAGAAAATTGGGATAGAACCTTGGCACTAATAATGAAGGTACATTCTGATTTTCTATCAAATTTTGGATTCTCTCTGTAAATCACTTGTATATACACCTTTGGCATTATCATCAAAAAGGGGGAGATATGTATAGAAGGAGATATGTATAGAAGAAGATATGTATAGAAGAATACATGTATAGAAGAAAAGTTAGCACATCAAAAGGGGGAGATAATGTATAAAGCCCTATGACAAAGACAAATTTTGAAAAATCAAAAATAAATCTCAGCATGATTCATGTATATAAGTTTTAGGCAATAAGTGTTTTTGTCACTAATGCCAAAGGGGGAGATTGTTGGCATTAAGCAAAATTTCCACTAGTGACAACACTTATTTGCATTCTAAGTGCAAACCGAGCAGAATAGTGCAAACCGAGCAGAACAGTGCCAACCAAGCAGAATAGTGCAAACTGAGCAGAACAGTGCAAACTGAGTAGAATAGTGCAAATCGAGCAGAACAGTGCAAACTGAGCAGAATAGTGCAAACTAAGCAGAACAGTGCAAATCGAGCAAAACAGTGCAAACTGAGCAGAACAGTGCAAACCGAGCAGAATAGTGCAAACTGAGCAAGATAGTGCAAACTGAGCAAGACAGTGCAAACCGAACAAGATAGTGCAAACCGAGCAGGATAGTGTAAATCGAGTAACATTATGTCTACTGAGTCACCAGTATTTACCGAGTTCAAAACCTACCGAGTGGTTAGTATGAACCATGCCTTCACTTCTACCGAGTGCATGACGATGCAAAGTAATGCAGTGGACGCCGAGTATCAGAAATTCACCGAGTTAGTTTGCAGGAATTGTGTAACCATACTTGGGCTGACTTAGTGGCACTTATGTTTATTTGTCAAGCTGACTTTGTAATTTTAATTATAATTAATTGTTTAGACTTGTATATAAACAATGTTGTAAAAATGTCAAGATGTAATAAAATGAGTATGAATGTGAAAAAGAAAGAAAGGCAGAGATAAGTGAATTACAAAGGGCTATAGTAGTATAAGGAACAACAAAGACAAATTCATCATAGAAGGTGATCAGTACATCAGCGAATCTCAATCAGCAATCCAATTGCAAAGCAAGAGCTCTACTATTTCATCCTAACAGGTGAATCAGTACTAAAATCCTTTAACCGGGTAGACTTAACAGTCTTTTGTAAAATCTCTTTACCGAGTGCATACTTCATTGTATGTTTGTAAATCCTTTAACAGGGTGGATTTAGCAATCCTTATTGCTCCTAGTAGGGCAGATCATTAGAAGTGATTAATTGTAAGCCTTAACCGGCCAACTTTATACTACAGTACTAAAGCTTTGTGGGTTTCATCCCCACCCCAGTTTTACTTTCTTTTTGGAAGGTTTCTGGGTAACCAAATCTATGTGTCATTGTTGTGAATGCTTTTAAGTTTCATGCTTTCTATATGCAAAAGAAAAAAGGTGAACTATATGTTAATACATCTGTAATTGAAAGAAAATTTGGAGTTACTGATTCACCCCTCCCTTCTCAGTAACTCAGTTAATTCCTAAATATTTCCAAAAACTCTATCAAGAGAGGATTGCTTAGTACTTTCTTCTCCTTAGCCTTCTCCATAGCTAGGAAACTAAACTTAATCAGGTCTTCTTCCTTCCAAGAGTCCAAAATGTAAGTGTCTGGTGTCAAACTTGACAACAATGCTGAGGAGGGAGTGATGGGAGTGCTACTCATCACCTCTTGCTTCACCTTGACCAGATCATCAAAGGATTCATGTTTGTTTTCTACCTCTATTCCTTCTTTCTTTTCTTCTTCTTTTTCATCAGAAATGTCTTCCATGATTACTTCTTCTTACTAAGTAGGATAAGTATTGTTGCATAGGATTTTTGCCTCTTGTGTACACAAAGGCTTCCTCAAACTTGTCCAAATCTATGTCAATGGCTGTCATGGCTATCTCCAAATTATCAATGATGAATGTGTTGTCTTTGGGTGATCTTGTCATGGGCATAGACTATTCTACCTTTGATTGTGCTTCTGTTGTGGGCATTGAGTCCTAAGGACTTGTCATTGGTACATTAGTGGGCTCAACCACTTTATCTTCCTTGCTGGGTGCATGATTCATGGGCATAGGAGGTGGTTTGATTTGTTGTTCCAACAACACTTTCTCAAATTCTTTTTCTATCTCCTTCATTATCAGATCATAGTCCTTGTTCATTATATGTAGAGTTCTCATCTTTCTTCTAAGGTGTGGCTTCACCAAATTCAATATAAGTGCTTCTTCATCTTTAGAACATACATGCAGTGTATCTTCTAAATTTTTTTCTCTTATTCTTTGATCTTCCTCATTTTCTTGTTTCTTCAAGTGTTCCAAAATATTCCAACCTTTATCAGGTAGAGAGGACTATATTTCAAGAACTATTTTCTTAAACTTGATCATATGTTTGATAATCATATTATAAATTTCAGATTTATCAATCTCACTATATGAATCATAATGTTTCCCTACTTGATCAATTATGCCTTCCTCAATAATTCTAGAGCTCAAAAATTTAAGGCTAGGCCTGAATCCTACCTTAGGAGGTGCTTGAATATTTCTTCTTATCCTTGTGGCATATGGTGATGGATGACTAGTGCTAGTTTCTTTCCTCCTCTTGGAAAAAGGTATATACTCTAGAGGAGTATATTTGGGCATAGAAGGAGTATTGTCTTCATTATCCTTTTGACTATCATCTTTTTCAATTTTAATCTTCTTCATTTTGGGATCTTCTTTTTCTTCTACTGCATTCTTCAATTCTATGGAAATCTTCTCATTCCTTTCTTTATCAAGGTCTTCTTGTGATACACCATGTATCCTCAAGATCTCTGATGTAACTTTAGAAACTTTTCTCTTAGTTGCAACACTATTTAGCTTAGCATCAACTTCTCTTGTCTTCTCTTCATATGTTCCCCTTCTATGTTCATTGTCATCTTTAGGGGCCAATAGAAATACCTATGCATAGGTTTCAAGAACTTGTTCCTCTACCTCATACCCAAGTGGATGAATCCACTTAGTTCTAGGTTCCACAACTTCCATACATGTAGTATCAATCTCCACCATGAAGCATATTGAATCTTTATACTTCTCCACAATACTTTCAGGAATCCTGTACCTCATCTGTATCCTTTCTCTAAAGGCCTTCAATTCCAAGGTAATGAAATCTCTAAGTGTGCTTTTAGTGCATTGTTTGTTTGATATATGTGGCATGGTAGGAATGGACTTATCTAGATACAAGTCTGACACTTTACCAACTATATGAAGGTACACCTAGATGATAAGGGACCCAAACCTAAAGATCTTTGTCTTATCATGCTTGATAGCCCTGATGTTGTCTATCAACTATGCGTGCAAGATCTCACACAAGTTGAACTCTCCATTTTCTTGTACAAGTTGGATGGCTACCACAATAGTGCTTGCAGATACACTATTGACCCTACTGGTGTGATGAAATCTATATCCCAATATCATTGTCATGAATTTGATGTTTGGTTTCTCTATAGGCTCAATGGTCATGCCATGATTATCAATCCTTGATTTACACACTTGCTCCACCATCTTCCTAACATCCTTACCAATTGGAAGGATGTCACCTGTCCTAAAGAGGTCGGTCAGTGCATGAATTAGGTCTCCTATGACTCTTAATGGTACATCTCCAATCCAAAACAAATCATCATGGATTCTTCTCGATAGTATCTTTATCGATTCTTCCTCATAGAACTCATATGCAATGGCATATTCAATAATGGGATGTTCATTCCATTTTTTGTATTCATTCATGAATGTTTTATCTAGATTCATCATTGTGTCCATGTGCACCCTTAACCTATCTATTCTAATAGGTTTCTTCTTATAATAGATGTAAGCCCTTATGTCTTCTACATGCATAATGCCCATTACCATGCAGGAGAAAGCTCCCTCTAAATCATCTAGGGTTGACTTGAATGGATGCCTATTGAAAAAATATTACTTCTTCTTAGAAACATCAAAAACAATAAGAGTGGCCATGACTTATTTCATATTCTCTTTCCAAAAGATCTCTGAGATGTTCTGATGACTTCTAGATCAGTGCAACAAGCTAGGGTTTCTACAATTGAACAAAAGCACTATAATCACTGATAACGTAGTCTCCAAATCTTCACAAGAACTTTCAAGGCTCAATATGCTCTCCAATCACTCTGAGTATGAATGTAATGAGTGAACAAACAAATTTTGTGTACTTAAAGTAAGAAATTTTCCATTAATGAAACTTGCATAAACCAGGTTGTCACTTCAAAATTTCAAACTCGATCTCCTCCAACATTCAGCATGTGCACTCTTGCATGAAGGTTCCAACACACTCCAATAGCTTAAGTCCAAAGGCACGTACTCTGAAAGTAAGTATGCTAGCCACATAGGGGTCTAGAGCTAAATTAGCTCCCCCTATGACCCTAAGGGCCATTCATATAGATGTAGAAGGTACATCCACTGGGGATGCATCCAATACATTACCATCAACATTTTCCTTCTTTCCATCTAACCAATTCATGCTTGCATCTTCTAATGCCTTCACAAACTTGACTTTTGCTTCAAGATCCAAAACTAGTTCTGTAGTCCTTTTAGGGCTTTCCTGATCTTCCATCCTTGATCTAAAAAACTTTGAGTTATGTCCAATCTTATTACAGGTGTGACAAATCACTGGAGGTCTATTATTACTCAATGCATTGACATGAGTCACCATTTTCCATATTTTTTCTATATGACCATTATAGTTACATATCACAAATGTAACATTCTGAGAGCCTCTTATATTTGTCTAATTTTGATTTCTTTGATCATGCTAAATCCTATTCTTCTTACTAGTCTTGCAATTTTCTACTCTATGACCAAATCTATTACATGTATAATAGTAACCATTGAAAGGTCTTACCTCTATACAGTTCCTTGCAATGTGTCCATGCTTGTTACATACAAAACATGTGCATTTAACAAGCTTGGGCTCATTTTTAGGAGGACTATCATTGTCTTTGGTTTGGTCTTCATTCTTATCAATATCAATAGATTCATTCTGTGTCTCCTTGCTTGCTTGCATCTTATCAATCTAATTTTTTTCTTCATTGTATCCAATACAGCTAGTGTCTCCTTTGACTCTTCTTGCATACAATTGAGATTCTATCAAATCAGAACTAGTGTATAATTTTTCAATGTGGTTCTTTGCATCTTTCAATTCAAACTCCAATCTCTCTTTACAATTCTTCAGATCCAAGATTTCCAAATTTTCTTCCCTTAAATCTTCATTGAGCTGAAGGTTCTCCTTGACTTGTTCATTGAAGACATCTTGATTGTTTATTAGTTTTTCATCAAACTCTTCAAGTTGACTCAAAAGAGATGCATTTTCTTCATTCAACTTCTTGATTTAATCTTCAAGATCACTGTTAGAGAATCCTTTCAAATCCTTTCTTAGTCTTTTGATAACTAAATGAGCATCACCGAATTTTTCTTTTAGTTCTTCAATTTCTCTTTCTGAATTATCTAGGTCTTCAAGAGATACTTCAAGATTCTTCTTCAAATGTTTCATTTCTGCTTTGTCCATGATCTCCTCAAGTGGTTAAACTTCTATGCTAAGGACCAAAGCTTTGATACTAGTTATTAGGAATGGGAACACTAAGAGGGGGGGTGAATCAATGTTCCCTGAACATTACCTTTTCTCTTTAATCTTTATGCTTAACTTAAATGCTTAAGTACTAAATTAAACATTCACATAAAACATGAAACATAAGAATAACACATGACCCCAATATGATTACGAGGAAACCCAAATAGGTAAAAACACTGGTGGGAATTGAAACCCACTAATATTCTACACTAGTGTTTTTTGATCCTCGCTAGAAGATCCTTTACCCTGTTAGGAGTAGCTTTACAATGCTTTTAGTATAGTAGACCTGGTGAAGGGTCAGACCCTATTAGGAGTCTTTTACAATGAACCCTGTTAGGGGAGTGGACTCACTCTCCTAGAGCTCACTGCTCAAATGATGAAGGCTACAACCTTCGATTATTAGATACACACTATATCTACTGGGTGAACTATCACTATGACACTGCTTGTCAAATCAGTTCCTTGGTACACTCATGCCTTAACCTCTAGAAAATCTCTAATACATCATATGTTGACTTTTCATACCTCTTCTCTACTTGTCACAACTCTATTACAACTTCCATACTGATTACAATGGGTGCATCTCATATTTCTATGCTCATACAAATAAAATAATTAGGTCGGCCCTATAACTAATTACAAACAATGCTTCTAAGTGAATTTTCTTAAGCGTGCTTAAAATTATACATGTAAATATGTTATAAACCTAAATACAATGGGTTCATAGCCTCTACAACATTACATTACAATCGCAAACCAAAATAGTCATTGTCGGCTCGATGCTCTATTCTCTATTGGCACGCACTAGTTGTGCAACTTCAACTAACAGTAACTTTCACACCACTGCATATCTTCTTATGTGCTCTTAGAATAAGCATGACTATAGTCTAACAACCTTAACTCCTAGGGAGCATGCCCTAATTCATTTGTACACATGGGCGCATATGCTCTGAGTCTCTAGTGCTCTATATGCTCACTCCAAACTGCTATATGACTTTGTTGCCATAATGACAACAGTATATCTAGTTATATACTTTAGTATAGAAAACTTGCCAACATAAAGAAGAAGAACCATCTAAACAAGAAGAATCACCTAATGGTATATAGAGAGAATTTAAAGGTAGATATTTTTCATGTAATACTTTTGGTCATATGAAGAAAGATTGTACAGGTAAGAAATTTAAACCTCTTAATGGTCATTGTTATAATTGTCATGGTTTTAGACATAGAGCTATTGAATGCAAGAAACCTAAGTTTAATGATAATAATAATAGTAGTAGATTGTTTAGACATACTTGTTAGGAATAATCCCAAGAGATAACTAAGAGGGGGGGGTGAATCAGTTATCTACAAGATTCAATTCTTTATCCAATTAAGTATACTTAAACATAAAGCATAAACATATAGAAAGAACACATGAACACAAAACTAATATTTTGGTTATAGGGAAACCCAAATAGGTATAAACCCCAATGGGAATTAATACCCACTAATATTCTATACTAGTGTATAATGATCCTTGCTAGAAGATCATTTACCCTTTTAGGAGTAGCTTTACAATATATGAAGTACATTAGACTTGGTTAAGGGTCAGACCTTGTTAGGAGTCTTTTATAATTGAACTTGTTAGGGGAGAGGACGCATTGTTTGAGAGCTCACTACTCAAAGGGGTGAAGGGTACAACCTTTTGAATAATAGATACACACTATATCTAGATCTTGGTGAACTACACTTATACTTGCTTATCTGGATCAGTTCCAATGTATAGCACAAGTACTCTACTTGGTCACATTGACCTTCTTCTATTGGCTCCACACTTCATACACTCTGCTCTACTCTGCTTATTCAACCATGAACCCCACACTAGCAATCACAACTGACTACCTATAAATATCTTTCCTCCAAATAATATGATTAGGTCATCCTATTAGAACCAACTTAAAATCATATTAGAGAAACTATAATAAAGTCCAACAAACATTCTGTTGGCTCTACTATTTACACAACACATTCTGGGACCTTAAGATAATTATAGATGCATTCTACACATTGTCACCTCTACCAAAACAATTGGATCTTTCTCCACAAGATTATTTAACTCATGCACTCTTATTTGAACATAAATAACTCATATCCAAGCTTAAATCCAAGGGTGCATACCCTAAAGATGGGCACAACTTGGGAACTACTAAAATTTCTATTGTCTCTTCTGAACAATCACAACAAACTGCTACTAGTGAATAGTGACTGCATAACTTCACTTGCATTCATCATCAGACCATGCATCCATGAACTTAACATCACTAACATGTTTGCAAAATATATCCAAGGGAGCATGCCCATAGGACAACTATATAGACAACCATACATAGAACACTGCTTGTAACTCTGTCAGGAACACTACTGACACAAGCTACTATATAACTATCTGTAGTCACATTCAACCTCTACGCCCATGATATCAAGATGATATCATGTTCATGCAACATATACTAAAATCTTACTTCATAAGACCTCTTCACATGCTACTTTCCATATGTTTTCATCAATGACAAACATACAGTCAATACTGGCCTTCTAGAAAATCTCCAACAATCTCCTCCATTGGCATTGATGGAAACATGTGGAATAAAAAACTACCACCAATCCAAATGAACATTTCTTTCATAAAATTGTCCATTTCCTCTTAAAAACTCCCACAATGATGAATCCTCCATCTACTACAATATATTCCAACATTCTCCATTTCCTCAACTGAACTACTATCACAACTGAATACTGCTCCCCCTAAGTACATTACTCCTATTTTTCATAACTCTAAATACTACTCCCCCTTTGACATAAATGTCAAAGGGTGCCATTTATTTTAAGCACTAGTACTACTCCTAAGGTAGATTAGTCAACCTTCCATCAGTCCTAGAGGACTGATGCCATTCTTGCTTCCTTCTAAACAAAATCAGGGAAGGGAATTACTCCCAATTTCTGCATGATGTTGTCGGTATATTTTGTATGTACGGGTGTTGTGTAATAAACTTATGTTAATCTCGGCAGTTAGTACCGAGAGTGTGAACCGTTACGACGTGACGTTTCGGTGGTGTCTCTTCGGAGGTTATATGTACACATTGCTTTGAGTGTGAATGACATGATTTGGTTTTCTGAGTACTTTATGTTTACCAAATTGCAATACTTTCCTGTGTTCATGTTTATCAGTTAATGTTTGTTTATGCAACTATTCTTGTTGACCCGAGAGGGAAAACATCTGGCGCCGCTGCCTAGACATACCCAGATGGCGAGTAGGCATAATGGGCTTACCCGTTAGTGCGATAAACCCAGAAGCCGAGGAAGCCCGTACCGAGTTGTACGACAGAGAGGATAATCTGGCACGTGACTTCTGAATTTTGTTTCAAGTAGCTCTTGAAACTCACGTCCGAAGGGAGGCAACAAATGGAGACGTCCCTGCAGGCGTAGTGTGGGATGCGATTGGGGCGAACCCTGCAGCGAATCGGTTGTTGAACCAACTTCCACGGTTGTTGGCACAAGCAGCACTCGCACGACGTATTCGGCAAGAGGAAATTGACCGAGAGGACCGCCGCCAGGAGATCCTCCGTGCATTCCACGCCCGAGAGCATCTTCGTCGCCGTCGGGAGGAAGGAAATGACAAACAGTAAAGTTGTTGAACTTTGAAACAAAGGGGAACGGAACACAAAAATTCCATTGTAGTTCAATTGAGAATGTTGTAAAGTAACATGAATTAATAAAAAATAAGTGTTCTTTTTGATTGAGCAATGTGTATAGTTTGTCTTGATGCCCAATAATTTAAATAAAGATCGAAATAAGAAAGTGATAGATGACGAAGGGGAAGCCGCACAGAAGGTTTTGATATCCGCGCAGCAACGTGAACGTCGGTGTAGGCTCAGGCAACTTGCCAAAGACCAACTTGCCAGAGGGTTGCCCGAAGGGGACCTCGGAAGTCGTACGGAGGGTGCAGAAGCCGAAGAAGAGTTCACTTCTCCGGAACGGAGAGTGTGGAGTCGGGAAGAGTTACTTGAGGAGACACGGGCGAGAAGAGCCTTTCTCCAAGAGGAGAGAGTACGGTTTGAGGTGGGTCTCCGTACACCAAGCGCGGAGAACCAAACCGGTGGAGAGGGTGATACTACAGAGGGTGGCACAAGCACACCAGCAGACCCTCCGTTGGAACCGAGAACCCCACACGGTACGGTGCCAGGAGAAGGGAAAGTACCACCAGCCCAGCAACTACCGCAAGGACAAGTACCACAAGTCCAGACTACCCACAGCACTCAGGGAGGTGTGGGCACGAGTGGTATCGGTGCACCGCATCCACCGCGGCCAACCATGGCAGTGAATAAGCAGAAGTTACCGAAATTTACGGGGCAATCCAAGGAGGATCCAGTTCGGCACTGTCGAACGTGTGAAATGATATGGACTGCACACGGGGTAACTGACGAGAACGAATGGATCCGTCAGTTCCCTGCAACACTGCGAGAGGGTGCCATTGATTGGTACTCGGACGTTGACAAGACAAGGCTCACGACATGGGATGATGTCAAAAAGGCCTTCCAGATAGAGTTCCAATTGTTACGGGATGATAATGAAATATTGGCGGAGATCTACAACACGAAGCAAGCCAAGAATGAGTCTGTCCGTGCGTACGGCCGACGACTCAAAGAACTCATTGGAAAAATGGAGTCGGCCCCAGCGGATGAATTGAAAAAGAGATGGTTCGTGGAGGGACTCAAAACACCCCTCTGAAAGAAAATGAAGATAGTACCGCCTACTTCGTATAGTAATGCATATAACCGAGCAATGGATCTCGAGAGCGAATGTAAGACCTCGAAGAAGACAAGGTCATCTTCTGATGATGATTCAGAGATGGAAAGTAGTGAGGACAGGTCGAGCAAGAAAGTGCTCGCATTGCAAAAAGACCTTGAGAGGATGATGCGAGAACTTAAAGCCACCAAAGGAAGTGCTAGCAAAGCCGAAGAAGATACAGTGTGGTGTACGGACTGCAAGGAGGTAGGCCACACAAAAGGGTCTTGTCCGAAAAAAGTTTTTTGTGATATCTGCCAAATCGCAGGACATCCCCTTAAAGAATGTCCCTATAACTTGAGGGCAAGAGGCCAACAAGTACTCTATGCATAGGAGAAACCTTCCACATCTGGTACGGGTGGACAATAGAATGCTGCATCATCTGGCGGATATAAAAATAACCGCCGGGGAGGCCGAGGCAACAATGAGAATAAGCCCCGGATCCAATATGATGCTAAGGGAAGACCCATGATACAATGTCGGAGTTGTAATCAGTGGGGTCACTATGCTCGTGATTGTCAGACGGAGCTCGCGACTCCGCAGAAGTTGTGTCGGTGGTGCGGACCGGGCGACCATGAGGACGCTAATTGTCCGAAGCCCGGCTGTAACATCCTGGAGTTGGAATGTAGAGGTACTGAGAAGGTCCTAACAGTCACCCGTGCCCAAGCCAAAAAAGCCACGTACCCACACCCTCCGACGGAGAAACAGAGGGTACTGCAAGCGAGGGCCGAGATCGAAAAAGAGATATAGGACCGGAAGGAACCTGCCGACGCCGGCACTTCTCACCGAGAATTGGCGGAGCAAAGTATACTACGGCAGATACTGCAAATGGAAATACCCGTGAAGGTCAAGGACCTGTTGGAGACCATGCCACACCTAAAAATAGCTTTATTCCTAGGGCCTAACACGCCACCTACGACGGTGGAATGAATGGAGATCCCAGGCGGCTGTACAGCCGACCCAATGACGTTATCAATAAACCATGGACGGAACCCGACATTAGTAGAAATGGGTATCCTGGGTAAAATTCTCACGAACACCATCGTTGACGGAGGGTCGGGTGTCAATGTCCTTCCGAAGGAAACTTGGAAGAGTTTGGGGAAACCGACGCTATGGCCACCAACCTTCAATCTGTTAGGAGCTGACCAGCACGGTATTAAACCACTCGGTATGCTGATGGCACAGCAGGTGACTATCGGAACCCAGCCTTTCACCTTAGACTTCGTCGTAATCCCTCTCAAGAAAAAGGGGTATGACGCTATATTGGGTAGAGGGTGGTTGGTGACAGCCCGAGCCAATCACAACTGGAAGAAGAACACCCTCACATTCGAGAAAGGGGGGAGGAAATTTGTGGTAGACCTCGCCACACAAATGGTTGGAGAGGAAATGGCGTCCGACTCAGACTCCGATAGTGGCGGAATGGATGGAGAGGAAGAAACTATGGAACCGAACGATGAAGGGGTACTTGAGATAGAAGGAGATACGGATTCACTAGATGGTCTCTTTCACTGGCAAATGCGTGACTACGAGGTATTTCAGCCATCGTGCAATATACTGGAGATCGGGAATGAGTTCCCTACGGAAGAAAACACGAACGAGTTCCCTCCGGAGTACACAGAATATACAGAGGGGGAAGCCCAGATGAGAGTAAGTCTGGCCCACGTGTTCTCGGAGGGAGAACCTATCCAATACAAAGAGGCAAAATTGGAAACAATAAATCTCGGGGACGAGCAGAATCCCAAGACTATCCTGGTGGGAGATGACTGGGATCCCGTGTTAAAAATGGCAGCCTTCAAAATATTCACAGAGTATAAGGACGTGTTTGCCTGGAATTATAAAGACCTAAAGGGCGTACCTCCGGAGCTCTGCGTGCACCACATCCCTTTGGTTCCTGGAGCCCAACCTGTGCGGAAGAGGCCGTACAAGATGAACAAAAACTATGCTGCAAGGGTGGAGACCGAGATTGCGCGGATGCTGGACGCGGGGATAATTTTTCGAGTAGACACAAGTGAGTGGGTGTCACCAATCGTGATATCTCAGAAGAAAGAGGCTAACCAAATCCGCATCTGCGTAGACTTTAGGTGTCTCAATGCGGTGACCATTAAGGATCCCTTCCCGATACCCTTCACAGACAGCATACTCGAGGAGGTGGCAGGCCATGAGATCTATTCCTTCATGGACGAGTTTTCAGGATATAACCAGATATACATTGCAGAGGAGGACAAGTTAAAAACCACCTTTGTAGTGGAAGATGGTGTGTACGCCTACAACCGGATGCCCTTCGGCCTGTGTAATGCACCTGCAACTTTTCAGAGAATCATCCTGCACATCTTTGACAAGATGTCGAGAGGGAATTTTAAAGCATTTCTGGATGACTGGTCCATTTTCAGTAGCCAAGACAAACACGTTGTAGCACTCGGAGAGTGCATGGAGCGATGCCAGAAGGCACGTCTGGCACTCAACCCGAAGAAGTGTCATTTCATGGTACCGCAGGGGAAGCTGCTCGGACACATCGTTTGTAAGGAAGGGTTGAAGACGGACCCCGACAAGGTCCGGGTGATAATTGAAATGGAGGCTCCCAGTGACGTAACCGGTGTCAAGTCATTTTTGGGCCATATCGGATACTACCGACGGTTCATAAAGAATTTTTCCCGGATTTCATACCCGATGGATAAACTTATGAAGAAAGGGGAGCCGTTCTTCTGGGCGAAGGAGCAAGGGGAGGCATTCGAGGACTTAAAAATGAGACTGTTGGCAGCCCCCATCTTGGCATTTCCGAACTGGGACAGAGAGTTCCATGTTCATGTGGATGCGTCAAATTACGCCATCGGGGCCACCCTGGCACAAGAAGGCGAACATGGGCTGGATCACCCAATCTATTTTGCAAGTCGGTTACTCTCGAGGGCGGAGAGGAACTACAGCACTACAGAGCGAGAGGCCCTCGGAATGGTCTACTCGGTTCAGAAGTTTCGGCACTACCTATTGGCGACGCCGTTTACTTTCTTCGTGGACCACCAGGCTTTGATGTACCTAGTTAACAAGCCCATCATTCAGGGAAGGGTGAGCAGGTGGTTGCTGCTCCTTCAAGAATTCACCTTCAGAATTATTGTACGGCTAGGACGTAGTCATGTGATTGCGGACCAATTGTCCAGAATTAAGTCCAACGAGCCTCCAATAGGAATAAACGATGACTTTCCAGATACTCACCTGTTTCACATTGCCGTACTACCGAAGTGGTACACAAGTATTGGTGAGTACCTGTCCACGGCTCGATTTCCAGAAGGAATGCTCCCCGGAGAGCGTAGAAAATTGGTTCTGAGGAGCAGAACCTTCCAGCTTATCAATGGACTGCTGTACAAAATGGGTCCAGATCAAATATTGAGGCGTTGCGTAATGGAGGAAGAGGTTCCGAGAGTGTTGAAGGAAGCTCATGAGGGACCTGCCGGAGGGCATATGGGCCCCGACACCACCGCCAGAAAAGTCTTGTTGGCAGGCTTATGGTGGCCGACAGTGTACAACGATGCGAGGGAGTGGGTCGTCGGCTGTGACACATGCCAGCAGGCAGGGAGACCTCTTAAACGAGACTACATGCCACTTAACCCCTCATGCACAGGAATTGTTTGAACGGTGGGGACTGGATTTTATGGGGCCTTTGAAGCCCAGTCACGCTCAACGCTGTCGGTACATTGTTGTGGCAACAGAGTATCTGACCAAGTGGGTGGAAGCACGAGCACTAACAGATAACTCTGCTCTAAGTACAGCGAAGTTTATTTATGAGCAGATAATAACGCGGTACAGCATTCCACTGTAGTTGACGAGTGATAGAGGTGGACATTTTGTCAACCATGTGATCAAGCTACTGACGACAGAGTTCAAAATTTTTCACACTCTCGAGCCCGTACTACCCTCGAGCGAATGGTCAGGCAGAGGCGACTAATAAGATCCTGATTGGAGTCATTTACAAATCCTGCGGCGTTGAGGGCGAGGATTGGGAAGAAAGGCTACCCTCGGTACTATGGGCCTATCGAACATCTTACAAGGTGACCACTGGGCAGACACCGTTCCAACTCATGTACAGACAGGAGGCCATGGTACCGGTAGAATTCATGGTTCCTAGCCTGCGGATTGCAATTGAGAATAAATTGGGAGATATGGAGAGTCTGAGGGAACGACTCTATCTCTTAAATAAGTTGAACGAAAAATGGGCTTTGGCACAATGGGCCACTGAAGCGACGCAGCAACGGAGGAAGGTCTGGCACGATAAGCATATCCGACGAATGCAATTTACACTAGGTCAATCGGTTCTAAAATACAATGGCCGAAATGAAATCAAGCCTGAAAAGTTCAAAGTGAAATGGATAGGCCCTTACAAGGTTCGGGAGGTGGCCGCAAACGGGTCCGTAAAGTTGTGGACCCTCGACGGACGGAAAATTCCGGATGCGGTGAACAGCTCGAAATTGAAGGTGTATCACGAACGGCCGATGACATCACTACGAGGACCAAGTACTTAGAAAAAAAAAAAAATAAATTAAAAAAAAGTAAAAAAATAAAAATTAAAAAAAAAGAAAATAAAATAAAATAAAATAATAAAATTTAAAAAAAAAAATGAAAAAAAAAAGAAAAAGGAAAAAATAAAAAAATAAAAAAATAAAATAAAAAGAGAAAAAAAAAAGAAAAAAAAAAAAAGGCAATATCGTACGGCACCGTACGGATCTATAAAGCACCGTACGACACCGTACGATAAAAAGGGCACGGCGACAAGGAAGTACGGTACCGTACTGAAGCATTATTGTGGTCGATACATTTACAAGTATTGTACGACACAGTACGGAAAAGTGACGACATACAAGCTGAAACAAAAGAAATAAAGGTGTTGTACGGAACCGTACAAGGCGAGGATTGCAAGCAAAGCACCGAACAGTGGATCAGTGTACGGATTGTACTGACCGTACCGCATCCAAACGCAGCACGAGAAGGAGGCATAGTGTACGGTCATTAGATTGCAAAGTATGAGTACCAAGTCATATGGTAGCTGACACATAACATAAGGGCATTTGTATGGCACGGTTGGAGGAGGTCTGAGGATTCAGTACAGCATTGGGATGTGTTAAGGGAAAGCGTGAAGGAAGAAATTCATATGGTATAAAAAAAAAAAAAAAAAAAAAAAAAAAAAACGATGACAAAACAAAGTAGCTCATATTGAAGAACGAATGGTACCGAAGGGAAGGGCATGAGCAGGAAGTAAGGGAAACATAAGCGGTTTGCGGAAAAGAGCATGGGAGCAGACGAAATTCACAAAAATAAGGTGTTTCATAGACTTTGAAGGCTCTGCCCCAGGACCCCGCGGGGGCGCTGCCCCTCGACCCCGTTGGGGGCGTTGCCCCCTAGACCCCCAGTCGGTTTAGTTATCAACCCTTGGAGAGTGTGACCAGTTGACGAGACCCGGAGCTGCTACATATTTGCATTGGCTGAAGGAAGTTGATTTGTACTGTAAGAGGAGGAATTTAAAAAATAAAAATAAAAATGGTTAAGACCGTTATTGTTGGACACTACACAATAGTATGGGATCACGACAGCATAGTACTTGGAGACAGAAATTACAGGTTTCAAAACCAGCCAGTAGCCGCAGAGGACCGAGGGTTTCACAGTCTAGAGTCCGCACTGCTGGTAGCATGGATACTGCCAGAAAGCACCGTCCACACGTACAGCAGCCACAAGCACAAAAGGAAGAGATTACTTGGAAGACTGTGACATTCGAGGGTTTGAGTGGAGTGGAGTGCCGAACATGGTGGGATAACATTCCAGACGCACATTTTTTGAAGGGACAACTTCGAAGAGTAGGAGTACACTGGGCAATTCAGATGCTTTTTCCCTCCATTAGAGAGTACGAGGGACTTCTCCGAGGCATGATTGATACATTCGATCGGGATAGCCGGCGTAGCACTCTAAAGTATTGTGGCACTGAGATACAGATTTCATTTTCTGCCTAGGAGATATCGAGGGTTTTTGGCATACCTGGCATGCACGGGAAAAAAATAGATTTAAAGCCCAGGAAACTATCCCGCGAAGAAAAGGAAAAGTACATTAAGCTGGTTTCCAGAAACCTGTCTCAGAGTGAGTTGGAGTCATTGGCTGGCACTTCTTCAAAGAATCGGGAAATCAAGAAATCATTTGTGGCTCCCAGAGAGTGGCGGTGTTTGATGGACATCGTGAAGAGCAGGTTGACTGGGGCTAGTAGGGCCTCCGACATTGCCCTTACACATCTCATTTTCATGAACGAGATCCGTAATGGTACAGTGTACGATTGGGCTTCAGTTATGGTGGAGAGGCTGTATGAGTTCATGACTCTACAGCATCGGACATTTTACATGCCCCATATTGCCATCGGGTTGTTCTTGAATGCTGCCCGAGAGCAGATTCTAGCAGAGAAGCTGAGGCCACAGCCAATTGATATTGCTACGGGAGAGCCTCTTATCTTTCATTGGCGTCACTTGGATGTTGGTGAAGTACAGACAGGGTCAAAGAGGAAGCGCCAAGTCCTCTCAGAGTCAGAAGGGGAGAATGTGGACAGTGGCCAAGAGGAGTCGAGTGAAGACTTGGAGGAGGAGGAAGGCAGCGAGAGTGTTGCAGTGGGAGACTCTGACACTCTCGATACAGAGGTACCATCTGAAAGTGCATTTGCTCCAACTCCATCGTCTGAGAGTGCACCACCTCTTGTACTATTCACGCCACCAGTACCCTCGGTGACTGTTGCAGCAGGGACCTTTGTACCGTTCAGTACCACATTGGAGGCTATACCCATGCCACGGTTCGGAGAGCTCCGGCCCCCTGTTGTGCTACACCCGGCGGGTCAGGCTTCCAAGCCACCTATAGCTCAGCCAACCGACCCAGGACAGACTAGCAAAGATGATGTTGGAGGTTTAGAGCAGGAGCAGACACAGCCGCGAGAGCAGGTTACATTGGATGTTGTTGGTACTGAGGCCATTGTGCGAGTTGGGCCAGGGGTATTGGAGGAGCCGGCTCGAGCGTTGCTGACGGGGGATGAGGACTCTTTAGTGCTGTCATGGTTGGAGCAGTTCACATTACCCCCGATAGCAGTGGCAGCTCCCATTTCACTTTCCCCTGCCAGAGTAGTGTTAGAGAGGCCTTCAGAAGTTATTGACCTGGATGCAGTGATGTCGCCACCAAGAGAAGAGCCAATAGCCCAGGAGAGAGAGATATCCGAGAGACCAGTTCCTATGGAGGGACAGAGACCGCAAGCTGAGGCTAGTGAGGAGCCACCAGCCCTGCCAGGGTCACGGAGGGCGGTGCCAGCGAGGGAGTCTGCGCAGAAAGTGTTGGAGCAGTACTTGGCGGATGTAGCCGCAGTAGCTGCTGGAGCCCAGCGGGTCATAGCCTCAGCAGAGCTTCAGGCTCAGGAGGGGGTTGCTGAGGAGTTGGAGCGCCTCTTGACCTTTGTGCGGGTTGGCTGTCCACAGGCATTTGCAGAGTGCTTTGAGGCCAGGGGATGGCCTACTCAGGAGTCTCTTACGATGTTGGAGGATTGGGCTCTTAGTGCGACGGTGAGTGAGAGCCGGATTCATGGTCTTATCCGAGAGTTAGAACAGGCCTTTCGAGAGGAGTATTTCACTCTCAGGCGGTTAGAGCATGCTTCCTCAATACATCAGGCTACGGGATTGGCAGCAGAGGTAGCTCGGGAGGAGGCAGCTTCCCGTCTTACAGCTTTGGAGACTGCAGTGGTTCAGGAGAGGGAGTCTTGGGTGGCTGAGCAGAGTACTATGGTGTCAGAGTTGGACACTTTACGGGCTGCATTGGAGACTGAGCGTGCCGAGCGGGCTCTTCTTGAGACTCGCCTTGGTTCTGCTTTGGAGACTGTGGATGCGAAGGAGAAGGCAGTGCTCGAGGCAGCTAGCATGGTTCGGATGGCTATGGAGCTTAAGATGAGGGCAGAACAGGCTTTACAGCTTCGGACAACTCAAGTGTATGAGTTGCGGGCTAAAGTCACTTCCGGCACAGCCACAGCTGCGCCATCATCATCAGGGACGCTTCCTACGCCCCCTCCTGAGTAGTTTGTAGTAGGCTCATTTTTGTCTATGTTATATTTTGTAAAAGTCGTCGGAGCCGACTTATTTTTTTGGGGGGATGATGTTGTCGGTATATTTTGTATGTACGGGTGTTGTGTAATAAACTTATGTTAATCTCGGTAGTTAGTACCGAGAGTGTGAACCGTTACGACGTGACATTTCGGTGGTGTCTCTTCGGAGGTTATATGTACACATTGCTTTGAGTGTGAATGACATGATTTGGTTTTCTGAGTACTTTATGTTTACCGAATTGCAATACTTTCCTGTGTTCATGTTTATCAGTTAATGTTTGTTTATGCAACTATTCTTGTTGACCCGAGATACTCAAAAGTATCCTTAGGTAAGGGCTTTGTGAATATGTTAGCCAACTATTCCTTATTATTAACATAGTCCAACTTAACTTTTTTCTCTACCACTTTCTCTCTTAGGAAGTGATACTTGATCTCAATGTGCTTTGTTTTTTCATGCATCATAGGGTTCTCTGACATGTTGATAGTGATATTGTTATCATAGTAAATAACAATAGTATAATCAATTTGAATTCCAAGATCTTTTATCATATGCTTGATCCAAACAATTGTAGAAAAATTCAAGGCTATTACAACATACTCTACTTCTACTGTTGACTCAGAAATACAATTTTGTTTCTTTCTTGTCCAAGTGACAAGTCTATCAATAAGAAACACTGATCCTTCTGATGTACTTTTTCTATCATCAACACATCCTGCCCAATCTGCATGAGTGTATATATGAAGCTCAACATTTTCTAAATCAGGATACCATAGACCATAGTCTATTGTGCCTTGTAAGTATCTGAATATCCTTTTTACTACCATGAGGTGATTTTGTTTAGGTTCTAATGAAAATCTTCCAACTTTGCCAACTGTATTTGAAATATCAGGTCTAGTCTGAGTAAGATAAATAAGTTTTCCAATCATAGACTTGTACAAAGTTATATCAACTGTTGGTGAGTCATCCTCCTTTGTAAGCTTGCATCTAGTAATCATAGGGGTCCCTACTGGCTTCCAATCATCCATCTTGAATTTCTTTAATATTTCTTTCACATACTTAGACTAATTTATTAATATACCTTTCTTTGTCTATTGTACATTCAATCCTAAAATGTTTTTGATAGGACCAATCATACTCATCTAAAATTAATTTTGTATCTCCTTATCAAATTCAACACTAAGCTTGTGATTACCACCAAAGATAATGTCATCAACAAACAAACCTTAAGATGTCTCTCTAATGAATAGATTACAATCGGCTACTCCTTTCTTGAATCCAATCTTGGTTAAGTATCCATCTAGTCTCTCATACCATGCTCTAGGGGCTTGCTTAAGTCCATAGAGGGCCTTTTTTAATCTGCATACCATATCAGGTTTGTCTAATAAGGTGAATCCTTTAGGATCCTCAATGTTTACTTTTTCTTTTAGATCTCCATTAAATAATGCTGACTTGACATCCATCTGATACACTTTGAAGTTTTTAACTATAGCAAAAGCTAGAAAAAATTTAATAGCTTCTAATCTACTCACAGGTGAAAATGTGTCTGAATAATTAATGCCTTCTCTTTGTGCATATCCTTTACATACTAATCTTTCTTTGTTTCTTACTATTGCACTATCTTCATTCATTTTTTCTCTAAATATCCACTTTGTTCCAATCACATTTTTATCATTAGGTCTTGGGACTAGTTCCCAAGTGTCATTTTTGATAATTTGATCAAGTTCTTCTTTCATAGCATCATTCCAATCTAAATCATTACAAGCATCTTCAACACTTAAGGGCTCAATCTAAGATAGTAAACATACCGCATCATCATTAGCTGATTTCATTGCATGTCATCTTGTTAGAACTTTTGCACTCTGATCTCAAATGATATATTTCTTAGAATGGTTTCTAGATGTAAACTTTGGAACCTTAGTTGATTCTGATTCATTAGCCTTAGGTGTTTCTTCTTCACTTGTCTTAGGGACATTAAACAATACATCAATGCTTTCAAACATTTCTTTAATGACTATCTCACTAGTAGAGGGACTAGGTTCATCTTCAATCATGGGTGAGTAATCATGATATCTTTCTTGAACCATGAATTTCTCATCAATCTTAACATGAGCACTTTCGATGATATTTTTTAATCTTAAATTGAAACATCTATAGGCTTTACTTTTAGTAGAGTAACTAAGGAAAATACTCACATCACTTCTTGCATCAAACTTGCCTATTGCTTCATCCCTCTTGATGTAGCACTTTCTTCCAAATATTTTGAAGTATTTTACTATGGGAACATTACCAAACCATAGCTCATAAGGTGTTTTGTCAGAATCTAGTCTTAGCTGAATTCTATTGATTGTGTAGATTATTGTATTGACTACATCTCTCCAAGAAGTGTGGGAAACCTTTCCTTCTATCATGATGGTGAGCACTATATCAAGAATGATCCTATTCCTTCTCTCTACAATTCCATTATGCTAAAGTGTTCTAGGTGCACTTAACTATCTCTTTATGTCGTGTTCTTCGTAGTACTCATAAAATCTGTCAGAAGTGAATTCTCCTCTATCTGATCTCAAACATTTTATCTTCAATCTAGATTCATTCTCAACCTTATCTTTGAATATTTTGAACTTATCAAAGGCTTCTAACTTATCTTTTAAGAATGCAACCTACATCATCCTAGTATAATCATCAACAAATAAAATGAAATACCTTTCACCATAGTAAGACCTTGTTTGAGTAGGGCCACATGGATCTATATGTATCACATCCAACTTGTTCTTTGCTAGCTTGTTCTTTCTCCTGAATGAGTTTCGCACATGCTTTTCCATCACACATTCCTTGCATATGGTATCAACTAGTTTTTCTATGCTAGGCAGATCTCTTACTACCTTAACATTGCTTACCTTCACTATGTTATCAAAATTTATATGACATATGATTTTATGCCACAACCAACTATCATCGACTTTAGAAACAAAAAAAATTGATTCTAAATTGAGTTGAAAAACATTACCTATTGTCTTTGAACCTGATGTAATCATAACACCATCTTTGTTTTTAATGATGCATTTGTCATCTTTGAAATCCAACTAATAGCCTTTTCCAAGTAACTATCCAACACTGAGAAGGTTATGTTTCAAACCATCAACATAAAGAACATCATCAGTACTATTCTTTCCATCCAAAGTGATGGCTCATCTACCAACTATGGGTTTAAGAGTGTTATCACTAAATCTAACCATACCACCATTATATTTGTCTAGATGAACAAATTTTCCTTTATCACCTGTCATGTGATGTGAGCAACCACTGTTTATAATCTAGTCTATCCTTATGTCTGCTTGGAAAATTAATGCTAGCTCGTGTTCCTCTTTCTCATCTTTGTGATTTTTATTATCATTCATTTTGTCTACCATAGCAATGAATATAATTTATTCTTCTCCTAATTCATCATCAAAAACTCCATCTCTAGCATAATAACATTCCTTAGTGTAATTAGGTTTGTAATCCTTTTTGAACTTTCTAGCTCTAGTAGGACACTTAGATGCAAAGTGACCTATCTTATTACATGGAAAGCACTTAAAAGGTAACTAACCTTCATAGTGTCAACTAGCTTTTCTATGCAATTTAGATCTCTTACTACCTTGACATTTCTTATCTTTACTTTGTTGTCAAAATTGATATGACATAGTCTCTTATGCCACAACCAACTATCATCCACTTTAGCAACAAAAAAACTTGCTTCTAAATTAAGTTGAAAAACATTACCTTTTTTCTTTGAACCTGATGCAATCATAACACCATCTTTCTTTTTAATGATCCATTTTTCATCTTTGAACTCCAACTGATAGCCTTTTCCTAGTAACTATCCAACACTTAGAAGGTTATGTTTCAAACCATCAACATAAAGAACATCATCAATACTGTTATTTCCATCCAAAGTGATGGATACTCTACCAAGTATTGGTTTAGGAGTGTTATCTCTAAATCTAACCATACCACCATTGTATTTGTCCAAATGAACAAATCTTCCTTTATCATCTATCATGTGATGAGAGAAACTACTGTCTATAATCCAGTCTATCCTAATGTCTTCTCGGGAAATATATGCTAGCTCTTGAATTTCTTTCTCATCCTTAGGAACTAACTTACTATTCAATTTGTCGACAATAACAATGAATCCAATTTCTTCTTCACCTGATTCATCATCTAGAACTCCATCTCCAGCATAGTAACATTCCTTAGTGTACTTAGGTTTGTAATCCCTTTTGAACTTTCTAGCTCTAGTAGGACACTTAGATGCAAAGTGACCTATCCTATTACATGAAAACCACTTGAAGGGAAATTGACCTTCATATTTTCCTTTTCCTTCCTTTTCTCTTTTAGAAATCATAGCAATAAATTCATCTAAAGTTTTATCTTCATCATCATCATCAAAATTACCAAAAGTGTTTGCATATTTATTACCATGAACTATTGCTTTGAAGGTTGTCTCACTTTTAGGTTCTGTCTTCAATATTGAAATCTCAAAAGCTAGGATCTTACTGATCAGGCTCTCTCTCTCTTAAAATTAAATGTAAGCTACATGATCTCATCAAGGATATTGATCTTTCTCTCATATTCTAGAGTAAGGGTACTCATCAACTTATCCATGATGTCTTCTTCTGAGATCTCTCCACCATTGTTCCTGATTCTAGCAACTGTTTCATTGATCCTTTGATTGTAAGATTTGATGTTTTCTTCAGGAAACATTTCTAATGCATTGTATCTTTTGTTCCATGTTTTTTTGTGTGCATCCTTTACTTTCTTGTCACCTTCAAACATATCTTCAAGGTGCTTCCATATCATATTGGTGGTGTCAACTTTCTTCAACTTTGAAAATTCACTATCAGATAGTGCACTGGTTAGGGATTCTTTGGCAATAACAATTTGATGAAATAATTCCTTTTTTCTTTTAGTAGCATCATCCTTTCCAATAGCTTCTAGGGTTGGAATCTTGGCTACTTTGATAGTCACATTAAAAACATCAAAAGAAATACATTGCAAATGAGTCACCATCTTGTTCTTCCAATGAAGATAATTCTCTCCATTGAACTTAGGATGTTCTTATCTAGAGAATGCCATCTGATCAACCTCAAGCTATTAAAATTTCTCTCTGAGGCACATGGCTCTAATACCAATTGTTAGGAATAGTCCCAAGAGATAACTAAGAGGGGTGGGGTGAATCAGTTATCTACAAGACTCAATTACTTATGCAATTAAGTATACTTAAACATAAAGCATAAACATATAGATAGAACACATGAACACAACACCAATATTTTGGTTATGGGGAAAACCAAATAGGTAAAAACCCTGGTAGGAATTGATACCCATTAATATTCTATACTAGTGTATAATGATCCTTGCTAGAAGATCATTTACCCTATTAGGAGTATCTTCACAATATATGAAGTATAGTAGACCTAGGTAAGGGTTGAACCTTGTTAGGAGTCTTTTATAATTGTCCATGTGAGGGGAGATGATGCACTGTCTGAAAGCTCACTGCTCAAAGGGGTGAAGGCTACAAACTTCTAAATAATAGATACACACTATATGTAGATCTTGGTGAACTACACTTAGACCTTCTTGTTTGGATCAATTCCAATGTATAGCACAATTACTCTACTTGGTCACATTGACCTTCTTCTGATGGTTCCACACTTTGCACACTCTGCTCTGCTCTACTTATTCAACCATGAACCCCACACTAGAAATCACAACTGACTACCTATAAATATCTTTCCTCCAAATGATATGATCAGGTTGGCCTCTTAGAACCAACTTGAAATCATATTAGAGAAACCATAATAAAATCCAAAAAATATTCTATTGACTCTACTATAAATGCAAAACATTCTGGGACCTATCTCATTAAGATAATTGTAGACACACGCTACACACTGTCAGCTCTACTAAAATAACTAGATCTTTGTCCACAAGCTAAATTAACTCATGAACTTTTAACTAAACATCAATAACTCATATCCAAGCTTAACTCCAAGGGTACATACCCTAAAGATAGGTGCAACTTGGGAACTACTAAAATCTTTGTCAGCTCTTCTGAATAATCATAGTAAATTACTACTCATGAATAGCAACTGTATAACTTCACTTGCGTTCATCATCAAACCATGCATCCATGAACTTAACATCACTAACATGTTTGCAACATATATCTAGGGGCACATGCCCATAGGACAACTGCATGGACAACCATACACAAAACATTGCCTGTAACTCTGGTAGGAACACTGCTGACACAAGTTGCTATATAACTATCTGTACTCACATTCAACCTCTGCACCCATGATATCAAGTTGATATCATGTCCATGCAACATATATTGAAATCTTACTTCATACACTTCTTGGCATGCTACTTTCCATATGTTTTCATCAATGACAAACATACAGTCAATACTAGCCTACTGGCAAATCTCCAAGAATACTAACCATGTAGATAAGAGACCTACTGAAGATATGAATACAAGAAATGTAGTGGTATATTTTAGATACAACAAGGTTGGACACAATGCTAGGAATTGCAGATCACAAATTAGTCAGACAGGACTGAGATATGGAAATAATGGAATAGTTTGTCAGATATGCCAAAAATTTGGTCATACAACAAGATTTTGTAGGATGAACAACATGAGAAATCCTAACAATAGGAACTACATAGGGATAAATGAGAATAAAAGAAACAATAAAAAAGGATGCTATAGCAATTTAGAAGAAGTGCAATTTGTTAAAGGCATAGATCAAGGAGACATATTCAGCACTAAAGGTAATCAGAAAGGTGAAGTATGTGATGGTAAGAATGAATCTCTACCTAACCTATGTCAAAGTACTTAATTCATGAAGAAAGCATTAGAATAGGAACTTAGAGTAGTATAGAAATTAGTATAGGATGAAATGAGTCTTGTATAGTTAATGTAAGGTAGTATATGATGTAATTATGCTATGGTTAAGAGTGCATAAGCAAATAATGTGTTATAAGCTCATTTTCTTTACTGCAGTGCATGTTATTTAGTTTCCTCTATTATGCATGTATCAAGTTAATCTGTTATATCCATAGTTGGGAAAAAGAGAAAGTTTGTATAATACTAATTCACCCCCCCTCTTATTATTCCCTATTTCTAACAATTGGTATCAGACCTTAGTTACTCAAAAAATAATTATTCAGAAAAAGCCTACCAGCTTGAGTAAGATCTCTATAGATATAGATCAACAACAAAAAAATCTTGAAGAAGCTCTTGAATAGATTGATATGCTTAAGGAAAAAAGAGATACACTAAAATGGAAATATGATAATGTAAAATATCTCATTGAAAAGATGATGAATAATCTAGAAGAACTAAAATCAGAAAGGGAATCTACAATTCAAATTGAAGATTGTAATGATAACCTTGAAAAAGAAAATGAGATCCTTAAAAATGAATTGAAAATAGAAAATTTGAATTTAAGTCTGAAAGATGGAATCAGAAAGAATGAAACAAATTTGAAATTTGAGAATGAAGATCTGAAATCTAAACTTTGTATAGTGATATATGAATTTGAGAAAACCAAACTATAGTATGTTGAACTTGAAAAGTACAAGACAATTATGAAAGGTGAATTGACTCAGTCTAAGCAACAACTTGAGAGACTATATTCCACTGGTTAAAAGATTAATGAACATCTGTCTTATCAAAAGGCATTCTATGATAAAACTAGTCTTGGATTTAACTCATTCAAGGTATGTGAATAAATTAAGGAACCATATCTATAAGTTTCTAAAAACATAGAAGAAAAGAAATTTGATGAAGCTAACAAATCTAAGGATATGCCTAAAAAAGAAGAACCACCTAAACAAGAAGAATCACCTAAAGGTATGTAGAGAGAATTTAAAGATAGATGTTTTGCATGTAATACTTTTGGTCATATGAAGAAAGATTGTACAGGTAAGCAATTTAAACCTCTTAATGGTTATTGTTATAATTATCATCATTTTGGACATAGATCTATTGAATGTAAGAAACCTACATTTAATGATAATAATAATAGTAGTAGAATGTTTAGAGATACTAACCATGTAGATAAGAGACCTACTAAAGATATGAATAGAAGAAATGTAGTGATATGTTTTAGATGAAACAAGGTTAGACACATTCCTAGGAATTGCAAATCACAAATCAGTCAGACAGGACTGAGATATGGAAACAATAGAATAGTTTGTTAGATATGCAACAAATTTGGTCATACAACAAGATTTTTTAAGATGAACAACATGAGAAATCCTAACAATAGGAACTACACAAGGAGAAATGAGAATACAAGAAATAGTCAAAAAGGATTCTGTAGAAATTTAGAAGAAGTGTAATTTGTTGAAGGCATAGACCAAGGAGACATAGTCAGCACTAAAGGTAATCAGAAAGGTGAAGTATGTCATGGTAAGAATGAATCTCTTCCTAACCCATGTCAAAGTACTTAATTCATGAAGAAAGCATTAGAATAGGAACTTAAAATAGTATATAAATTAATATAGGATGAATTAAGTCTTGTACAGTTAATGTAAGGTAGTATATGATGTAATGATGCTATGGTTAGGAGCGTATAAGCTAATATGATGTTATGTGAGTTTACAAGAAGTTTGAAGTTTTGCAAGGAAGTAGAAACAACTTTTTGGAAAGAAGTGGCAAAAGAATTGAATGTGATGTTAGAATTGTTGGTCCATTTTCCTATCAATGTAAAAATCTTTTGAAAATGACCTTTTTCCCTACAATGTTTTGTAATGATCTCCCGCCCTGCCGCAAGCCAGTTTTAACTTGCAAAGTAGATCCACATGATTTTATGATTTGCACTCTTGGCCCTATGTCCTTCATGTTGTCACCTTGCTTGAGTTCAGATCGCATCTCCTAAATCATAAAATATAGGGAGATATTCAAGTTTTAAGGTCAATAGGAAATAATCTCAAAATATGTCACAATGTCAAAAACCCACAATGTTTTTGAAAACCCATAATGTTTTCGGTCTCCCTACTACATTTTGGTCTGCACGAAAACCCTGTGTGTTTTTGACCTCGCATTTCTTCCCTTTTTCTGGCACTCCTTGTTCATCGGTCCTAAGTGCACAAGTGCAATGGTTGGTGGGGCCAGATTCTTCAAGAGGCGGAGGGAGAAGATCAACGGTTGACGTATGAGCGTAAGGAATATTCTAAGCTCATGAGATTTTGTCCCTACCATTGATCTTGTTTTTTTTAGGTGTTTCTTTGGTGGTGGTCCTAATGTTATAAAGGAAGCGAAGGTACATGTTTTCATTGGTTGTGGCATGATCGCATGTCAAAAATTTTTAAAATGTGACCATGAAACTAGTTGAAACCTATCCCAGCGGGCCCATCGGCGGGGTTCTAACAGATGTTTAACAGGTGATAAAGATTGATGGTTGTCGCTACATCACTGAGGAAAGATGAGGCCCTTTTGACCATGCACTTTAGTGAGAGCCATTGATGTAGAATGAAGGTAAATTTCTCAGTGGGGTCATTTGTTAGGTCCAGCCTCCGAGGTGGTGTTTCATTGCTTTTGTCAATGCATAGTGGAGGTATGTTAGAGCTGACTGCGTAGAAGTTGGAAGTGGTCCCGGTATCAGAAAAGGAGTGAATAGGCATGTTCCTATTGGTCCACATACACCGAGCTAGATGTTGTCAATGGGGCCACCATTTTCAAAGGAAGTAGAGCGTCTACAAGTTTGTGAAGATCGAGTGGTTGTTGTTATACCGCTGAGGTGAGATGCTCAACTTTTAGCATCACGGTGTAACGATGACCATTGATTTTGTTTAAAGAAATATAAAGTACATGGAGCCCAAATTTTTTTTAAAAAGGAGTATCATCATTGCGGAGTTAAGGTGGTCCATGGTGCTAGTACTGCTGATGTGTTTGATTTTGAATGGTTGTTGACTGCCAATGGGACTGAGGACTTTTTAGCAAGGTCTGTGATCGACATTACATGACTAAGTGACTATAGTCACATGATTGAAAGGGTTCATAGGGTGCCATGTGATCATGCGATTAAGCATAAATGTAAACCAAGATTCCTTTTAAACCTGTGGAAAGAAAAGGATCTGATGGTGCCAATATAAAGTTGATCCTAGTTAAAATTTTCATTGTTGATTTACTTTTGGCACCATGAATGTGACCATTTGAACTTGTAGAGAGTTTTTGTGATAGGAGGTACCAAAATTTATGGTTTCAGCAGCCTAATTTCAATTTCCTTGATGGTGCCAGTAGTTGTGATGTGATCTAGGGTCTCAGTGGAAAATTGTAGTAACGATTTTGTACCTAGAGGAGTGTGGTTTTGTGCTCAAGGTGTGTTTGTAGGTGGCCGATTAGACTGGTTTTCATGGAAAGCTCTTGGTTTTCTATCCTAAGCATGTAGTTTTTCATGATTGTAGATCTACTTGGAATCTTTTCTCTCTAGATTGCTCAGTTTCCTACCCCTGCAGTAAATTTTAATGTGATTCTTGGTTGGGTAGTTAAAGCCTTAACCCTAGTCATCTGTAGCTTGTTGCTAACTATTTTGGGTTTCCAAGATGGCTAGTGGTATAATTACTAAGAGTTTTGATTTTGTAGAGGTTCCAAGATTTTAGGTCTTCCTAGTTTTGGTGATTTCCAGTCTTTTGGTTCCTGGTTCTAGTTTTTGGTAATCCAAGGGATTCCATTCTCTAGTTCCATTCTCTTGATGTTGAATGCAAAAAACATAAGTCTATAGAAAATTCTCATTTTGAGTCTTTGAGTGAAGAGTTTTCCTTGTATGTATTGATACACTCTCATGAAATACAATACAATTTCTATCCTGGTTCTATTATTTTCTCTTTGCTTTGTGTTTATTCTTGAATGTTTCTATTTGTAAGGCATATAGAACATACTAGTTGTAAGGCAGCTATTCTATTTGTTGCATGAGTTTCATTCAAGGAAAGGATTAAATCCTTATGTGCAATTTCAGGGAATGAACACATCTATTGGGGATCTTGATGATAATAATCTAGGATTGAGGGGATAGTTTGTAAGGGACACTATCCAAATTGTATGTGGTTTGAAAGGCATATCACTGTATTTCCTAGAAATCCCCCTATTAATTTGTGTTAGACTCTTTGCCGAAAGGATTAGGCACTGATCTGATCTCGGTTATTCAAACACCTTTCAATCATCAAACACAAAATTTATCAATACCAACACCATTTCATTTCATGTTCATGTACCTAAAAATAGGACTATCCCTGATGTTTTACAATCCAAAGTCATTGATTCCTTGAAGAGTGAATCAAAGGTTAGCCTTCCTTGAGTTTTACTCATAAAAAGAAGGACTCATCTCCCTTATGCCATTATTCATGTTATCACACTTGGAGTTTCATTGGTCACATTCTGCAATAGGTTATTCCCAACTACTTTCAAAATATATTCCATGAAATATGTTTGAGAAACTCAATAATATGACAATGAAGACATAATCCACTTATTCATAGTTTACTTGAAAGAGAGTAACCTATTTTTAGGCAATACCTGCCTAAGTTTTGTGGAGCTCAAAGTAGAAGGAGGATCTTATCTAATCCTCATTCAGTTGGGCTTTTCTTGCAGACTTGGAGACCTTTTAAGCTGAGAATCAAGGCTTTGCCCTTGCCAAGTCTGACACATAAGAAAAATCCCAAACAAATTGGTGACTCTGCTAGGGAGTTGTAAAGAAATATTTTGCTAAGTTATAGGAATTGGTTGAAGCAGTGCTCTTGTCCTATACAAACTAGCTGGTTACTATTGGTATTTGTATTTCAAAAAAAAATTCCCAAATTTCTTTTGTGTGGCGACTCTAACAATCTTTGATACAGTACTAGTTAGAAAATCATCCACAAGATGGGTCATAGAAGTACTAGGTCTCAGAGAAATAAGCTTCTTAAGGATAGATTGGAAGAAGGTTTTCAAGTACTTCTAGACCTAGTCAAACAAGGAGAGGAAGAAAGAATAGGAATATGTTTCATGCTTAGAAACATAGAGGAAATACAAGACAAGAGGAACAAATCCAGTCTACTCAGATCAATCAAGAAGGGAATACCTCTGAGTATGAGGAGGCTGATGATTTGGGCTTGAACCAATATGAGGATGAGGTTCAAGTAGGAGATGCTAAATCTGAGACTACTCTTCCTGAATTAGAAGAAATTTTTTAAGAAGTCTATGAGTTGGAGAGGAAAGTCCAAGAATAGATCCATCTAATACAAAAAAGAGGCAAGGAAAAAGAAGAGAAAATTAGACATGCTATGATCAGAGCTGAGCAATTGAAAAAAATATTGTTGGATCTTGAGGCCATGAATCAAGATCATGTGATAGAGCAAGTAGAAGATCAGCCTGTTGTCTAGCAAATTTATGAAGTAAGAAATCCTAGAGACAAAGGCAAAAAAAAGGTTGCAGGAGTTTCAATAAATGAACCAAATCATGCAAATAAGTCCATGGATCAAGAAGCAAGGTTAGATGTTGATGTGGAAGATGAATAAAGAAGATAGGAATTGATGGCCAAAGAGTTAGAAAAGGAAAAGCTTGAAGCTACTCTTGTTGAAATGAAGAAGAAGATTGATTTCCTTAAGCAATCTTCTGGACATGCCAATACTCTTTTCACTTCTCAAGCACAAGCAAAAAAAGTGTTCAATACTGCCAACACTTCAGGTATGCCTAAGAATTCTACTATTTCTAATACTCAAACTACTGCATCTCCAAGTGGTAACCCATCTCAAGTAGGTCCTGTCCATGAGAGACATAAACTACTGGTGTTTAATGGGATTCCTAGTTATCCAAATCTCATCCCTGATGAAATTAGGAAGAAGCTTCCAAAATTTCACTGAAGTGATGCAGTCTCATGTGAAGAACATTTGAAAAGTTTTACTGATGTAATAGATGACTACAATATTGAGCCTGATGATGTGATCATGAAACTTTTTGTTCAATCTCTAACTAAAGTCGCTAGAGATTGGTTTAGGAATTTGCCTCATGCCAACATATGTTCGTGGAACCAGTTTAGGCAGTTTCTCAAGGAATAGTATGGTGATAAGACCCATGAAAGCTTCATTCTCAATGAGTTTAACAACATCAAGAAGACTTCAAATGAGGATGTTGTTGAGTTCAATGTCAAATTTCAAAAAGCTATGCATAAATTGTTGCAAGTCATCAGATTGGATGATAGGGTATGTCTTGTCACATACCTGAATGCTTTTGATTCAAAGATGGGATACGTGTTGAGGGATAAGAATCCTACAAACCTTGTAGAAGCTTATAAGTTGGCTGTCAATATAGAAATCAATAGAAGGATATCAGGGAAGTTGGGAAGGAGAGAGGATTGTCAGCCTTTAGTCTCGAACAAAAAGGAGCCTAGGAAACCTAATGCAATGCCAAAAGATGAGGATAGTTTGAAGAAAATCCTAAAAGAAATAAAATAATTAAAGCCTAATGAGGCAAGAAATAATAGAGTGCAAGGAAATGATAGGCCATCTTTCAATAACTTTAATAAGCTACCAAGAATGTAGAACTATCCCTATAATACTCAATGGAAAGATGGAAAGCCAGTGCTCCCTGAAAGAAAGGAAAAACCAAATGAAAAGAATTCTAACCCCTTGCATAGAAACACAGTGAATATGAATGATGATGTCCCATGGTGTATTATTTTCCAATCACCTCATGATCCTTATTATTATGTTATTGCTCAAAATATTGCTGCAGAAGAAGATCAAGACAATGACAATCATGAGTCTTATGATGATCAAGGGTGTGGTATGATTTCTTCATACATACATGATGAATTAGATTTTTCAGAAGAAGATGAGGATCAAGATGTTGAGATTTCCCAAATTATAAATGAGGTTTACCATCAGCAAGTGTTTTCTGATGAAGAAGATAATCACCTTGATGTAGTTTAGTACAATACTCTAAGAAGTAATGAGACAGTAATGTTGAGAAGACCTTCTGATGAAGAAATTGTACAAATCATAGTAGACATGGTTTCTCAAGTCAAAAGCAATTATAATTTGAGAAATAGGGTAGTGGGCAGTCCAAATGGTAGGCCTACGGGGATTTTCATTAAGAAAATAGAAAAGGATGAAAAAAAAGCCCAAAATCAGCAGAAGATTGCAGAAACTGCTGACAAAACCAAAGAGAAGAAAAACATCACATACACAAAGCCAATTATGGCTTACAAGGTAAAGGCTAAACCTCTTGTGGACTCTACTTCTTCTTTGCAAAAGGAAGTAAAAATTTAGAGCAAAGATAGTCCTAATCTAATCACAGATGAAAAGGATAAAGAGGTCATTTCCATTGGGCAAGATCTTGCAGATTCAAAATATGTTCCCATTGACATGAGCATAAAGTTAAGGCTTTGATTTGGGTGAAAGGAGCTTTTTCTTTTGATGCCCAAGATGCCACCAAGGTTAGTGAAATGGTTGTAGTAGGAAGTGATTCAATTAAGAACCATTGTGGGGAGATCATCTTAGAGATCCCTCATATTTATTTGGATGCTAATGCTACAAATTCCATGAAAAGAATAGTTGATCCTTTCTTTTTGTCCCAGATAGTAAATGGAAAGTTGTTAAGAAATTGTATGATTGATTCAGGAGCCTCTAATACTATTATGCTGACAAAAATAATGAGATCCTTGGGTCTAAAAGTTGATACACCTCATGGTAGATGTTAGGCTATGGATTCAAGAGAGGTCCCTATTATTGGTACTATAAAAGCACTTCCTTACAGGTTGATAGCTTTCCCTGACAGGTTGTTGAAAATGAGTGTCTTGGTGGTAGATATTCCCCCTCACTATGGGATGTTGATGTCATGGAAAGGGACTACTCAAATGGGAGGTAGTATCCAATGTGATTTGTTTTTTGCAACTTTCAATATTGATGGTGACAATGTGAAAGTATCCAGAGAAAGTAGAACTCCACATATGATCGAAATAAATGATGATCATTTAAATTGTTGTGTGGATGTTGACATGCAGAATTTTAAGTTAGAAGAGACTGGCCCACTAGTGGAAGAGGTAGATCCATTGGTTGAAGAATTAAAAGAACAACAAGATGGACTATGGTAGATGTATTTTGATGGAGCATGCTCAAAAGAAGGTTCATGAGCTAGATTTCTATTCATATCTTCATTAGGTACTACTTTCAAGTATTCATTCTCATTGACTTTTCAATGCACAAATAATACTACTAAATATGAACCATTGTCTTTGGGATTAAATTTTTCTATCAAACATGGGATAAAATGTTTGAAGGTTTTTGGTGATTCTGAGCTTGTGGTAGCATAGGTCCGATCCAAATATGCTATCAAAAATGATAGATTAAAATTGTATAAGCATGTAGTATGGGATCAGATTGAAATGTTTGATGCTTTCAATATATGTTGGGTAGAAAGACCTAGTAACATAATGGCTGATTTCTTGGACAATGTTTCTCTAAAAGGGGATGATCCAATTTTTTTCGAAATATCAATTCTAGGAGTAAAAAGTAGACCACGCAAACAACATTTACAATTGGCAGGTCTTTGAGGATGATCATGACATTTTGAAGTCTATTCAATGTCCTGACCTGTATGAGGATCAACTTATAGACTGCAATACTTTGGTTGAAGATATTGAAGGTAAGGACATGGTCATGGGAAATAAGGTGATTTAGTTGAATTCAAATAGTATCCCTAGGGGCTTAACTGAGATAAAAGCATTGTATGGTAGTCAAAGTGATCATTTGTAAAAAATAAGTAATGCTAATACAAAAGATCTTGAGGAAGTGAATTTGGGATCACATAATGCTCCTAAAATGGTCTATATTGGAAAAGGATTAGCCCCTTAGCTAAGAGATAATTTGGTAAATTTATTGAGGAGGTACAAGTATGTGTTTGCATGGTGTTATGATGATCTAAAGGCCTACAAAGAGGAACTTTTCCAACATGAAATCCCATTAAAGCAAGATGCTAAATGATTCAGACAGAAGCAAAGGCCCATAAATCCATTGTGAGCTCCTAAGATGCAGTAGGAGTTGGTCAAGTTGAGTGATGCAAGAATAATTAAACCTATAAGACATTCAACTTGGGTATCTAATTTAGTCCCAGTTAGAAAGAAGAATGGTGACATTAGATTGTGTGTAGACTTTATAAATTTGAATGTTGCATCATTAAAGGATAAGTATTCACTGCCTAACATGGAGGCAATGTTACACAAAGTCACTGGCTGTGAGTTGTTGTCCATGATGGATGGATTCTTCGGATATAACCAAGTGTTGGTGAAAGAATCCTAACAATTCAAAACTACATTCACAACACGTTGGGGAATTTATGTATATGTCAGAATGCCATTTGGTCTCAGAAATGCTGGAGCAACTTTCCAAAGAGCCATGGATGTTGCTTTCAAAGAGTACATAGACTTGTTCATGGTTGTGTATCAAGATGACCTAACTACTTATTCCAAGTTGGCTATTGACCATTTTTCACACCTAGAAAATATTTTTGTTAAAGCTCTGGAGTATGGTGTGTCCTTGAATCCTAAAAAATGTAATTTTGTAGTCAAAGAGGGAAAGCTGCTAGGACACATTGTATCAAAAGATGGAATAAGAATTGATCCAAAAAGAGTTGAAGCCATCAAGAAAGTGTCTGCACCAAAAAATCTTAAGGACGTGTAGTCATTTTTAGGAAAGATCAATTTTGTTAGAAGGTTCATAGAAAATTTTGCTGAAATTGTCAAAACTATGGTGAAGTTGTTGAAAAAGGTTGTGAAGTTTCAATGGACTGTAGAAGCTCAAGATGCATTTGATAAGATTAAAGAGGTAGTCCAGAAGGAACCTATGCTTAGGTCTCCTGATTATACCAAGCCTTTTTCATTGTTCTCTTTTGCATCATTCCACACCATTGTTGCTATTTTATTGCAAAAGGACAGTGAGGGTTTTGAACATCCAATTGCATTTTTTAGTAAATCCTTGTAGGCTACTGAATTAAATTATGAGATGATGGAGAAGTAGGCATATGCACTAGTAAAAGTAGTGAAGTCTTTCAAGCCCTATTTGGTTTGTGCAAAAAACATTGCATATGTCCCACGTGCAGCAGTTAAGGATGTCCTTACTCAATCTGAAGTTACCGGTAAGAGATGCAAGTGGATTACTAGAATTCAAGAATTCAATCTAGAGCTTCACATTACTAAGTTGGTAAAAGGAAAAGGCCTAGAAAAATTCATGACTAAAGAAAACATGGACTTAGTCCAAGTGAATAATGAAGGAATTCCTGATATGACAATTACAAGCATAGAATTGCAACTTGAATATACTGATATTGTGTACTTCATAAAGAATGCCAGATGCCCAAAATATATGACAGACAACCAAAAAAGGTCCTTGAAATTGCAAGCTAAGAAATACACTTTGATACAGGGGGACTTGTATTGGAAAAATAGAGATGGAGTCTTACTATTTTTTCTTGATAGACATCAGGCAGAGAAGGTTTTAAGAGAAATGCATGCTGGTGTTTATGGAGGTCGTTATCCAGCAAGGATTATTGCCCACAAGATCTTAAGGGTAGGATATTTTTGGCCTACTTTGTTTAAAGATTCATTCCAATATGTTAGGAAGTGTGAGGCTTGCCAGAGGTTTTCCTCAAAGTTAAAGTACTCAGGAGCACTATCATTAAACCCAATAGCTACTAAAGCACCATTTTCTATGTGGGGCATGGATTTTATAGGTGAGTTCACTGAGAAATCTAGTGGAGGACATAATTATATTATTGTTGCAACTGACTACTTCACAAAATGGATAGAGGCCATTCCTACAAAAGGGGCAACGAGTAAAGTGGTGATTAATTTCTTGCTTGATAATATTTTGACCAAATTTGGTGTTCCTGTGAAGTTGATTATAGATAATGCAATGTGTTTCAGATCAGATGAGTTCAAGGAGTTTTGCAAAAATAATGGAATCATGACTTCCTATTCATCTCCTTATCATCCTCAAGAAAATGGATAGGCTGAGTCTAGCAATACAAGTATCCTGACAATTTTGAAGAAAACACTTGAAAAGAATAAGAGAGCTTGGCATTCCAAATTGAGATTGGCTTTATGGGCTGATAGGGTTACAATAAAAAGAGCTACTGGGAAGTCTCCCTTTGAGCTTGTATATGGTTTACAGTCAAGGCTGCCCATAAACAATCTAATCCTAGTTTATCAATTTATTTAGGATGAAGAATGTGATGTCACAGAGCCAATGCAGAACAAAACTATGCAGCTGACTGAGTTGGACAAGAAAAGAAAAGAAAGTCAAAGGAATAATATCAGATTGCAGTAGAAGATGAAGTACCTATTTGACAAAAGAGAAACTACAAGAAAATTTAAGATAGATGATTGGGTGCTTCAATGGAATGTGAGAGCAGAGGATAACAGGAAGCATAAGAAATTTGAATTACTATGGCTCGATCCTTTTGTGATTCATGACAGCTTCGGGAAGGATTCCTACTTGTTGAAGAACATGGATGGTGAATTTTTTGAATTTCTAGTGCATGGGAAATTCTTGAAACCCTTCTTCAGTTAAGTTTTTGATTCTCATGCACGTGTAAATATTCTATAAATTTTGTATAGGTTTGTTTCCTTTCTGTTTGTGTGTTTCTTTCCCTATTTTAGGTTAGAGCTATTTTTGGTCTGCATCCTAGAGTCCTATGGTTCTTGTTAAAACTTGCATTTCAACATCCTCAGATAGAGACACTATTGGTCTATTTTCCTATCAATGCAAAAATCCTTTGGAAATGACCTTTTTCCTTGTAATGTTTTGTAATGATGTCCCACCCTACTGCAAGCCAGTTTTAACTTGCAAAGTAGATCCACATGGTTTTATGATTTTCACTCTTGGCCCCATGTCCTTAATGTTGTCACCTTGCTCCAGTTCAGATCACATCTCCTAACTTGTAAAATCTATGGAGATATTCAAGTTTTAAGGTTTGCAGGAAATAATCTCAGAATATGTCACAGTGTCAAAAACCCTTAATGTTTTTGAAAACCCATGATGTTTTTGATCTCCTTGCTACCTTTTGGTCTACATGAAAACCCTTTGTGTTTTTGACCTTGCATTTCTTCCCTTTTGCTGGCACTCCCTATTCATCGCTACTAAGTGCGCAAGTGCGATGGTTGGTGGGGCCAGATTCTTCAAGCGGCAGAGGGAGGAGATCGACGGTCGACGTATGAGCATAAGGAATATTCCATGCTCATGAGATTTTTTGCCTGCCGTTGATCTTGTTTGTTTCAGGAATTTCTTTGGTGGTGGTCCTGATGTAAGAAAGGAAGCAAAGCTACATGTTTTCATTAGTTGTCACATAATCACATGTCAAGAATTTTTGACATGCGACCATGTGACTAGTTGACACCTGTCGGCTGGGGTCTAGTAGGTGTTTAATAGGTGACAATGATCGGTGGTTGACGCTACATCACTGAGGAAAGATGAGGCCCTTTTAACCATGCACTTTAGTGAGAGCTGTTGATGTGGAATGAAGGTAAATTGCTTAGTGGGGCCATTTGTCAAGTCTGGCCTCCATGGTAGTGTTATATTGGTTATATCAGTGCACAGTGGAAAGATGTCAGAGATGACTACACAGAAGTTGGAAGTGGTCTTGGTATCAAAAAAGGAGTGAATAGGCGTGTTCCTATTGGTCGATGTACACCGAGCTAGATGTTGTTAGTGGGGTCATAGTTTTCCAAGGAAGTAGAGCATCTACAAGTCTCTAAAGATTGAGTGGTTGTCATTATACCACTGAGGTGAGATGGTCAACTTTTAGCATCATGGTGTAATGATGACCGTTGATTTTGTTTACAGAAATATCAAGCGCGTGGAGCTCATGAATTTTAAAAAAGGAGTATTGTTGTTGTGGAGTTAAGGTGGTCCATGGTGATACTGCTATTGATGTGTTTGATTTTGAATGGTTGTTGATTACCAATGAGACTAAGGAATTTTTAGTAGGGTCTATGATCGACATTGTGCGGCTAAGTGATTGCAGTCGCATGATCGCAAGGGTTCATAGGGTGCCATGTGATCATGCGACTAAGCATAAATGTCAACTAGGATTCCTTTTGAACCTGCAAAAACAAAAGGATCTAATGGTGCCAATATAAAGTTGATCCCAGTTTAAATTGTGACCACTGATTTACTTCTAGCACCATGAATGTGACTGTTTGAACTTGTAGAGAGTTTTTGTGATAGGAGGTACCAAAATTTATGATTTCAGCTACCTGATTTCAATTTTTTTCATGGTGCCAGTAGTTTTGATGTGATCTAGGTTCTTAGTGGAAAATTACAGTAATGATTTTGTACTTGGAGGAGTGTGGTTTTGTGCTTGAGGTGTGTTTGTAGGTGTCTGATTAGATTGATTTTCATGGCAATCTCCTAGTTTTCTATCTTGAACTCATAGTTTTTCATGATTGCAAATCTGCTTGGGATCTTCTCTCTCTGGATTTCTTGGTTTCCTACCCCTATAGTAAATTTTGATGTAATTCTTGGTTGGGTAGTTGAAGCCTTAACCCTGGTCATCTTTATCTTGTTGCAACCTATTTTGGGTTTCCAAGATGGCTAGTGGTATAAGTAGGAAGAGTTTTGATTTTGTAGAGGTTCCAAGATTTTTGGTCTTCCTAGTTTGGGTGATTTCTAGTATTTTGGTTCCTAGTTCTAGTTTTTGGTAATCCAAGGTATTCCATTCTTTGGTTCCATTCTCTTGATGCTGAATGCAAAAAAAATAAGTCTATAGAAAATTCTCATTTTGAGTTTTTTAGTGAAGAGTTTTCCTTGTATGTATTGATACACTCTCATGAAATACAATACAATTTCTATCCTGGTTCTATTATTGTCTCTTTGCTTTGTGTTTATTCTTGTATTTTTCTATTTGTAAGGCATATAGAACATACTAGTTGTAAGGCATCTATTCTATTTGTTGCATGAGTTTCTTTCAAGGAAAGGATTAAATCCTTATGTGCAATTTCAGGGAATGAACACATCTATTGGGGATCTTGATGATAATAATCTAGGATTGAGGGGATAGTTTGTGAGGCACACTATCCAAATTGTATGTGGTTTGTAAGGCATATCACTATATTTCCTAGAAATCCCCCTATTAATTTGTGTTAGACTCTTTTCCCAAAGGATTAGGCACTGATCTGATCTTTGTTATTCAAACACCTTTCAGTCATCAAACACAAAATTCATCAATACCAACACCATTTCATTTCATGTTCATGTACGTAAAAATAGGATTGTCCCTGATTTTTTATAGTCCACAGTCATTGATTCCTTGAAGAGTGAATCAAAGGTTATCCTTCCTTGAGTTTTACTCATAAAAAGAAGGACTCATCACCCTTATGCCATTGTTCATGTTATCACACTTGGAGTTTCATTAGTCACATTCTGCAATAGGTTACTCTCAGCTACTTTTAGAATCATATTCCATGAAATATGTTTGAGAAACTAAATAATATGACAATGAAGACATAATCCACTTATTTATAGTTTACTTGAAAGAGAGTAACTTATTTGTAGGCAATACCTGCCTGAGTTTTGTGGAGCTCAAAGCAGAAGGAGGATCTTATCCAATCCTCATATAGTTGGGCTTTTCTTACAAACTTGGAGATCTTTTAAGCTGAGAATCAAGGCTTTTACCTTTCCAAGTTTGACCCACAAGAAAAATCCCCAACAAATTGGTGACTCTGCTGGGGAGTTGTAAAGAAATATTTTGCTAAGTTATAGGAATTGGTTGAAGCAGTGCTCCTATCCTATAAAAACCAATTGGTTACTATTGGTATTTGTATTTGAAAGAAAAATTCCCAAATTTCTTTTGGGTGGTGACTCTAACAATCATTGATGCAGTACTGGTCAGAAAATCATCCACAAGATGAGTCGTAGAAGTACTAGGTCTCAGAGAAATAAGCTTCCCGAGGACAGATTGGAAGAAGGTATTCCAAGTACTTCTGGACCTAGTTAGACAAGGAGAGGAAGAAAGAATAGGAATATGTTTCATGCTTAGAAACATAGAGAAAATAAAAGACAAGAGGAACAAATCTAGTCTACTCAGATCTATCAAGAAAGGAATACCTTTGAGTATGAGGAGGCTGATGATTTGGGCTTGAGCCAATATGAGGAAAAGGTTCAAGTAGGAGATGCTGAATCTGAGACTACTCTTCCTGAATTAGAAGAAATTTTTTAAGAAGTCTATGAGTTGGAGAGGAAAGTCCAAGAACAGATCCATCTAATACAAAAAAGAGGCAAGGAAAAAGAAGAGAAAATCAGACATGCTATGATCAAAGCTGAGAAATTGAAAAAAAAATTGTTGGATCTTGAGGCCATAAATCAAGATCATGTGATAGAGCAAGCAAAAGATCAGCCTATTGTCTAGAAAATTTATGAAGTAAGAAATCCTAGAGACAAAGGAAAACAAAAGGTTGTAGGAGTTTCAATAAATGAACAAAATCATGCAAAGAAGTCCATGGATCAAGTAGCAAGGTTAGATGCTGATGTGGAAGAAGAAAAAAGAAGATAGGAACTGTTGGAAAAAGAGTTAGAAAAGGAAGAGCTTGAAGCCACTACTGTTTAAATGAAGAAGAAGATTGATTTCCTTAAGAAATCTTTTGGACATGCCAATACTCTTTTCACTTCTCAAGCACAAGCAGAAAATGTGTTCAATACTGCCAACACTTCAGGTATGCCTAAGAATTGTACTATTTCTAATACTCAAACTATTACATCTCTTGGTGGTAACCCATCTCAAATAGGTCTTATCCATGAGAGACATAAACAACTAGTGTTTAATGGGATTCCTGGTTATCCAAATCCCATCCCTGATGAAATTAGGAAGAAGCTTCCAAAATTTCCCAGAAGTAATGCAGTCTCATGTGAAGAACATTTGAAAAGTTTCATTGATGTAATAGATGACTACTATATTGAGCCCGATGATGTGATCATGAAACTTTTTGTTCAGTCTTTGACTGAAGATGCTAGAGATTGGTTTAGGAATTTGCCTCATGCTAGCATATGTTTGTGGAACCAGTTTAGGCAGTTTTTAAAGGAATAGTATGGTGATAAGACCCATGAGGGCTTCATGCTCAATGAGTTTAACAACATCAAGAAGAATTCAAATGAGGATGTTGTTAGGTTCAATGTAAGATTTCAAAAAGCTATGGATAGATTGTTGTAAGTCATCAGATTGGATGATAGGGTATGTCTTGTCACATACCTAAATGCTTCTGATTCAAATATGGGATACTTGTTGAGGGACAAGAATCCTAGAAACCTTGTAGAATCTTATAAGTTGGCTGTCAATATAGAAAGCAATAGAAGGATATCAGGGAAATTGGGAAGGAGAGAGGATTTCCATCCTTCAATCTTGGATAGAAAGGAGCCTAGGGAACCTAATGTAAAGCCAAAAGATGAGGATAGTTTGAAGAAAATCCATAAACCAATAAAAGACTTAAAGCCTAATGAGGCAAGAAATAATAGAGTGCAAGGAAATGATAGTCCATCATTCAATAACTTTAATAAGCTATCGAGAATGCAGAACTATCCCTATAATACTTAATGGAAAGATGGAAAGCCAGTGCTCCCTGAAAGAAAGGACAAACCAAATGAAAAGACTCCTAACCCCTTGCATAGAAACATAGTGAATATGAATGATGATGTCCCATGGTGTATTGTTTTCCAATCACCTCATGATCCTTTTTATTATGTTATTGCTCAAAATATTGCTGCAGATGAAGATCAAGACAATGACAATCATGAGTCTTATGATGATCAAGCGTGTGGTATGATTTCTTCATACATACATGATGAATTAGGTTTTACAGAAGAAGATGAGGATCAAGATGTTGAGAGTTCCCAAATAAAAAATGATTTTTACAATCAGCAAGTGTTTTTTGATGAAGAAGATAATTACCTTGATGTAGTTCAGTGCAATACTCTAAGAAGTAATGAGACAGTAATGTTGAGAAGACCTTTTGATGAAGAAATTGCACAAATCATAGTGGACATGGTTTCTCAAGTCAAAAGTAATTATAATTTGAGAAATAGGGTGGTGGGAAGTCCAAATGGTAGGCCTGTGGGGATTTTCATTAAGACAATAGAAAAGGATGAAAATCAAGCCCAAAATAAGTAGAAGATTGCAAAAACTACTGACAAAACCAAAGCGAAGAAAAACATCACTTACACAAAGCCAATTAAAGCTTACAAGGTAAAGGCTAAACCTCTTGTGGACTCTACTTCTTCTTTGCAAAAGGAAGTAAAAATTTAGAGCAAAGATAGTCCTAATTTGATCACACATGAAAAGGATAAAGAGGTCACTACCATTGGGCAAGATCTTGCAAATTCAAAATATGTTCCCATTGACAGGAGAAAATTGTTGTCACAAATCACTATCAAGGTCCCCTTGTTAGAAATAATGAGGATAGAGGACCATAAATTTAAGGCTTTGAGTTGGGTGAAAGGAGCTTTTTCTTTTGATGCCCAAGATACCACCAAGGTTAGTGAAATGGTTGTAGCAGGAAGTGATTCAATTAAGAACCATTGTGGGGAGATCATCTCAGAGATCCTCATATTTATTTGGATGCTAATGCTAGAAATGTCATGACAGGAATAGTTGATCCTTTCTTTCTATCCTTGATAGTAAATGGAAAGTTGTTAAGAAACTATATGATTGATTTAGGAGCCTCTAATACTGTTATACCTACAGAAATAATGAGATCCTTGGGTCTGAAAGTTGATACACCTCATGGTAGATGTTAGGCTATGGATTCAAGAGAGGTCCCTATTATTGGTACTATAAAAGCACTTCCTTATAGGTTGCCAGCTTTCCCTGACAAGTTGTTGACAATGAGTGTCTTGGTGGTAGATATTCCCCCTCACTATGGGATGTTGCTGTCATGGAAATGGAGTGCTCAAATGGGAGGTAGTATCCAAAGTGATTTGTCTTTCACAACTTCTAATATTGATGGTGACAATTTGAAAGTATCCAAAGAAAGTAGAACTCCACATATGATCAAAATAAATGATGATCATTTAAATTGTTGTGTGGATGTTGACATGGAGAATTTTAAGTTAGAAGAGACTGCCCCACCAGTGGAAGAGGTAGATCCATTGGTTGAAGAATTAAAAGAAAAACAAGATGGACTATGGCAGATGTATTTTGATGGAGCATGCTCAAAAGAAGGTTCAGGAGCTGGAGTCCTATTCATATCTCCATCAAGTACTACTTTCAACTATTCATTCTCATTCACTTTTCAATGCACAAATAATAGTGCTAAATATGAAGCATTGTCTTTGGGATTAAATATCACTATCAAACATGGGATAAAATGTTTGAAGGTTTTTGGTGATTCTAAGCTTGTGGTAGCATAGGTCCAATCCAAATATGCTGTCAAAAATGATAGATTAAAATTGTATAAGCATGTAGTATGGGATCAAATTGAAATGTTTGATGCTTTCGATATATGTTGGGTAGAAAGATCAAGTAACATAATTTTTGATTTCTTGGCCAATGTTTCTCTAAAAGGGGATGATTCAAATTTTTTTTGAATGTCAATTCTAGAAGTAAAAAGTAGACCAATTGTTGTAGACAACATTTACAATTGGCAGGTCTTTGAGGATGATCATGACATTTTGAAGTTTATTCAATGTCCTGACCTGTATGAGGATCAACCTATAGATTGCAATACTTTGGTTGAAGAAATTGAAGGTAAGGACATGGTCATGGGAAATGAGGTGATTCAGTTGAATTCAAATAGTATCCCTAGGGGCTTAACTAAGCTAAAAGCATTGTATGGTAGTCAAAGTGATCATTTGTGAAAAATAAGTAATGCTAATACAAAAGATCTTGAGGAAGGGAATTTGGGATCACATAATGCTCCTAAAATGGTCTATATTGGGAAAGGATTAGCCCCTTAGCTAAGAGATAATTTGGTAAAGTTATTGAGGAGGTACAAGCATGTGTTTGCATGGTCTTATGATGATCTTAAGGCCTACAAAGAGGACCTTTTCCAACATGAAATCCCATTAAAGAAAGATGCTAAACCATTCAGACAGAAGCAAAGGCCCATAAATCCATTGTTAGCTCCTAAGATGGAATAGGAGCTGGTCAAGTTGAGTGATGTAGGAATAATTCAACCTATAAGGAATTCAACTTGGGTATCTAATTTAGTCCCAGTTAGAAAGAAGAATGGTGACATTAGATTGTGTGTGGATAGAGGCCATTCCTACAAAAGGGGCAACAAGGCCATTTTGGTCTGCATGATTTAACCCTATGTGTTTTTGACCTCGCATTTCTTCCCTTTTGCCAGCACTCCTTGTTCGTCAGTCCTAAGTGCACAAGTGTGATGGTTGGTGGGGCTAGATTCTTCAAGTGGCAAAGGGAGGAGATCATTGGTCAGTGTATGAGCATTAGGAATATTCCATGCTCATGAGCTTTTGCACCTATCATTGATCTTGTTTTTTTTAGGTGTTTCTTCGGAGGTGGTCCCGATGTCAGAAAGGAAGCGAAGGTTCCTATTTTCATTGGTTGTCACATGATCGCATGTTAGGAATTTTTGACATGTGACCATGCGACTAGTTGACACCTATCCTAGCGGGCCCATTGGCTAGGGTCTGACATATGTTTACCACATGACAAACATCAGTGGTTGTTGCTACATCATAGAGGAAAGATGAGGCCCTTTTAACCATGCGCTTTAGTGAGAGCCATTGATGTAGAATGAAGGTAAATTGCTCAGTGGGGTCATTTGTCAGGTCTAGCCTCCATGGTGGTGTTTCATTGGTTATGTTAGTGCACAATGGAGGGATGTTAGAGCTGACTACGCAGAAGTTGGAAGTGGTCCTGGTATTAGAAAAGGATTGAATAGGTGCATTCCTGTTGATCCACATACACCGAGCTGGATATTGTCAATGGGGCCACAATTTTCAAAGGAAGTAGAGCGTCTGCAAGTCTATGAAGATCGAGTGGTTGTCATTATACCATTGAGGTGAGATGCTTGACTTTTAGCATCATGGTGTAATGATGACCGTCAATTTTGTTTAAAGAAATATAAAGCACGTGGAGCCCACAAATATTTTAAAAAGGAGAATCATCGTTGTAGAGTTAAAGTGGTCCATGGTGCCAATGCTACTAATGTATTTGATTTTGAATAGTTGTTGACTACCGATGGGATTAAGGACTTTTCATAGGGTGCCATGCAATCATGCAACTAAGCATAAATGTAAACTAGGATTCCTTTTAAACCTGCCAAAAGAAAAGGATCTGATGATGCCAATATAAAGTTTATCCCAGTTTAAATTATGACCACCAATTTACTTTTGGTGCCATGAATGTGACTGTTTGAACTTGCAGAGAGTTTTTGCGGTAGGAGCTACCAAAATTTATGGTTTCAGTGGCTTGATTTTGATTTGTTTGATGGCTCCAGTAGTTGTGATGTGATGCAGGGTCTTAGTGGAAAATTGTAGTAATGATTTTGTACCTAGAGAAGTGTGGTTTTTCACTTGAGGTGTGTTTGCAGGTGGCCGATTAGACTAATTTTCATGGAAATCTCCTAGATTTTTGTCCTGAGCTCATAGTTTTTCATGATCGCAGATCTGCTTGGGATCTTCTCTCTCTGGATTTCTTGGTTTCCTACCCCTACAATAAATTTTGATGTAATTCTTGCTTGGGTAGTTGAAGCCTTAACCCTAGTCATCTATAGCTTGTTGCAACCCATTTTGGGTTTCCAAGATGGCTAGTGGTATAAGTAGTAAGAGTTCTGATTTCATAGAGGTTCCAAGATTTTTGGTCTTCCTAGTTTTGGTGATTTCTAGTCTTTTGCTTCCTGGTTCTAGTTTTTGGTAATCCAAGGGATTCCAATATCTAGTTCCATTCTCTTGATACTAAATGCAAAAAACATATGTCTATAACAGATTCTCATTTTGAGTCTTTGACTGAAGTATTTTTCTTGTATGTATTGATACAGTCTCATGAAATACAATACAATTTATATCCTGGTCCCATTATTGTCTCTTTGCTTTGTATTTATTCTTTTATGTTTCTATTTGTAAGGCATATAGAACATACTAGTTGTAAGGCAACTATTCTAATTATTGCATGAGTTTCTTTCAAGGAAAGGATTAAATCCTTATGTGCAATTTCAGGGAATGAACACATCTGTTGGGGATCTTGATGATAATAATCTAGGATTGAGGGGATAGTTTGTAAGGCACACTATCCAAATTGTATGTGGTTTGTAAGGCATATCACTGTATTTCCTAGAAATCCCCCTATTAATTTGTGTTAGACTCTTTTCCCAAAGGATTAGGCACTGATCTGATCTTTGTTATTCAAACACCTTTCAGTCATCAAACACAAAATTCATCAATACCAACATTATTTCATTTCATGTTCATGTAACTAAAAATATGACTATCCCTGATGTTTTATAGTCCACAGTCATTGATTCCTTGAAGAGTGAATCAAAGGTTATCCTTCCTTGAGTTTTACTCATAAAAAGGACTCATCACCCTTATGCCATTGTTCATGTTATCACACTTGGAGTTTCTTTAGTCATATTCTGCAATAGGTTATTCTCAGCTACTTTCAAAATCATATTCCATGAAATATGTTTGAGAAACTCAATAATATGACAATGAAGACATAATCCACTTATTCATAGTTTACTTGAAATAAAGTAACCTATTTGTAGGCAATACCCACCTGAGTTTTGTGGAGCTTGAAGTAGAAGGAGGATCTTATCCAATCCTCATTCAATTGGGCTTTTCTTGCAAACTTGGAGACCTTTTAAGGTGAGAATCAAGGCTTTGCCCTTGCCAAGTCTAACCCACAACAAAAATCCCCAAAAAGAATCTTTTGAGATTGAAAGTTTAAAAGCTTATGATTGGTATTTTTTTATCATCAAAGTGAATACAAGTGTGAAGGAGATCAAAGTAGAATTTATTGAAGCAATTTGCAAAGATTTGGTGAAGTAATTTTGTGCTAGATCTATCTAAAGCTCTAAATCATGGAATTGAGGTATTTCACTAAGAAAATCTATCAATCAGTTAAAGAATTTGTAGAAGTTATGGATATTTCATTTGTTAATAGTATAAGAGATAGAATCAGACCTAATATTAAAAGGGAACTAGTAGAACCCTTGGGGAAAGACCCTAAATTAGTATTATCATTTGTACCAGACAAATTTTTACATTTAGAGAATGTTAGAGGCTATTTGGGATGCAGACTTTAGACCCTTAGTGAAAGTAATTTTACTAAGGAGTATGAGAAGCTATCTAACCAAGATATGTCATTGAAAGTAGGATTTGAACATTTTAATGAGAATGAGATTGTGACATATTCACTTCAAGATGAATTTGATGATGAAGAATGCACTAAGATAATTTTGAGTAGAATACATAATGGAAAGTTTGTGTTAGATGACAAAGTGATAGAAATTATAGTTAACCTAATTCATGAAGTAATTGGTTTATCTAAATTTGGATTCATAACAGTCAATGAAAATAATGTGAAGAAAATTGTATTGGACAAAACTAAATCATCTTACAATGCAAAAGGTATACTGATTAGCAAGATACAACAAGATGATGTTAGGTATTTATGCAAGATCCTAATAGATAAATTTGTGCTAATTCAAGAGAAGATGACATGGTAGCTTGAATGATTCATGTGGCCTATTTGATGTGTGTTGACAAAATTCAAGTGGATATGTGTGAGATTTTGAGAATTCAATTATTTGAGAATCTTGATAAGATAAAGAATACTAAGGATTCATAGTTTAGGTTCTCATCATTGATTAAATTTATGTTTTTCCATTTCATAAGAATATTTCCATTTAAAATTGGAGATGTCTGGAATGACAATAGAACCACCATGGATAGAATTAAGAAGGTATATCTAAGATACCCAATAGACAAAGTTGATGAGAGTGCAACTTTGGTGATTAAGACATTTAAGAACCTAATGAAGAATACATCAAGAATCCCTCAGTCAATAGTTGAAAAGTATAAAAATGAGATATTCTTTATGGTTGACACTGACTTTACATTAATTGAAGTAGTTTAACCTAGAGTAAAGCTCATAGACCCTCTTGGCTATGGAATTTTTGATGTTGAAGCAGAAGAATATGTAAGTATATTGCTTAAGAGGAAGTTGGATGTACATAGAAATAGATTTGGAACTTATGAGGAGAACTTCAACTCCACAAATTCTATTTAGGAAGAAAAACTATCAAAGAAGAGAGTGGAAAGTACAATTAAGAAAATTTTGAAGGATAGAGGGATGATAGAATAAAAACTTATCATTGCAAAGTAGACAACAGTAGCTATTAGAGACATTGGAAAAAAGGATTTTTTGTCTATTCCACCCGTATCATTAGTTTTAGATGAGTCAATAGACATTCAAAATGTGGTGAAAGTGGAGAAAGTTGAGAAAGAATAGGAAACTAGGAAGTCCACAAGATCATCGTCCACTTGACCGGGTAAAAGAATAAAAGAAATGGCTAGTGGACTAGGTAAAAGGTAGAAAATAGTAGTAGCCCCAATACAAAGGAAAGTAGCTAAAATCAAAGATGATGAAGATACTTAAGTGAAGAAGAAGAAATGGAAACCAAGGAATGAGAAGGTAAATGAAAAAATTATTAATGATGGAGATTTTTCAAAGATGAACAAGTATTATGAGATTTATAACTATTCATAGAGACTAAACATGGAGAATGTAGTTGTGAGAAATATGATCCTAGTAGACAAGAAATTTGATACAATCCAAGGAAAGATACCTGATGATCTATTTGAGAAGCTAGTTAATAGGAAAAAGAGAGCAACTAAAGAAGATAACAAAATCAGAGAAAATTTTGTGAGGAAACTATGTGATGTCAGAGATGAAGATCATTTTAAAGAAATTATGAAAGAACTTGGTACCCAGCTAAAGAAAAAAAAAGAACCATTTAGATAATGGGAGGTAACTATGAAGAGATAAACAAAGAAATTGAGAAAGCAATAGTAAAGATAATGACAACAAGTCTTGCAATAGAATAGGCTAAGGAAGTTGAGCATCAGAAGAGTCCCTCTCCACCATCAATTAACATTGAAGATGAATCAATGTGTGTGGAAGGAACGAAGATCACATTGGACAGTGATGATAATCCTTTTAGAAATCTTGAGAACATCATTGACAATTCAGCTCTAGAACAACATGACAGCTTAATTGAATAATGAAAGAAAGAAACAAGGAAAGAAGAAGAAAAGAAAATAGAAAATCGAGAAAGTATAGATATCCAATGACAAAAAGAAGCACCTAGCAAAGAGGAAATCAGTTCTACACCTGAGATTGAAACAAAGAAACCATAGATTGAATCATTTTTTGAAAGGTTTGGGAAAGAAGTTGATGACGATGATCAAATGGACTTGATCACATCCCTAAACAAGATAATTGGAAAGATCAAGCAGGTAAAACTCCTTGAAGGATCATTGCTAGAAATAATAGAGAACTTACAGAGTCTTGTGACTCACTAAATAGGAGAGGTAGATCCACTAGAAAGAGCTAGAGAAGTTATGAAATCATTTGATAACGAGTTCACTAACTTATCAAATATAGCTATAGTGAAGGTTTAGGCAGCCTATGAGGAAAAAATATTTCATGATATAAGTTAGAATATCAAAAATGATATTAACAATCTAGATGTATGTATAAAATATCTTAGAAGGAATTTGGAAAGAGGTAAAACTTTGCACATCCAGTGTACAAAATATAAAAATCATGTTTCATAAGTGGTTGAGAAGATTAAGGCTAAAGAGGTAGAAATTCAGTAAGAGGTAAATCTATTAGCTAGCCCTAATATGAAAATTTTAGATGTTGAGAAAATAATCAAAAAAATGTATGATGAAATAAGGATTCTTAACGATGAAAAAGACAAGAAATTGATAAGATTCACTCTTTTTAGAGAGAACATTTGAATAAAAATTGCCATAGTTGGAGGATAGTTGGAAGAATGTCTTTCATCCAAGACATCCTATGAGAAGTTCCACTTTGCAAAACTTCATGCATGTGAGATTGCATCTTATGGTCTACATGCACTCCTTAGTGTTTTAGATGTAGTAAAGAATTCATGGGAGAAGGAGATAGAAAATATTAAAGTAAACTTTGTAGATTGTGTTGCAAGCCTATCAGCTCTGCAATTTTGAATCAAGGTAAACATTTTTTTTGAGATCATATTTTTGACACCTTTTTGTCATTGTTGTCAAAGGGGGAGTGATATGATAGAATAAAATTGATATATATGTTAAGGAAGTATATTCCTATGGGGATTATAAAATATAGATAAGATGTATGGAGTTATAAGGACATCAAAGATATATTTTTGTTATGGCCACAATTTTGAGTTTAGAATTTTTGAGACTTAGCCAATTTTCTCATATGTTGCAACCAATGAAAAAGGGGAAGATTGTTTGAAATTGGGTAGAGTTAGATATCTAGATGTTGTCATTATGGAAACATATGATCTACATGAAGACCACATATGACAAAGAGCAAGTATGATAGAGCACAGAGCAAAATTGTCTAAGTGTGTGTAGTATTTTCCTAGTGTAGCCTAAGATAGTTTGGATTAGGGACATCAATTGGAGTAAGTTCATTGCTTGCACACTTGAATGTAGATACTATGATGCATATTGAAGACTCACCTAAGAGTACAATTATGTATGACATGTACAGAAGAAGTTATCATAGTATTACCAGAGACAGAGCTGAAGCCAATAGGATAAAGAAAGAAGATAGAACAAGTAAAAAGTTAAGGGATTAATTTGTTTATCAAAATAATGTCTTAATAATATTAGGGATGACATCCTACATGTTAACACATAGGTAAATATGTATTTTGTGTAAATTTTTATGTTTTGTAAAGCTGACTGTAAAAGTTATTATTCCTAATAACTTGTATAAATATGTAATGCGAAGATAGCAGTAAAAAGAACAAGCAAAGTAAGAATAACATATGTATGTGAAAGCTATTGATGTGAAGTTGTATATGTGAAAGATCAGAATAGGAAAGCTATTCAACAGTAGTAAAAGGTTATGTACATTACCCTTTTGTAATCAAATACTATTATACATTACCTACTTGGGTAGTGGGCTCATCTTGTAATGATTTTGTGTTCTACCAACTCTTAGTAGGGTTGAGGCTTCTAACATGGCTTAAAGTCCCTTAATCAGGATTGAGACACTATATGTATGTAAAAGGCTTGTAATATGGTCAACATCCTTGACATGATACTTTTGATTGGTGGATCTTTGTGGGTGCCATCCCCATTGGGGTTTTCACTTGGCCAAGGTTTCCTCGAGAACAAATAATGTGTTATGAGTTCATTTTCTTTATTGATATGCATGTTATTTAGTTTACTCTATTATGCATGTATCAAGTTAATATGTTATATCCATAATTGGGAAAAAGAGAAGGTTTTTAGAATACTGATGCACATCCCCCTCTCAATATTTCCCTATTTCTAACAATGGTCAAGGCCAGAGCTAGATTTTTGGGTTTTAGGGGGTTTCTAAGGCCCTTTTGACTACTTTATTTTTTTCTAGTTTTTGACCCAATATTTTATAGGTTCTCTACAAAATCAAGTAAACAATAAAAAACCCTAAGGCCATAAGGCTTATCAACTTTTTTTTATCAATTAGGAACTTCATTGATTTCATTTGGTTGCTTAAAATGAACACTAACACTCTCTTGAGTCCATTAAACCAACAAATCTACAAATCTTTCCTATTTGTTCCTAATCAATCCTAATCAATTTAAAACCTTCCTAATTGATCCTAAAAGAAATTAAAACCATCCCTAAGGTCTTTCAATTGTATAATAATAACCTTCATGCTTTCAAAATCTACATGTTTTTTATCTTCATGCAAAACTAGGAACACTTCACTTTTTGGTGCATAAAAAGAACCTTAAATCTGCATATCACTTCAAAATGAATCCTAAAAAATCATAAATTTATCTTAAATGGTTCTATTTCAAACTCAATGCATCAATATAAGCTAAAATGAACTTCATTTGCAATATCTCAAAGTTCTTTTATATTTTATGCAATCTAGGAGCGATTTTGCATCTATTTTCTATTCAGTCCCTAACCTTCCTAAGGGTTCCTAAATGATCCTAATCATTCCTAAATGTTCCTAAATCATCCTAAATGATTTTTTATTGGTTAAAAAAAACTCCCTTTTGGAAAATAGTTAACGGTTTCCAAGTTTCATGCATCAAACTATCTAATAATCATGTTTCTTTGCATCAAAAAGAAAAAATATTGAATGTCCTAAATTACAAGCAAAGCATTTTTCCTTCTTTCCAAAAAGCTCAAAAATAAGGATCCTAAAAGAAAACACTCAATCTTGAATCCAAAGCTAAAATTCTTGCAAAATATTTCAAAATCTTTCAAAGGAATGAACAAATCAAAAGTCTTGAACACGTGTTTGCAAGCATTCATTTTTAAAATCACTTAAGATCAAATCAACAAAATAACTCTTCTTAATGTGCATCTAGGAGTTTCAATTCTGCAAATCCTCTTAAATCTAAGTGACGTAAAACACTTGAACTTAGACAAGTTTATTTGTTTTACTTCTATTGAAGTCTATCCAAAGAGAAAAGTGCTTCCTCTTTGAAGAATGAATTCAAACCGGTACTTCCCCGATTGTTATAGAAATAAAGCGTTGAGAAAAATCTCACTTCATCTCCTCAAGCTTAGGTGATGTGTGTTGATGGTAGCCTAAGGAAGGTGAATATCCCTACTATTTTGGCATGGTAATCTAGGCTCTTAAGTGATTCACACACATACAAACTGATTGAGAGGACACAACAGACCAAATCAAATACTTATAAATCAGAGGCTTCCCAATCTACTCCCGAAGGTATCAAAATATTTGTATAAGGATCTATCCAAGTAGTTTCCCAGATCACCTTAAGCCACTTACCATATATATTCCTTTTCTAGATATCAAGTTATGGGAAAATATTTTGATACTAACTAGTCTTCTACGTAGTTCTGCTTGATGTGTTTTTTAAGTTTTAGACTCCATGGAAAACATTTGTTGAACATACACAAGCAAAGAAATCTACACCAATCCTTTTTCCATGTTAGTTCCAAATCCAACAAAATCCATAAGTCATCCAAACTTTTAGAAACAAGTCATCCTGGTCTAATCTTGTCATTCATCCCAAGCCAAAGCTTTAGTCTTTCAATCCATCCTCATCCTTCATCCCTATCCAATTCATATGTAAGTCAGCATGTTTCAGAAACATTATGATGAGTTTGGTTATTATGTCTCTCTTATCAATCCATCCTATCTCAATGATGTTGAGAATCTCATGGATCATGATGAGAACTTTGAAAACTTTAGAAGAATTTCTCCAAACATCCCCTAGAATCCAATCATTCCTCCATCCAATCCTGATCATGATGAGAATCTTGTAGATCATGATGAGTACTTTGAAAATCTTTGCAAGCTTTCTCCAAGAATCTCATAGCATCCTATCATTCCTCCAAACTATCCTATCATTCCTTTTGTATGCAATGAAAATGTACACCTATTTGTTGTTAATAAAAAATACCAAAACACAAAACAATCACAATAGATGTTAGTAAATGCAACAAAATAAGTAATTCTCACTACAACCTCAATGAGCTAAAAGAAGGGCACCCAATAACCTTGTTTGATTTTCTCTTCAAGATTAATTGTGGGTATGATCTCCCAAAGAAAATGAAATACAATCTAAATGCAAAACTATAAAATAGAAGATGAGGGTTTTGGAGACAAGTATGAGAAACTTGCCCCAAATCTCACAATGATGTGCAAGTGCAAGATCTATCAAGAAGATAGTGCACAAGAAAAATGATGTAAGATATTTTTATTTTATTGAATAAGGAATGAAATGCAAGCTAACTATGAATGTGAAAGAAAGATTCAAACTATGCTATGAAATCAAAGTTAATCTATGATGCAAGAATTGAAATCTAAACTAAAAATGATGATGTAGATAAACTATGCTAAGAAATTTAAAATACTACAATGCTAGATTGCTAGAATGCTTAAAATGCTTAATGATTATTCTTGCAAGAGTCTTAGTAGCCTAAAAATAAGAGAGACACCTTCTTTTATATAAATTGCAAAAGGATTGGACGGTGGGGATTAAGAAGAAAAAGAATGAGTGGATAAGATTAAAGGTTAGGTAGGGTTTGGAAAAGTCAAAACTTCACTTGAGAGGGAAAAAGGGATGTGAAAATGATTGGTGGAGAAAAGAGATGGGGAGGTGGCCACCTTGGAAAAGGTGATTGTTCATATGATTAGAGGTAATCCACATTTTAATCAAGATTAGAGGAATATTTAGAAAATGGTAAGTTTAGAAAAAGGGGAAAAGTGTCTAAATTAAAATGATTTTAATTTAAACATAGTTTAGAATAATTTTTAAGCTACTGGAGGACTAAAATAAATAAAATTTATTTTATAAAGGGAAATGGAGGGATAATATGTTAACTTGAATTTAGTATATTAAAGTATTCAAATAAAATTTAAATACAAAGGAAAAATAATTTTATTTAATTAAAATTGATGCAGGAGCATCCAGGGTGTAAGAGCAATCTTGCATCACCCAAATATATTTTTGTTTTTGTATTCAATAAGGGCTATCTTATGTAGAGCTTCTATTTATGGAAACTTTCTATTTTTAGTCAGTTGGTCATAAAATCTTGGAATGTTCTAATTTTACATGTGGAGGTTCATCTCAGAAATATCAGCTTGCCAGTAAAGTTTCATGGCTAGATCAGGTCTAGTTTTGAAGATATTGAAGATTTTCAGTATTGGTAGTAGGGTACAGAAACTTTGAACTTAGCTTTGAAGGCTTTAGAAACCTCAGATGAGTTCAAAAATTTGGGTGACAGGTTCTTGCCCCAATCAAGCTTGTAGAGAGCTTTGTGGCCTTTCTGAAATGGGGTTATAATACTCCATCAGGTGAACTGGTGATGACTTATGGTCTCCGGAAGTCAGGTCACCTGAAATGGTGGAAAATAATTTTCCTTGAAAATTTATGCTCAAGTTTCAAAAGTTATTTTGAGCTGACTTTGATGTAATAAATTGAAAAATAAAATAATTCTAAGTTTGGTCGGCCCTTAGGGTTAAATTTATGGAACCTTCTCGGGTGGTGGAAATTGCCTATATAAAGAAGGCCCGTAGTGTTGTCTAGAGCAATTCTGGGTAGTAGATCTAGGTATTGATTCAAGGCTTTGTCCTACAAAATATTGGAAGGGAATGCCTTTGAGGCTTTGCATATTGTAATTATGAAAGTTTGTAATTCCACATTTATGGAGATAATAAGAAGCCAATTTTCTATTCTTGCATATTGTTATTGTTTCTCTATTTCTATTATGTGTTTGTGGTATTAAGGGGAGCACCCTTCATCAAGTGGTATCAGAGCCAATTTTTCCTGAGTGTGTAAGTAGATCACCGATTGTGAGGCAGTTTGCACCAGCACCATGGTTAGGGTTTTAGTGCGCATCATGAAAATGCCTCCACAAAGGGAATGTGGTGAAAGAGCTAGTGTTGTAACAGCTGAGGTTAGAGTGCTCTAGAGACAAGTGCAAGCATTGCAAGAGGAGATTCATAGAGGAATGGATCTTAATGTCAGAGATGAAAGTGAGGATAAAGCCAAAGAAGAAGATCAAGAAGGAGAAGTCAAAGTTGTGAACCAGGAGGAAGAAAGACTTTTTCATGCCATTTCCAAAATTGGGAAAAGACCTAAGATTGAGGTTCCTGCATTTTCAAGAAATCTTAACCTTGTGGAGTTGATTGACTGGATCAATGAATGTGAATAATATTTTGAGTATGAAGATATTGACGATCTTGATAGGGTCAAATTTGCAAAGGCCAGACTGAAAGGTCATGCCAAGATCTAGTGGCAAGAGATTCAATTGGAGTGAAATAGAAGAGGGAAAGATAAAATCACAAGATGGAATTGAATGGTGGTTAAATTGAAGTGACAGTTCATTCCTATTGATTATGAGCTTGACCTTCTGAAGAATATGTAAAGTTTGAAGCAAGAAGGAAAATTTTTTCAGGAGTATACAAAGGAGTTCTATCGAATCCATATTCAGAACAGGCCATGCAGAAGTGGATAAGGAGAAAGTTTCCTGTTACCTTAATGGGTTGAGTCTGAGCATTCAGGAAGAGTTGAGTCTAGTTTGAATGAATAGTATTAAAGAGGCATACCAATTTTTCCTAAAAGTACAAGAAAAGCTAAACAAGAAGTTCAAGAGCAGACAAAATGGAAGAGGTCATGGTGGATGATCTGGTGGATGGTCATATGGAGGCCGAAATGAAGATCCAAAAAAGAAGGATGAGGCTAGTAGTAGCCAAAATCAGAGAGGAAATAATTCCAATCATTTCCAAGATCAGAATAATAGAGATCGGAGAGGAAGAGGAAGAGGATAAGGTTCAGGAAGAGGAGGCTTCCGTGGAACATGTTTTCACTATGGAGAAGAAGGTCATAGGGCATTTGGATTTCCTCAATGCCAAGGAAGGATGGATAGGAGGAATGAAGGCTAGGCCAGAGTTGCACATGTAGAAGAAGATGTCATGCCCCTGATGGATTCAGACTTTATCATTTAAATTATGCTTTGGTTAGATTTTCATGTTGATTACTTCTGTTATGAGGACAATTATGCTGTTAAAACTTAAGGTTTAAATTTTGGTTTTTCTATGATGAACTGGTTCAGAATGTTAGTACCATGATTTCTGATATTTTCGATTATGTTGTAGCATTATCTGAAGAATCTATAATTTCTGTGTGTTTCAGAAACATAATCTGATTCTAGGATGATTCTGTCAATTCTGTTTGTTTATTAGTCTTTGTTGTTATTTGACCTATTTAAACCAGTTAACATAGACATATATAAGTATGAACCTGGTTACGATGATGTTGCTAGTAATTTTCTTTGATACGTTTACTGAGACAATTAGTGGGTTATATGCTCTGTTTATTTTTTAATTAGCATAAAACTGTTTGTATAAATAAATGTGTATACCTTATTTAAATTATATATATATTCTTATTTTTCTTTACGAGTTAGTAATGTATCGATAAGAGAATTAGTTGTTAGTATGTTCTAATTATTTTAGGTAGTAAAAATTAAAATCATTGATTATTTGATTAATGAATTAAATTTTTCATTGAGTTAGTATATATTTCATATTTCATAATTGTTAGCATATCTTTTATGAATGGTAATTGCTATGTTAGTAATCCTATGTTCATTGAAATTCGTCATGTCAATTCTAGTGGGTTGATAGATAACATTTTCACATTTGGTTGAAGATGTCTTATGGGGTTTGGTGTTAAACCTAAAACCCATAGTATTGCTAAGTTTTTGGTTTATTGTGCCACGACATTGGTAGTGTTTGGTTCACAAGGTAGTGGGAAGTTAATGCATTGCAGTCATCAAGAGTTGTGAGGGGTACGTGATGGACATTTGGCATGCTTTGGATTTTGTTTAAAAGTTTAAGATAAGATCAAATTAATGAGCTATTTTTTTTGAGTTTGAGTTTGCATCTGCAGAACCGCCATTCTTTTCCTTTGTTAATGGGAACTTTTGTCTAAGTTGTTCATGCTATATTCGTAAATCTCTGTGAGTATTTTGGGGTGGTTAGTAATGATGGAGTGTTCAAACCTCTTACCATTCGATTAGATGGGAGATGAACGAGAATTTTACTCAGGGAAAACTGGAAACACGGCTTTGCAAGATAATTTCTCAGCTTGGCAACGTTGTTTGGAAGTGTTCTCTGGCATCTGGATTGAGGGGTTTGGTGGTCGTCTCGAGTTTCTGCCTTCGTTGTTCAAGTACGGGGCCTTTCTATCCTTTATTCTCTTTCTGATCTATAATGTTTTGGTAGTTAGAAATAATGTGTTTATGGGCGTTGATATGCATTTAGTACCTTCAAATAGTAAAGAATGGAGAGGGTGTTGTTTTGTATGTCTCTGTTGAAAATCTTAAAGAAATAAAGAGGGTATTTGATTTGTGCATCATTCTGTTTGAAATGGCATAATGGAAATATTAGTTAAGTATGTTAGTTAACTCTGTTAATAAGAGTTTGGATTTACGGACATTATGTTTTGAAACCCTGCCTATGTTGCAAGTTTTCTGTATACGAGGAGATTGGTGTTTCAATATTGTACTGTCACCATGTTTATGAGTTGTTTGTGAAATAGGGTTTACTTAATTCCTTTTCCCTTTTTACTATCAAGCTCTGTATATACCTTGTCATATGATTTTTATCATGGATATGGTTGTTAAATATCATGTCGATTCATCAAAACTATAGTTAGTTTAGTGGATATTGAGTTGTGCTTTAGTGTATCTCTATTTTAGGAAATTCTTGGAGTTATACTTGTTTATTTTCAACCAGATCTCTATAAAGAACCTAGTCCGTATAGTAGAGGTCGACAGGTGAATCTGTGTTCTTCTTAGTTTTTGCTGTTATATTTCTCGAAGCTAGGCCATTGTTTGAGAAAAGTTAGTCCATGAATGTGGTATGAGAAGTCATAGATTCTTTAAGTTTTCTGGTCTTGTGTTAGATGTACTTTATGTTCTTCATAGTGATCTCAGTAACGTATGTAAGTATACAGAGGTAATGGTCATGTAATATGTGTTTATTTTATTATCATTTTAGATTAGTTATCGAGCTGTATGTTTAAGATGTGGATATAATATTAAGGTCTTGTATAATGTACTTAGTTTGTCAGATAATGGATATGAATTTTAAATTTTGATCATTATTATTTGTGGATAGGTTTAGCGGTAAATTAAGGGTATTTGGTTGTTAATCCTTAGAGATTATTCTTTTAAAATATTAGGTATATTCCGGATGAAAATAGTGTTATTTTAAATTACTGTTGTGGAATGAATCTGGCACTGTACAATGTTTATTCATAGTTGTAGATGGATTTATTTCTATTAAGATTATAGTATAAGGAATCATATTGGTCATGAGGGTTTTGTGTGAGTGTGAAGTAAGGTTCAGAGTTGTAATTGTCGTAAGTTCTTATTACAAGTACATTATAAATGTAAAACATAGTTTGAATGTCTGTTTATGTCGAATCTGTAGTGTTCATGTGTTATTTTGGTAAGATAGCATTATTGCAAAGTTTTATCATCTACTTTTAGTATGATCTTGCTTTGAGATGAGTGTGTGTATTAAAAATAGGTTAATGCTATCGGAAGTTGAGAAAGTTTTTTTAAGGAGATTCAAAAAGGTCATTATGGTCTCAGCTATTAGTTGTCAGTTGTGTAATTTTTGTTATCTTTTAGAATGGTAGTGTGTATGTAAATTCATTTCGACAGTAGGTTGTGATCATTATGAGGTTTTAATATCTGATAGATAATATTGGTCTTTTCGAATAGTTGCCAGTAGTTATGAAACAGACATAGTGTTGTGGCTAGTCTCTTGACTGTAATAAAGGATAAGATATGATTTTATTTGGAATATGATGTTAGAAAATTGGAAGTAGAAAACTTGATGTCAGATAATTTATTACTAAATTATGTATCTTTTTCTATCATTTTATGAATAGTTACTACATGAAATATTTTATGATTAAGAACAGACTGTTATATGTTATATGTTATAGATTAGATAGTGGTTTTCCTAAGCATTCTGAAATGTTATGAGCACATTTATATGATTGTATGCATGATGAATTACGTATGTGTATATACGTGCTGTGGTATATACTGATATGTACGTCATCATGTACATATAAGTATGTGCTTACATATATAACAGTGCAGAATGTAAAGTAAATCTTATCATATACTGTTATGGAAACAAAACTGTAAACTCATTTGATTGAATCAATTGTATTATGTTTCTTATTTTTGAGAAGTTATGTTTTGATTTTATGATTATAGTTTTTAATGTGTAATTCATTTCATTATGTTGCTATAAGAGGAATGGTTGAATCAATGTAAGAATGTTTTCAAATGGAATTTTGAGGATGGTTTTGTATTAGTCATGTATGGATTGATTGAAACATGATTCTTAAATTGGCATTCTGATTAAGGTTTCAATATGTTATTGATGAAATGGGAATAATTGTTAAATGAGTTAGAGTTCTGAAGTTCTTTTCATTCAATAGCAGTTAGAACATGTGTTTGTAGATTATGCAAGTGTGATCCTTTAGATTGCGTGGCTGTCATAAATCGAGTAACTTGTGGTGATAGAATTTATTTTGTTGGATGCCCTTCGACATTAGTCTAGATCCTTATGGGAAAGTTTATGACAGTTGATTAATCAAGTGGTAACATTTAAAATTCATGGGTTGGGTTTCAATTTAAAAAGACTAAAATTTTATGGTTTCACCTAACATAGAGAGTTGCTACGAGATGTAGAATTCTTATGTTGACACCCATGAACTACTGGATCATTACCTTGTCATATTCTATGCGAGTTTATTTCTATTTTAGAAAAAATTAGCATTGGCTAATATCTGTAAATGTATGTTTACTTATCTGTATGTTAATGTTGGTTATTTGGATATCATGTATGTAAGGCTAACTTAAACTTACAGATATATGGAAGTTTTTGTAATCTTGATTCTGTATCTGAGCCCTATCTGTTGTTGGTGTTTGTGTTTATATTTGTTGTTTCAGGAATCTAGATGGATAAGATTATGAACCTGGGCCAATGGTTGGCAGCAGTAAAAATTTATGGAAAACAAATTGTGGCTGTACTCTTGATTATTAGAGTAGTCTGTAGTTTGTATAGGAAAGCTTAAACAGAATTCCTATTTTCATAAATAAAGTATTTCAATCAAGAATATTGAAGTTACTCATTTGTAATCTGAAATTATGTATGGACAACTTTGTAATTCAGTTTGTAAACTTATATGTTCAGTTTTGTGGAAGATAAATAAAAAAAAATATTTCTCTATGTGGATGTATGTTATTTAATTGGTTTTATTTGGTTTCATCACCTAGTTTTGGGTGGTGTTACATTTGGTATCAGAGCCCAGGTTTAAACACTCAGGGCTTGAGGGTTTTTAAAAGGGTTTTATCATTATGCTTCCGTTAGTGATTTTATTGAACTTTTCTATAGGATTTCAAGCATGCCTCCTGTTACACGAGGAGCACAAAGGCGTGGTGACCCAGTTGATGCCGATTTAGGCAGAGGTGGGGGTGGACGACACAGTCATGGTCATGGCCGAGGTAGAGGATGAGGTCACCAAGGAATACATGGTGATGAGCATGTTGATCCTTTAATAGGAATGGATCAGGAAGATCGAGAGGTACCTCAGGTTGAAGTTCTTCAACGGATTCTTGATAGGTTGGATAACATTGAAGCTAGGAATAATGTTCCAAATGGTGTAGCAAATGCTCAGGTTATATGAGTCCCAGTGGCAGAGGATCCTGTTATAAGGACTCAGTTGAAAGATCTCTCTAAGATCAAAGGACCATATTTTAATGGTACAAAAGGAGGTACTGAGGCTGAAGCATGGCTTCTAAACATCGAAAAATGTTTTATACTTCATGAGTATCATAGTAATGTAAAGGTGCGATGGACCGCTATGCAGTTAAGATCTTTTGCTTCCATATGGTGGAATATGGAATTAGAACAACTTGGGATTCCTATCTCTCAGGTTACATGGGAATTATTTCTGGAAAGGTTCCAGGAGAGGTTCATGTCCGATTATTGGCAACAAACCAAATCCGAGGAATTCTTCAGTATTACTCAAGGTAACTCCACAGTGGAAATGTATGAGAGAAGATTCTTCCAGTTGAAGAAATATTCTGGATGGGTGGAGAATGATAAGCCCTTGGTACAACATTTTATTAGGGGTCTAAACCCTAGGATTGGGGAGGAAGTGAGAACTTTCAAACCCAAGACAGTGAAAGAAGCGGCTGATCAAGCTAAACTTGCAGAGATGAAGATAGGATTTTTAGTTAAGAGCTCAGGAAATCCTCCTATTCAGAATAGTGGGAAGAATTCGAGACCTTATCAGGGAAATTTCAAGGCAGTGTGGACCTACCGGTAATTTTCAAAAGAGGAAGTTTGATAAGTTTTCAAAATCAAACAAAAGTTTCAAGGTTCTTGAGCAGCCGAAGTCCCAGAAACCAACTCAGAGTGTACAACAGAGTGTAGTCTCACCTCCAGCGAACTCAACTCAGGATAAGAGTACCAAGAGAGGAGCAGAGTGTTGGCATTGTGGTCAGTTGGGTCACTTACAGTGGAATTGTCCTCTTCAAGGCAATAACCAGGGCAGGTCCAAGGGTACAGGTTCTGAGGCTATTGTTGGTGATTCAGGAAGGAACCACCGTATCTTTGCTACTGTGGATCAAAAATAGGCAGGTCATCAGAACACTGTGGTTGAAGCTAGAGGTAATTATCAAGGTAAGAAGATCTCTATCTTATTTGACTCAGGTGCTACGGATTCCTTTATTTCTTTCAATTTGGTTAAGCAATGTGGAATTCCTATGAATAAAGCTGAATTGGCATGGCAAGTTGAGTTAGCATCAGGGTCTAAGATAGAATCGAGATTGATAGCTTTGGATTACAAGATTCAATTTAAGGCTTTCACTACTTCAGTCAGCCTTAGGGTGATTCCTCTAGGATCTTATGATATCATTTTGGGAATGGATTGGTTAACTCAGCACCAAGCTATCATTGATTGTAAAGAAAAGATTATTAATTGCATCGATGATAGTGGAATGGCCAAGTTTATTGCAGGTATTAAAAAGGCCTATTTCGGTCAGGACTATCTCTACCAAGAAACTTCAGAGATGTTTGCGCAAGGGATGTCTTATGTATGCTATTTCTATCAATGACTTCGATGATTTTGTTGCTTTAAACACCAGTTTAGATCATCCAGTATTGAAAGAGTTTTCAAATATCTTCGTTTCAGAGATTCCAGGGTTACCACCTATTAGAGAAGTGGATTTTAGGATTGATCTCTTGCCAGGAACTGAACCTATATCTAAAACTCCCTATCGCATGGCTGCTCAAGAGTTGGTGGAACTTAAAGTGCAACTTGAGGAATTGCTTGAGAAAGGGCTTATAAGGCCTAGTGTTTCACCTTGGGGAGCACCTGTGATCTTCATCAAGAAGAAGGATGGATCTTTGAGGCTTTGTATCGACTATAGATAGCTGAACAAAGTCACCATCAAAAATAGATATCCTTTGCCTCGCATTGATGATTTGTTTGACCAAGTGAAGTGTGCCAAGATATTTTCCAAGATTGATCTCAAATCTGGATACCATCAATTGAGGATTCGAGAAGCTGATATTCACAAAACAGATTTTCGCACGAGATATGGGCATTATGAATTCACGGTGGTGCCATTTGGGTTGACTAATGCACCATCAGTTTTCATGAGTCTTATGCAAGGGGTTTTCAGAGCATTTTTGGATAAGTTTGTGGTAGTATTCCTTGATGATATTTTGATATATTATAACTCCATGGCAGAGCATGAGCAGCATCTAAGGCAAGTTTTAGAATGTCTCTGAAAGAACAAGCTATATGCTAATCCTGAAAAATGTGAATTTTTCAAGAATGAGATTAGTTATCTAGGTCACATTATTGTGGGAGATGGTATTGATGTAGATCCAGCTAAGATCAGGGCTATTGTAGAATGGCCAACTCCTTCCAATGTTTCGGAGGTGCGAAGTTTCATGGGACTGGCTAGCTATTATAGGAGGTTTGTGGCTAATTTTTCAAAAATAGCACACCCCATTACATCTCTCCAGAGAAAGGATAAGAAATTTATCTGGTCAGAATAGTGTGAAATGGCATTTCGGCACCTTAAGGAATGGTTGACTAGTGCACCGATACTAGCAGTACCTGATCCTTCCAAGGAATTTGTTGTTTGTACCGATGCCTCTTTGGAAGGATTAGGAGCTGTTTTGATGCAGGATGGCAGAGTCATAGCATATGAGTCTAGGAAATTGAAGGATCATGAGATAAATTATCCGACTCATGACTTGGAGCTTGCTGCAGTTATGCATGCTTTGACTAAATGGTGGCATTTTCTCTTAGGTCAACATTTTGAGTTGCATACTGATCATAGAAGTCTACAGTATTTATTCACACAGCCCAATCTTAATGCACGACAACGTAGATGGATGGAGTTTTTATGTGAATATGACTTCGAGATGAAGTATGTCCAAGGTAAAGAAGACAAAGTAGCGGATGCTCTTAGCAGAAGACGTCATGAAATCGCTTCTTTGGTTCTTTCTGTTGACTTAAAAGATAGGATACTCCAGAATTTAGTTGCAGATCCCTGGTATTTGGATGTTAAAGCAGTGCTGGATAGTGGTAGTGTTTTGGAAGGCAAATTTGAAGGTTACTCATTTGGCTTGGATGGACTGCTGAATTATCGAGGTAGCATCTATGTGCCTGAAGTTGGGGAACTTTGGAACCTAGTTATGATTGAAGCTCATAACGCACCTTATTCTGCACATCCTGGTGTGAAGAAAATGCATGCTGATCTTAGGCAGCATTATTATTGGCCAGGTATGAAGAGGGATATTGCTGATTTTGTAGCTAGGTGTTTGGAGTGTCAGAGAGTGAAAGCTGAGCATCAGCATCTAGCTGGTTTACTTCAATCTCACAGCATGCCTGAATGGAAATGGGATACCATATCCATAGATTTCATAGTGGGTTTACCATTTTCAGCTAGGTGACATGATGCCATTATGGTTGTTATTGACCGGTTAACCAAAGTTGCCCATTTTATCCCTATCAGATCCACCTATAATGCAGCATCTGTGGCACGGATTTATATGGAACAGATTGTCAAGTTGCATGGGTTACCTTAAAAGATTATTTCTAATAGAGATCCAATTTTTACTTCTTCCTTATGGAGTTCTCTTCAGCGAGAATTAGGTACTCAATTGAACTTTAGTTCAGCATATCATCCTGAAACAGATGGACAAACCGAGCGTGTCAATCAGATTTTGGAGGACATGCTTAGGATGTATGTGATGGATAGGCAAAATAAATGGGAGGAATTTTTGCACCTAGTTGAATTTGCTTACAACAATGGGTATCACAGTTCCATAGGTATGGCACCTTTTTAGGCGTTGTATGGTAGACCCTATAGGACACCTTTGAGCTGGGATAATCTGGAAGATAGAATTCTTCTAGGGCCCGAGATGCTTCAGGATTTGGAACAGCAAGTTAAATGCATTAGGGAACATCTTACTACCACTCAGGACAGACAGAAGAAGTACGCAGATCTGCATAGAATTGAACGTCATTTTGAGGTTGGGGATAAGGTTTTTCTTCGAGTTAGACCTTAGAAAAGCCCTATTAGGTATGGTAAAGGATCCAAATTGTCTCCTAGGTTTGTGGGACCATTTGAGATTTTGGAGCACGTGGGTCCAGTTGCTTACAGACTTTCTTTGCCTCCCATCCTTTCACGTATTCATGATGTTTTCCATGTATCCGTGTTGAGAAAGTATATTCTTGACATTGCTCACATTCTGAATTGGAACAATATACAGGTGGTAGATGGTCAATTGATGCTAGAACTAGTGCAGATAATCCAGCCAAGAGAGCTAAACCTCAGAGGATGTAGAATAGAGTAGGTAAAAGTATTGTGGAATCTTGATGATGAATCATCTACAACCTGGGAAGATGCAGGAGCTATGAAGATATCTCATCCCCATTTGTTTTCAGGCTTCCAGGAGTAAGCCTAGGCTGGTGGGGGAGGGTGTCATGCCCATGATGGATTTAGACTTTATCATTTAAATTATGCTTTGGTTAGATTTTCATGTTGATTACTTCTGTTATGAGGACAATTATGCTTTTAAAACTTAAGGTTTAAATTCTAGTTTTTCTATGATAAACTGGTTCAGAATGTTAGTACCATGATTTCTGATATTTTTGATTATGTTGTAGCATTATCTGAAGAATCTATAATTTCTGTGTGTTTCAGAAACATAATCTGATTCTAAGATGATTCTGTCAATTCTGTTTGTTTATTAGTCTTTGTTGTTAATTGACCTATTTAAACCAGTTAAAATAGACATATATAAGTATGAACCTGGTTATGATGATGTTGCTAGTAATTTTCTTTCATACGTTTACTGAGACAATTAGTGGGTTATATGCTCTATTTATTTTTTAATTAGCATAAAACTGTTTGTATAAATAAATGTGTATACATTATTTAAATTATATATATATTCTTATTTTTCTTTACGAGTTAGTAATGTATCGATAAGAGAATTAGTTGTTAGTATGTTCTAATTATTTTAGGTAGTAAAAATTAAAATCATTGATTATTTGATTAATGACTTAAATTTTTCATTGAGTTAGTATATATTTCATATTTCATAATTGTTAGCATATCTTTTATGAATGGTAATTGCTATGTTAGTAATCCTATGTTCATTGAAATTCGTCATGTCGATTCTAGTGGGTTGATAGATAACATTTTCACATTTGGTTGAAGATGTCTTATGGGGTTTGGTGTTAAACCTAAAACCCATAGTATTGCTAAGTTTTTGGTTTATTATGCCACGAAATTGGTAGTGTTTGGTTCACAAGGTAGTGGGAAGTTAATGCATTGCAGTCATCGAGAGTTGTGAGGGGTACGTGATGGACATTTGGCATGCTTTGGGTTTTGTTTAAAAGTTTAGGATAAGATCAAATTAATGAGCTATTTTTTTTGAGTTTGAGTTTGCATCTGCAGAACCGCCATTCTTTTCCTTTGTTAATGGGAACTTTTGTCTAAATTGTTCATGCTGCATTCGTAAATCTCTGCGAGTATTTTGGGGTGGTTAGTAATGATGGAGTGTTCAAACCTCTTACCATTCGATTAGATGGGAGATGAATGAGAAGTTCACTCACGGAAAACTGGAAACACGGCTTTGCAAGATAATTTCTCAGCTTGGCAACATTGTTTGGAAGTGTTCTCTGGCATTTGGGTTGAGGGGTTTGGTGGTCATCTCAAGTTTCTTCCTTCATTGTTCAAGTAGGGGGCCTTTCTATCCTTTATTCTCTTTCTGATCTATAATGTTTTGGTAGTTAGAAATAATATGTTTATGGGCGTTGATATGCATTTAGTACCTTCAAATAGTAAAGAATGGAGAGGGTGTCGTTTTGTATGTCTCTGTTGAAAATCTTAAAAAAATAAAGAGGGTATTTGATTTGTGCATCATTCTATTTGAAATGGCATAATGGAAATATTAGTTAAGTATGTTATTTAACTTTGTTAATAAGAGTTCAGATTTACGGACATTGTGTTTTGAAACTGTGTCTATGTTGCAAGTTTTCTGTATACGAGGAGATTGGTGTTTCAATATTGTACTGTCACCATGTTTATGAGTTGTTTGTGAAATAGGGTTTACTTAATTCCTTTTCCCTTTTTACTATCAAGCTCTGTATATACCTTGTCATATGATTTTTATCATGGATATGGTTGTTAAATATCATGTCGATTCCTCAAAACTGTAGTTAGTTTAGTGGATATTGAGTTGTGCTTTAGTGTATCTCTGTTTTAGGAAATTCTTGGAGTTATACTTGTTTATTTTCGACCAGATCTCTATTAAGAACCTAGTCCGTATAGTAGAGGTCGACAGGTGAATCTGTGTTCTTCTCAGTTTTTGCTGTTATATTTCTCGAAGCTATGCCATTGTTTGAGAAAAGTTAGTCCACGAATGTGGTATGAGAAGTCATAGATTCTTTAAGTTTTCTGTTCTTGTGTTAGATGTACTTTATGTTCTTCATAGTGATCTCAGTAACGTATGTAAGTATACAGAGGTAATGGTCATGTAATATGTGTTTATTTTATTGTCATTTTAGATTAGTTATCGAGCTGTATGTTTAAGATGTGGATATAATATTAAGGTCTTGTATAATGTACTTAGTCTGTCAGATAATGGATATCAATTTTAAATTTCAATCATTATTATTTGTGGATAGGTTTAGCGGTAAATTAAGGGTATTTGGTTGTTAATCCTTAGAGATTATTCTTTTAAAATATTAGGTATATTCTGGATGAAAACAATGTTATTTTAAATTACTATTATGGAATGAATCTGGCACTGTACAATGTTTATTCACAGTTGTAGATGGATTTATTTCTATTAAGATTATAGTATAAGAAATCATATTGGTCATGAGGGTTTTGTGTGAGTGTGAAGTAAGGTTCAGAGTTGTAATTGTCGTAAGTTCTTATTAAAAGTACATTATGTATGTAAAACATAGTTTGAATGTCTGTTTATGTCAAATCTGTGGTGTTCATGTGTTATTTTGGTAAGATAGCATTATTGCAAAGTTTTATCATCTACTTTTAGTATGATCTTGCTTTGAGATGAGTGTGTGTATTAAAAATAGGTTAATGCTATCGGAAGTTGAGAAAGTTTTTTTAAGTAGATTCAAAAAGGTCATTATGGTCTCAGCTATTAGTTTTCAGTTGTGTAATTTTTGTTATCTTTTAGAATGGTAGTGTGTATGTAAATTCATTTCGACAGTAGGTTGTGATCATTATGAGGTTTTAATATCTGATAGATAATATTGGTCTTTTCGAATAGTTGCCAGTAGTTATGAAACAGACATAGTGTTGTGGCTAGTCTCTTGACTGTAATAAAGGATAAGATATGATTTTATTTGGAATATAATGTTAGAAAATTGGAAGTAGAAAACTTGATGTCAGATAATTTATTACTAAATTATGTATCTTTTTCTATCATTTTATGAATAGTTACTAGATGAAATATTTTATGATTAAGAACAGACTGTTATATGTTTTATGTTATAGATTAGATAGTGGTTTTCCTAAGCATTCTAAAATGTTATGAGCACGTTTATATGATTGTATGCATGATGAATTACGTATGTGTATATACGTACCATGGTATATACCGATATGTACGTCATCATGTACATATAAGTATGTGCTTACATATATAACAGTGCAGAATGTAAAGTAAATCTTATCATATACTGTTATGGAAACAAAACTGTAAACTCATTTGATTGAATCAATTGTATTATGTTTCTTATTTTTGAGAAGTTACGTTTTGATTTTATGATTATAGTTTTTAATGTGTAATTCATTTCATTATGTTGCTATAAGAGGAATGGTTGAATCAATGTAAGAATGTTTTCAAATGGAATTTTGAGGATGGTTTTGAATCAGTCAAGTATGGATTGATTGAAACATGATTCTTAAATTGGCATTCTGATTAAGGTTTCAATATGTTATTGATGAAATGGGAATAACTGTTAAATGAGTTAGAGTTCTGAAGTTCTTTTCATTCAATAGCAGTTAGAACATGTGTTTGTAGATTATGCAAGTGCGATCCTTTAGATTGGGTGGCTGTCATAAATCGAGTAACTTGTGGTGATAGAATTTATTTTGTTGGATGCCCTTCGACATTAGTCTAGATCCTTATGGGAAAGTTTATGATAGTTGATTAATCAAGTGGTAACATTTAAAATTCATGGGTTGGGTTTCAATTTAAAGAGACTAAAATTTTATGGTTTCACCTGACATAGAGAGTTGCTACGAGATGTAGAATTCTTATGTTGACACCCATGAACTACTAGATCATTACCTTGTCATATTCTATGCGAGTTTATTTCTATTTTAGAAAAAATTAACATTGGCTAATATCTTTAAATGTATGTTTACTTATCTGTATGTTAATGTTGGTTATTTGGATATCATGTATGTAAGGCTAACTTAAACTTGCAGATATATGGAAGTTTTCATAATCTTGATTCTGTGTCTGAGCCCTATCTGTTGTTGGTGTTTGTGTTTATATTTGTTGTTTCAGGAATCTAGATGGATAAGATTAGGAACCTGGGCCAATGGTTGGTAGCAGTAAAAATTTATGGAAAACAAATTGTGGCTGTACTCTTGATTATTAGAGTAGTCTGTAGTTTGTATAGGAAAGCTTAAACAGAATTCCTATTTTCGTAAATAAAGTATTTCAATCAAGAATATTGAAGTTACTCATTTGTAATCTGAAATTATGTATGGACAACTTTGCAATTCAGTTTGTAAACTTATATGTTCAGTTTTGTGGAAGATAAATAAAAAAAAATATTTCTCTATGTGGATGTATGTTATTTAATTGGTTTTATTTGGTTTCATCACCTAGTTTTGGGTGGTGTTACAGAAGATGCCAGATCATCAAATTCTAAAGATTTCGAAAGAGGAGAAATGTTGATTAACAAAAGAGTCTTATTGAGTGGTGAGAATGAACCTGAGAAAGAAGGAGCTTGTTTTGCACTAGATACAAGTGTGAGGGTAAATTCTATGATGTGATTATTGATAGTGGAAGCACTAACAATTTGTTGTCAAAAGAGATGGTGATAAAGTTGAAGCTCAAGAGACAGAAACACCCACATCCATATCAGATTACTTGGGTGTAGGATGACCATAAGGTCATGGTCAGTGAACAGTGCCTAGTAAAGTTCAAGATCGGTGGGTACCAAGATGAGGTACTATGTGATATCATATCTATGTATGCATGTCATATGTTGTTGGGTAGACCATGGTAGTTTGACAGATGTGTTGTACATGATGGCCATGCGAATACCTATTCCTTGACAAAGGATGGAGTGCAACATTAGCTAAAGCCATTGAAGGAGACTGAAGAAAAGGTATGTGGTATTGCAAGAATAACATTTGTTGATGGAATAAAATTCCTAGATGGTATGAGGCATGAGCATGTTTTTTTTCTTTAATTCCAAAAGCTAGTAAAGAGAAAGTAGAGGATGTACTTGTAGAGGTTGCAGATTTGTTGAATGATTTTCAAGATATTGTATCTGATAATGTACCTGATGGATTACCACTGGTAAAGAAGATCAGTCATCAGATGGATTTGATTCTAGGAGCCAGTTTTCCAAACAAAGCAGCACACAGAATGACACCAATAGAAAGTGAAGAGTTGAACACACAAGTACATGAGTTGTTACAGAAGGCATTGATTCAGGAGAGCCTTAGTCCATGTGTTGTACCAGTAGTATTAGCACCAAAGAAGAATGGAGAATGGAGGATGTGTATAGATTCTAGAGCAATAAATAAGACCACAATCAAGTATAGGTTTCCATTGACATGAATGGATGATATTATGGATTGTTTGAGTGGGGTTCTATATTTTTCAAAGATAGATTTGAAGACCAGATTCAGATTAGAGAGGAGATGAATGGAAGACTAACTTCAAGATAAAGGAAGGACTGTATGAGTGGTTAGTCATGCCTTTTGGGCTAACCAATGCACCGAGCACTTTTATGCGGCTCATGAACGAGGTTCTGAAAGAATTTTTGGGTAAGTTTATCATTGTGTACCTAGATGATATTTTGATCTTTAGTAAGACATTCGAAGAGCATATGATGCATATTCGTATGGTGTTTGAGAAGTTAAGAGATGAGAAATTATTGATTAATTTGAAGAAGTGCAGTTGTATGAAGAAAGAGTTAGTGTATTTGGGATTTTTAGTTTCAGCAGAAGGTCTGAAAATAGACCTAGAGAAAGTATAGGCTATCCTTGAATGGCCTACTCCAAGGAGTGCTACTAAGGTAAGATCTTTTCATGGTTTGGCTAGTTTTTATAGAAATTTTATCAAAAATTTTAGTAGTATTTGTGGACCCTTGACTGAAACAATGAGAGGGGATAGAAAAGAGTTCAAGTGGACTAATGGGGTGGATAAGAGTTTTAAACTATTGAAATAAAAAGTTATAGAACAACCTATTTTAGCACTTCCTAATTTTAATAAGGTGTTTCAAGTAGATTGTGATGCTAATGGTACTGCAATAGGAGCTGTTATGAGCCAAGAAGGTAAACCTATTGCTTATTTCAGTGAGAAGTTACATGATGCCAAGAGGAAGTATTTAGTTTATGATCGGGAATTTTATGCTATAGTTCAGGCATTGAAGAAGTGGAGACACTATCTACTTCCTAAAGATTTTGTTTTGTATACTGATCATCAAGCTTTGCAATATTTGAATAGTCAAGGAAAGTTGATTCAAAGGCATTTGAAATGGGTTGAGTTTTTGCAGAATTACACATTTGTTTTGAAACATAGGAGTGGAAAGTCTAATAGGGTTGTAGATGCTCTTAGTAGAAGGCAACTATTGCTGACAAAAATGCAAATTAAAGTGGTTAGGTTCAAGAAACTCAAGAACTTGTATCCAGAGGATCTTGATTTTGGTGAAGCTTGGAAAGCTTGTAAAGAACCTGTTACTCTAGACAGAATGAAGTGGCTAGATTTTATCATCCAGGATGATATGCTATTTAGAGGGAGTTAGTTGTGCATTCCATGAAGCTCTATGAGGTAGAATCTCATCAAAGAGAAGCATAGTGGAGGATTGGCTGGACATTTTAGTTGTGATAAAACCCTTTCTTTGGTTAGTGAGAATTATTATTGGCCACAGGTTCAGTAAGATGTCAAGAAGTTTGTACAGAGTTGTAGAGTATGTCAGATGGTGAAAGGAGTGAAGCAGAATACAGGGTTGTATCAGCCATTACCTATACTAGAGAAACCTTGGGAGGATATTAGTATGGACTTTGTTCTTGGTTTACCAAGGACACAGTGGGGACATAATTCAATTTTTATGGTAGTTGACAGACTTTCAAAGATGGAACATTTTATTCCCTATAAGAAGACTAATGATGTTGTTCATGTAGCAGAATTGTTTTTCAAAGAAGTAGTGCAACTACATGGTTTGCCAAAGACCATAGTTTCAGATCGAGACACTAAATTTGTTGGATATTTCTGGTGTACATTATGGAAGAAGTTGAAGATAGATTTGAAATTTAGTTCATCACATCATCCATAGACTGGTGGATAGACAGAGGTGGTGAATAGGAGTTTGGGAAATTTGCTGAGATGTTTGGTTGGGGATAAGCCAACAGGATGGGATTTGATTTTACCATAGGTAGAATTTGCATACAATAATTTTGTCAATAGAAGCAATGGTAAATCACCATTTGAGATTGTATATGGGAGTAGTCCAAGAAATGTATCTGAATTGAGAAAGATAGATAAAGGAGAAATAACTAGTGCTGAAGGTGAGGATTTTTCAAAACATTTGAAGAACATCCATGAGGAGGTGAGGAAGCATATTACCAAGATGAATGCACAGTATAAGGCTAAGGCAGATGTGAAAAGGAGGCATAAGGGATTTCAAGTTGGAGATGAAGTCATGGTTCATTTGCAGAAGGAGCGATTTATGATTGGTACATATAACAAGTTGAAAATGAAGAAGTTTGTGCCATGCAAGATACTAAAGAAGCATGATTCAGGAAATGTATATGAGGTAGAATTGCCTACTAAGTTGAATATTTCACCAGTGTTTAACATTTTAGATTTGATAGAGTATCATGAAGGAGGTGTTGAAGATGAGGTTACAGTAGCACAGTGGAGTATTCCAGCAACCAGTTCAGATATCAAGGAGATTGAAGACATACTGGATAGTCCTATATGTAGAAGCACAAGGAACATGACATATGGAGAGTATTTGGTCAAATGGAGAGGATGACTTGTTGAAGATTCATCATGGCTAACAAAGGAGGAGGTTAACCATCTTGGTTTTCCTCTACACACTTGAGTCATGATGGGGTCACTTCTCAAATTACCCCAGGTGTCTAATGCAGGATCATCCTGAGTGTAAGAGAAATCTTGCATCACATAAAAATATTTCTATTTTTGTATTCAATAAGGGCTATCTTGTGCAGAGCTGCTATTTCTTAAAACTTGTTGTTTTTAGTAAGTTGGTCATAAAATCTTAGAATGTTCTGATTTTACATGTGGAGGTTCATCTCAGTCATATCAGCCTACCAGTAAAGTTTCATGGCTAGATCAGGTCTAGTTTTGAAGATATTGAAGATTTTCAATATTGGCAGTAGGGTATAGAAACTTTGAACTTAGTTTTAAAGGCTTTAGAGGCCTCAAATGAGGTTGAAAATTTGGGCCATAAGTGCTTGCACTAGTCAAGCTTGTAGAGCACTTTGTGGCCTTTCCAAAATGGGGTTATAATAGTCCATCGGGTCAACTGGTGATGACTTATGGTCTCCAAAAGTCAGGTCACCTAAAATGGCAAAAAATAATTTTTCTTCAAAATTTCTATTTGGGTTTCAAAAGTTATTTTGAGCCAACTTTGATGTAATAAATTGAAAAATAAAATAATTCTAAGTTTGGTCAGCCCTTAGGGTTAAATTTCTAGAACCTTCATGGCTGGTGGAAATTGCCTATATAAAGAATGCCCATAGTGTTGTCTAGAGTAGTTCTAGGTAGTAGATCTAGGTATTGATTCGAGGCTTTTCCCTACAAAATATTGTAAGTGAATGCCCATGAGGCTTTGCATATTGTAATTCTAAAATTTTGTAATTCCACATTTGTGGAGATAATAAGAAGCCAATTTTCTATTCTTGCATATTGTTATTGTTTCTCTATTTTTGTTATGTGTTTGTGGTATTAAGGGGAGCACCCTTCATCAAAAATTAATTTAATTAAATAAATAGAGGAATATAAAAATATAGTTAATTAATTAAAATCAACTATAATGTTAAGGGAAAATATTAATAAAAATTAATATTAGAATGTAAAAGAAAAATGAATTTATTTAATTAAATTGAAATTAATTAAATAAATAGAGGAATATAATAATATAGCTATTAGAGAGTTCATGAGTCGTGAGGATGCTTCTACCTAGGATGATGCTTCTGTGGGCTTGCCTAGAAAGGAGGACCCTAGCAAGGATACTGAACAAGTCAAAATAAAGCTTGATGAGGACACCCAAACCAACTTGGGTGAGGTGGAGATGAAGGATAACCCCAACAAGGACAAAAGGCATAGTGGCAGCAGTCTGATAGTGAAAATTAAGTACTGATTCAACTCCATGGAGAATACGGTGGCTAAACTCACCATGGACTTGGAAATGACCAACAAGTGCCTCGAGGATGTCAGAAAATTTGTGCTTAAGGTAATGCATGTGTCCACTACTACCATCTTCCTCCTCAATGAGAAGGTTACAGAGGACAAGGAAGCTGTTAAAAGCAATAGGGAGCTCTTCAACTTCCTCAACGAAGAGTGGGTGGACCTTATTTTGTTGAAGCACCTATGGAAAGGAAAATAACCTTTTGGTTTCACATGAATGGATGGATGGAGACTACTATTGTATCTGGGTAGAAGCAAAAAGTTGGGTGCCAATTCCGCGAAAGTCCGTGGCTTGAAAATTTGCACCACTTGAAACGAGCACCCATTTTTTAAAAACGGGTGCCCGTTTTAGGCTCGGACATCTGATCCAAAATTCAAAAGCAGGTACCCCTTTTTCCAAAAATAGGCACCCATTTTTTTTTAAAATGGGTACCCGTTTCTAAAAAAAAATTTAAATTTTTTTTTTAATTTAAAATATTTTTTTAAAAACATATTTTTAAATTTATGAAACGGGTGCCCATTTTTTAAATTTAAATAACGGGTGCCCGTTTCTTAAAATATGCACGCGAGAGTTTTCACTCTGCCTCAGTTTTTGGTTTGGGATAGGTTTGGTGAGACCAAGCCTATGTCTTAGCCTCCAAAATTTTGGCTAAGACATTGGAATAAAAATTTTAAGGCTTACCGTAATTTTTTGGAGCCCTTCTGGATCGATTTTTTTGACAAAACAAAAACCCATTAAAGATCTCACTATCACAATTCTAAAAATATAAATTTCATAATAATATGGTTATTTTTACTATTTTTACATTATTTATTAGTTGATAGTGGTACATAAATGTAAAATAGTGAGACTCACTAAAACTTTAATAACTTTTTAATTTTTAAGTATTTTTAAAAATAAATTATATGTCATCAATCTAGATTCAATTCTTTTGAATTTAAAAAAAAGAATTTTTGAAAAAAAGAAAAATTATATTAAATTATGGTGGCCGTACATGAGAGGTTTGAAAAATAAGCTTTATTGTTAATTAAAAATTAATAAAAAATAATTTACAAAACAAAAAAATAAGAAAAAACATTCTCATCAATATTGTATGTCTTAGGTATCTTCCCTAAAAAGGATTTTTAAAAATTCATTTATTTGTGTCAAAATATGGTGGTCGTACACAGATGTGGTATGGTCCTAAAACAAGCATTTTAAAAAAGTGGTTTTCAAATATGCCTATCAAAATATAATTTATACCATGTGGGTATTAAAATAAATTATATATTTGAAAAGTAGACTCCAAGTACTACAATTTCTATTAGTGAATTTTTCCGAGATTCAATCTCTAAGTGCCTCAAATTTTGAGATCAATTCAGATAAATTTTGAAAAATAGGAAAAACACTTCCACTTTTTGCAAAAAATTGGCACCCGACTTCTTGCAGCCACCCATCCTTGCCTTCTTTTTGGTTAGATTCTATTTTTTAAGTATGCTCAAAACTTTACTTTTGGTTTTTAGCCCTGCGTGGCACCTAGTTAGGTTTAAGTTGAACAATTTCAATACTTTACAGCAGATGTGTAATACTCTACTTATGTGGTGGTTTGTTCTTTTATTATTTTTTGTTTTTGATCGTGGTAGAATATACTATATTTCTTAATGTTTCTTTCTATGGTGATTAACTTTCTATTAATTCCATAGTCAGCCTCTTTGTCCTATGGGTCAACACCCTTTTTGGCTGCTATTATTTTTAAAAACAATATAGTTAATTAACAAAAATCAACTATAATGATAAGGGAAAATATTAATAAAAATTAATATTAGTGTGAATAGATAATTTTAGGTGTCTACATTTTTCCCTTCTTTGATGCGATGTCAAAATCAACATCACATTAAAAAAGAAGAAAATAAGATGTGCCAAGAGTTGCACCTAAGAAACAATGGGAGGAGGATAAGGATGGTGCCTAACTCCATGTCATTTTCCAACATCTTTATTTTCAAGAGATTTCCCTCTCTATCCTTGGCTAGTAGGATGGATTCTCCAAACAATTTTTCATACCTATTAGAGAGTTGTGCAGTCTTGGCCTCATTTAAATGGGCAAAATGAGTCATTGCCTTTGAAACTTCAAGATCACTAGTGTTTTGCATAGTCCAGATGATCTTATTTCCCTCCCTTTTATCCTTAATACTGACAAGAGATGGATTTTGAGTCCATGGGGCTAGAGACCACATTGTCAATGTTTGGGACCTAGGGTCATAACCACATCCTCTGATCATATCCCTAATTTGGGCTTCATATGACAAGCCACCATGTGGTTATCTTCTTAATTGATCAATGATAAAGGTTGAGGTTAAATCACATCCTGGAACTAGGAGCATCCCACTTGATATGACCAAGGTCCTAGCATCTTCCACTCTTATTATTTCTGATGCTAGATCATATGAGGCTAGGGCTTGTAGGGCCTCATTGCCTGGTTCTACACCCTCAATCACCTATTTAGGAATCTCATGTTGCTTTCTCCAAATCAAGAAGTTTTTAAATTCAACACTTTTGATGAATTCATCATCTTTCATGAGTTCTTCTTGAAGTTTTTCTCTTTTATCTTGATACAACAACATGGGAAACTCAACCTCCTCTTTTGTGCATAATTTCTTACCTTCCCTTATGCTCTTTCTTAAGAGGTGATGATAGGATCTATCATTTGGTACTAAGGTAGAAACCATGTCCACTTTTCTCCGTGCACCTTTTTCTCTTGAAGATTGTCCCTCCTTAATTATTTTCTTCTTTTGGGGAGGCTCATGTGTATCCCCTACCTCTGGTCCATTAGCTCCCTATTCTTGAATCATCTCTCCCAAATTATGAGGTGGGCTATCCTCTTCATATGAACTCACACTGCTAGTCTCATACTTAGAAGATGAGTATCCCCTTTTAGCTTGTACCTCGGAATCGAATTTAGAGTCTAATTGATTATACAAGATGTCATAGTTCTAAATCATCTTGTCAATCCTTGCAATGTATTGAAGATTAGGGAAGAAACCACTAAAGGGAATCCCAACTTTTCTCTATTGTGCCTCTAAGTCCATCAAGTCTTGGAATTTTCCAAATCTCCTTTCAATCTCTTCTTCATCTAGGATATTTCTAATGATACCCTCTAAGTCACAACCCTCATGTTCTTTAATAACTCCAATGCTAAGGATGAGAATTTTTCTTGCATCTTTTATAAAGTCCTTGGGGTCTACATATCTATATGCTAAAACAACCATTGTGAATTGATTTAACATAAGGAAAGTTGAGGCAAAGCTCTCTTTCCAATTGTAAAGTTTTCTACTTTAAACACCCTAGGAGTAAAGGTCCCTTTTTTGTGTGGGGCCAAAATGAACTTAACTATCCAAATAAATTGCCAAACAAACTCCAATAGAGAAATCCTTTATGGCACATACTTGGGAGGACCATGAGCGGGCTATAGACACCCATAGACTCTAAGTATGGTGAAATTTTCACCCAAGTAGAAATCTACCCAATTGTGATCAATTGGCCATTTGTCCAAATACTCTATAGGCCTTAGAAGCTTGAGCATCCTTACTGGGAGCCTTGTGAAATTTGTGCCCATCATATTCAAGAGTGGACACACTATCCAATTCTGAAAACCTTTAAACTCACTCTCATTGGATGTAAAATTCCAAACCCTTAATCAAAATTGTACTGGGTTTGGTTCTTCTTGGTTCATCTTCCTTGGCCTCAAGATGCTTACATCTATATGATCAATGTTAAAGAACATAATTAAACACATCAAAAAATAATAATGCATGAACTTGGAGGGCTTATTATTGTCATTTATTGAAATCAGGCCCTCATGCATCCTGTCAATCACATATTGGATGTACTCATAGTTAGTGCTGGCCTAATGACTTTGCATGTCCAAGATGATCATCAAAAAGTCTACTAGAAGTATTTCTTGATCTCCATCTACCCCAAGGACTTGGCATAACCCATAGGCAAGGTATTTCATGTTGAAATTTAGGGCCTTAAATTCATATGGGGCTTTCATTTTACTAGTGAGAGGGGCTATGTACTTACTAGTTCTTTGCATATGATGGGTGACCTCGGTGTTCACAAGTTGTATCTATTTTCTATAGTTTTCCTTTTCCTTCCCTAGGTCAATCTCTACTGAGGAAGAGCTATACAAGTTGAATCCTTTCATGAATGATCCCCTATGTAAGGTAACTAGGGCTGATTTTTCACTTCTTCAAATTGACTTGGAGATTGGATCATAATTTCTTGCCAATTCTATTAATAAATCAACATCTAGGAAAATATCAAGCACTATCAATTTCCCCAATCCTAATTTCCAGACATTATAGATGGGAATGGTTTTATCCCTTTTACTATATAAGTAATTGAAAATATCATAGCCTAAGATAGAGGGAGTAATTGGGTCTCTACAATTTTCCAAGGAAACATTAAAGGTTTCATCACTAACCTTCTTATTTTTGGTCGACCCTAGAAGCAATTGGATGAATTCCTCTAAGTAAATTAGCTTCCCCTTCTAGTCACAAACCTACTCATGTATTCCTTCACTACATGAAGCATAATAGGCCTCCATATGACTCATATTTTCCACTCTAAAAATACTCTTTACTGTAAATTATCTCCTTGAAACTAATACTTTGCAATAGCTTGGCTTTGAAATTCACTCTCTAAAAACTAATAAGTGTAAGTATAGGAGCATCTTGTCTATATATTATTGAGCAATGAATATATTAGGATCTCTACAAATCTTGTTCTAAGTCACCTCAGCATTCACTCCTACATTCAAAGCCAAGTTCAAATCCAGGCTAGCCATAAGGTATGAAGTCGATAGGCCGCATTCAATTTTTTCGAAAGGGTGAAAACCCATGAGTACTATTCCATTGATTAAAAACCTTGAAAATTGATCAAATCCCTTACTTATACTATGATTTGCCCATTTATTACTTTTTCCAACCTATCATATTGCTTTTTCCACATTAGAGCTACCTTTTTTGTTTATGACCTCATTAACTTAACCATATCTTGTTGGATGATCTAGTGACTGAAAGTGTTCTTGTGATGTCAGAAATTTTTACTTTACCTAGGTCTAATCATGAGATTAAATGACCAAAGAATTCATGTGATCTCACAACCTTTCCTTTAACTCACATTTGATTTGGAGAATTAGCAACTGAATGAATCTCCCAATCTCATAAAGTTTTCTTAGGCTTGGTTATATCATGAGAATGAGTGACTAAGACCAGTCTCGTATTCTCCAAGTCCATTTACTAACCATGATTGCATTAGGAGAATCAAAAATCAAATTAATCTCATGTTCTCTAGATGCCTTCCTTAACTTATGTTTAATCACACAATCTAGCGACCAAGGTATTCATACAATCTTGAGACATATCCTTTAACCCTAGTTTCATTCAGAGAACACAACATAACCTCTATCTCCAAATTGCTAGATCTTCTACTTAACCCCAGCAAGAATTGGAGATCAAGTGCCAGCCAATGATTCTTTTCATTCTACGGTCTTCACTAAATTGCCAGACCTTTCAAAATTTAACCATTGCATTATGAGAATAAGTGACAATAGTAATCTTATTTCATTATGGGCCTTGTCACTGGATCTCTTAAGGTTAACCCTTTAATTGCTAACATTACAAGAACTAGCAACCATCCTTATTTTCTATGTTGCCAAATGTTTTTCCTTAACCATCATGTTGGCTTGTGGTGATTGATCAAGAAAGTACTATACACTCTTCCTCTCACCCTTTCCCTTGGTAATGGTTGTTAGTAACTCTATTTTAGGTTCTATTACCCTCAAATTTGATGATGTTATTTGTGTTATTCTGAGTGGGGAAATTCATAGGTAAAGCTTAGGTGGAACCACATCAGGTAGTGTCTTAAACGCATAAAGAAGAGGAAGAAAAAATGGGAGAGGAAACCATTTTGCAAATCGTAGGAAATCAAGAGAAAAATCAAAGGGAAAGAGGTTTAAATCTAAAGGACCAAATGGTTGCTGGTACTATGGAAAACTAGGTCATGAGAAGAAAGATTGTTGGTCTTAGAAGAATAAAGAAGGATAAAAACAAGAAGGTAACAAGGAGGCAAATGTGGTAAGTAATAACCATGAAGAGGATGATTTTCTTCTTTCTTTAGAAAGTGTTGATGATTGTTGGTTTTTAGATTCTATGGCTTCATTTCATGCTACACCCCATAGAGGTTACTTGCTTGATTATGTCTAAGGGGATTTTGGGCTAGTTTATTTGGGAGATAATGAACCCTATCAGATTTTTGGAAAGGGAAAAATTAAGATTAAGTTGAAGAATGGGAATCATTGGCTACTACAAGAGGTAAGATACGTTCCAAGGCTCAGTAGGAATTTAATTTCAATAGGGAAACTAGGTGATGAGGGTTACAGAGTCACTTTTAATGATAGAAATTGAAAGGTTTCAAAAGCTTCCTTAGTAGTAGAAAAAGGTGTGAAAGTAGGAACCTTATATCTCTATACAAGTCATATTGTTCCTTCTACTTTAATTATTTCAGAGAAAAATGAAAGTTCAAGAATAGTTGCTATGGTTGAGTAGGAAGAATATCAAATAGTTGTTGTAGATTCTGACACAACACTTTGGCACAATAGAATTGGGCACATGAGTGAAAAAGGTATGAAATTACTTCATTCTATGAAAGTTCTGTGTATGGAAAAAAAAAGAGTTAGTTTTATAAAAAGTGGGAAGGAAAATAAAAATAAGAAATTAGAGCTTGTGCATACAAATGTATGGGGACCAGCTTGGGTATCTTCCCTTGGTGGTGTTGGTGTCCAAAAACTCTTATTCTCTAACAAGCTTCCAATATACCCTTAGATCAATTTTAGGAGTGGTTAGCTCCAAAATTGCTATGAGGTCTTAGGCTAGCTGGACCAACTATAGGGACAAGACTACCCTCTTCTGCTTTTGACTCTAAAAAACCAAGGTGAGTGCACTAACCTAGTATAAAATAGACTTCATACACCAAGAACTAGGTTCATATAACAGATGACTAGATAGTAAGAGGGTACTAATGATAACCACACATTCATTGACTCCTCTTCACTATGGGGTAGGACCTTACATAAATGTAAATGAAAGTAAAAAATCATACTGATTTAATGTTTCTTGCAAAGTGTAAACAATCATGCAATACATGTAACAGCACAAGGGATACTAGCTTATGATTAGTGCCTTGTCCATTGGGCATCATACCTAAAGCAGACAGGAAATACAAGAACAACTACTAGATTCATCTGAGAAACCAAGCCATAAACATAGTCAAACATTTCTTACACTGCTTGCAGATATCCTTCCTGATTGAACCTAATAAATCTATGCTTCACTCAGAGGATTTTAACCTAATCCTAGATCAGGGCTGAGAGATAAAACACATACACTAGTAACCTAATGAAATGAGTTAGAAAAATCAAAATTCATCAAGAACAACTAAAGGAGAGATCCAAGAATGTGAAACTATATTAAGTATGTGGGTTCAAATCCTTGTATTACAAACTGATTCACTGATGCCATAAACAATTGTTGGATACAATTGTCTAAAGGACATTGTTGGATTAGCTATGTGTTGTCTTTGATGTCACACAAATGTCATATCAATTATCATTCTTAGTGTCTACCGAGCTCAGTCGGTCAGCTAGGTAGTTCTCAGTGTCTACCGAGCTTAGTTGGTCAGCTAGGTAGTTTTTAGTGTCTACTGAGATCTCTCAAGTGTCAAAAGGACACATGACAAAAAATAGTGTTAATCGAGCCTCCATAGTTATCAAAGGAAAATTAGTGGTTACCGAGCTCACCTGATCTTCGAAGGATGTTACAGAATTTGCTATGGTTACCGAGTTCACTTGGTCACCAAAGGAAATCTTTTCAGGATTAATGTTTACCGAGCAAGGTCAGCCCTTCAAAGGATTTTGTTATTATAGTTTGTTTATCCCAGCCGACTATTGTAATAATTATTAGTGTTGACTTAACAATCTAAATATTAATTAGAATGGTATATATAGAAGGTCAACTGGTGAGTAAGATATACAACATGCAGAAATCATTTTGAAAAAAGGTATGTACGAATTTTGAAGGATGGTTAGATATCCTTGAGGAGTAGCAAAGATTTATTTGATTAGTAAGGATCTAGTGAAGTAGAATAGAGATCTATAATCAACAATTTAGTTGTAGGTCATTTCATTGTTACTGTCTTACAATTGTAGTAGTGATATCAAAATCTCTTAACCGAGTTGGTTTAACAACCATTTTGTAAATCCTCTAACAAGGTGACAATTCTATTGAATTGTTTCAAGACCTCTTACAAGACCACTCCTAGTAGGGTGATTAAATCCTCTAACAAGGTCACACCTAACAGTGTGTTTTGTAACCTTTTAGTGGGTTGGCTTCTAACCGGGCATCACTTTAGAAGAGTGAAAAATAGTAACTAGTTACATTGGTGGTTTTTCCCATATTGGGTTTCCATGGTAAATCTAGTGTCTCTTGTGTTCATTTTATTTTCTTTATTCATGTATGTTAATTAGTAATGAATGCTTAAGAATAGTTTAATTATTACACACTTCAAAGATTGAGTTTCAGCACTTCTCTGTATGTTTACCGAGTGGCAATAGTAAATAATTTGTTAAGATATCTAAGGGATCAGTGGTAATATTTTTGTGGTTAACTGATTCACCCCCCCCCCCTCAGTTACTGCATCTATATTTCCAACAATTGGTATTAGAGCTTTTGGTGCTTGCGGGAAGGGTTTCAAGGACCTAAGGTAAAGATCAGGATGTCTTACAAATGAGAAATTCCAAGGCTTAACAGAAATAACTTTTCAGCATGGCAAGGTCTCATGAGACTTCATCTAGCTTCCATTGCTAATTCAGGATGCAAATATATTGATCAAGAATATACAATTCCTACTGGCACATTAACTGTTGAAGACATTGCAGAGAAGAAGACCCATAACACTATGATGATAGACATTGCATCAGCTCTTAGCTATGAAGAATTTGATGAAATCAAAGACTGCACAACTACTCATGAAATGTGGAACAAGCTGAAGAAAACCTATGGCGATGATGAAAATGTGAAGAGAGCCAAAGAAAAAAGCCTAAGAGGATAGTGTGATCAAATGAAAATGAGAGAAGAAGAAAACATTGAAAAATATGTTGAAAGGATCAAGACAAGTGTTAGTGCAATCAGAGCTTCTAGAGGAAAAATTGATGATGAAACTGTTATAAGTAAGGTTCTTAGAATATTACTTCCTATTTATGCAATAAGAGTTTCTACTATTCAAGAAAGAAGATGTGAAGAAAATCACAATATAACTTTGGATGCCTTAGTTGCAAGATTGACAGCCTTTGATTTGGATAACTATGACAACTATGTTCCAACTTCTAAAAATATTGAATCAGCTTTTGAGGCCAAACTTTCACTCAAGAAAGGGAAGAAAATCCAATCAGAAAGTGAAGAAGAATCAGAGGAAAAAATTGATAGTGATCTTGAAGTTATTGAAGCATTACTTGCAAAGAAATATTCAAGAGGTAGAGGAAAATACAAAGATAAAAGTCCCTTAATCTATTTTTCATGTGAAGAAATTGGTCATATTGCAACTAGGTGCCCAAACAAGCAAAGCAAAGATGAGAAGAAAGGTTACAAGTACAATGGCAAGAAGAATTTCAAATCATTAAAGGATAAAGGTAAGAAAACATGTTTTTTAGCTAAAGATTCAGATGATAGTGAAGAAGAAATTGTTTTCATTGCTGTAAAAGATGAATCTGATAATGATGAAGATTAGATGGCACTTATCTCTCATATAAGAAAGAATGATACATGGATTATAGACAGTGGATGTTCACATCATATGACTAGTGATAGGACTAAGTTTGAACACTTTGAAAACTTTGATGGTGGTAATGTAAGGTTTGGAAACAATGAACCTTGTTGTATAAAAGGAAAGGGACAAATTTCATTAACCAAAGAACTTATATGTGATAATGCATATTGGGTTGAAGGACTAAAGAATAATCCTCTAAGTGTAGCATAGCTAGTTAAAATTGGATTCAAAGTTGAATTCATGAATGGCAAAGCAAGACTGCTGGATGACAAAGGAAAATTGATAGGATCAGGCAAACAAACCAAAGGTAACCTATTTTATCTTGATCTTGGTGAATACTCATGTTTTATTGCTCAAATTGAAGAAACTTGGTTATGGCACAAAAGGTTATGTCATGTAAATTTTGATAACATGATGAAAATAAGAAAATTCACAAAAGTAAGAGGTATTCCTACTTTGAAGAAACCTGATGTTGGTTTATGGAAGAATTGTCAAATTGGTAAAATGGGAAAGTCTAGTTTTAAAAGTAAAAACTATCAGTCTAAAGATATTTTGGAAATTGTGCATACTGATTTATGTGGACCTATTGGAATTGACAGCTATACTGGAGAAAAATTCTTTATTCTCTTTGTTGATGATTACTCTAGAATGATGACTGCTATGTATTTAAGAGAAAAGTCAAAAGCATTTGAGAAGTTCAAATGGTATTTAGCAAGAGTAGAAAAGGAAACAGGAGAAAGAATAAAATGTTTGAGATCAGACAGAGGTGGTGAATTCATCTCCCATGAATTCAATAATTTCTGCATTGAAAGAGGAATCAAAAGATAGGTATCAGCCCTGAGAACTCCTAAGTAGAATGGAATAGCTGAAAGAAGAAATAGATCTATCATGGAGTATGCAAGGACTCTAATGATTGAAAAGAACATTGCTATGAAATACTGGAAGGAAGCTATCAACACTGTAGTTCATACCTTGAACCGTGTACAGCTGAGAAAAGACACATTCAAAACTCCGTATGAGCCATGGTATGGCTACAAACCAAATGTAAGTTACCTAAAAGTATTTGGTAGTAAATGTTACATCTTGAAAGAATCTAGAAAAGGAAAATTTGATGTAAAAAGTGATGAAGGAATATTTTTGGGATATTCTTGCAAAAGTAAGGCATATAGATGTCTAAATTTGTCTACTCACAAAATCATAGAAAGTGCACATGTGAGAATTGATGAGTTTGCAGAAAAGACTGAAGAAGAAAGCAAAAAGGAACCATAGGATTATAGAAGATTTGTTTACATCGAACCTGATACATTTCCAAACACATCTGTCAATAAGGAAACTACATCTACCAAGCCCAGTATAGTAACCGAGTCACAAGAAGAAGTTCAGACTGAGTCACAAAGTACCAGGTCTCAGTCTGAAGCTATCGAGAAAGTATTTACTGAGCTCGAGCAACCTAAACCTAAAGATGAAGATGACAATGTAACTCATTTAGGAAGCAAGGAACCTATATTGGCCAAGTACATCAAAAAGCATCATACACCAGATTAGATTATTGGAAACAAATTAGATGGTACTATGACAAGAAGTAAACTAAAAGGTACATGTTTATTTACTGATTTTGAACCTGAAAATGTCAAAGATGCATTGGAAAATGAAAGTTGGATTGAGGCTATGAATGAAGAAATACAAAAAATAGAGAAAAATAAGAAATGGACTCTTGTACCTAGGCCTAAAGATAAAAATGTAATTGGGACAAAATGGGTATTCAGAAATAAGTTGAATGAAGATGATCAAGTATCAAGAAACAAAGCAAGATTGGTATGTAAAGGATATTCTCAAGAAGAAGGAATAGATTATGGAGAGACTTTTTCTCCTATTGCAAGATTAGAATTTGTGAGAGCTTTACATGCATATGCAGCACATAAAGGATATAAGGTATATTAGATGGATATAAAATCTGCATTTCTCAATGGTATTCTTGAGGAAGAAGTCTACATTGAGCAACCTAAAGGTTTTATTGATCCAGACAAAAGGGGTATGGACTGAAAATTATACAAAGCATTGTATGGTATGAAACAAGCTCCTAGAGCATGGTATGAAAGATTAGATAACTATCTTACTCAGATTGAATTCAAAAGAGCTAATGACAACAGTAATTTATACATCAAAGAAGGATCAGATAACAAAATTGTTTTGGCAAAAATATTTGTGGGTGATACTGTGTTTACAGGAAATGATGATTAGTGCAAAGAATTTTTAGAGCATATAAACAAAGAATTTGAAATGTCTATGTTTGGTTAGATAAAAATTTTTGTTGGACTTCAGATTCAGCAGAACAAAAATGGTATCTACATTACTTAGTCTAAATATATCAGGGAAATACTTAAGAAATTTGGTATAGAAGATTCAAAACCAGTTGGTACACCCATGTGTACTGGACTGAAGCTTACCAAAGATGATGATTCAAAAGAAGTAGATCAGACTTTATATAGATCAATGATTAGAAAATTACAGTATGTAGTGCACACAAGGCCTGATATTGCCTTAGCAGTTGGTATAGTGGCAAGATTCTCAGCTAAACCTAGAGAAAATCACATGATGGCAATCAAAAGAATCTTGATGTATTTAAGGGGAACTAAAGATTATGGCTTGTGGTATAAATTTGGAGGCAATCTAGATTTAAAAGTGTTTACTGATGCTGATTGGGTAGGAAACATTGATGACAAAAAGAGTACAAGTGGTGGAGCATTCTTTCTTGGCAAGAGGTTAGTATCTTGGACTAGTAAAAAGAAAAATTGTACATCCCAATCCATAGTAGAAGTAGAATATGTTGCTACAGTAGTAAACTACTCTAATGTCATATGGTTTAAACAGGTTTTGGAAGGCATGAAGGTTGAGATCAAAGAACCAGTTGTTATGTTTTGTGACAATACAAGTGCAATAAATATTTCAAAGAATCCATTAATGCATTCCAAAACTAAGCACATTGCTATAAAATATCACTTTGTCAGAGAATTCATGCAAGACAAGGAAATTAGATTGGAATATATTCATACAAAAGAACAAATTGTAGATATCTTCACCAAGCCACTACCTAAGGATGCATTCTTGTATCTAAGAGGCAAGTTAGGGGTCACTCCCCTATCCAAGGTTCACTAAATAAAGTTTTAGTGATGCATCAACCATAACATGTTGAAGATCAATCAGTCGATGTAGCATAGTCAGGGAATCATTGCATATGAATTAGTAAATAAGGTACATTGATATTTACTAAAACTATGTAAGTTGTCTTTGGCATGTGTTGTCAAAGAGGGAGAGTTTGCTGTCATTTCATGAAATTTATAAGGACAATAATTTGAGAAGTTAAGAGGGAGAGTTCTTAGTTAGAAAGAAGTTTGAAGATGATGGGAATCAAGATGAAGCTAAGGATATGTTTCTTACTCTAGGTTTCTCTGTGAAATTTCATTGTGCTATGACATGTTGTGTTGCCATCAATGCCAAAGAGGGAGATTGTTGGATACAATTGTCTAAAGGACATTGTTGGATTAGCTATGTGTTGTCTTTGATGTCACACAAATGTCATATCAATTATCATTCTTAGTGTCTACTGAGCTCAGTCGGTCGGCTAGGTGCTTCTCAGTGTCTACCGAGCTCAGTCGGTCAACTAGGCAGTTTTTAGTGTCTACCAAGATCTCTCAGGTGTCAAAAGGAAACATGAAAAAAAATAGTGTTAACCGAGCCTCCTTGGTTATCAAAGGAAAATGAGTGGTTATCAAGCTCACTCAGTCTTCGAAGGATGTTGTAGAATTCACTGTGGTTACCGAGCTCACTCGGTCACCGAAGGAAATCTTTTCAAGATTAATGTTTATCGAGAAAGGTCGGCCCTTAAAAGGATATTTTTATTACATTTTGTTTATCCCAGTTGACTATTGTAATAATTATTAGTGCCAACTTAACAATCTAAATGTTAATTAGAATGGTATATATAGAAGGTCAAGTGGTGAATAAGATATACAACATGCAGAAATCATTTTGAAAAAAGGTATGTGCAAATTTTGAAGGATGGTTACATATCCTTGAGGAGTAGCAAAGATTTATTTGATAAGTAAGGATCTAGTGGAGCAGAACAAAGATCTATAATTAGCAATTCAGTTGTAGGTCATTTCATTTTTACTCTCTTACAATTGTAGCAGTGATATCAAAATCTCTTAACCAAGTTGGTTTAACAACCATTTTGTAAATCCTCTAACAAGGTGACAATTCTATTGAATTTTTTCAAGACCTCTTACAAGACCACTCCTAGCAGGGTGATTAAATCCTCTAACAAGGTCACACCTAATAGTGTGTTTTGTAACCTTTTACCAGTTTGGCTTCTAACCGGGCATCACTTTAGAAGAGTGAAAAATAGTAACTAGTTACATTGGTTGTTTTTCCCTTATTGGGTTTCCATGGTAAATCTAGTGTCTCTTGTGTTCATGTTATTTTCTTTATTCATGTATGTTAATCAGTGATGAATGCTTAAGAATAGTTTAATTATTACACACTTCAAAGATCGAGTTTCAACACTTCTCTGTATGTTTACCGAGTGGTAATAGTAAATAATTTGTTAAGATATCTAAGGGATCAATGGTAATATTTTTGTGGTTAACTGATTCACCGCCCCTCTTAGTTACTGCATCTATATTTCCAACAATAATATGTGAAAGATACATAAGTTTTCTTCCTAGTATTGGTACAGAAGCAAAAATGTTACAACCTCGACTGAGGATACACACTTGGCTTTTCAGCTTCCTGTGTCAAGAAATTCTAGCCAGCCCTTCAAAATGATTACAAAATTCCCTTTATACTAGGGTCACATTGCAAGCATGATCATTTCAAATTTCAAAATTTCAAAATCACCTAACCCCACTGAGAAATTAACATAGACATGACAAGGGGTTAAGCCATAGTAAGAAGCTCAAATAGTCCAATCAACTAGCTACAAACACTTCTTGAGCCAAGATTGCAATCATTCCTCATGGTAAAAATCCCTCTGCAACAACCATCAAGCACCTTGGACCACACCGCGACACCAAACGCCACCAAACCAAGTCAAAACTACTGCCAAAGCCATAAATTTTGGTACCCTCTGTCACTGGAAACACTCTATAAAATTTGAATTTGAATCCCAATGGTCACTTTGCATTTGGTGGGCTCAATGTTTTCCTGACCATTTGCCCCATTCGCGCAACCGCACGGTCACATCTCTCACCGCCACAAGAAATGGGCTCCAACAAATGCCTGGTCGCATGATCACATAACCTAGAAATGGGTTATGTCAACATGCGACAACCTACTAACCACTACCTTCGGTCAGTCCAAAACCCTTTGCAAAGTCTTCAGCCACCTCATAAATCCCTTGGTGAATGAAAACCAAACATGTCAGTAGCATGGAACCATCGACCCACCTTAGAACTCCACAACCGCAATGTTCGGCAATTAGTCGCATGATCACATGGTGTGGAAATGGCCCTTGTGATCATGCAACAAGGCCATTTCTACCATGTCACTACCCACTGGCCAATCAAAGTTCAACACATCACAACACCGAGCAAGTGGTCCCAGCCAAATTTAGCGAGCTGGTGACAAAGGCTATCATCAGTTCACCAAAAACACCCTGCCTTCACTAAAATCTTTAGTGATCTCATGACCACCCTTTGCTAAATCACTAGAAAAACTAGAGAACTGCCAAACCCTTCCATAAGTGTGTGACAAGACAACATTTTATCAGCACCACCAATTCTTTTTGTTCGGACTACCAAAACTAAGACCCCACCTGGGCCCACCCGATGCCATGTGTCACACCACCATTTGTTGCAATCACTGAGTCACACCTACCAAAAGACCTACCTACAAAAAGCTTTGAAAATTTGGGCCCACCAAGAAAATCCACCTCAGCACCACAGACATGCATCACCCGGTCGCATGATTGCATAGCCAAAAACTAGGCTATGCGATCATGCAACAGCTAACCCTAGGCTGCCACATCACCACCTCTAGGACCACACTCTGTTCTACCCTTTCGGAAGATCAGATAGTTGTCACAAAAGTGCATGGCCCTGACAAAACCTTCATGCTTTAATGACAACCATTGATGCTCTAACATGTCAGGACCCTCTGCCCAATCCAGAAACTAGGTCCCACCACACATTGCACTTGCACACTTAGAAAAGTAAACCACCAAGCAACCTTATAGAATTGGGACCCACACGTACAGGTGGCAAGTGGTCGCATGATCACATGTCAGAAAACTTTGACATGTGGCCATGCAATAGCCAATAAGAACATGCCACCTATCCCCCCTCTGACACTGAGCCCACCATCCAGTCGGACATGCGTAGTTAGAGGGAAAGCCAGCAAACAAGGAACTAGTGCGAGGTTAAAAACACACAATGTTTTTGATGAAAGAGGATCGAAAACACACGAAGTTTTTGACACATCACTAGATAAGCACACAAAGATGGAAGACAAGGGGGTTGAAAACAATGTAGGTTATTGGCAAAATATTGAAAACATCATGGATTTTCAAAAATTCTATGGGTTTTTGACACTGGCAAATTTTGAAAAACAATTTTGCCGACCTTAAAACCTAAATATCTTTTTGGATTTGGTGATTTAGCACATGCAAATTGGACAAGAGCAAGGCAAGAAAATGAAGCACACAGGGCTAAGGGAACTTAACAAAAATATTTGTAGGGAGGAGGCCATTTTCACAAGATTTTGCAGTGATAGAAAAAAGGCCTAACAGTGGCTCTAGTTGGGGGTGCATGTCTCTTGCAAGCATGGCAAGAATTCATAATCACTGGGAGAAGCAGACCACACCCAGACAAAACAACTAGGCCCTCACCCCACTTCTAAAACCCAAAAATTCATAGACTAGCTACCTACCCAAAAACCTGGCACCATTATATAGGATATACAGAAAATACACGAGCAACATCTAGATGCCAAAAGAGTGCCATCCTTTTCCTCTATCAAAAACTTGGTTTCTATTCACAAAATCAAATAGAAGTTTGAAACCTTTTCCACAAGCATGATGATAGAAATCACTGTTAAGCATAGACCGCAGAACAACTCTGGATCTACCATCACCAATGCCCTCCTTCAAATGTTCCCCCACAAACTCACTATTTGGAAAACATGCATCATCAAAATCACCATGGATTAAAACATATGAAAGGGGACAAGAAATTGATACCTTTTCTTCCTAGCTACAATCATCTAGCTCATCTTTAATGCATCCTTGCATATCAAAAGAAAAGCAACTATACTCACTTTCACTTACCTCAACCAAGGCCACTGAAACATGCTCATATATCTAGTTACTCAAGTTTATCAAGTCTGATTTCTCTTGATAAATCATAGCTTTATCCTCATAAGGATGATTCACATGATCAACATCATGAACTAGATTATCACCATTATTCTCACTACTTGGTGGTAGAAGAAAAACATTGTCCCAATGTAATGCATCTTCATCAATAGAAAAACATTCACCTTGCATTACCTTTCTTTCAAATGGCCTCATTTGTGAGGGAGACTCCAGATCAACTGTTTGTGAAACTTCAAGTATAGAAGGTGAGTAATCCTCAACAAATTCCATCCTTTGAGCACACTCCTCAAATAGTGGGTTAGAAACAACATGGAATTGTTTCTCATAATAATTTAGACAAAGTGCCAACTGGTTCTCACTAATTTCCTCATCTAATAACTCATTGCTAACCTCAGTATATATGTCATCATATCCATTATCATACACATCTCCAATAGATGAAGAAACATCAGAATCTGAATCAAAACATGCCCCACCATCACTACTGTCAACATATGAACAATCAGTGTTGTACTCATCATAAGAACCATCCCATGGATTTCCCCACAAATCTTCACTCTCCAAGACTTTACAATCAGCATCACTATCACCCATTGACATAGAAGACTGCAAAGAAAAATCCTCTGCAATATGAGAGAAACCCTATGACATATCATCAGAAAGTAATTCATTCTCAACCTCATCCATGTTCCCACAGTCAACACCATTCTCAGCCTCTGTATCAACATCACTTGGTGGCAAAGAATTTTCACAATCACCATCACTATTCTTGGGAAAATCATGTGAAGGGAAATGTGTATCCTCTATAATTTGAAAATGTTCATCACCACCACTAGATGACAAGGATACCGACTTCTGATTAATCATACCCTTGGCAGAAAAATTCATTTCACCTTCACATACAACACTATGGTTAATACAACAATTAGAGGGATGAGAGCTTTGATGTTTCTCAACCTCCTCCTGATCATTCCCCCTACACTGAATATGCAAACTAGTAGAGGCATGCCTTCTTATAACTCCATACTTCAGATTGCACTCAATATCCAATGCAACCTTAAAAGCCTGATGTAGACTTTATGGTTGTTTATCCCTCAGCAAGAAACCCATTTTTTGGTCAAATGCACTCAAGTAAATGACTAGACAAATTTGATCATGAGGTCTAAAATCCTCAAGGATATCCATTAATGTCCTAGTGAATCTGCTATTAAATCTTTGAATCAACTCACCTCCCTCAATCTAAATTCCCATCAAATTGTCCAACATTGATTTTACATCTACCTAGCTATCAAAATAATCAATGAAGCAAGAACTCAACTCATTCCATGAAGAAATAGAGGCTGTAGGCAAAAAGGACAACCACTCCCTTTCATCTCCCTCAAGAGTCTGCACAAACAACCTCATCCACAAATCCTCATGGCAGACATCAAAATCACACATCAAATCAGAAAAAGCCTGCACATGCTTTCTTGCTAATGGACACTGATTCCTATTGAACTTTGGTAGATACTCTCTGATTTCATTAGGGACCTTGTTGGGGAAACTAGGTATGCCATCATAAAAAAATGGTGCATACCCTCTGACAAAAGAAACCTTGTGAACATCCATCACTGGCTGCAAATTTGTATATCTACTCAAAAATCTTCAAGACCAATGATAGGAAATTTATACTTGAAAACTAACCTTCTTTTGTCACTGAACCTTTCCTACATACTTCATGCTTATATGTCCTTTCTTTAATGACAAAATCATTTGATAAGGACCATGAAAATGCAATACAATGAATGGAGAATACTTGGATCACCCTACTGAATGTTGCTACCTTCTTCTCAGCTAAATGAAGTCCCAACAAAACTTCATGACTCAGGTTCCTTCTAGCATAGAGTGGCCACCTCTCTTTAGAGGACACAAATTTTACTAATCTATCTTGAAATACCAATAGACTCTGAGCACTCCCATAGAAAAGCCACATATAAATCAATCAGCAAATCCAGGTAGCACACTTGTAAATCTGAAAAGCAATTTTTAGATTAGAAAACTTATGAGACTCTTCCCCAAAATGAAAATCACAAGACTCTGAGATACTCCTGTTGGGAAACTTATTTCATTTCCCCAGTAGAGTCACCATCTTGTTGGTGTCCAAAAAATCTTATGCTCTAATAGGCTACCAATATACCCTCAGATGGATTTTAGGAGTGGCTAGCTCCAAAATTGCTATGAGGTCTTAGGGTAACTGGAGCAACTATAGGGACAAGACTGCTCTCTTCTACTTCTCGCTCTGCAAAACCAAGGTAGGTGCACCTAACCTAGTATAAAATAGACTTCATACACCAAGAACTAGGTTCATATAATAGATGAATGGATAGTAAGAGGGTACTAAATGATAACCACACATTCCTTGACTCCTCTTCACTATGGGGTAGGACCTTACATAAATGTAAATGAATAAAAAACTGGTACTGATTTAATATTTCTTGCAAAGTGTAAACAATCATGCAATACATGTAACAACACAAGGGATACTAGCTTATGATCAGTGCCTTATCCATTGGGCATCATACCTAAAGAAGACATGAAATACAAGAACAACTACTAGATTCATTTGAGAAACCAAGCCATAAACATAGTCAAACATCTCTTACACTACTTGTAGATATCCTTCTTGATTGAACCCAATAAATCTATGCTTCACTCGGAGGCTTTTAACCTAATCCTAGATCAGGTTTGAGAGACAAAACACAAACACTAGTAACCTAATGCAATGAGTTAGAAAACTCAAAATTCATCAAGAACAACTGAAGGAGAGATCCAAGAATGTGAAACTATATAAAGTATGTGGGTTCAAATCCCTGTATTACAAACTGATTCAGTGATGCCATAAACAATATGCAAAAGATACATAATTTTTCTTCCTAGTATTGGTATAGAAGAAAAAATGTTACAGCCTAGACTGAGGATACACACTTGGCTTTTCAGCTTCCTGTGTCAAGAAATTCCAGCTAGCCCTTCAAAATGAGTACAAAATTTCCTTTATACCAGGGTCACATTGCAAGCATGATCATTTCAAATTTCAAAATTTCAAAATCACCTAACCCCACCAAGAAATTAACACAAACATGACAAGGGGTTAAGCCACAGCAAGAAGCTCAAACAGTCCAATCAACCAATTGCAAACACTTCTCGAGCCAAGATTGCAATCATTCCTCATAGTAAAAATCCCTCTGCAAACAACTATCAAGCACCCTGGACCACACTGCGACACCAACCACCACCAAACTAGGTCAAAATTGCTGCCAAAGCCATAAATTTTGGTACCCTCTATTGTTGGAAACACTTTAAAGAATTTGAATTTGAATCCCAACAGTCACTTTGCATTTGGCAAGCTCAATGTTTTCCTGACCATTTTCCCCAGTCGCGCAACCATGTGGTCACATCTCTCACCACCATAGGAAACAGGCTCTAACCAATGCTTGGTCGCATGATCGCATAACCCAGAAATGGGTTATGCGAACATGCGAAAACCTGCTAACCATTGCCTTTGGTCAGTCCAAAACCATTTTCAAAGTCTTTGGCCACCTCATAAATCCCTCGGCAAATGAAAACCAAACATGTCAGTAGCACGACACCGTGGACCCACCTTAGAACTCCGTAACCGCAATGTCTAGTGGTTAGTCGCATGATTGCATGGCATGGAAATGGCCCTTGCAATCATGTGACAAGGCCATTTTTTCCACATCACCACCCACTGGCCAATCAAAGTTCAACACATCACAACACCGAGCAAGTGGTCCCAGCCAAACTTAGCGAACTGGTGACAAAGGCTATCATCAGTTCACGAAAAACACCCTACCTCTGCTAAAATCTTTAGTGATCTTGTGACCACCCTTCACTGAATCACTAGAAAAACTAGAGAACCACCAAACCCTTTTTCAAATGCATGACAAGACAACATTTTATCAGCACCGCCAATTCTTTTTGTCTAGACCACCAAAACCAAGACCCCACCTGGGCCCGCTCGATGCCACATGTCAAACCACCATTCATTGCGACCACCGAGTCACACCTGCCATAAGACCCACTTGCAAAAAACTTTCAAAATCTAGGCCCACCAAGAAAATCCACCTCAGCATCACGGACACATGTCACTCGGTCACATGATCGCATAGCCAAAAACTAGGCTATGCAATCATGTGATAGCCAACCCTAGGCTGCCACATCACTACCTCTGGGACCACACTCTACTCTACCCTTTTAGAAGATCAGATGGTTGTCACAAAAGTGCATGGCCCTAACAAAACCTTCACACTTTAATGATAGTTGTTGATGCTTTGACATGTCAGGACCCTATGCCCAATCCAGAAACTAGGTCCCACCACACATCGCACTTGGACACTTAGAAAAGTAAACCACCAGGCAACCTTATAGAACTGGGACCCGCACGGACAGGTGGCAAGCGGTCACATGATCGTATGTTAGAAAATTCTGACATGTGGCCATGTAATAGCCAATAAGAACATGCCACCTATCCCCCTTCTAACACTAGGCCCACCATCTAGTCAGACATGCGCAGTTAGAGGGAAAGCCAGCAAATAGGGAACTAGTGCAAGGTCAAAAACACACAATGTTTTCGATGAAAGAGGATCAAAAACACACAAAGCTGGAAGACAAGGGGGTCAAAAACAATGTAGGTTATCGGTAAAAGATCAAAAACATCATGGATTTTCAAAAATACTGTGGGTTTTTGACACTATGGCAAATTTTGAAATTTTTTCCTGCCGATCTTAAAACCTGAATATCTTTTTGGATTTGGCAATTCAGCACATGCAAATTGGACAGGAGAAAGGTGAGAAAATGAAGCACATAGGGCTAAGGGAACTTAACAAAAACATTTGCAGGGAGGAGGCCATTTTCATGAGATTTTGCAATGACAGAAAAAAGGCCTAACAAGTGGCTCTCTATATTATGTTACATTTATAGATGATGCAACAAGAAAAGTATGGATTTATTTCCTTAGACATAAATTTGATGTATTTTAAAAATTTAAGAAATGGAAACGCTGGGTTGAGAATGAGACTAGTAAGAATTTAAAATGTCTTAGATCTAATAATGGTGGTGAGTATTGCAACACAGAATTTGAAGATTATTGTTCCTCTAATGTTATTTGTAGGTAGAAAACTATACCGAGGACTCCACAAGAAAATGGAGTAGATGAAGGCATGAATAGGACAATAATGTTATGTGCAAGGAGTATGAGGTTGCATGCTAGGCTTTCCTTAAACATGTGGGAAGATTTTGTAAACACTATTGTTTATTTAATCAATAGAGACCTGTCTACTCCTTTGGATTGTGGTATTCCAGAGGAAGCTTAGAGTGGTAAAAAGGTGAGTTATTATTTTCTCAAAACCTTCAATTATGAAGCTTTTGCACTTATAGATTTTGAAAATAGAACCAATCTGGAAGCTAAGTCAAATAAATGTGTATATTTTGGATATGGCATTGATGAATTTGGTTATAGGCTTTGGGATTTTGAAAATCATAAAATTTTATGAAGTAGGAATATCATATTCAATGAGAAAGTGTTGTACAAAGATCTATTGCAGTAGCATGAGAAGACAAAAAATGATTATGTAACACTGGATGATACTCTAAAAGATGATGTTCCAGTAGTTCCTTATGCTCCACAATAACAACAAAAAAACAAATACCACACACCCTAGTGAATGTTAGACGGTCAACAAGGCTAAGTAAACCTCCAAAAAGATTTTCTCCCTCTTTGTATTCTATTTTGTTAATAGATGTTGGTGAACCTAAATGTTACAATGAAGTTGTGCAGGTGGATAAAAAAATTCGGTGGGATTTATGTAAGTTACCTGTAGGTAAAAGGGCTTTACAGAATAAATGGGTTTATAGGCTAAAAGAAGAGGATGGAGGTAAGAAAAGATTTAAATCCAAGTTAGTTGTAAGAGGATTTTCACATTAAAAGGGCATTGATTTTGATGAGATATTTTCTCCAGTTGTTCAAATGATTTATATTCCTACTATTTTAGGTATTGTGGCTGCTAAAGATTTGCATTTAGAGAAACTTGATGTTTAAATAGATTTTCTTCATGGTGATTTGGATGAAGAAATATATATCATACAACCACAAGGATTCAACATGAAGGGTAAGGAGAATTTGGTGTATAGATTCTAGAAAAGTTTATATGGCTTGAAGTAAGCCCCTCGACAATGGTATATTAAATTTGAGACTTTTATGAATGAGCATGGATACATTCGGTGTCATTATGACCATTGTGTTTATTTTCAGAGGTTGGCTGATGTTAACTACATTATTTTATGTTTATATGTTGATGGTATGATTGTAGTTGTGTCTAACATGGATCACATTAAGGGGTTGAAACAATAGTTAGCACATCCATTTTCTATGAAGGATTTGGGGGTAGAAAAACAAATCCTTGGTATGAAAATTTTTACAAATAGGAAAAATAGGAAGTTGACTTTATCTCAGGCTAATTATATTGAGAAGGTGTTGCAACATTTCTCTATGGAGAATGCCAAAGCTATCAGCACACCTTTGCCTGGTCATTTGAAATTTACTAAGGAGATGTGTCCTAAGACACCATGGAAAGAGGTTAAAATGTCCAAGGTACCTTATGATTTAGCTATAGGGAGCTAAATGTATGCTATGGTATGTACTTGGCCAGATATTGCACATGCACTGGGAGTGGTTATCTGGTATATGAGTCACCCTAGAATTGAGCATTTGAATGTAGTCAAATGGATTCTTAGACATTTGTGAGATACATCTAGTAAGTATTAACACTTTGGGGGCTCTACTATTTATGGACAAGGCTATGTTGACTTAGATTTTGTAGGAGATATAGATAGTAGGTAGAGTACTACATGCTATGTATTTAATTTTGGTGGGACAATAGTGAGTTGGGTTTCCCGACAACAAAAGGTGGTTGCTTTATCCAATACAAAGGTAGAGTATGTTGCTACTAAAGAGGTAGCCAAGGAGATGATATGGCTTGAATTTTTCATGGAAGAATTGGGATATCCATAGACATATTTTTTTTATATAGATAGCCAAAGTTTCATTCATCTTGTGAAGAATTCTTCTTTGCAATCAAAGACAAAATACATAAAGTTGTGCTACCATTTTATTCAATCAATTTTGGATGATGGGCGGTTAAAGATGGAAAAGATACATACAGATGATAATCTAGCAAATATGTTTGTAAAGGTACTCAAAAGGGAGAAGTTGAACTCATGTTCAGCTTTGGTTGGTCTTCTAGACTGAACATAATAAAGGAATAGCTGAGTCCAGGGTGGTTCAATCTAGTGGGAGCCTCATATGGTAGTGGTATTTCTATAGGATAAGTCTCCAAGTGGGAGGTTTCTTAGTGTGGATCCTAATCAGTCACCAAGTGGGAGATTGTTGGCCCATGGTGACTAATCAGGAAAGTACTATACACTCTTCCTCCCATCCTCACTAGGGTTTTTAGATGTTTTTTGAGTCGACATGTTTCAACTCATTCTAACCCTAAACTAACAAACTATTGTATAATATGGCTTAGGGTTAGGGATTTCATAATGTATGGTTTTAGTAGCTTCTTGCAGTAGTATTGAGATGTAACAAATTGCAGATTTTAATCAGGTTGTAATCACTAGATAGTAATAATATTGGACTCACCATTGGTGGATGTAGCCTAGGGATTGGGTGAACCACATTAAATCTATGTGTCTTGTGTTCTCTTCTGTATGGTTTAATATTTTTTTTGATATTGGTTATATTTGCATGTAACTAGTATTTCTACCTTGTTAATCCAAATTGTGTCGCTAGGTCACTGAATGTTTAAAGACTTAACCACCAGGCTCAGAGATTTAGAGATAGTTTATTTGTTGGGTCACTAGATGTAAGGTCACTCACCACCAAAATTAATAGATCAAGAGGTAATTACTTTTGCTGAGTTACCATATGCTAAGGGATCACTGCCACATATTCAAAGACTTGGAGAAAATCACATTCTCTAGATCACTGAACTAAATCTACTAACTGCTAATAATTGAGAGATTCAACAATTACCATAGGACATTCCTTAGTCACCCGATCACTAGATAAAATTACTTAATACTTAGACATTACAAGACTTGACGAACAAGAGGGAAAAAGACCACATGGTAGTAAAAGGACTTAAGTGACATGGAAAAAGGTAACACAAAAATAGACCAAGGGTAGGGTTTTTTGGCATAAGCTCAATGAATTCATGAAACCCTAAGGAAAATAAAGACCTAGCCTTCCAAAATTAAACAAATTTTTATTGGATCTCGAAGGTATAGAAAACTTAGCCAACATATTGGATGACACATTTTGAGGAGCCTATATTTTTTTTCCTAATGTTTAGCTTAAGAGACCTTGGTAAAATGCTTGGTTGTATTTTCAAGGTTAAGGGATCATGTTAAAACCCTAAGGTGTATTATTTTGTGATTTGGACTCTTGTTGGACTATGAACTCAATATGATGTTATCAAATTAGTTTCCTCTACTTAGGTAGTTTTTAGCTACTATTTTTTCTTAGTAATATTTCATTGATTGTTTGTTTAGACTCAGGTTTTGGGTTCCCTTCAAAATATACTTTTCCCTAATAAAAAACACTAATCTTAATATTAAACAAGGATTAGATCAATATTATCTTGCATAGCCAAACTGTATTTAACTAATATAGACATTCTACTAGGATTAGATGCTAGAGCCATATGAGATAGTTATTCATGGTTTGTTATTTAAATACATGTATTTTCCACTATGTGGCTTCATTATTTTAAATCTAGAAAATAACCCTACCAGTATAAACATGATCAAAACCATTAGTAAATTCTAACTTGGTCAATGTGGTCACTAACTTTACATTTCTAAATTTGTAATCAATTAGGAGAATTCATTAATTTTTAGATATTAGTTTTTTAAAAAAATTAAATGTAACCATGTTCATGTATTATTTTATGCATATACTATTATGTTGCATAAATTTCAAAATATTTGTTGTTGTTGTTGTTGTGAGTACATGTCTAGAATTAGAAGAAATATATGAAAACAATATAGAGATCATTATTTATACATTAAATATTGTATAGTTATTGTTATTTTTACCTAGAATAATCATGTTCATATAAGAGTGTATTCCATTCTAAATTTTGTAGTCTTATTCAATAATTACAAAAAGTTAAAATTCAAAAAATAAGAAAGAAAATCTATAGCGTCCCTTATTGTAAGTTATATATTTTTAGGTAGATATTTTTAAGGTTAGTTATAAATCATAAACCATGTAGGAAAATATAGGAATTTTCATATACAAGTCAAAACTTAGAAGGAAAATTTTTATTTAAAAATTGCCCCTTTCAATTTTTTTAGATGTGTTTACATTTGGACTGTTGAACAATTCTCATTATTCTTGATATTATATAATCTCAATATGAGAGGAATGAATTGACTCCAACCATGGAGACCATTATGTGCATCTTTAAAAGTTCATAAGGTTCTTGATGCTTGGTGGAATATACTTTAAAATCTTCTAGCTAAAGAATTTAGGTTAAAAGTATGAATTTTAAGATGGAAATTATGGGCAAGTAAATGATCTATAATTATGAAATTGGAATTTAAAATTGTTCTGGCATGCTTTTACATAAATTTGAAAGTCTACAACTAATGTATGATGCAGGAGCATCCTGGGTGTAAGAGCAATCTTGCATCACCCAAAGCGCTGGTCAAGCCTGTAGAGCGCTTCGTGGCGTTTCCGAAATGGGGTTATAATAGCCGATCGGGTCAACTGGTGATGACTTATGGTCTTCAGAAGTTGGGCCACCCGAAATGGCGAAAAATAATTTTCTTCAAAATTTCTGTTCGGGTTTCAAAGGTTATTTTGAGCCGACTTTGATGTAATAAATTGAAAAATAAAATAATTCTAAGTTTGGTCGGCCCTTAGGGCTAAATTTCTGGAACCTTCTCGAGCGGTGGAAATTGCCTATATAAGGAAGGCTGTATTATTGTCTTAGGCAGTTCAGAATAGTTCTGGGTAGTAGTTCTGGGTAATAGTTCGAGGCTTTGTCCTACAGAATATTGTAATGGAATGCCCATGTGGCTTTGCATATTGTAATTCTGAAAGTTTGTAATTCCACATTTGTGGAGATACTAAGAAGCCAATTTTCTGTTCTTGCATATTGTTGTTGTTTCTCTATTTCTGTTATGTGTTTGTGGTATTAAGGGGAGCACCCTTCATCAATGTATTAGATATTATACAAATTTACATGAAAATGATCAAGGTTCTTAAATATATTTTATTATCATTTTTTTTTCTCATTCCTTAAAAGATGTTGAGGGAAGCTATCACAAAAATCTAAAAAATTACAATCATTTAGAGGAAATGCCAAATTTAGGACCACTTTGCCTTATACCTATAGATTCATTCAAATTTAATATTTTTTATTCATTTAATGATCTTTCTATACATAGGTCATCATGCGCTCCCCATTATTTGTCATGATTTTTCCTATCTTGATACATATCACACAATCACAATAGACAAAAAAATAGTGTGATAGATAGAAATGGATATATGAAATACATATATATATATATATATATATATATATTATATATATATATATATATATATATATATATATATATACATATATATATACTATATATACATACTATATATATACATACATACATATAGATATCTATAATATATACATAT